>CANJKZ010001093.1:2837500-3482500 GCA_947471745.1 Closterium sp. Naga37s-1 | reverse complement strand
GAGTGTTGTTAGAATCACTAGTAGCTAGGTGAGGAATGATGATTAGGTGAGGGAGAGGGGGTACAAGAGTGTCGAGAGAGTTGGGTTGTACCCTCTAAGGTGTGACCCTACACAACCTAGAGTAAGAACATAACAATATGTTTTGACAAGTGTCGCCTCATTGGGTGAAACAACCAATGAGGCGACATGGCGTGTCGCCGACAACGAATCTCGGTTTTATGCCAGTGGTAAGAAGCGACAACGCTTGTTTGTGTGGGTGTGGTACAGTTCGTCACCAAGCGGAGTATGGCCTGATCCGCGGTAAAAAGGTTTCAGTATCAGGGTAGTCTACACCCTACCCTGATACTGTCAGGCTAACCATAAATCCTATCAGGGTAAAAAAAAAAAACATGCTCTCTTTGCAAAAGGGTAACTTTCGTGGAATCCTGATTTTGGCAGGGTACGGTAATCCTGAAAAAGCGGCCTGCCCCCAGGGTAATCAGGGCGTTTTACCCTGATATTTTGGGCCCTGGGTGGACTACGGCAAAAAGCTTCAACTAACAGCCATATAGGATTTGAGATACGGTACATACACTGATAAATCAATGTGCCCCCCCAAAAGTCCCGTCCCACTCAATACCAGAAGCAAGACCATGTCCCACTCAATATCAATATGCTTCGCTCGAGCCTCCAGAGTATCATGGCTATGATAATGCGAACAAAACTAGGGCAAAGCTAAGCGGCTGGCTCACTTAAGTCTGTAAGCACTAACGTCAGCCAGCGGAGCTCCGTAGCAGCCATATCTCTACCTCACAACTGGAGTATGCCACCGAATACAAGCGAGTGGACCTCTGCGAAACAGCTACGGCGCCAAGACTGTAACAATATCATAGCTTTGAATAAACCTGAGAGTCTCGATGCCGTCAGCCCGCGACGCGCCAGTATGTCCCGTGGGTGCAACTGACTGTCGTCCACCAAAAACAATCCCCATGCTTGGTGTACAAGCGAGTTAGCACAATACCCAGTTAGCACAACTGAGAGGATATGCTAGATATGGGCGAGCGCAGGTCATCGGGTACATAAGGCACCCCACCAGCTTTGAGTTTTGACCACTCGGCTCAACTGGCTCGCCAAAGATAGAGGTCGAGAGCTTATGGTCAACAGGCAGAGTGTCAGAATATTATAGCTTATGCATATTGTGTAGGCTATAGTGGGGTAGCCCATAAGGGGTACAATCCAATTAGGGTTAGTACTTGGCGCGTCGCGGGCTGGGGTATTGTGCTAACTCGCTTGTACACCAAGCATGGGGATTGTTTTTGGTGGACGACAGTCAGTTGCACCCACGGGACATACTGGCGCGTCGCGGGCTGACGGCATCGAGACTCTCAGGTTTATTCAAAGCTATGATATTGTTACAGTCTTGGCGCCGTAGCTGTTTCGCAGAGGTCCACTCGCTTGTATTCGGTGGCATACTCCAGTTGTGAGGTAGAGATATGGCTGCTACGGAGCTCCGCTGGCTGACGTTAGTGCTTACAGACTTAAGTGAGCCAGCCGCTTAGCTTTGCCCTAGTTTTGTTCGCATTATCATAGCCATGATACTCTGGAGGCTCGAGCGAAGCATATTGATATTGAGTGGGACATGGTCTTGCTTCTGGTATTGAGTGGGACGGGACTTTTGGGGGGGCACATTGATTTATCAGTGTATGTACCGTATCTCAAATCCTATATGGCTGTTAGTTGAAGCTTTTTGCCGTAGTCCACCCAGGGCCCAAAATATCAGGGTAAAACGCCCTGATTACCCTGGGGGCAGGCCGCTTTTTCAGGATTACCGTACCCTGCCAAAATCAGGATTCCACGAAAGTTACCCTTTTGCAAAGAGAGCATGTTTTTTTTTTTACCCTGATAGGATTTATGGTTAGCCTGACAGTATCAGGGTAGGGTGTAGACTACCCTGATACTGAAACCTTTTTACCGCGGATCAGGCCATACTCCGCTTGGTGACGAACTGTACCACACCCACACAAACAAGCGTTGTCGCTTCTTACCACTGGCATAAAACCGAGATTCGTTGTCGGCGACACGCCATGTCGCCTCATTGGTTGTTTCACCCAATGAGGCGACACTTGTCAAAACATATTGTTATGTTCTTACTCTAGGTTGTGTAGGGTCACACCTTAGAGGGTACAACCCAACTCTCTCGACACTCTTGTACCCCCTCTCCCTCACCTAATCATCATTCCTCACCTAGCTACTAGTGATTCTAACAACACTCAGTTTGTAGAAGTAGTAGGCAGTGGGGGTGGCACTGAGTAGGTGTGTTGTGAATGTGATGCTCTTCCAGAGCTCATGGACTTTGTGAGTGCTGTGCTACTTTATTATGTCATTGTAAATAACAGGGTTAGCTCACAAAATAGTAACTGAAACAGGGTTGGCCTTAAACTACCCTGCTCAAATCAGGCTAGTGGTTGATTCACCCTGCTGCAAACAGGGTACGAAAATTTTTACCCTAGGGGTCGGGGTAAGGAGGGGCTGGAACCCTGATTTGTAAGGGTTGGCCTAAACCAATTTTGGGCCCTGAGTCCACCTCATGCAAAGCATAAGAGCTATATAGACAAAGAAATGTACATCGTAATAGGACAATGTACAGTATATGAAAGTTGCCCAACAAAAACATACGTAAAAGAAATATACTGTACCATAAATGATAGTGGGCACTGTGAAAATGATTACTTTATTGTGGCATCATCACGTGACATAAAGCACAAAAACAAAATATCAGATAAACATTTGATGTACACATTTGATCACTAAACTGCAAAATTGGATGCCATATGGCAATATTTCTGGCACGAACCATTTGCCATGGGAGTAGTGCAAGGTTGGGACCTCTCGACCTCGAGTGAGGGAACTGTTGAGCAGCGGGGAACCCTCACACATGGCATTCACCCTCCATGTGATGGCACAGCCACCAGCATGAGATGGGACCCAGTCACAATGGACTGTCAAAATTTGCAGGTACTACCACCACCACCACCACCACCATACCACTTGATGCTTCACGCTCGCCCTCCCCCTCCCACGACCCCTACCCTCCCTCATCCTTCACCCCTCCAGTCTTGTTATGGACAACTATTCAAAATTGACCCAACAATCATTCTCTTGAGCTGCTGTGCTCCCAAAACAATGTGTCTCCGTCCCTGTCCAGTGCCACTGGAGGATGGCAGGACTGCCTCTGACCCTTGCCCCCTTCCCCCTGCCCCCTGCCCCCTGCCTCTGCCGGTGCCGCTGCACTCCCCCTAGTGGTGCCGATTCGTAGCGCTGCTGTGGACAATGCAGCAGGCGCACGGCACATCATGCACACGTGCATGCGAGCAGGCATGTCAAGCCAAGCCCAAACACCCCACTGCTCACAACCCCTTCACCACCCCCCCCCTCACTTGCCCCCTGCTCCTCTCACTTGCCCCCTGCTCCGCTCACTTGCCCCCTGCTCCGCTCACTTGCCCCCTGCTCCCCTCACTTGCCCCCTGCTCCGCTCACTTGCCCCCTGCTCCCCTCACTTGCCCCCTGCTCCCCTCACTTGCCCCCTGCTCCCCTCACTTGCCCCCTGCTCCCCTCACTTGCCCCCTGCTCCCCTCACTTGCCCCCTGCTCCCCTCACTTGCCCCCTGCTCCCCTCACTTGCCCCCTGCTCCCCTCACTTGCCCCCTGCTCCCCTCACTTGCCCCCTGCTCCCCTCACTTGCCCCCTGCTCCCCTCACTTGCCCCCTGCTCCCCTCACTTGCCCCCTGCTCCCCTCACTTGCCCCCTGCTCCCCTCACTTGCCCCCTGCTCCCCTCACTTGCCCCCGGTGCGCTTGAGCGAGGAGAAGAAGCCTCCTCGCCTCTCCCTGCGCCTCTGCTCGCCCTCGCCCTCCTCCTCCACCTGCGACTCGGGCACCACACAGGCACAGGGCACACAGTGGCCAGGGAAGCACCGGGGAAAATTATATAGTTGAGGATGAGGCAAACGATGAATCAGTTGGCACATGTGATTCACGCGGAGCACACGCAGCATGACCCGATGCCCCGATGCCCCGATGCCCCTTCTCATGTGCCATGCCCCTCCTCATGTGCCATGCCCCTCCCTTCCCACGCACCACATGCATCATGCATGAGTCAGCATCGTCGAGTCACCATCGGCACATGCTTTGCTGGAGATCTTCGCCTGGTTCTTTCTAGTCACGATTCACATGTTTTCAAAGGAAACCCATCACTTGTGTAATCGCAGACATGAAAACGTTTCAGGTGTCTCTACAGAGTAGATGATCTTACATGTGGCCCTGGGGCTACGTAGCTTGACCATTCAGGATTTCAGCAGACCTGTCACACTGCAACGGCCCTTGCAGGAATAGAGCTCACACTCGGCAATGCCCCCCCCTCTCACCTCGTGTGCCATGTCAGCCAGCAGGCGCAGCACCATGCTGAACTCGGGGCGCTCAGCGGGGTTGGTGTGCCAGCACCGCACCATCAGCTCTGCCACCCGCGGGTGTGTTCCCTTGGGGATGGGCGGCCGCAGCCCCTGCCGTGGGGGGAGGGGGGACAGGGGGGTGGAGGGACGAGAGCACGAGCAGCAGTGCAGAGTGTGAGTTGGTGCGGCTGTGGAGAGAGTGTGGGTTGGTGCAGCGTGTGCAACCTTATGACCAGGTCACAGCCACTCCCACACCCGGTTCTCACAATTATTCTCACAGCAAACCCTCACAACCGCTTCACACCACTGCTCACCTTTTGCACGACACTGACAGCTGCTTGCAGAGGTGTGAGATCCGCATAGGGCAGCTGTGGCATGTGGCCCGCACACATGCACACACACAACAACAGGCACATGCACACGTGCACGCACGGAGAGTGAGGGAAGAAGGGGAAGTATGAGACTTGGGAGCTGATTCATACACATGTGCCTGCACGACGACCTTTGTTTGCAAGGCCGCTTGCCCTCCAAAGACCCCTATCTCGCCCTCATCCCCCCACCCCTCCCCACCTTGCCAGCAAGCAAGGTGAGACGAGCAGCCCACCTCACCCCCATTCCCCATTGCACCTGCCCCATCTCCCCCAGATCCCACCCACGTGGCCCACATGCACCAACCCCACCCACGTGGCCCACATGCACCAACCCCAGCGCAGCGCAGCGCAGCGCACCTTGCCGGTGAGCAGCTCCCACAGCGTGATGCCAAAGCTGAAGACATCCGCCTTGTGGTCGTACGCGCGGTGCTCTATCACCTGCCATGCCACCACCATGGTGCATCGTGCATGGTGCAAGGGGCATGGGACATGTGACTTGATCTAAGGGAAGGCACATGACACTTCAGAAAGATTCACCGTGCACCAAGATTAAGCGATTGAGACGTATCTTAAGCTTATGTTTTGTATAAATTGTATGTACATTACTGAAGATGATTCTCTGTACTAAGAGTAATGCGTTACTTAAGCGCATCTATCTTCCGTACTGAGTGTAAGCGCACTGCTTGTGTTTATGTTTGCATGAACCGTCAGCACCCCCACCTGTCTCCAGCGGTACGTGCCGGTCTCACCTCGGGCGCCATCCAGCGGTACGTGCCGGTCTCACCTCGGGCGCCATCCAGCGGTACGTGCCGGTCTCACCTCGGGCGCCATCCAGCGGTACGTGCCGGTCTCACCTCGGACGCCATCCAGCGGTACGTGCCGGTCTCACCTCGGGCGCCATCCAGCGGTACGTGCCGGTCTCACCTCGGGCGCCATCCAGCGGTACGTGCCGGTCTCACCTCGGGCGCCATCCAGCGGTACGTGCCGGTCTCACCTCGGGCGCCATCCAGCGGTACGTGCCGGTCTCACCTCGGGCGCCATCCAGCGGTACGTGCCGGTCTCACCTCGGGCGCCATCCAGCGGTACGTGCCGGTCTCACCTCGGGCGCCATCCAGCGGTACGTGCCGGTCTCACCTCGGGCGCCATCCAGCGGTACGTGCCGGTCTCACCTCGGGCGCCATCCAGCGGTACGTGCCGGTCTCCGCCGTCATGATGCCGCTGCCCGCCTTCACCCGCGCCACCCCAAAGTCCGCCACCTTCACCACCTGCACTCGCGCCCAGGGGGTGAAAAGGGGGAAAGGAGGAAGGATAGGCAAGGCTTTAGGGCATGGGGTGGGGAATGAGCGGTGGTATGGAGGATGGGAGCAGCCAGCACGCGTAGCAGCGGCACTGAGAACTGCGCCTCTCCTCCTGCCATCCATACCCATGGCACCTCACATAATACACCCGCCCATAGTACACTGAACACAGCGCATGCGAGGCAGAGGGATGGAATGCCTCGTTCTCGTCCATGAGGAGGTTGGCGGCCTTGAGGTCGCGGTGGATGATGCTGTTCGTACTTCCATATATGTGCCACTTAACCTTATGTTGGCAAGTAAGAGCAGACATCACAGGCAGTTTGCGCACCTCATTCTCGTCCATGAGGAGGTTGGCGGCCTTGAGGTCGCGGTGGATGATGCTGTTCTTACTTCCATATATGTGCCACTTAACCTTATGTTGGCAAGTAAGAGCAGACAGACATCACAGGCAGTTTGCGCACCTCATTCTCGTCCATGAGGAGGTTGGCGGCCTTGAGGTCGCGGTGGATGATGTTGTTCTTGTGCAGAAAGTCCATCCCCTTGGCCACGTCCATTGCCACGCGCACCACCATGGGCAGCCGCATGCTGCCGCGCTGCTTGTGAATGTAGTCGTACACACTGCCGCCCACCATGAACTCTGGTTAGTCACATGCACGCACACACATACACACGGGAAAGGGGCAGTTAGGAGAGAGAGGTTTGTTAAGGCAGGTGTGGTGGGCAAGAATGGAGGGGGAGGAATGGCAGCATGGCATGGCACTGCACAGACTAGCGGCTACGATGCAATGTAACAAATACATGATTCGATCTAATTATTCATGCTTCAAAGTAATGATTGGCACACTGACCTGTTGCCTTGCACACCTGTGACTACGGCTAGGGTGGAATGCGTACATGTGACTATAGCTAGGGTGGAGTGTACCTGTGACTATAGAGAGGTTAGGCGGCTTGGTGCAGGCTCCGATAAATTGCACCACATTCTTATGGCGAACCTTCCTGTAGAGGCCACGGGTTGAGGCGGAGGGTTGTGCACACACGTGAACATTGTGCCGGGAGTGATGGTAGTGAAGCGGGTCAGGCAGACAGTCATACATGACGACAGGGACGAGGGGGTCACATGGAATTACATCACACTGGCATCACACAGCATGACCTCATGATGCACACCTCACCTCATGATGCACACCTCACCTCATGATGTACACCTCACCTCATGATGCACACCTCACCTCATGATGCACACCTCACCTCATGATGTACACCTCACCTCATGATGTACACCTCACCTCATGATGCACACCTCACCTCATGATGCACACCTCACCTCATGATGTACACCTCACCTCATGATGTACACCTCACCTCATGATGTACACCTCACCTCATGATGTACACCTCACCTCATGATGTACACCTCCTGGGCGAACTCCTGCTGCAGCGAGTCGTTGAGGCGCTCGGGCTTTAAGATCTTGATCGCCACGTCCTGCCCGCAGTACGTGCCCCGGTACCTGGTGCCATGCCACGCCATGCCATGCCATGCCATGCCATGCCACCCGCGCCATGCCATGCCATGCCATACCATGCCACCCGCGCCATGCCATGCCACGCCATGCCATGCAGTGCAATGCAAAGCCATGTTGCACGCAGTGACAAGCGCACAAAGTGAGCAGGAGAGGGCAGCTTGAGTTGAAGCCAATTGGGTGGGCTGCCTGCAGCACCCCCAACCCCCTGTGCCCTGCATCCCAAGGGTGGAGCATAACGCACAGGTCACCAAAGGAGCCGGAGGCGATCTTGTGGTGCAGCTTGAGCTGCTGGCTGTCGATCTCCCAGTCGTCCCGCCCGTCCGTGGGGATGGGCACGCGTGACTCCGCCCCCGACACCAACGACCCCGCCCCCTGCCCGCCTGCCCCCAGCCCCCCTATGCCCGCTGACTCCGACCCCGCGGGGCCACGCCCTGACTGCATTGACTGCATTGACTGGCCGGACGCCTCTGGCTGCATGGAGAGCGCTGCGCCCGCCCCCATCTGCCAGGTGATGGGGCGTGAGTGAGAGGGTGTGTGAATGCGTGAGGGCGGGTGGCGGATAGCGGGAGAGCATGAGAATGGTGTGAATGCAGCGCGCCAGGGATGGGCAGAGAAGATAGTGTGTGCATCCACATGACATCCGTGCAGTGCGGTGCAGTGCAGTGTAGTGAGGTGCAGGGGATGCAGGGGGTGCATGGGTTAGTAAGGGCAAGAGTGGAGCAGGGGCGGGCGGGAGTGGGGCTGACCTGCAGCACGCGCACCAAGGCTGCATGCAGATCCACCACGTCCTGCTGGCCGCGCACATGGGGGCACATGCAGGGGCGCACACCCACACATGGGGGCACACGGGGGCGCAGAGGGGCACAGCAGGCAGCACGTCACGCGGCACAGACGAGACGGGAGGGGTTAGGAGCGGAGGACAATGGCCATGGCACGACCGTATGGAGAGAGGCAGTGGGGGGTGCGAGCACAGAGAGTGGCAGTGGGGGGTGCGAGCACAGAGAGTGGCAGTGGGGGGTGCGAGCACAGAGAGTGGCAGTGGGGGGTGCGAGCACAGAGAGTGGCAGTGGGGGGTGAGAGCACAGAGAGTGGCAGTGGTGGAGGAGGGGGGGGTTGGTCTACTTTTGAAGCGCCTCAAAAGAGGCAGTGGTGGAGGAGGGGGGGTTTGATTGCGAGGGTGGACCTCGGTGGGCCAGCCGTCGACGACGAAGACGTCGAGGGAGAGCCCGTCGGACGTGGAGAACACATGCGCCTCCCTTATGTTCAACCCCGCGTCCGCCAACACCGCTGACAGCTGCCACGGGGGGGAGGAGAGGGCAGGTGGGCGGAGGGGCGGGGGGAGTGATGAAAAAGTTGAAGGGGAAAAGGGGTTCCGAGGAAGGGGATTTGATGCTGTGCTGAGCTGTGAATTCTCGGTTAAGCGCTTGTCAACCACCTGGCTGAGCACTTATCACCCACCTGGCTGAGCACTTATCACCCACCTGGCTGAGCACTTATCACCCACCTGGCTGAGCAATTATCACCCATCTGGCTGAGCACTTATCACCCACCTGGCTGAGCGCTTATCACCCACCTGGCTGAGCACTTATCACCCACCTGGCTGAGCAGCTTGGGGCGGTCGAAGGTGGAGAAGGTGACTTCGTGCATGGGCACGTTGTAGTACGGCGCACTGCCATGGCGGAGGGGGAGGGCAGGGCGCATGGGGGAAAGGAGAGAGGAGAGGCATGAGGCACGGGGGAGAGGGGGGAGGGAGACGAAGTGAGGCAGACGGACGCATGGCAGGCAGGTGGCATTCTTTCATTCACCCGCCCCCACCCCCCCCCGCAGCACACGCCTCTCTTCCCGCCACGCCCGCCACAGCCTCACCGCCCTCTCCCCCACCACTACATCTCGTCTCATCGCCACCACGCCCCACCCCCACGCCCCACACGCCACGCCCCACGGCACGTGTGGCAGCCCGAGCACCTGAGGTCGGCGTGGCGGTGGTCGCCCATGGCACCGCCGTGCCCGCCGCCCGCCACCGGCTCCTCCAGATTCGGCGACGACCCAAACGCTGGCGGCGCTAGCGCGCTGCTCCGCGGGGGAAGAGAGGGAGGGAGGGGGGGGGGGGGGGGTGGAGGGGGGCGAGGGGGAGGGGGGAGAGGGAGGGGGGACAGGGGAAGGGGGAGAGAGAGGGGGCGGAACCGAAGGTTGGAGGGAGGGAAAGGGCGAACGGCAAAAGGCAGGGACGAGGAGGTGTGGCGTGAAGGGGAGGGAAGGAGGTGCAAGCACGGAGGGGAGCAAGGAGAGAAGGGGGAGGAAGGGCACGAAGGGTTGTCGGGGGACGGTTACCCGTGGGGCGGCAGGGCGGGATGGTGGTCGTCCGTCTCCATGCTCGCGTGCTGCCCCGCCTCCCCCGCTGCCGCCATCTGCGGGGAAGCGCGCCACGCACGTAAGGGGGACGCACACGCGCACGCATGGGGAGCTGCACATGACCGCCTCAACGGCGCGCTTGCGCCGGCGCGCATTGCACTGCGCTAGGCAGGCCTTACGACAGGCGGGAGTTGGGGTAGGCGGGGGGAGCGCAATGAGGGATGAAAGCAGAAGCGAGTAGGGGGGAGGCGGGCGGGGGGCAGCGGGGGCGCGCGCGTACCCGGACGGCGCGGACGAAGAAGACGGGCAGCCCGTGCAGCCGCGCCGCCTCCTCCAGCAGCCGCTTGTGCGTCAGCACGTCCTCCGCGCGCTCCGTGTTCACGTCCAACGCATACCTGCCGCCGCCAAGCGCGCCGAGCAATGGTAACATTGGTATGCCATGGTATGACATTCATGCCATGCAGCGGACAACCGCACACGGGCAGGCACACAACGAGTCAGGCAAAGCGACAGTGCGACAACTCCCTCCAGTCGCATGGCAGGGATTCGGGCGACGGAATAGCGTGTGTGGGAAGTGCCGCAAAACGCGGCGACGCGTCAGACCCGGAACGAGTGGGAATGGCGCGACTCGCCTGGTGGGGAGGCGGTCGAAGTGCGCGAGGAGGTCGGCGTCGAAGCCGCTGGCCTGCGCGCTCGGGTGGCGCGCCTCGCGCAGCTTGCGGATCACCTCGTCGCACACCTCCCGCTTCACGCGCTGCCGCTGCCGCCTCTCCGCCTCCCCCGCCGCACCTGTCGCTGGGCGGTCGCCGCTCGGGGAGGGGGCGGCGGGATCCATGAGCGCGCTCTACTGGCGGGCTCGCGCGCCTAACGCCGCGCGCATACACCTGGCGGCGCCGCTCAGGCCCACCGCCTCGCACCGCACGCTACGACGAGGTTCAGGCTTGATGGGGGCTTTGGAGGAACGAGGGAGAGGAAGAGCGGAGTCCAGTAAACACGAGGACGCGCGGGCCTCCCAGAAATGAGACGCACACGGAAGGAATGGACGGCCTAATCGTACCTATCCTACCGATCGCGCTGCGCGAAAAAATGTGACGAAGCGTTCGTGATGGTGGTCGAGAGGGGATGGCACCATCGTCGTGCTAGGTGGCGTCGTGCTTGCGGTGCAGTGGGAGCGGGTGGCAGCGCCAGCTGATGTCGTCTGTGAACCACACAGGCGTCGTGAACATGGACGCCACTCTGGTCGCTACTCGGGTCACAGTGTTCCTGCAAAACACTGATGCTGTTATGCCAGTCGAGGACCACTGTGGAGCTATGATGAGGCTGGAGCCATGACTGGATGGAAATGCGGAATGTGAAAACGTACGTAAAGTTGAACCAGGCAGCCCAGAACAGCTTGAGCTGGAATTGTCCATGTGGACGCTTTGGGTGCGCCGTACCCTATTTTCCAGGAGGGTGTTCTCGCCTCTGTATCTTGAAATGAGTTTGTTTGAATCCAGTCAAGTGCTCCTTGGAATTCAAAATACTACAACAGAGCTCATGTTCCATCTATTTGCTACTCAGCACGCATGGGGTTTCGAGCAGGAAATGGAGGGGATTTTCTCTAAGTAATTGTAGGGCCTAGGAAACGGCAAAACCCGCCATCCAGGATACATGCAGTTGCCCTTTCGAGTACACTCGTGCTGCCTTCCTATTTACTATTTTCGTCTCCAACCCCACCAATCAGGGCAGCACGTAAGTAAGACTTTCGCTCCAAGCCACAACATTTCGGCTTTGGTGGCTCCAAGAGTTCTGATAGGGCAGCAAGCCAGCGTTCCATTGGAAGATTCTTCCTGACCGCAGCAGCATTTGTGCGCAACGCAAACCCGCCATTCGCCAAAGGCGCGAGCACCAACATTGGCCCACAAAGCAGCCATCGCGTGTGTTGGCAGGTCCACTGGCTTCGAAACAACACTCTCCGACAAAAGGGATCGATACAGTCTTGTTCAGCCACCCTTACTACCATTGTATGCATGTTTCCAAGATAAGATTGTTTGTATTATAAACTAGCAAAATTATGAGGGCTCCAGAAACTATTTGACAGCTCAGAAACTTCCAGAGTCTGGCCTTTGGTGTAGACGATACATATCAGCTACACTCTCTCAGCACATATCCCCACATGTGCACTATTTATGGGTCATAACATAACATGAAGTACCAAACCAAGTTCTGCCATGTATTTGCGTTTCACGAGTCATCCAAGTCCTGTACACACATATGCCCAGCCAAATGCTGCTGTGTAAGGCAGTTCACTATGGTACAGCATCTGTTGAGGGTAACAGTACCAGTAATGTAGCCTCCCTTGCCACATCACGTGGCATGGCCATGGGCGGTGCGGCGCTTGCTGAGCTCCCTGGCCACCGACTCCGCCACAAACTCCCTCGCCCACTCGCCCCCACCTGCTCCCTCCACCAGCACTGGCGCCTGGGGAAGGAAAGGGAGGAAATGAGCAGAGAGCATGGCATGAGCACGGTGCTGTGAGGTATGGGCAGGTACAATGCGATGGGCAGAGGCATCTGATGCGTGAGGGAGTGCAACGCAACGCACCTGCTGGAGAATGCTCAGGGCAGCATGCGTGCTGGCGAGGCTCGTGCTGTCGTGGGCCAAGGGCTGAGTGGTGTGAGCAGCCTCGGTGGGGCACCATGAGGCGTGGGAGAGCGCCCGTGACGGCTGCGACAGCGAGCGCGGCACCGGTCGTTGGGGCGCGAGCGACGAGGAGGGGGGGAGCGCTGGTGTCGATGACGGAGTGGCCAGGAGAGATGGGGGCGCAGGTTGCGCTATGGTAGATTGGAAAGGAGGCAGTGCGGTGGAGAGGGGCGAGGAGGGTGAGGATGCGGAAGAGGAAGAGGAGGGTTGTGAGAGCATGCGGCTGTTGCTGAGCTGCTGGCGCAGCTGGGTGACCCGCTGCTCCTCCTGCACGCACGCAGGGTGGAATGGCGGAGGAGACGAGCTTCAGCCATCACCGGGTCAGCACATGCCACTCTGTATTCCCCATATGCCATGATAGGCTCATGCATGACACTCACTGCATGCATGCATTACCCTCACTCTGCACCCACCATGCCATTACAATCCAGCCATCCTCATCACGCCATCATCACCATCCCATCCCCTTCCTGTGCGCACCTCAGCTGCTCGCTTCTGGGCGAAGGCGAGGGAGGAGAGCAGGTGGGTGCGGGATGCGGCGAGGGAGGATGAGGGCGGGTGGGTGGCGGTGGTGAGGGCGAGCGTGGCGAGTGCTGAGAGGCGCCCCTCCGTCCACTGCACCGCCGCCTCGTACCGCTGCCAAGACGCCTCCGCCTCCTCCTGTGCTCCCACACAAATAGACACACACGTGAAGGGGAGGGACAGAGGCACGACATATGAGAGGGGTGACAGGCGATGGGCAAGATGCATGAGACACATGGAGGAGAGGGGTGCATGTTGCATGTTGCAGCAAGGCGCACGTCAGCAACTCGCTTCATCTCTCCTCTTTGCCCCCCGACGCACCAGCTTCTGCTCCAGGGGTGACAGCGCCGCCTGCAGCGCCTGCGCCCTGCTCTCAGGGGCTGCTGTGGTGGGCGCGGGCGTGGAGGCGGGTGCTGTGGCGGGGTGTGCAGGTGCAGCGCGAGTGGACTGCTCCGCCTGCCTCAGCGCCGCCAGCACCCTCCCCGCCACCACCGCCGCCGCCGCTGCTGCTGCCGGATCGGCAGCTGCGGCCGTGGCTGCCCCACCCCTGGTGGCCCCCACAGCTGCCGGCAGCGCCATGCCGTACTGCTCTGCCACTCCCTTCAGCCACTCCGGACCGTCGCTCAACCGCACTCCCTCTCCTCCCATCTCTCTCAACCGCGCTCCTCCCACTCCACTGCCCTCCTCCTCCAAGCCCACTGCCCCTCTCCCCCCTGAGCCATCCCCACCCCCCCCTCCCCCACGCTGCTTCCGCCTAGTGGCCCTGCGCCCCTCCACCACCCCCGCCACTCGCCGCCGCAGCTGCAGGGTAGGGGAAGGGGAAGGGAAAAGGCAAGAGGAGGAGGGGGGGACATCCAGAGAGGGACGGTTGGTGACACCAAGTGGGCCGGATGGTTAAGCTAGGGCGGGTGGCAAATGAAGGAGGAAAGCGCGAAAAGCAGAGCGAAGCGACAGCAATTTCTGATGCTGCCCTCACCTCGGCCTGCTGCGCAGCCGTTGATTGCCCCTCGCGCCCCTCGCGCCCCGCTTCCCCTGTTTCTTCCGCCCGCCCCCGCCTGCCCTGGCGCACCCACGCCATCATCCGCTGCATGCGCCCCTCCAGCGCGGCCACGTGCTGCTGAGCTGTCTGCTTACGTGGAGAACGACTGCCGCCACCTGGACCGACAGCCGGCACAGCTGTAGCAGCAACCACCGCTACAGTCGGCAGCTGCCACGCCACTTCTGCGCTCTGGCCTTCTGCCTCGGGTGCCGTCACTGCTGTCGCTGCTGCCTCCGCCTGCACTGCCTCCGCCCAAGCTGTTTCCGCATGAACGGCTTCCGACCGCACTGCTTCCGCCTGCACGGCCTGCGCGGGCATGCTAGTTCCCGCCGCTGCTGCCGCAGCGGCCGATAAGAAGAGCACGCCTAGCCGGGACGCCTGGAGTGCGGGAGGGCGGAAAAGCGAGGGAGGGGAGGGGACGCGGAGGGTCACGGGGCATGGGGCCAGCTATAGCAAGTAGGTCAGGAGATGGGCAGCGGAAGAGCACGGGGTTCACAGCACAGACGGCGCGCGCACGCACCAGGCGGCTGGGCGTCAGTGGCGCGGCGTCAGCAGCGCAAGCCGCGCCCGGATATCCTTCTTCCGCCCGGCGGGTTCCGCCTGCCGCCTCGACCGCGACGGCGAGGCTCTCCCTCATCGTCATGCCCATTGCGCCCTCCTCCAGAGACGGCGCGCGGAGCGGCGGAACGGCAGAGAGCAACGAGAAGGGGTCGACCGTGTTTCTGGAGGGGGGAAAGCGCGGAGAATAAAGAGAGGTGGCGCAATTGCGGAGACAGAATTAGCGTGCGGCAGGGGGGCGACAAATGGAGTCGTGGCGCGAAGAAACAAGTGGGTGTGTGACAGGGATAGTTCTACTGAAGGGAATTGAAGGCGACGGAAGCAACTCACCGCGCGGCATCGAGGCTCAGCGCGGCGCGGACTCGCAGCGCCTTCACTCCGCACGGCGATGGCGGCGGTCGATGCCACGGGCGCTTGAAGGCCGGGCCTGCGGAATGGATGGCTGGAACGATGCGGGGAACGATGCGGGGAACACAGTGGAAGGCGAGCTTCAGTCACACGCGCTGCAGGGTGGAGATGTTATTCATTGTGTGGGAAAGGTTGTCGCACACGGTGTCATGACGCGAATTGCGAGGAATTTGCGGGGATAGCAAGGCGCTAATTTTCACGTGGAAATTCAGCGCGGATGTCGTCTTGACGCAGTGAGCTTAACAACAGGCAGCGGGGTAAGGAAGGCATCCCAGGCGATGGTCATGGGAGAGACCCAACGCCATGCAGTAGCCTAC
Organism: Closterium sp. Naga37s-1; assembly: GCA_947471745.1. NCBI lineage: Eukaryota > Viridiplantae > Streptophyta > Zygnematophyceae > Desmidiales > Closteriaceae > Closterium > Closterium sp. Naga37s-1. The sequence continues at coordinate 3,467,006 of CANJKZ010001093.1, read as the reverse complement.
ACGCGCGTGCGACCGCGCGCCGACCCTCACCTGACGGCCTTTGCGCCTCGCGAATCCTCAACCCCGCACTCGCCGCCCGCCACTGAAGGTGAAATTGCCCCCACGAGCACTTGCCCCGCCTACCCCCGCGCGACGCCGCGGGCGGAACCCACTGCCGTGGCGCTACTGCTTGGCTCGCCATAGTCACGATCATTTTCGCTACTTCGTCGTTCGGCTAATAGGCTATCGGTGTTCGCTGCGCAGCTATTGACGTGTGGGGACAAGTGCGACCAAGTGCAACAGAAGATAAGTAAAAGTTTTAGAATTCAGGTAAGGCAGAAACGCAGCACAAGGAAGGGAAGTGAAGGATCGAGACGGATTTCCGTGTTAGGATCAGGTAAGTCACGTGTGTGTGGTTGAAGCACAACAGCCATGACAGCAGGGGCACTGTAAAACCGAAATGCATGCATCTTGACATCGACATTGCACCATTTCCTCGACACTTATTGGCGGGGCTCATTCCCCCCGGTACGCGTCTCGGCTGAGCAACGCGAATCTCAGATGACGCCCTTTCCGCCACACCGCCACCCCCAACGCCAGCACCGCGCCACATCCGCTTGCTGTCGCGCACCGGCTGTCCTGCCCTTCCAGCCACACAACTGCCAGCAACCTCCAACCAACCTCTGGCGACGATTCACGGTCTTTGACGACAACTGTGAACCAATCGACAGACATTGGCGAGGTTCGTAAAGTGCCCAAATAGAATTCAGCTATATAGGCGCGATGCGTTTAGATTCTCTGAACACCAACATAGTCAAAGAGTATGAACCACAATATAAAACTAGCTGGTTAATATCAAAACCAGCAACAAAGTCACCCTTATTATCCTGACTGTGACTTTCAGGTATAAAACCTTCCTGTCTTGGGAGCTCTGTGCACTGAACTGAAGCCTAGGCGGGAAAATGATTAAAGAAAATAACTAAGCAGGGCTGTACAGCTTCCTTTTGCAAGTTACAGCTTTACAAACAAGGTCAGAATCATCTATCACCCAAAGCCCAATCATATCCATACTTCTGATTTTCTTCCCTTTTGTTGCGAATTGAGGTGGCAGTAGAGCAGGTAGCAACGTTCCCTTGGGCACACGCACTGCGCCATCGCGTCCAAAGGGTATCGAATCCACCTCCCTGAAATGCATTGCCTGAGTCAGCAGCACCCGCATCTGCTTCTGCTGCACGCCACTCCCCGGCTCCCCACACCCCACCTCCACCTTGTCCAAGCCCCCCATGCTTCCCCCCTTGGGCGCCTGCGCACACAGCTTAGCCAGCTGGCCCCACGCCGAGACTGTAGCGGCGCGAGAACGAATCACAAAGAAGCTAGATGCCACATCAGCAGTGTCAAGGTGGCCCCACATGTCCACGTCAGCAGGGATGAGCCCGAGGGCCTCGGTGGCCATGGGGTCACCCCGCCACACGGCGTCCACATTGCTGAGGGACACATCAAAGCCCTGCGACAGCGCTGCCACCACCACCTCTATGTGCCTCGCCGTCCACCTGCTGCGCGCCCCCCCTCCCTCCACTCCCTCCTCTGCACCCTCCTCCTCAACCCCCTCGCCCTCCCCCTCCACTTGCCCGCCAGTATCCACCTCCTCACCCTCCTCCTCCTCCAACCCCTCCTTCTCCCTCACTGCTTTCACCCCTCCCCTCGCTGTCAGCTGTCCCAGCCCCTGTGCCACCTGGCGCCTGCTGAGTGGCGGCAGATGGAAGGCAGCGAAGCCACGTGCGGACAGCTCAGCTGCCAGGCTGGCATGGGGGACGATGAGGACGAATGAGCGCAGGCCGCTGCCGTCAAGGTGGCAGAGCCAGTTGTTGACCTCGTCCCTGCCGCCCGTCGGCACCACCACCAGCGACACCCGCTTGTCCTGCATGCCAGGGGGTGGGGGAAGGGGAGAAGACGGGGAGGGAAGGAAGGGCAGAGAGCAGCAGGGAAGAGAGTGAGTCGTTGGCGAGGCATGGGATGAGACGCGACGCGCTGGAGTGAGAGCAGAGAGCAAGACAGAGCAGAGCAGAGAGCAGGGCGGTGCACCTGGGCGACGGCGGAGAGGAGGGAGTGCAGGTCCGGCAGGGAGTGCCCCACGGGGAGGTGCGGCAGCTCGCGAGCACACAGGTCGAAGCGCCTCACGCGCGCCATGCCCGGCAGCGGCCCCTCCATCCACGCCCTCACCGCCCCCTCCACCCCCCCCTCCCCGCCCCCTCCCCCGCTTCCCCCGCTCCCCCCACCCGCACCCGCCCCCATCCCTGGGAGCAGCGGCACGAGGGGGGCGTCAGAGGGGGGGGCGGCGCGCTTGAGGGGGAAGGCGAGGGAGAGGTTGGCGGGGAGGGGCGGGTAGAGTGAGAGCATGGCGGTGCTGTGCGCCCACTTGATGGCCCACGGCGACCACCTCCTGTTGCCCTGTGCACACGCGCACGAGGGGCATTGGAGGGGAGAATGGTGGTTGGAGAGAAGAGACGTGGCAGGCAATGACACAGCGGCGCGGCCTCAACTACCCATCACCTCTCACCTCTCCCTTCCCCACCTGCCCCCTTACCCTTTGCCCCTCTCCCCCATCCTCCCCCCACCTTGTCGCGGAACCACTGGGTGGTCTTGAGCCCGCCCACAAGGGGCTGCCGGCTGCCGTTGTACCGCCGCTTGTCCAGCCACAGGCGGAACTGCCGCCACGGCCCCGGCAGCAGCGCCTGCCCCCACGTGCCCGTCACGGCGTACAGGAACGGCGCGCCGTGCGCCAGCGGGGGGAGCGGGTCGGCGCCCAGCCCGGGCACGAAGGACTGGCGCTGCAGCGACACGCCCAGCACGTGCGGGTCGAAGTCCGCGCGCCGGAAGTAGTACCGCGCCAGGAGGCGCTTCAGGTAGCGGTAGTACAGCGGGGAGACTACCACGTGGTCCTCCACCATCAGCGCCACGTCAGCGAGGCTCTCCGGCCACCACGCCTCCACCCACTGGCCCTGCACGCCTGCGCTCTGCGATCGGTACATCACGCGCTTCGGCCCGTGCGGCCACGCGAACGCGTCGATCTGCGCCATTAGGGAATGGGAGGCCGCCACGCGTCTCGCGGCGCGCGGCGACCAGGGCGCGGCGTCGGCGCGCAGCGCGAAGGGGTGGTCGACGAAGACGTCCAGATGGACGGGCTCCGCGTCGTACAGCGCCGCCGCCAGCGCGCGCAGGCAGCGGAGCGCGTACGCGGGGCGGTCGAAGACGAGTACCTTCACGTGCAGGCGGAACCGCGCCGGGTCCACCTTGCCGTCGCCCAGCCCGCCGTACGCCCACGCCACCCCCGCTGGTAACCGCCACGCGCGGCCGGGCAGCGCTACGACGCTGTCGTTGATGTATGCTGACGCGGCGGACGTCGATTGGTCGGCCGGCTGAAGCGAGTCGTCGTTGCGGCAGGGGAGTTCGGTGGGACGCGGTGCGTGGACGCGCAGGTCGAGCCAGATGCGGAGCGACGCGGACAGCAGCAGCGCCGCGAACACGATTTCTGTGAATCGGTTGCGCTCAGTGACGGCGGTCATGGCGGCCGACAGAAAACGAGGCTTACCGCCTTCCGACGAGGATGATCGCGTCGCGATCTTGGGGGAGCCGCTGTGGCGCGGCTGAAGCGACGCCATGAGCGAAGTATCGCGGCCCGTCGATGCCTTGTGTATTATCGAATTGATGACGGCAGCATTGCTTCGGCAATTGGACAGACTTACAATGAGTGCGATGCGATCGTTGGACCTAATTTTCCTAGTATCTATAAGATACTGGAATCCAATATGGAGGCACAAATTGGTGGCAGTAAAAGGGTTACATACTGCAGCGAATCTCCGAAATGACGACGGTTCTGGTTAGGCTGGCGATGAGACTGCTGACTAGAGGTTCGCATTCAGGCAGCGTTTGATTTTGCTTGAATTCGCGAATTTTCTCCGGCTCTAGCTTGATAGGTGACAGGACAACATATTTCGTTACAATTCGCCACGTCCTGCCAATGCCTCACACAGCCACACAAGCCTGTCGTCAGCAACACCCCATCAGACGCTCTGACGGGAATCCGAGGCAAGGCGGGGAGCCTGCTGAGCCGAGGCATGCGAGGCTTGGAAGGGAAGTGCTTCAGGCAGGCATCGCATCGCATCGCACAGCGTCGCTCCACCACCACACAAAACAACACAACACTCTCCCTCCAATTTCGCTACTCCATTCCGAACCACCCAACATTCATGGAAACGGTGCAACGCGGTACCGCGAACTTCTTCCACCATCGGGTCCTCCCTCCTGACTCCCTCCCTGCATCCCGCCCTCGCCTCCCCCACTTGAACCGTCATTCTCGGCTCGCCAGTCCAACTGCATTTTCTAGGGTTTCACCTCATTAGTCGCCTTAGAGGCTAGTCTTAGAAGAAACTAGTGCAACAATGGTTGGCTGGCGACCGTGGTGGCCGAAGCCGCGTCCGAAGCCGCACGACACGGCGGGGGACCTTAATCCGGTGCTGCTTATACCGGGGATTGGAGGCTCTATTCTTAACGCGGTTAGCGAAGACGGGAAGAAGAAGGAACGAATATGGGTCCGGCTCTATAACGCGGATCAGGAGTTCCGCACGAAGCTATGGTCTAAATATAACCCTAACACAGGTTAGAGTTCGTTCACTCCGGAACCAATATTTTACTCATGCTTCCATTCTTCTCAGCGCTCACTCGCTCTTCTCATACTCTTCCTGTTTTTCGGCGCGCGGCGCGTGTTTTTCGCAGGCAAGTCGGAGTCGCTGGACGACAAGTCGCACATCGAGGTGCCGGACGACAACCACGGGCTCTACAGCTGCGACATCCTCGACCCCGACGTTGTAAGCACCGCGTCGCTTCCACGTCGTAAGCACCGCGTCGCTTCCACGTCGTAAGCACCGCGTCGCTTCCACGTCGTAAGCATTTCTCCGTGTTGCTTGTGAAGTCCGCGTGCTACCTCTCGCACCCACGCTGTTTCACATCTGTAACATCCCTTCACCTCCACCCCATCTCGCCGCCGTTTGCTTCCGTTTCGTCGGCGCTTCGTCTTCGTTCGCCGTGGTCCACGTGGCAGTCGGTACCGCTGGACGTGGTGTGCTACTACCACCACACCATCGTCGAGATGCGCAAGTGGGGCTTTAAGGACGGCGAGACCCTCTTCGGTTTCGGCTACGATTTTCGGCAAAGCAACCGGTCAGCCTCCCACACCTCGTTCTCGTTTCTTCTCAGTTTCAAGGAATTTAGAGTTCCTTTCTGTTTTACGTGTCAGCTACATATTTTCTTATTCTAACCGTATACCGCTCTCTCGGTTGCCACCTGGCGCGTCCACGTGGCAGGCTGCCGGAGACGCTGGACCGGCTGCGCGCGCGGCTGGAGGCGATAGTGGCGGCAAGCGGGCGGCGCGTGGACGTGGTGACGCACAGCATGGGCGGGCTGCTCTTCAAGTCGTTCGTCGCGCTTCACCCCGCCGACGCCAAGCGCCTCGTGCGCAAGTGGGTCTCCATCGCCGCGCCCTTCCGAGGTGCGCGCGGACACGAGCGGGGGCGGTAGCGCGCGCAGGGGGGGGGGGGGGGGGGGGGGGGGGGGGGGCACGGAAATGGCGGTTGAGTTGAGCGAACTGCTTGTGTCAGTCGGCGTGCGTCTGTGAGGAGCGTCGCGGGATGTGCGTCGCCACTGCTCCTCCGCACCCGTTCCTTTCCTCTCCCTCTCCCTCTTCCTCTCCCTCTCCCTCTCCCTCTCCCCCTCCCACGCCCTCTGCCTTGTACATGTCCTCCCATGCCCTCTGCCTTGTACATGTCCTCCCATGCCCTCTGCCTTGTACATGTCCTCCCATGCCCTCTGCCTTGTACATGTCCTCCCATGCCCTCTGCCTTGTACATGTCCTCCCATGCCCTCGCTCTCTATCGCTCTCGCCCTCCGGCTCATGTCCTCCACCTCGCCTCACTCCCACTCCCCTTGCGTGTCCCGCCCGTCCCCTCCGCGCGGCCGTGGCAGGCGCGCCGGGGTTCATAATGGACACGCTGCTGACGGGGGTGGAGTTCCTCAAGGGCTGGCAGAAGTCACTCTTCATCTCCAAGTGGACCATGCACCAACTCGTACGTTATGTGGACCATGCACCAACTCGTACGTTATGTGGACCATGCACCAACTCGTACGTTATGTGGACCATGCACCAACTCGTACGTTATGTGGACCATGCACCAACTCGTACGTTATGTGGACCATGCACCAACTCGTACGTTATGTGGACCATGCACCAACTCGTACGTTATGTGGACCATGCACCAACTCGTACGTTATGTGGACCATGCACCAACTCGTACGCCCTCCCAATCCCGCTCCTCTCCCTCCCGTTTCCCTCCCCCCCCTTCCCCCCCCCAACCACCCCACTCCCCTCCCCAACCCCACCACCTCCCCCCCCCCCGCTTGCTCGTGCTCGTAATAAAATGTAATGTTTTTTTTTTTTTTTTTTTTTCAGCCATTTGCTTGTCATTTGTAAGAGACATGGTTCTTGCACCTACTTCTCAGAATCCTGGAATGAGACATGCGTTGATGAAGAATCTTAGGTGATCTATGCAAAAACGTAGTGAAGGTGCATGCAAGTGACATACCCGTTGAGTGTTGATAACCGTATCCTTTTCCTTAAGATCCGTCATGAGCAAAATGATAAGGTTATCAACGCTCAACACTTGCATGGTACCTTCGTTACGCTTTTGAATAGATCACCTAAGATTCTGCATCGCGTGGGCTTGGCGCGCAGATGATGGAGTGCCCATCGGTGTACGAGCTCATGGCGGACTATGACTTCCACTGGGGCGGCTGCACGCCCCTCTAGATGCTCCTCTGACCTCTCCATCCCCCTTTCCTTGCGCCTCTCGTGCGCGCATCCGTCCGTGCGCGCATGCGTGGTGGCTTGGCTGGCAGATGGTGGAGTGCCCATCGGTGTACGAGCTCATGGCGGATTACGACTTCCACTGGGGCGGCCAGAAGCCCGAGCTGCGCATCGTGCGCCGCCAGCCCGACACCAAGGCGCACGGGGAGAGGGACGTGTGTGGCGGAGCAGAAGCGGAGTCGGATAGTGAGAGCGAGAGTGGGAGCGAGAGAGACAGCAGCATCGGCAGCAGCAGTGGGAGTGGCGGCGACAGCGAGGCGTGCAGTGGGACAGAATCCGTGGCAGGCGATTGCACCCCGCGGAGGGCGGGGGGCGAGGGGGTGATGGAGAGCGTGGTGGGCGAGGGCGTGGTGGAGCAGCGCTTCACTCGCCTGCCCGATATCCTGGCTGCCATGGACAGAGCACTGGAAGGCAATAAGGTGCGCTGCAGGGCACATGGCAGGGTGTAGCAGGTGCAGGCAGGGTTTTGCTGATATTCCTGGCGCCCCAGCAACTCTGTCTGCTTTGTTTCTGTTCATTCCCACCCATACTAGCCATGCCATGTGGCACGTGCCATGTACCCCCTGTGTATTATACCGCTCCCGTGCATCACCTGTGCTGCGTGTGCCATGCGTCTCCCCATGCTTGGGTGCATGCAGATCGAGGTGAACGGGCGCACGGTGCCGCTGCCGTTCAACCGGGACATTGTGAGGTGGGCGGACGAGACAAGGCGCATCTGGGCCGGGGCGCGCCTCCCGCCGTCCATTGACTTCTACACCGTCTATGGCACCGGCCTCGACACGCCCTTCCACTCCCAGTACGCCCCTCGCTCTCCCTCGCCATCCTTTTCTCCTTCCTGCCCTTCCCTGTTAGTCCTTCCCTTTTGCACTCATTGTTCTTGTATCGACTCCTTCACTCCTGACACATGCTTCAAGCATGTAACCGTTTGCTTGCCCTCCCCATGGCTGCGACCCTTCCTCCCTGTGAGCACAGGTATGGGTCGCCCAAGGACCCGCTCAACGACCTGCCCGACATCCTCCACTCCGATGTGAGCCGCCCCTCCACAGCCCCCGACCACCCCTCTCCCGCCCCTGCTGCTCGCCCTCTCTCGCTCTCGCCTGTCTGTGCCGCTCTGCTTCGCCCACCTGCCTTGAAGTTTCACCCTCGTTCACCCGGTGTGCCGCCCCATGCCTCCCACCCGCCATGTGGCAGGCCACCTTTGACTGCGTGCACGGCGACGGCACCGTTCCCATCGAGTCCGCCCTCGTAAGCCACACTGCCCTCTGCTCCCACTCCCTCCCTCCCTGCCTCGCCTCCTCGTGTGTCTGCCGCACTCTCTCCCCTCCCTCCCTGCCTCGCCTCCTCGTGTGTCTGCCGCACTCTCTCCCATTCTCCCTCCCCGTCCTTCCCTGCTTTCGTCCCTGCCTCTCTCTATTTCTCCAACTCCTTATCCGCCACCCCTCCATGCCACCCACCCTCTTCAACCCCACCCACACTGGCACACACGGCAGGCGGACGGCTTCCCGGCGCGCTTCCGAGTGGGAGTGCCGGGAGCGGAGCACCGCGAGCTGCTGCGCCTGCCGCGCGTGTTCAGCCTGCTGCACTTCTTCCTGGAGGTCAAGGGCAAGGACCCCCTCTACGACCCCCTCTCCGACTTCGTCATCGTCCCCCGCCCCCTGGGGGCTGCAGAGGAGGAGCAGGGGGAGGGCGAGGGGGAAGGGGAGGAAGAGGAGGAAGATGGGTGTGGGGTGGGATTGATGTATGGGGAGAAGGGGGGGGGTTCGGATGGGAGGGAAGTGGGGGGTGAGAAGGGGGGGAGGGAAGTGGCGGTGAGAGTGGAGGTGGGGGGGCAGGCGGTGCGGGCGGTGGTGTGTGAGACAGAGGCAGGGAAGGGCACGGTGTGTGTGTCTCTCTCATCCACCTTGACATCTCCTGACAGAACTGAAGGTGTGTACCTTATATATGTACACTATTTGCTACTTGCGCCTTTTTTCTCATCCTCCTTCAGTGCCTTCCTTTGACCGACCAGCCTATTAATGTTCTTCTCTCTTATTTGGTTGTGTCGCAGTGTCATGCTGCTTTGGCATCTGTCAGCGATAATCCCTCTTCATTCTGCCCTCAAGGGTACGCCAGTGGCAAGCTGAGTGTGTGCCTCCAACACCAGCCAGAAGTTCACAATTGAAGTTAAACAAGAAACTGTAGTAGCTCTCATCTCATCCTTCCTCCATGTGCATATACCTGTCTTGTTTTTTCTCTTATTTCTTGTACATAATTCTTTCTATTGACTAGAGCCACGTCACTTTGTACCCTCAATAAAATCTTGGGTCTTCCACTGTTGTGAAGTGGTACTGGTATCCAAATGAAATACGGTACCCCTTGACGTCCATGCAAACATCCACAAGAGAAACATGTGCACTTTTATTCCCCTTCAACCCTCGAGTTGTCGCACACGTCGTTCTCCCCGTCATTGTCGCATCACAGTCGCACACTGTTCTGCTACCCCTCCCCGCTGAGTGCGTGTTTCACGTTCACCAACAGCTGTGCTTGACGTGGGTTGGCGGAAACAAACCCTCCAACCCACGTGAATTCGAGTTTGACGACCCACGTGCCCAAACTCGTTACCCAGCGTTGCTGCTTGTGCCTTGAATCACAGGTCTCTGCGCTCACCACCACCCGCGTCACTTCCTCGTCGCGCACTGTCGCGGCGGCCCGGCATGGAGGTGAAACGGTCGCAGCAGTGGAAGTACGTGCTACTGGCAGCGATGGGGGGCGTGCTGGCGCTGCTGCGGCTGATCAGTCCCGTGCAGGCCAGCTGCCTCGTCATGCTCGCCTATATCCTCTCGCGCCGCCACTCCAACGAGATCCAGCGCCAGTGGGAACGCGCGCAGGCCGCCAAGGAGGCGCAGCGGAGGGCGGAAGAGGAGGCCCTGGCTGCGCTTCCTGCGCGGAAGCGGAAGGCGATTCAGCGCGCGCGGGCGAAAGAAGCGGCGAGCGCGGAACAGGCGGGGCAAGACGCAACGGAGGACAGCGACGAGGGTAGCGACCAATAGCGCGCAGCCGCACGGACGCACTGATGGACGTACATGGCGCTGGCGCACGAGTAGAAGATCTCAAGAAGTCATGGTATCTGCTGCGCTTGACGAGATGCTCTCGTGCTTTCGCTCCCGCGCCCGACGCCCGACGCCCGACGCCCGCGGGACGGCATGTACTCCACATTTGGGGGCGCTGATTGTGAGATCTGGGTTTACCCGCTGCGGCAGCAGAGAGAGTAAGTGGGTGATGGGGCTGGGGGAGCCTAGGAAGAGCTGCACAGCAGTGAACAGCGCATGTAGCTCATTGGAGGCCCAGACAGAAGTAGGAAATGACAGCTTGGCAAGTTGTGAAGGCGCTCTGACAAACAACCGTGTCTATCGTGTTGAATTCAAGCTCTTAGCTGGCGAGCTGCCTCCCCGCTCCTCTGATTGTTCAGCACTAAGTTTGCTGCAATGTGGCTCTCTTGTTTGCTTAGCAACTATACGGTCAAGGTGATTTAGCTGTCAATTTCTTACTGGAAGCCTCGGTTGTGGTACCGCATGCGGAAACCAACGGAAGGCCACATTCCAGTCTTCCACATCTCTACTTGGACTAGTTGATGGACCTGCTCTCTGCAAGATGCATACCAGGCTCTGTATGTAAGCCAATGCTTTCACGAAGTGGTGCCGGTACAGGGATCATTGTACAAGAGTGGTGACAAAAAGAAAACATGTCTTGACACGTGTCATCTTGGCGCGGGGCCTGTCAATGTGTGTTCACAAGACGGGAGGCGCTTTGAGAGGCAGTATGGAGCCAAAAATACTTTGGTGGGCAAGTCAGGCCATAGAAAGGACAGGTCATGGGTAGTGCAGAAGAGGTCATGTTCATGGGTAGGCGCAGTAGCTGGTCAGCTCCCTGCTGCCTGCAGCAACAACAAAGAGAGACAGGACTGCGCTAGAGTCAGTTATGCACTCTAGCCTTGAGAATTCAGCAATGAAGTGCCAAGAACGTGAAGCAAATGTGAGATGCTACAACACCAAAACGATCACCATTCACACGAAATCACTGACCATGTGTATGTGCAGAGTGCGAGAACAAGCCCCAAGTCATGAGTCAATTTTCAGCCAGTCCGGAGCGACGACCCGTGGCAGGTTGATGTGGGGTAGGCTGGATGCACGCGAAACGCAAGTCAATCCACGTTGCAGGCATATCAGACAATGCATGTCACTCTCATGGTGAACTAGCGAGGCAGCAAGGGAAGTATATACTTGCACAAACAACATTTGCATGCACCTGGGGTACGCCTTACATCAATGGATGTGGATGACTTTACCATACATTGGAAAAAGCTGTTGTTGTCGTTGTTTTCTGTGCGTGTGTGAGTGGTTCTCTTTTCCCCTCGTTTTTCATTGACAAAACCCTAACGCGTGGAACCTAGCACGCTTCCGTACCTCTAGCTTCGGCTGCAGACCCTCCTCTGCCGGTGCTGCCGGCTTGGCGCCCTTTTGCTGCTAGTGGAAGCACACCAAAGGCACGGAGAGGAAACAGATGCGAAGACATTTGAGGTGGGGATGACCAGCAAGCAGACGCGATGCAATGCGGCAGAATGCAATAAAATGCGACGCAATACGTTACGACGCGATCGTACCTTTTGGATGGCCCACTCGGCGGAGTCGAAAAAGGCCCTCTCGTGGCCCTGCGAGTACACGAGGCGGAAGACGCGTGGCAAGCGGGTGAGTATTCATGAGCTCCTAAAACAAAGAGAACTGACCCGACGAATAGGAGTACATCGAACACCAAGATTAGGTGTTTCAAATAAAGAAGGAACCGGAGCAGACTGTTTAATCATAAGCTTTATCGACGCAAGCAGACCAGCAAACGAAGTTAAAAAACGTGCATCATAAGGAGAGGGAACAGAAGGCAGAAGGTCGGCGTAACACCTTGGAAAGCAGCCCTTTTTTCTTAGGCAGAGCCCCGCCATACTTCTTCTTCAACCGAGCCTCCTGCACGGATCATTGATAAACGAAGGTGGCAATTCGGCAATCATGGATCATGGACCATGTATGCTCGAGCTAAATCATGGAGCATGGATGGTGGCGCACGGCACGTGTGAGCACATCCGCAAGGGTCTTATGTCAAGTGATCAAGTGTGGGGGACGGAGTGCATGCTGGACCACAAACCGTCACGATTGATTTGGAAAGTAGTTAATGCAGGACGCATGCATGAGGAAGGAACAGGAACGCGGAAACACATGCGCGGTGTAACTGTTAACGAGGCAGTCGAAGAGAGACCATGAAAAAGTGACAACCGGTTTGTCCGGCTAAGGTGACGCATCGGGACCCGACTGTGCCAAAAACTAGAAGCATTAGACTCGAAAGGTCCGAGCGAACCTGCTCAGCGAGCGACACCTCATCCGCCATGGCGCTTCCACCAGAACTCGCAGCTCGTAGCGCAAAAGACCGGAGCAATCGGCTCGTTCGTAACGTCAGGCGAAGACCAAGTGCAAATGACAGTGAAAGGCGTTGGGCGATGCGTAGATGAGCAGGTATGGGACACTAGAAAGATAAAGAGACTGGGACAATAAAACGCAGATTTCGAAAAGCAAAACTCAAGTTCCAAGTACAAGACACGGACTAGTATTGCGCTGCCCTGCCTTGCCTTGCCAGCCCTTGCTGTATTGGTCCTTCCATCATCACCTCACCTCGCCTCGCCTGGTCTCGCCTCGACTCGCCTCGCCTGATGCTCCCTCTGTAGGTCAGCCGAACCTCGACAGTCCCAAGGAAAAGCAGGCTGCTGCTCGACAATTGTTCGGAACAGACCACAGACAAAACCCGTGCCTTCTGCCAAGCCGAACTATCACTGTACAAGTTTCAGCCTAGAAGATTCCGATAGAACACGTTTGTCAGGTGCGGAATTACACGATATAGCAATTATTGCAGAATAGCAAGTAACAAGTCCACTCTAATATTCATTCCTATGTACAGAACAATACAATATGTATTTGGTAAATGGCAATATGTTTTCCTAAGTACCTGCCTCTTATTTCTACAAAGGTTCCCCTACCGGTTATAAGCTCCATCTTGGCCGCTGGTCCTGCACCACTTGCTGCTGCCTTGCAGTGATGGCTGCTGCAAGCCGTCCCCTCCCTTTAGATTGAATTGACGGATTCTTGACCAGAATTTGGCGAGCTGCCTCACAGGAAGCACCTCTCTGGGATGTGCATGGGCTGCACGAGCGTCGTTGATGGAGCGTCTGCGTGTGATTCCTCTCACACAATACATGCTGCATGTCTCTCGCATAACATTTACTTGTTTCCATCGGTACCCCAAAAAAATCTTGGGGTGAATCCTGGTGACAACAGAGGGCTTGGGATTGCTCATCCCGCCACAGTGGCAGGTCATCATTCGGAGGTTCCAAGGTGCTGTTTGGGGACCATGGCTGCCCTTGCAACTGGGCTTGAATCGTCCTCCTCACAACTGTAATAGCAGGCCTTGCTGTGGGAAGAGAAACAATCTCCGATTCTTCAACAACAGCTCTCGCTGGCGTGGCATTACACTCCGTATCCTTGCTCATCCAATTAAACAGCTTCCCCGCCTCTGCAGCCTCCCACACGTCCCGCGGCGACTGCACGGGCGAAAGCACGGGCGACTGGCTCCGGATTCGCGTGGGCGTGGCCTGCCGCTTCAGTCGCAGCAGCAGCGGCGCGATGTCGCTCGACAGTTGCTTCCTCAGCGTCACGCGTCCCGGCGCCGCGGGAATTTCCGTCCCCCCCGGCGGCCCTCCCCCAAACCGTCCCTCCCGCGGCCCGCTGCAGCTTCTCGTCGCGCCCCTCCGCCGTTCGCTCCCGCTACCGCTATCAGGCATCCCCGGAATGGGCGCGCGGCCGTGAGCGGGTGGCGCTAATGGCAGCGCCTTAGGTCGGAACGACTGCTGCAGCAACTCAGCCGTGCGCTCCTGCGACGCCCGGCGACTCGCAGACCGTCGCGTGGCGTCGTCAGGAGGGCTCCCCGCGCACGGCGGGGATGATAGTGGCGCTTGCGCGGGGGACGACGGGCGGTGCATGGCGGCGTGGATGCGCGTGAGTGCGTGCGAGAGCTGCGCGCTGGGGCTCTTCATGGCGTGGCGCGGGGAGGACGGCAGATCAACGAGACAGCAGTAAGGGACACGCGCGATTTGTTTTCGCGACTTGAATCTGCAGGAAAGCAGCGGATGCAGGTGCCTTCAACTAGCGAGCGCTGAGGCGAAGGAGACTTGCGGATAAAGAGAAGCGACGAACGCGAATGATGAGCCGAAGAAGGCAGCAGTGCTACCCTCGGTACGTGTCTAACTGGCATGACTGGTAACTCGGAAATCATGTACTTCTGGAAATATGGAAGATTGGGGATGGAGGTTTCAAGGACTGCAAGGTGGCAGCGGCAGCGAGCGTGTGCGCGAGGAATGAAGGGAAGGTGAAGCAGGCGTCGGTTGAAAATGCAGCAGCGGGCTTCAGCTGCTGTTCACGCGTAGGGCACGGCACGGCAGCCTCCAAAGCCCTACAACGAGAGTGAGAGGCGGGGTTGGAGATGCACTGGGAGGTTGCGCCACGATTGGGGAAACGAAACCTGCGATTAAGCTGTCCCGCTACGATAAATACATACATTCATAAATTTGATTAATTACAGAAAGTACAAACAGTTTGAACTGATGTCAGAAGATATGCAAGTACAGACAACATGAAAACAAAAAATCGTAAATGACATGCAACATGTCCGCTGTCAAGATAACCGAAGCAGAGAGGAGGACAAGGAATCAAGGAACGGCACCGCCATGACACACCCACACAGCAGCACAACGGCAGCAGTGACCCAAAACGACAAGCTTGACAGGCCCGGCTGCTGCTTCCCACTCGCACTGCCTGACCCTGCTGCACCTGCCTCTGCTGTCTTCCCTGCACCAAACGCACCAGCAACACCCGTCTTCCCTCCTGTTCTAACCACCCTCCGCACGCCCCCCTCTTTTCTCTCTGCCCCTCCCTGACCTCCTACCCTCAGCTCCCTCCCCCCTTCACTGCCCTTCCCTTCCCGACTCCCCACCACTGCAGCAGCAGCTTCCACCACCCGCCTGCCCTTCCCTGCACCCTTCCCCCTCCCCTCTGCGCCATCCCCTTGTGCTCTGCTGGCGGAATCTGCCCCCTCTGCTGCCTCTGCTGCCGATGCCAGCGATGCCGTGTAGCTGTCAACCAGGTCCGGGAAGAGCTTGCGGAACACGGGGCTGGGGAAGGGGGGAAGAAAAGGGGGGGGGGATTGGAGCAACAGACATAACGGGAAGTGAAGAGGGAGGAATGCAGTGTTGACCAACAGATGACGGATTGCTGAGAGAAATCCACATGGACTGAGGGCGAGAGGAACAAGGGCGAGGGGAACGAGGGCAGGCTAATTGGATGTGCAGAGAAGGCAGCGAGGGCGGTACCTGCGGCAGTTGTTGGGCATGGAGAGGCGCGCTAGCTTGCGCCTGTCTGCTTCTGACGCCACTATGCTGCCCGCCGTCACTGCATCGTCCGACTGGCCACAGGGGGGAGGGGGGGAACAGAGGGGGGGCAGGGGGGTTGTGCACAGGAGAAGGCAGAGGGGAGGAGATGGAACAGGGGTAGAGGTGGGCAGGGAACATGACGGGCATGGACGCCAGTGAGTGAGTGGACATTGAATGCACATCTCATCACAGCACAACAGGCAACGCTAATCTGTGATGTGAGTGCGCATGGCAAATCACGCATCTCTTAGTAGTCTTCTAAGCACAGCCTGCTTGAAACGCGAGAGCGAGGACGCACTGCCAGCGAGCGTGAACATGCGAGTGCGGCTCTGCTGGAAAAACACGCACAGTACTGCAAGAGCACAGCGCCTCATCAGCACGTACCATGAAGGAGAGAAGGCCGGTCAGAATGCTGCGAACGATGGGGCAGGGGACAGCGGGATGGAGGGAGAGATGGATGTGGTGAGGATGGCATGCATGGAGGTCAGTCAGACCACGAGGACTTGGAGTGGCGTCGTGGTGTCATGGAAACAACAGCGGTTTGTGATGGAAACAACAGCGGTTTGTGATGGAAACAACAGCGGTTTGTGATGGAAACAACAGCGGTTTGTGATGGAAACAACAGCGGTTTGTGATGGAAACAACAGCGGTTTGTGATGGAAACAACAGCGGTTTGTGATGGAAACAACAGCGGTTTGTGATGGAAACAACAGCGGTTTGTGATGGAAACAACAGCGGTTTGTGATGGAAACAACAGCGGTTTGTGATGGAAACAACAGCGGTTTGTGATGGAAACAACAGCGGTTTGTGATGGAAACAACAGCGGTTTGTGATGGAAACAACAGCGGTTTGTGATGGAAACAACAGCGGTTTGTGATGGAAACAACAGCGGTTTGTGATGGAAACAACAGCGGTTTGTGATGGAAACAACAGCGGTTTGTGATGGAAACAACAGCGGTTTGTGATGGAAACAACAGCGGTTTGTGATGGAAACAACAGCGGTTTGTGATGGAAACAACAGCGGTTTGTGATGGAAACAACAGCGGTTTGTGATGGAAACAACAGCGGTTTGTGATGGAAACAACAGCGGTTTGTGATGGAAACAACAGCGGTTTGTGATGGAAACAACAGCGGTTTGTGATGGAAACAACAGCGGTTTGTGATGGAAACAACAGCGGTTTGTGATGGAAACAACAGCGGTTTGTGATGGAAACAACAGCGGTTTGTGATGGAAACAACAGCGGTTTGTGATGGAAACAACAGCGGTTTGTGATGGAAACAACAGCGGTTTGTGATGGAAACAACAGCGGTTTGTGATGGAAACAACAGCGGTTTGTGATGGAAACAACAGCGGTTTGTGATGGAAACAACAGCGGTTTGTGATGGAAACAACAGCGGTTTGTGATGGAAACAACAGCGGTTTGTGATGGAAACAACAGCGGTTTGTGATGGAAACAACAGCGGTTTGTGATGGAAACAACAGCGGTTTGTGATGGAAACAACAGCGGTTTGTGATGGAAACAACAGCGGTTTGTGATGGAAACAACAGCGGTTTGTGATGGAAACAACAGCGGTTTGTGATGGAAACAACAGCGGTTTGTGATGGAAACAACAGCGGTTTGTGATGGAAACAACAGCGGTTTGTGATGGAAACAACAGCGGTTTGTGATGGAAACAACAGCGGTTTGTGATGGAAACAACAGCGGTTTGTGATGGAAACAACAGCGGTTTGTGATGGAAACAACAGCGGTTTGTGATGGAAACAACAGCGGTTTGTGATGGAAACAACAGCGGTTTGTGATGGAAACAACAGCGGTTTGTGATGGAAACAACAGCGGTTTGTGATGGAAACAACAGCGGTTTGTGATGGAAACAACAGCGGTTTGTGATGGAAACAACAGCGGTTTGTGATGGAAACAACAGCGGTTTGTGATGGAAACAACAGCGGTTTGTGATGGAAACAACAGCGGTTTGTGATGGAAACAACAGCGGTTTGTGATGGAAACAACAGCGGTTTGTGATGGAAACAACAGCGGTTTGTGATGGAAACAACAGCGGTTTGTGATGGAAACAACAGCGGTTTGTGATGGAAACAACAGCGGTTTGTGATGGAAACAACAGCGGTTTGTGATGGAAACAACAGCGGTTTGTGATGGAAACAACAGCGGTTTGTGATGGAAACAACAGCGGTTTGTGATGGAAACAACAGCGGTTTGTGATGGAAACAACAGCGGTTTGTGATGGAAACAACAGCGGTTTGTGATGGAAACAACAGCGGTTTGTGATGGAAACAACAGCGGTTTGTGATGGAAACAACAGCGGTTTGTGATGGAAACAACAGCGGTTTGTGATGGAAACAACAGCGGTTTGTGATGGAAACAACAGCGGTTTGTGATGGAAACAACAGCGGTTTGTGATGGAAACAACAGCGGTTTGTGATGGAAACAACAGCGGTTTGTGATGGAAACAACAGCGGTTTGTGATGGAAACAACAGCGGTTTGTGATGGAAACAACAGCGGTTTGTGATGGAAACAACAGCGGTTTGTGATGGAAACAACAGCGGTTTGTGATGGAAACAACAGCGGTTTGTGATGGAAACAACAGCGGTTTGTGATGGAAACAACAGCGGTTTGTGATGGAAACAACAGCGGTTTGTGATGGAAACAACAGCGGTTTGTGATGGAAACAACAGCGGTTTGTGATGGAAACAACAGCGGTTTGTGATGGAAACAACAGCGGTTTGTGATGGAAACAACAGCGGTTTGTGATGGAAACAACAGCGGTTTGTGATGGAAACAACAGCGGTTTGTGATGGAAACAACAGCGGTTTGTGATGGAAACAACAGCGGTTTGTGATGGAAACAACAGCGGTTTGTGATGGAAACAACAGCGGTTTGTGATGGAAACAACAGCGGTTTGTGATGGAAACAACAGCGGTTTGTGATGGAAACAACAGCGGTTTGTGATGGAAACAACAGCGGTTTGTGATGGAAACAACAGCGGTTTGTGATGGAAACAACAGCGGTTTGTGATGGAAACAACAGCGGTTTGTGATGGAAACAACAGCGGTTTGTGATGGAAACAACAGCGGTTTGTGATGGAAACAACAGCGGTTTGTGATGGAAACAACAGCGGTTTGTGATGGAAACAACAGCGGTTTGTGATGGAAACAACAGCGGTTTGTGATGGAAACAACAGCGGTTTGTGATGGAAACAACAGCGGTTTGTGATGGAAACAACAGCGGTTTGTGATGGAAACAACAGCGGTTTGTGATGGAAACAACAGCGGTTTGTGATGGAAACAACAGCGGTTTGTGATGGAAACAACAGCGGTTTGTGATGGAAACAACAGCGGTTTGTGATGGAAACAACAGCGGTTTGTGATGGAAACAACAGCGGTTTGTGATGGAAACAACAGCGGTTTGTGATGGAAACAACAGCGGTTTGTGATGGAAACAACAGCGGTTTGTGATGGAAACAACAGCGGTTTGTGATGGAAACAACAGCGGTTTGTGATGGAAACAACAGCGGTTTGTGATGGAAACAACAGCGGTTTGTGATGGAAACAACAGCGGTTTGTGATGGAAACAACAGCGGTTTGTGATGGAAACAACAGCGGTTTGTGATGGAAACAACAGCGGTTTGTGATGGAAACAACAGCGGTTTGTGATGGAAACAACAGCGGTTTGTGATGGAAACAACAGCGGTTTGTGATGGAAACAACAGCGGTTTGTGATGGAAACAACAGCGGTTTGTGATGGAAACAACAGCGGTTTGTGATGGAAACAACAGCGGTTTGTGATGGAAACAACAGCGGTTTGTGATGGAAACAACAGCGGTTTGTGATGGAAACAACAGCGGTTTGTGATGGAAACAACAGCGGTTTGTGATGGAAACAACAGCGGTTTGTGATGGAAACAACAGCGGTTTGTGATGGAAACAACAGCGGTTTGTGATGGAAACAACAGCGGTTTGTGATGGAAACAACAGCGGTTTGTGATGGAAACAACAGCGGTTTGTGATGGAAACAACAGCGGTTTGTGATGGAAACAACAGCGGTTTGTGATGGAAACAACAGCGGTTTGTGATGGAAACAACAGCGGTTTGTGATGGAAACAACAGCGGTTTGTGATGGAAACAACAGCGGTTTGTGATGGAAACAACAGCGGTTTGTGATGGAAACAACAGCGGTTTGTGATGGAAACAACAGCGGTTTGTGATGGAAACAACAGCGGTTTGTGATGGAAACAACAGCGGTTTGTGATGGAAACAACAGCGGTTTGTGATGGAAACAACAGCGGTTTGTGATGGAAACAACAGCGGTTTGTGATGGAAACAACAGCGGTTTGTGATGGAAACAACAGCGGTTTGTGATGGAAACAACAGCGGTTTGTGATGGAAACAACAGCGGTTTGTGATGGAAACAACAGCGGTTTGTGATGGAAACAACAGCGGTTTGTGATGGAAACAACAGCGGTTTGTGATGGAAACAACAGCGGTTTGTGATGGAAACAACAGCGGTTTGTGATGGAAACAACAGCGGTTTGTGATGGAAACAACAGCGGTTTGTGATGGAAACAACAGCGGTTTGTGATGGAAACAACAGCGGTTTGTGATGGAAACAACAGCGGTTTGTGATGGAAACAACAGCGGTTTGTGATGGAAACAACAGCGGTTTGTGATGGAAACAACAGCGGTTTGTGATGGAAACAACAGCGGTTTGTGATGGAAACAACAGCGGTTTGTGATGGAAACAACAGCGGTTTGTGATGGAAACAACAGCGGTTTGTGATGGAAACAACAGCGGTTTGTGATGGAAACAACAGCGGTTTGTGATGGAAACAACAGCGGTTTGTGATGGAAACAACAGCGGTTTGTGATGGAAACAACAGCGGTTTGTGATGGAAACAACAGCGGTTTGTGATGGAAACAACAGCGGTTTGTGATGGAAACAACAGCGGTTTGTGATGGAAACAACAGCGGTTTGTGATGGAAACAACAGCGGTTTGTGATGGAAACAACAGCGGTTTGTGATGGAAACAACAGCGGTTTGTGATGGAAACAACAGCGGTTTGTGATGGAAACAACAGCGGTTTGTGATGGAAACAACAGCGGTTTGTGATGGAAACAACAGCGGTTTGTGATGGAAACAACAGCGGTTTGTGATGGAAACAACAGCGGTTTGTGATGGAAACAACAGCGGTTTGTGATGGAAACAACAGCGGTTTGTGATGGAAACAACAGCGGTTTGTGATGGAAACAACAGCGGTTTGTGATGGAAACAACAGCGGTTTGTGATGGAAACAACAGCGGTTTGTGATGGAAACAACAGCGGTTTGTGATGGAAACAACAGCGGTTTGTGATGGAAACAACAGCGGTTTGTGATGGAAACAACAGCGGTTTGTGATGGAAACAACAGCGGTTTGTGATGGAAACAACAGCGGTTTGTGATGGAAACAACAGCGGTTTGTGATGGAAACAACAGCGGTTTGTGATGGAAACAACAGCGGTTTGTGATGGAAACAACAGCGGTTTGTGATGGAAACAACAGCGGTTTGTGATGGAAACAACAGCGGTTTGTGATGGAAACAACAGCGGTTTGTGATGGAAACAACAGCGGTTTGTGATGGAAACAACAGCGGTTTGTGATGGAAACAACAGCGGTTTGTGATGGAAACAACAGCGGTTTGTGATGGAAACAACAGCGGTTTGTGATGGAAACAACAGCGGTTTGTGATGGAAACAACAGCGGTTTGTGATGGAAACAACAGCGGTTTGTGATGGAAACAACAGCGGTTTGTGATGGAAACAACAGCGGTTTGTGATGGAAACAACAGCGGTTTGTGATGGAAACAACAGCGGTTTGTGATGGAAACAACAGCGGTTTGTGATGGAAACAACAGCGGTTTGTGATGGAAACAACAGCGGTTTGTGATGGAAACAACAGCGGTTTGTGATGGAAACAACAGCGGTTTGTGATGGAAACAACAGCGGTTTGTGATGGAAACAACAGCGGTTTGTGATGGAAACAACAGCGGTTTGTGATGGAAACAACAGCGGTTTGTGATGGAAACAACAGCGGTTTGTGATGGAAACAACAGCGGTTTGTGATGGAAACAACAGCGGTTTGTGATGGAAACAACAGCGGTTTGTGATGGAAACAACAGCGGTTTGTGATGGAAACAACAGCGGTTTGTGATGGAAACAACAGCGGTTTGTGATGGAAACAACAGCGGTTTGTGATGGAAACAACAGCGGTTTGTGATGGAAACAACAGCGGTTTGTGATGGAAACAACAGCGGTTTGTGATGGAAACAACAGCGGTTTGTGATGGAAACAACAGCGGTTTGTGATGGAAACAACAGCGGTTTGTGATGGAAACAACAGCGGTTTGTGATGGAAACAACAGCGGTTTGTGATGGAAACAACAGCGGTTTGTGATGGAAACAACAGCGGTTTGTGATGGAAACAACAGCGGTTTGTGATGGAAACAACAGCGGTTTGTGATGGAAACAACAGCGGTTTGTGATGGAAACAACAGCGGTTTGTGATGGAAACAACAGCGGTTTGTGATGGAAACAACAGCGGTTTGTGATGGAAACAACAGCGGTTTGTGATGGAAACAACAGCGGTTTGTGATGGAAACAACAGCGGTTTGTGATGGAAACAACAGCGGTTTGTGATGGAAACAACAGCGGTTTGTGATGGAAACAACAGCGGTTTGTGATGGAAACAACAGCGGTTTGTGATGGAAACAACAGCGGTTTGTGATGGAAACAACAGCGGTTTGTGATGGAAACAACAGCGGTTTGTGATGGAAACAACAGCGGTTTGTGATGGAAACAACAGCGGTTTGTGATGGAAACAACAGCGGTTTGTGATGGAAACAACAGCGGTTTGTGATGGAAACAACAGCGGTTTGTGATGGAAACAACAGCGGTTTGTGATGGAAACAACAGCGGTTTGTGATGGAAACAACAGCGGTTTGTGATGGAAACAACAGCGGTTTGTGATGGAAACAACAGCGGTTTGTGATGGAAACAACAGCGGTTTGTGATGGAAACAACAGCGGTTTGTGATGGAAACAACAGCGGTTTGTGATGGAAACAACAGCGGTTTGTGATGGAAACAACAGCGGTTTGTGATGGAAACAACAGCGGTTTGTGATGGAAACAACAGCGGTTTGTGATGGAAACAACAGCGGTTTGTGATGGAAACAACAGCGGTTTGTGATGGAAACAACAGCGGTTTGTGATGGAAACAACAGCGGTTTGTGATGGAAACAACAGCGGTTTGTGATGGAAACAACAGCGGTTTGTGATGGAAACAACAGCGGTTTGTGATGGAAACAACAGCGGTTTGTGATGGAAACAACAGCGGTTTGTGATGGAAACAACAGCGGTTTGTGATGGAAACAACAGCGGTTTGTGATGGAAACAACAGCGGTTTGTGATGGAAACAACAGCGGTTTGTGATGGAAACAACAGCGGTTTGTGATGGAAACAACAGCGGTTTGTGATGGAAACAACAGCGGTTTGTGATGGAAACAACAGCGGTTTGTGATGGAAACAACAGCGGTTTGTGATGGAAACAACAGCGGTTTGTGATGGAAACAACAGCGGTTTGTGATGGAAACAACAGCGGTTTGTGATGGAAACAACAGCGGTTTGTGATGGAAACAACAGCGGTTTGTGATGGAAACAACAGCGGTTTGTGATGGAAACAACAGCGGTTTGTGATGGAAACAACAGCGGTTTGTGATGGAAACAACAGCGGTTTGTGATGGAAACAACAGCGGTTTGTGATGGAAACAACAGCGGTTTGTGATGGAAACAACAGCGGTTTGTGATGGAAACAACAGCGGTTTGTGATGGAAACAACAGCGGTTTGTGATGGAAACAACAGCGGTTTGTGATGGAAACAACAGCGGTTTGTGATGGAAACAACAGCGGTTTGTGATGGAAACAACAGCGGTTTGTGATGGAAACAACAGCGGTTTGTGATGGAAACAACAGCGGTTTGTGATGGAAACAACAGCGGTTTGTGATGGAAACAACAGCGGTTTGTGATGGAAACAACAGCGGTTTGTGATGGAAACAACAGCGGTTTGTGATGGAAACAACAGCGGTTTGTGATGGAAACAACAGCGGTTTGTGATGGAAACAACAGCGGTTTGTGATGGAAACAACAGCGGTTTGTGATGGAAACAACAGCGGTTTGTGATGGAAACAACAGCGGTTTGTGATGGAAACAACAGCGGTTTGTGATGGAAACAACAGCGGTTTGTGATGGAAACAACAGCGGTTTGTGATGGAAACAACAGCGGTTTGTGATGGAAACAACAGCGGTTTGTGATGGAAACAACAGCGGTTTGTGATGGAAACAACAGCGGTTTGTGATGGAAACAACAGCGGTTTGTGATGGAAACAACAGCGGTTTGTGATGGAAACAACAGCGGTTTGTGATGGAAACAACAGCGGTTTGTGATGGAAACAACAGCGGTTTGTGATGGAAACAACAGCGGTTTGTGATGGAAACAACAGCGGAGCGGTTTGTGATGGAAACAACAGCGGTTTGTGATGGAAACAACAGCGGTTTGTGATGGAAACAACAGCGGTTTGTGATGGAAACAACAGCGGTTTGTGATGGAAACAACAGCGGTTTGTGATGGAAACAACAGCGGTTTGTGATGGAAACAACAGCGGTTTGTGATGGAAACAACAGCGGTTTGTGATGGAAACAACAGCGGTTTGTGATGGAAACAACAGCGGTTTGTGATGGAAACAACAGCGGTTTGTGATGGAAACAACAGCGGTTTGTGATGGAAACAACAGCGGTTTGTGATGGAAACAACAGCGGTTTGTGATGGAAACAACAGCGGTTTGTGATGGAAACAACAGCGGTTTGTGATGGAAACAACAGCGGTTTGTGATGGAAACAACAGCGGTTTGTGATGGAAACAACAGCGGTTTGTGATGGAAACAACAGCGGTTTGTGATGGAAACAACAGCGGTTTGTGATGGAAACAACAGCGGTTTGTGATGGAAACAACAGCGGTTGGAAGTTTGTGATGGAAACAACAGCGGTTTGTGATGGAAACAACAGCGGTTTGTGATGGAAACAACAGCGGTTTGTGATGGAAACAACAGCGGTTTGTGATGGAAACAACAGCGGTTTGTGATGGAAACAACAGCGGTTTGTGATGGAAACAACAGCGGTTTGTGATGGAAACAACAGCGGTTTGTGATGGAAACAACAGCGGTTTGTGATGGAAACAACAGCGGTTTGTGATGGAAACAACAGCGGTTTGTGATGGAAACAACAGCGGTTTGTGATGGAAACAACAGCGGTTTGTGATGGAAACAACAGCGGTTTGTGATTGAAACACAGGTTTGTGATGGAAACAACAGCGGTTTGTGATGGAAACAACAGCGGTTTGTGATGGAAACAACAGCGGTTTGTGATGGAAACAACAGCGGTTTGTGATGGAAACAACAGCGGTTTGTGATGGAAACAACAGCGGTTTGTGATGGAAACAACAGCGGTTTGTGATGGAAACAACAGCGGTTTGTGATGGAAACAACAGCGGTTTGTGATGGAAACAACAGCGGTTTGTGATGGAAACAACAGCGGTTTGTGATGGAAACAACAGCGGTTTGTGATGGAAACAACAGCGGTTTGTGATGGAAACAACAGCGGTTTGTGATGGAAACAACAGCGGTTTGTGATGGAAACAACAGCGGTTTGTGATGGAAACAACAGCGGTTTGTGATGGAAACAACAGCGGTTTGTGATGGAAACAACAGCGGTTTGTGATGGAAACAACAGCGGTTTGTGATGGAAACAACAGCGGTTTGTGATGGAAACAACAGCGGTTTGTGATGGAAACAACAGCGGTTTGTGATGGAAACAACAGCGGTTTGTGATGGAAACAACAGCGGTTTGTGATGGAAACAACAGCGGTTTGTGATGGAAACAACAGCGGTTTGTGATGGAAACAACAGCGGTTTGTGATGGAAACAACAGCGGTTTGTGATGGAAACAACAGCGGTTTGTGATGGAAACAACAGCGGTTTGTGATGGAAACAACAGCGGTTTGTGATGGAAACAACAGCGGTTTGTGATGGAAACAACAGCGGTTTGTGATGGAAACAACAGCGGTTTGTGATGGAAACAACAGCGGTTTGTGATGGAAACAACAGCGGTTTGTGATGGAAACAACAGCGGTTTGTGATGGAAACAACAGCGGTTTGTGATGGAAACAACAGCGGTTTGTGATGGAAACAACAGCGGTTTGTGATGGAAACAACAGCGGTTTGTGATGGAAACAACAGCGGTTTGTGATGGAAACAACAGCGGTTTGTGATGGAAACAACAGCGGTTTGTGATGGAAACAACAGCGGTTTGTGATGGAAACAACAGCGGTTTGTGATGGAAACAACAGCGGTTTGTGATGGAAACAACAGCGGTTTGTGATGGAAACAACAGCGGTTTGTGATGGAAACAACAGCGGTTTGTGATGGAAACAACAGCGGTTTGTGATGGAAACAACAGCGGTTTGTGATGGAAACAACAGCGGTTTGTGATGGAAACAACAGCGGTTTGTGATGGAAACAACAGCGGTTTGTGATGGAAACAACAGCGGTTTGTGATGGAAACAACAGCGGTTTGTGATGGAAACAACAGCGGTTTGTGATGGAAACAACAGCGGTTTGTGATGGAAACAACAGCGGTTTGTGATGGAAACAACAGCGGTTTTGTGATGGAAACAACAGCGGTTTGTGATGGAAACAACAGCGGTTTGTGATGGAAACAACAGCGGTTTGTGATGGAAACAACAGCGGTTTGTGATGGAAACAACAGCGGTTTGTGATGGAAACAACAGCGGTTTGTGATGGAAACAACAGCGGTTTGTGATGGAAACAACAGCGGTTTGTGATGGAAACAACAGCGGTTTGTGATGGAAACAACAGCGGTTTGTGATGGAAACAACAGCGGTTTGTGATGGAAACAACAGCGGTTTGTGATGGAAACAACAGCGGTTTGTGATGGAAACAACAGCGGTTTGTGATGGAAACAACAGCGGTTTGTGATGGAAACAACAGCGGTTTGTGATGGAAACAACAGCGGTTTGTGATGGAAACAACAGCGGTTTGTGATGGAAACAACAGCGGCTTGTGATGGAAACAACAGCGGCTTGTGATGGAAACAACAGCGGCTTGTGATGGAAACAACAGCGGCTTGTGATGGAAACAACAGCGGCTTGTGATGGAAACAACAGCGGCTTGTGATGGAAACAACAGCGGCTTGTGATGGAAACAACAGCGGCTTGTGATGGAAACAACAGCGGGTTGTGATGGAAACAACAGCGGGTTGTGATGGAAACAACAGCGGCTTGTGATGGAAACAACAGCGGCTTGTGATGGAAACAACAGCGGCTTGTGATGGAAACAACAGCGGCTTGTGATGGAAACAACAGCGGCTTGTGATGGAAACAACAGCGGCTTGTGATGGAAACAACAGCGGCTTGTGATGGAAACAACAGCGGCTTGTGATGGAAACAACAGCGGCTTGTGATGGAAACAACAGCGGCTTGTGATGGAAACAACAGCGGCTTGTGATGGAAACAACAGCGGCTTGTGATGGAAACAACAGCGGCTTGTGATGGAAACAACAGCGGCTTGTGATGGAAACAACAGCGGCTTGTGATGGAAACAACAGCGGCTTGTGATGGAAACAACAGCGGCTTGTGATGGAAACAACAGCGGCTTGTGATGGAAACAACAGCGGCTTGTGATGGAAACAACAGCGGTTTGTGATGGAAACAACAGCGGTTTGTGATGGAAACAACAGCGGTTTGTGATGGAAACAACAGCGGTTTGTGATGGAAACAACAGCGGTTTGTGATGGAAACAACAGCGGTTTGTGATGGAAACAACAGCGGTTTGTGATGGAAACAACAGCGGTTTGTGATGGAAACAACAGCGGTTTGTGATGGAAACAACAGCGGTTTGTGATGGAAACAACAGCGGTTTGTGATGGAAACAACAGCGGTTTGTGATGGAAACAACAGCGGTTTGTGATGGAAACAACAGCGGTTTGTGATGGAAACAACAGCGGTTTGTGATGGAAACAACAGCGGTTTGTGATGGAAACAACAGCGGTTTGTGATGGAAACAACAGCGGTTTGTGATGGAAACAACAGCGGTTTGTGATGGAAACAACAGCGGTTTGTGATGGAAACAACAGCGGTTTGTGATGGAAACAACAGCGGTTTGTGATGGAAACAACAGCGGTTTGTGATGGAAACAACAGCGGTTTGTGATGGAAACAACAGCGGTTTGTGATGGAAACAACAGCGGTTTGTGATGGAAACAACAGCGGTTTGTGATGGAAACAACAGCGGTTTGTGATGGAAACAACAGCGGTTTGTGATGGAAACAACAGCGGTTTGTGATGGAAACAACAGCGGTTTGTGATGGAAACAACAGCGGTTTGTGATGGAAACAACAGCGGTTTGTGATGGAAACAACAGCGGTTTGTGATGGAAACAACAGCGGTTTGTGATGGAAACAACAGCGGTTTGTGATGGAAACAACAGCGGTTTGTGATGGAAACAACAGCGGTTTGTGATGGAAACAACAGCGGTTTGTGATGGAAACAACAGCGGTTTGTGATGGAAACAACAGCGGTTTGTGATGGAAACAACAGCGGTTTGTGATGGAAACAACAGCGGTTTGTGATGGAAACAACAGCGGTTTGTGATGGAAACAACAGCGGTTTGTGATGGAAACAACAGCGGTTTGTGATGGAAACAACAGCGGTTTGTGATGGAAACAACAGCGGTTTGTGATGGAAACAACAGCGGTTTGTGATGGAAACAACAGCGGTTTGTGATGGAAACAACAGCGGTTTGTGATGGAAACAACAGCGGTTTGTGATGGAAACAACAGCGGTTTGTGATGGAAACAACAGCGGTTTGTGATGGAAACAACAGCGGTTTGTGATGGAAACAACAGCGGTTTGTGATGGAAACAACAGCGGTTTGTGATGGAAACAACAGCGGTTTGTGATGGAAACAACAGCGGTTTGTGATGGAAACAACAGCGGTTTGTGATGGAAACAACAGCGGTTTGTGATGGAAACAACAGCGGTTTGTGATGGAAACAACAGCGGTTTGTGATGGAAACAACAGCGGTTTGTGATGGAAACAACAGCGGTTTGTGATGGAAACAACAGCGGTTTGTGATGGAAACAACAGCGGTTTGTGATGGAAACAACAGCGGTTTGTGATGGAAACAACAGCGGTTTGTGATGGAAACAACAGCGGTTTGTGATGGAAACAACAGCGGTTTGTGATGGAAACAACAGCGGTTTGTGATGGAAACAACAGCGGTTTGTGATGGAAACAACAGCGGTTTGTGATGGAAACAACAGCGGTTTGTGATGGAAACAACAGCGGTTTGTGATGGAAACAACAGCGGTTTGTGATGGAAACAACAGCGGTTTGTGATGGAAACAACAGCGGTTTGTGATGGAAACAACAGCGGTTTGTGATGGAAACAACAGCGGTTTGTGATGGAAACAACAGCGGTTTGTGATGGAAACAACAGCGGTTTGTGATGGAAACAACAGCGGTTTGTGATGGAAACAACAGCGGTTTGTGATGGAAACAACAGCGGTTTGTGATGGAAACAACAGCGGTTTGTGATGGAAACAACAGCGGTTTGTGATGGAAACAACAGCGGTTTGTGATGGAAACAACAGCGGTTTGTGATGGAAACAACAGCGGTTTGTGATGGAAACAACAGCGGTTTGTGATGGAAACAACAGCGGTTTGTGATGGAAACAACAGCGGTTTGTGATGGAAACAACAGCGGTTTGTGATGGAAACAACAGCGGTTTGTGATGGAAACAACAGCGGTTTGTGATGGAAACAACAGCGGTTTGTGATGGAAACAACAGCGGTTTGTGATGGAAACAACAGCGGTTTGTGATGGAAACAACAGCGGTTTGTGATGGAAACAACAGCGGTTTGTGATGGAAACAACAGCGGTTTGTGATGGAAACAACAGCGGTTTGTGATGGAAACAACAGCGGAGCGGTTTGTGATGGAAACAACAGCGGTTTGTGATGGAAACAACAGCGGTTTGTGATGGAAACAACAGCGGTTTGTGATGGAAACAACAGCGGTTTGTGATGGAAACAACAGCGGTTTGTGATGGAAACAACAGCGGTTTGTGATGGAAACAACAGCGGTTTGTGATGGAAACAACAGCGGTTTGTGATGGAAACAACAGCGGTTTGTGATGGAAACAACAGCGGTTTGTGATGGAAACAACAGCGGTTTGTGATGGAAACAACAGCGGTTTGTGATGGAAACAACAGCGGTTTGTGATGGAAACAACAGCGGTTTGTGATGGAAACAACAGCGGTTTGTGATGGAAACAACAGCGGTTTGTGATGGAAACAACAGCGGTTTGTGATGGAAACAACAGCGGTTTGTGATGGAAACAACAGCGGTTTGTGATGGAAACAACAGCGGTTTGTGATGGAAACAACAGCGGTTTGTGATGGAAACAAAACAACAGCGGTTTGTGATGGAAACAACAGCGGTTTGTGATGGAAACAACAGCGGTTTGTGATGGAAACAACAGCGGTTTGTGATGGAACAACAGCGGTTTGTGATGGAAACAACAGCGGTTTGTGATGGAAACAACAGCGGTTTGTGATGGAAACAACAGCGGTTTGTGATGGAAACAACAGCGGTTTGTGATGGAAACAACAGCGGTTTGTGATGGAAACAACAGCGGTTTGTGATGGAAACAACAGCGGTTTGTGATGGAAACAACAGCGGTTTGTGATGGAAACAACAGCGGTTTGTGATGGAAACAACAGCGGTTTGTGATGGAAACAACAGCGGTTTGTGATGGAAACAACAGCGGTTTGTGATGGAAACAACAGCGGTTTGTGATGGAAACAACAGCGGTTTGTGATGGAAACAACAGCGGTTTGTGATGGAAACAACAGCGGTTTGTGATGGAAACAACAGCGGTTTGTGATGGAAACAACAGCGGTTTGTGATGGAAACAACAGCGGTTTGTGATGGAAACAACAGCGGTTTGTGATGGAAACAACAGCGGTTTGTGATGGAAACAACAGCGGTTTGTGATGGAAACAACAGCGGTTTGTGATGGAAACAACAGCGGTTTGTGATGGAAACAACAGCGGTTTGTGATGGAAACAACAGCGGTTTGTGATGGAAACAACAGCGGTTTCTGATGGAAACAACAGCGGTTTCTGATGGAAACAACAGCGGTTTCTGATGGAAACAACAGCGGTTTGTGATGGAAACAACAGCGGTTTCTGATGGAAACAACAGCGGTTTGTGATGGAAACAACAGACGGTTTGTGATGGAAACAACAGCGGTTTGTGATGGAAACAACAGCGGTTTGTGATGGAAACAACAGCGGCTTGTGATGGAAACAACAGCGGCTTGTGATGGAAACAACAGCGGCTTGTGATGGAAACAACAGCGGCTTGTGATGGAAACAACAGCGGCTTGTGATGGAAACAACAGCGGCTTGTGATGGAAACAACAGCGGCTTGTGATGGAAACAACAGCGGCTTGTGATGGAAACAACAGCGGCTTGTGATGGAAACAACAGCGGCTTGTGATGGAAACAACAGCGGCTTGTGATGGAAACAACAGCGGCTTGTGATGGAAACAACAGCGGCTTGTGATGGAAACAACAGCGGCTTGTGATGGAAACAACAGCGGCTTGTGATGGAAACAACAGCGGCTTGTGATGGAAACAACAGCGGCTTGTGATGGAAACAACAGCGGCTTGTGATGGAAACAACAGCGGCTTGTGATGGAAACAACAGCGGCTTGTGATGGAAACAACAGCGGCTTGTGATGGAAACAACAGCGGCTTGTGATGGAAACAACAGCGGCTTGTGATGGAAACAACAGCGGTTTGTGATGGAAACAACAGCGGTTTGTGATGGAAACAACAGCGGTTTGTGATGGAAACAACAGCGGTTTGTGATGGAAACAACAGCGGTTTGTGATGGAAACAACAGCGGTTTGTGATGGAAACAACAGCGGTTTGTGATGGAAACAACAGCGGTTTGTGATGGAAACAACAGCGCCTTGTGATGGAAACAACAGCGCCTTGTGATGGAAACAACAGCGCCTTGTGATGGAAACAACAGCGCCTTGTGATGGAAACAACAGCGGCTTGTGATGGAAACAACAGCGGTTTGTGATGGAAACAACAGCGGTTTGTGATGGAAACAACAGCGGTTTGTGATGGAAACAACAGCGGTTTGTGATGGAAACAACAGCGGTTTGTGATGGAAACAACAGCGGTTTGTGATGGAAACAACAGCGGCTTGTGATGGAAACAACAGCGGCTTGTGATGGAAACAACAGCGGCTTGTGATGGAAACAACAGCGGCTTGTGATGGAAACAACAGCGGCTTGTGATGGAAACAACAGCGGCTTGTGACGGAAACAACAGCGGCTTGTGACGGAAACAACAGCGGCTTGTGACGGAAACAACAGCGGCTTGTGACGGAAACAACAGCGGCTTGTGACGGAAACAACAGCGGCTTGTGACGGAAACAACAGCGGCTTGTGACGGAAACAACAGCGGCTTGTGACGGAAACAACAGCGGCTTGTGACGGAAACAACAGCGGCTTGTGACGGAAACAACAGCGGCTTGTGACGGAAACAACAGCGACTTGTGACGGAAACAACAGCGGCTTGTGACGGAAACAACAGCGGCTTGTGACGGAAACAACAGCGGCTTGTGACGGAAACAACAGCGGCTTGTGACGGAAACAACAGCGGCTTGTGACGGAAACAACAGCGGCTTGTGACGGAAACAACAGCGGCTTGTGATGGAAACAACAGCGGTTTGTGATGGAAACAACAGCGGTTTGTGATGGAAACAACAGCGGTTTGTGATGGAAACAACAGCGGTTTCTGATGGAAACAACAGCGGTTTCTGACGGAAACAACAGCGGTTTCTGACGGAAACAACAGCGGTTTCTGACGGAAACAACAGCGGTTTCTGACGGAAACAACAGCGGTTTCTGATGGAAACAACAGCGGTTTCTGATGGAAACAACAGCGGTTTCTGATGGAAACAACAGCGGTTTCTGATGGAAACAACAGCGGTTTCTGATGGAAACAACAGCGGTTTCTGATGGAAACAACAGCGGTTTCTGATGGAAACAACAGCGGTTTCTGATGGAAACAACAGCGGTTTCTGATGGAAACAACAGCGGTTTCTGATGGAAACAACAGCGGTTTCTGATGGAAACAACAGCGGTTTGTGATGGAAACAACAGCGGTTTGTGATGGAAACAACAGCGGTTTGTGATGGAAACAACAGCGGTTTGTGATGGAAACAACAGCGGTTTCTGATGGAAACAACAGCGGTTTCTGATGGAAACAACAGCGGTTTCTGATGGAAACAACAGCGGTTTCTGATGGAAACAACAGCGGTTTCTGATGGAAACAACAGCGGTTTGTGATGGAAACAACAGCGGTTTGTGATGGAAACAACAGCGGCTTGTGATGGAAACAACAGCGGCTTGTGATGGAAACAACAGCGGCTTGTGATGGAAACAACAGCGGCTTGTGATGGAAACAACAGCGGTTTGTGATGGAAACAACAGCGGCTTGTGATGGAAACAACAGCGGTTTCTGATGGAAACAACAGCGGTTTGTGATGGAAACAACAGCGGTTTGTGATGGAAACAACAGCGGTTTGTGATGGAAACAACAGCGGTTTGTGATGGAAACAACAGCGGTTTGTGATGGAAACAACAGCGGTTTCTGATGGAAACAACAGCGGTTTCTGATGGAAACAACAGCGGTTTGTGACGGAAACAACAGCGGTTTGTGACGGAAACAACAGCGGTTTGTGACGGAAACAACAGCGGTTTGTGACGGAAACAACAGCGGTTTGTGACGGAAACAACAGCGGTTTGTGATGGAAACAACAGCGGTTTGTGATGGAAACAACAGCGGTTTGTGATGGAAACAACAGCGGTTTGTGATGGAAACAACAGCGGTTTGTGATGGAAACAACAGCGGTTTGTGATGGAAACAACAGCGGTTTGTGATGGAAACAACAGCGGTTTGTGATGGAAACAACAGCGGTTTCTGATGGAAACAACAGCGGTTTCTGATGGAAACAACAGCGGTTTGTGATGGAAACAACAGCGGTTTCTGATGGAAACAACAGCGGTTTTTGATGGAAACAACAGCGGTTTCTGATGGAAACAACAGCGGTTTCTGATGGAAACAACAGCGGTTTCTGATGGAAACAACAGCGGTTTCTGATGGAAACAACAGCGGTTTGTGATGGAAACAACAGCGGTTTGTGATGGAAACAACAGCGGTTTGTGATGGAAACAACAGCGGTTTGTGATGGAAACAACAGCGGTTTGTGATGGAAACAACAGCGGTTTCTGATGGAAACAACAGCGGTTTCTGATGGAAACAACAGCGGTTTCTGATGGAAACAACAGCGGTTTCTGATGGAAACAACAGCGGTTTCTGATGGAAACAACAGCGGTTTCTGATGGAAACAACAGCGGTTTCTGATGGAAACAACAGCGGTTTCTGATGGAAACAACAGCGGTTTCTGATGGAAACAACAGCGGTTTGTGATGGAAACAACAGCGGTTTGTGATGGAAACAACAGCGGTTTGTGATGGAAACAACAGCGGTTTCTGATGGAAACAACAGCGGTTTCTGATGGAAACAACAGCGGTTTGTGATGGAAACAACAGCGGTTTCTGATGGAAACAACAGCGGTTTGTGATGGAAACAACAGCGGTTTCTGATGGAAACAACAGCGGTTTCTGATGCAAACAACAGCGGTTTCTGATGGAAACAACAGCGGTTTCTGATGGAAACAACAGCGGTTTGTGATGGAAACAACAGCGGTTTCTGATGGAAACAACAGCGGTTTCTGATGGAAACAACAGCGGTTTGTGATGGAAACAACAGCGGTTTGTGATGGAAACAACAGCGGTTTGTGATGGAAACAACAGCGGTTTGTGATGGAAACAACAGCGGTTTGTGATGGAAACAACAGCGGTTTGTGATGGAAACAACAGCGGTTTGTGATGGAAACAACAGCGGTTTGTGATGGAAACAACAGCGGTTTCTGATGGAAACAACAGCGGTTTCTGATGGAAACAACAGCGGTTTCTGATGGAAACAACAGCGGTTTCTGATGGAAACAACAGCGGTTTCTGATGGAAACAACAGCGGTTTGTGATGGAAACAACAGCGGTTTGTGATGGAAACAACAGCGGTTTGTGATGGAAACAACAGCGGTTTGTGATGGAAACAACAGCGGTTTGTGATGGAAACAACAGCGGTTTGTGATGGAAACAACAGGGGTTTGTGATGGAAACAACAGGGGTTTGTGATGGAAACAACAGGGGTTTGTGATGGAAACAACAGGGGTTTGTGATGGAAACAACAGGGGTTTGTGATAGGAAAAGAAACGAACGCAGGCGAGGGATGGCAGGGGGGGAAATGCAGGCAGACATATTCTGGAGCTTGAAGCGAGAGCACAGAGCAATCGCAACGCGCATTGCCGTAACAGCGTGGGAAGCGCGAGTGGGGGGGAGAGCAAGCGCGTGAGGGTTGAAGAGAGCGGTACCTGGCGACGGACCACATGGGGTTCCACGTCTCGGGGTGGACTGCACACCGCCACCACGGCACACACAGCAGGCAACACGAGCAGCCAGGGGGGTATGAACCATGAAAGGCGAACCGACAGGTCACATAACGGCCGAGAAGCCTTGCAAAAGCCTAAAACGTTGAGTTTAATTGATCTAAGGAGCATTGTTCAGTCGCCCGTCCACCCACAGTCACCCGCTCGACCACAGTCGCCCGCCCACTCACAGTCGCCCACCGGCTCACAGTCGCCCACCGGCTCATATTCGCGTGCTCACTCACAGCCGCCCGCCTACTCACAATCGCTCATGCTCATGCATATGCGAGTGCTGGTGGCGAATCGTCCGTTAGGGGTAAGCATCATGATGCTCGGCGGTTTAAAGGGGTAGTCCGCGGGGAATCTGAGCCGTCCGTGGTACCACCCGCCCTCGTACGGCGTGCCGGGGCTGCCCTCCAGCACGAAGTCTGGCGCGCGGAGAGGACGGGGAAGGGGGAGGGGAGACGGGGGAGAAGGGTGGGGGGAAGGGTGGGGGGAAGGGGGTGGGTGGAGGGTGGTGATTGGCGAGAGAAGAAAACGCTTAGAAGAAAAGGTGGTGAAGCATTGGAGGTGGTGACGTCAGATATGTGAATGCTGACGTGGAAGTGAACAATGTGAGAAGCCGGCGGAAGAACGACGGCAAGATAATAGCAGGAGGACAGGGATGACGGCGGGAGCAAAGGGGCGCGCGGAAAGAGCTGAAAGAAACGGCCAGTGCGAACGCATATGCACGGTGCGGCCACTCACGCCAGTCCAGCATGTCGGCGGGGTTTGGCTTCGCGCGGATGTGCGGCGGCGGCTCCTGAAATAGAGGCGATGCGAGTTGCACCGCAACGAGCGGGAGGAAAAGGATAGTCCGCCTTAGACCAACCGCTCACCGAATAAGAAATTTAAGGTGAACTCGATGAAAGAGAAAGCGACTAGAACTATTGGGCAGTGGCGAAGAGGACGGCTCGGTGGCTGTCAGCACTGTTTTCAAGGCACCTAGAGAATTGGACATAAGCCGTCAGCACCTTGGAAATCAACTTCATTTCTCGCTGTAGCCGCTGCAGGCAACCCTTAGACGGCGTTGCTCCTCCGCGAGAGGCCATGCTGGAACGAGCACTTCGAAGCGCGAGCGGCAGTCACGGAATAACAGAACCTAGGGTTAGAGTGAGTGGAACGCACAAACGTAAAGAAAATGGTAGAATCTAGGAATAGAAAGGACAACGTATGGGTCCGAGTATTTTTAGGGTACCACAAAAAGGGGCATTCGGCACGTTCTTGTGTTTGCCTCGTGCGGTTCAGTTGGGCTCCTCCCGATCCAAAATGGTTCTCGAGGTTGGTGGAGTTGCGTAGCAAGTCCGCTTAGATGGAGAACTGGCGGAGAGAGGAAGGCGGAACGGGGAAGGTTGGCGGAAGAGAAGATCCCTGGTGGATGCAAGGCAGGTGGGGGGGAGGGTTGCTTCTCCTTTCCGCGGCACCTGCCTGCGACGACTAGACGACGATTTGCGACGGACGTGGCTCGTTGTTGACACACGACACGCGACTGATTTGGCTTGCTTCGCCCAGTGAATTTGTGAATCGACACTTCTTGAATTCTGGATTATCTACAGTGTGCTTTGCCCAGCTAGCAGCTACACCGCTAATGCTATACTACAGCTTAGGCATCCCAATCAAAATAAGATCTAATGAATCTGAATGGGTACTGAGGCCCCGCACTCTGCCTCAGGAAGGTCTCCATGAGATCCGAGGCATCATAAAGAGGAAGCCGATAAGGCGGATCAAACATGGGCTCCTTCCCTTGAAACTGGTGAAAGGTAGCTCCATTCAAAAGCAAATCGCCATACGAAAGGATCGTTGGCGTATTGTCAAAGCCAGGAGTCGTCAAACTTGCTTCTCCAAACCACGGCGTCACCTCCTTCCGTGCCCGCCCTGCCCGGAAAACATTCGCCTCTGACCGAATCTTAGCAAAGACTCTCCCACCAAGGCAGTAGAACGCCCAATCAGTGTACAAATTGTTTGCCACGTGGCACTGTCCCCTGCGGCAATGCGGCTGGCGCTGCCCGGATTTCTCAAACCAGTTGCGATACACCGTAACGCGCATGTTGCGGTCGTACTCATGCGCGTCGTCCGCCCCCAGAAGCATGGTCAAGCGGTGGTTGTGGATGCGGCAATTCGATATAGTAACGTCCGTGGAGTTGTATACGACGTCTACAGTGCCGCGGTGGCCGTTGTAGACGTGGCAGTGATCGATCCACACCACCTGGCTGCTGCGAATAGGGAGCACGTCATGATCCCCGGGCTGGTTCCCAACTGCAAAGGACCACCAAGGAGCGCGAGAGAAACACACGGTGTAAAGCGAACTTGGTATATTACAGGCAATTCACATGTCTTGGGTAGGTGAATGTGTTTGGCTTTCACTGGAAAAACTTGTGGTGGGGAGGGAGACAGCAAGGAGACGATTAGACAGCAGCACAGCTTGTTTCTCACGTTCGATATTGTGGATGATGACGTTGGTCACGTTCTGCAGCACCAAGCCGTTGCCCAGCAGCCTCACACGCACGCCCCGCCCGTCAATTGTGGTGTGCGACGCCAGGAACAGGCGCGACTTGAGCCGAATCGTCATCGACCGGTTGAACGTCACGTACAGCCCCTGCCGCTCGCCGGGCCCTCCCCCGGGTTCTCCGCCAAGGTTCGCCACTGCCCACCTGAGACTCCCCTCAGGCGCACCCTCTATAGCATCATCCGCTACTGTCACCACGTACCGCGCTGCCCCTGGCCTTCCGCCCCCCACGACGCCTGCGGTGGCGGCATACCCCATGGCGCAGTGGTGCAGGGGGGAGGATGGCGGAGGGGCGCTGGGGGGGGAGGCAGAGGCGGAGGGGGAGAGTAAGGGCGCGAGGTACTGGCAGTCGGTTGGAGGTGCGGGGAGGAAGATCGGGCAGCCGAAGAACAGGAAAAGGACAGCCGCTGCCGCCCACTTGATGCTCACAAGGCGGTCTGCCACGACTTCTTCTGGCGCTGGGCGCCGCGAGGCTCAGCGTGAGGCGCGGGAAGAGGGGGTTGCGACGCCATGACGGGGATGCGACGCGGTGAGGGGGGTTGAAGGATTCGGAATGACGAGGGGTCATGCGTGGAGTGAGTGGCGCAGGGTGGGGCGAGCACGGACGGACGGACGGAGATGAGCACATCGAAAGGTAGGGCCATGACGCCTGAGCTGAGCATGTCGCGTCGTGCAAGAATTTCGAATCGCTGCCTATCAATCGCACCTACTGATCCCACAATATCTTCTCTTACCTCGGGAATGGCGATGCGGAAGAGGAGGATTGGGGTTGCGCCATCGCCACCCGCGGACAGCGCTGCCTCTGTCGACTGCCTCTCCCGCTGCTTGGATCGGGTCATGCTGCCGCGAGTCGAGTGCCGTACGATTTCGCATGACGGCTGCTAAGAAGAAGAGCTAACCTTGAAAAACTCCTGGGCTTTGTAAGGCGTCTCGAAACAATCTTGTTTATCCAACAGGGCCTGTCGAGAATTCTCATGCACCTGAAGGGGTAATTGTGAAGCACTAAATCGTTAAACACTAACTCGTTAGTCATTTCGCCCCATGCAGCAACTTTCGTAACTATAAAAATAGGAATTATCATCACCTTTTTGTAGTAACATGTGCTTTTGTCAACGAAGGAGTTACCCTAGCTGGCCAAGCCTTTTTTTTTTTTTTTTTTTTTTTTGGCCAAGTCTTCGCCGCGGCTCAGCCAACAAAAACGGAATGTTCCCCCGTCGCAGATTTTGGTAATGTGTTTGCGCGGGCTGCTGGAAAATGCTTTGGCGCCCGCATTCCGCTCAAAGCTGTTGGTGCGTGCGACGCCCATCACAACACCATGCGACCCGTGGCGGTTCCGTTTCTTTTGCAATCCACTCACATTCACAGTCAACATTCAGCGAAGACTTTCGTGAGAATTCGTTCAAGTCGCGTGCCAGGGTGTTTACTGGTGGTGACGATGTGCGATGTTTTGGTGTGCCGTAGTCGCAACGTCGCGTCAACGGCAAGAAATTCGGGAATTGGGCGAAGCCGGTGAAGCTGGGGTTCGAGGGAGAATGTAGAAAGGGGCACCTCCGACCAACCCGACTTGCTCAACTTGGATTTCGGGAATTGGGCCAAGTGGGTGAATGTTCCTTCTTTGAGTGCACCTCCATACCGACTGCTCGATTTCCTTCAAATTTTCGGCAAGAACCGCAAAACGCGCTAATCTTCTTGAGACGTAGGAGCAACACGGACGAAGCCAGGTTGCGTAAAGCAGTAACTTCAAGATACGTACGAATAGCTAGCGCGGAGCTACAAGGTCATATATGCGTACGAGACAAGAAACACTAACATTCCTTTTACATTAGCTAGTCTACACGGCTCCACCAAAACTTGCTTTTCCTTCTTCAAGAAAATGGCGTCGTTGACGAAAACGTATCTCGCCGCCTACAATCTCGCGCAGGCCGCTGGATGGTACGTCTATCGCCGCGAATAGCGTTGCCATTTCCCGCTTCCTTAGTGTTTTCTCTCCAGTCGCAGCGGAACTCCATCACCTGCGTCCTTCCCCGCCCAATGCATTCCCAAACCGGCATGCACCCCGAATCGCGCACTAGCACCATGTCCCCCGCGGTCACCCGTTTTGCGCCTTCATTTGCCCACTTCATTTTTCTGCGCCATCCCGCGCACTTCTTCCGCCCGCCGCCACATCAGGGCCGCGGCGCTGGCCGCCATGATGCACAGCGCCGCCACCACCGCCTCCATCACCGGCGCCTTCCACTCTGCGTGGCCCCTCGTCTGTACGCCCCGCGCGCCCCCCTCCCCCCGCCCTCCCGCTGTGTCCTCGCTGTCCTTCCCCCCTTGTCACCGTGATGCCGCCCATTCGCTGTCACGACGAGATAGTGATGAAATTCTCTGTCCTCCTCCGTCTTCAGCATGCTAAGAGTAGCAAGCAGCGAGTTGCTGCTGATGCAATCGAATCTTGCTCCTTAGTGCCATCTGCGTCCGGAACCTGCTCGGTTCTCAAGATTTGTTTCTTCCCTTCGACCCGTCCCTGCAGACGTGTGTCAGTTCGCGTCCATTCTCGAGGCCGTGCATGCCGCCACGGGTACGAATCGCCTTCGTCTGACTGCCACTTTCCGCTCTTCTCTTCCCGCAGTTCCCCCTTTTCTTCCTTTCCACGCAATTACCTCTTCTTTCTCTCCAACAATGCCCGCGCTCTCTCTCTCTCTCCCCGCACTTACCGCCCCTACGCCTTCCCCTTCGCGCCCACTCCGTTTCCTCACTCCCCCTCGTCGTCCCATTCCCCTCGTCCCCTCGCCGCGCAGGGCTGGTGCGGAGCGGAGTGGTGGCGCCGCTGGTGCAGTGGGTGGGGCGGAGCTTCGTGCTCTTCGCGGTCGTGGGGCGCACGCCCGCCCTCCACACGCACGCCGCGCTCTTCGTGCTCCTCGCCGTCTGGTGCTGCTCCGAGGTGAGCCTTTCGCTCCGAGGTGAGCCTTTCGCTCCGAGGTGAGCCTTTCGCTCCGAGGTGAGCCTTTCGCTCCGAGGCGCGTCCCGCCGCTCCGCACGCGCGCTCGTGCATCCGTCTCGTGCGTTTGCAATCCCCAGGCGCGCACCCCGCTTGTGTCGCGTGTCCGGGTGTCAGACAGGCGAGCAGGAAGCTGGTGTTAGACACAAGCACCAGCTTCCGGCTCTTCTTAGCAAAATCTTGAAATATGTAGATGAAGAATTGCCGGACTAAACGCTTAATAGCAGCTGATGGGAGTTGACAGAAGCGAGGCTCTTTTCGTTCTCCGCTGCGCCTGCTTCCCCATATGCTCTACCTGTCACCCGCTCCCATCTGTCCCCGCCCCTTCCCTCGCTGCTCCCCCACGGCCCCCCTCCCTGGGGATGACAGGTCATCCGTTATCCGCAGTACGCGCTCTCGCTGCTGGGCACGTGTCCGCGCGCGCTGACGTGGCTGCGCTACTCGGCGTTCATCCCGCTCTACCCCATCGGCATGTTCGGCGGAGAAAGTGAGTCGTGGGGGGGGGGGGGGGGGGGGGGGGGGGGGGGGGGGGGGGGTGTAGCGGGGAGAGTGAGTGGCGCATGGAGTGTGAGATGGAGAAAGTGAGTCGTGCGGAAGATTGGGTGACGCGGAGAGT
Organism: Closterium sp. Naga37s-1; assembly: GCA_947471745.1. Classification (NCBI taxonomy): domain Eukaryota; kingdom Viridiplantae; phylum Streptophyta; class Zygnematophyceae; order Desmidiales; family Closteriaceae; genus Closterium; species Closterium sp. Naga37s-1. Next base: position 3,425,712 of record CANJKZ010001093.1, on the reverse strand, counting down.
GAGTGGCGCGGACGACAGTAAATTAACGAAAGTAACACTTCCGTGACTGTACCGCGCCTTACTGTAACGAAGACAAGAAGGGAGTGGGCGATGAGTTCCCCCTATCCTCTTCCCTTTCTCCCGCGCACATGGGTCCACTCGCGCCTGCGCTGGTCCCCCCACCCATACCCCCACTCCCATATACCCCCCTCTAACCTCCACATCCCCATACACCCGCCCACCCTCCCCCACGCGCACAGTGGTTCCCATGGAGTGTGAGATGGAGAAAGTGAGTCGTGCGGAAGATTGGGTGACGCGGAGAGTGAGTGGCGCGGACGACAGTAAATTAACGAAAGTAACACTTCCGTGACTGTACCGCGCCTTACTGTAACGAAGACAAGAAGGGAGTGGGCGATGAGTTCCCCCTATCCTCTTCCCTTTCTCCCGCGCACATGGGTCCACTCGCGCCTGCGCTGGTCCCCCCACCCATACCCCCACTCCCATATACCCCCCTCTAACCTCCACATCCCCATACACCCGCCCACCCTCCCCCACGCGCACAGTGGTTCCCATCTCCCTCCCCCCTCCCATCTCACCCCCCCTTCCCCTTCCCCTCCCCCCCATGCGCGCAGTGGTGCTCATCTACAGCGCGATTCCCTTTGTCAAGGCGGAGCGGCCCCTCGACTTCCTCTTTGCAGCCCTGCCCTTCGACTGCCACCACGTCCTCATGGTGAGTGCCACGTCCTCATGGTGAGTGCCACGTCCTCATGGTGAGTGCCACGTCCTCATGGTGAGTGCCACGTCCTCATGGTGAGTGCCACGTCCTCATGGTGATTGCCACGTCCTCATGGTGGGTGCCACGTCCTCATGGTGGGTGCCACGTCCTCATGGTGAGTGCCACGTCCTCATGGTGAGTGCCACGTCCTCATGGTGAGTGCCACGTCCTCATGGTGAGTGCCACGTCCTCATGGTGAGTGCCACGTCCTCATGGTGAGTGCCCCTGCCGCCTCCCCTTCCCCCTCCTCCTGCATCCCATGCACACCACCCTGGCATCCACCCCCATCGGTGGAGTCAACAACAAGTCACATTCTCCCCCATCCCCCCTTGGCCCTCCCCCCACCTACAGGTCATCCTGGCGGCGTATCCCCTCTTCTGGCTGCACCTCTACACGCACATGTTCCGCCAGCGCCGCGCCAAGCTGCACCCCAAGAGCCACAAGGGCGGCAAGAAGCCGCACAAGGCCATGGCCATCGTGCCCATGTCTCCGGAGATGTTCGCGCAAACCACCCCCGACCAAGGGCGGAGGCGCTGCTGCTCCCACGGCCAAGGGTGCAGCGCCTACAGGGGCTGTGGGGGCCGCAACAGCTATAGGAGGTGGCGCGCTGCTCAAGGCGCCACACACACACGGCAGCGATGTGCGTCTGCGCCCTGCTGGCGCCCGGCTCTCTGCCGTGGCGGGTCAACAATAGGCTCACAGCTGCAGTAGCAGCGCACTTGATTCAGAGCTGGCTTGGGTGCACGTCAGGGTGAGCCAGCTGGCAGTGTTGAGTCCAAGAGAGCCAGCTGGCACGATCTAATCCAAATGGGCCAGCTGGCAGTGCTGAGTTTAAGAGAGCCAGCTGGCACGATCCAATCCAAATGAGCCAGCTGGCAGGGGTACAATCTGCGGGCAGGCAGCATGGGAAAGCGTGTGCCTGCAGCTAGCAGGCAGCGTGCAGGTGACCAGATGGAGCATGCCCTGTCTCCAGGTGCTCCCTACATGATACGTGCTATGTGCTAGGTGCTAGGTACTAGGTCATATCATAGGCGCTAGGTAGGTAGGAACCACGCTTAAAACTGGGTATGCCATTGCTGATACATACGGCAGCAAGGTAAAGCTGCCAAGGTCTTTGTTTAATAATACGCCATGTGCTGTGCCCCAGTAGTGGGACATCTCACAGGTCTTCCGTCTTCCATGCTTGTCACCACTCTTCACTGTCGCTCACTGTGTTTCAACCAATGACTTATACCATGGTGCCGTGCGCGCCCACTGCCTGCCATGCAACAATTATTCCACTTGGGGTGGGGATACGGTACCGGTAGTCCAGCTTTGAAACTTGTTGAAGCAGACCCACACCCACATGCAGTGCCTGGGTTGCAGCACCAGCAGGTCCACACCACTCCCAATGCATGCCTCAGCCGCTGCCCCGTGCGGTGAGGGATGGTGTGATGCGGTCACACACATGCCCTACGGTGCAGTGCCACCCGACAACTGTAGCCGCGCTGCTGCCATGCGGTTGCACGGATGGTTGGGCACCATGGCATGCATGCCGGCCCCATGACACCATGGCATGCATGCCGGCCCCATGACACCATGGCATGCATGCGGGCCCCATGACACCATGGCATGCATGCGGGCCCCATGACACCATGGCATGCATGTGGGCCCCATGACACCATGGCATGCACGCGGGCCCCATGACACCATGGCATACATGCCGGCCCCATGACAGCATGGCATGCACTAAGGCATGCAGATGCAGTGCGACTCACACTCACACTGCTTCCCATCAGACACATTGTATTGCACTGCATGCACTAATTTCTCGAATGACCTGGTGCTCCTCTGCACACATGCTTGCATTAGACCGTCTTCCCACCTCACATGCTTGTTGGTCATACCGTATAACCACCTCCCTGTGTGCAAGTGAATATCATTAATCAACATCATCCCATGCCCTTGCCACCTGTGAGAGCATGGCAACAGTTGCATGCAATACTGGCCACATATGACATCAGCATAACACCACAACCACAGACGCTTGTGCTCTTAATGAAACTATTTCAATGCACCGCCCACTCAGGGGAGTCCCTGTGGGCCAAAACCATGCCCTTGCAGATTCCCTCCTAGAGGCACCTCGAGCCATGCTCTTGTGTGACATGCCACGCCTTTCGCCATGTCCCCATAAGGCGCATCGAATCACAGCACGTGCTCATGCACGCACGCGCTCATCTGAATACTCGTTGCCCGGAAACAGCACTTCTGGCACCCGCCGCCGCTGCTACCGTTGCCACTGCAGCCGACGCAGCAGCAGCACTCATGCTGCCCGCACCAACACCAGCACCAGCACCAGCACCAGCAGCAGCAGCAGCTTCTGCCGTGCCCGTGCGGTTGCTGGCAGGCCCCCGGTCGGACAGATGGAGGGCGGGAGAGGCTGACTGGGGGTCCCCCCGGAGAGGCGACGCGGACGCTGCAGGCACGGCTGCAGTGGCAGCAGCAGCAACACCAGCAGCAGGAACAGGCGCAGCAGCGGCAGCAGAAGGGGCAGGGGAGGAGGTGGTGGCAATGCTGCCGGGAGGGGGGGTGGCGCCTGGTCGCAGCCAGAGCTTAACGCAGCCCTCGTGACAGGCGGTCAGCACGGCGTCTTGTGAGAAGGCGAGTGCTGATAGTGGCTCCACGTGCACCTGGAGGTGGGTGGCATGGGTGATGGGGGGACAGGGACACAGCAGTTTGACACAGCCCAGCCCACGTGACATGCTGTCAACATGGCTTGCTGTGAGAAGGCCGGCGCTGACAGCGGCTCCACGTGTACCTGGTGGGGGGTGGAATGGGGCGGGGCAGGAGGGCAAGGGGGGGATGATTGGGGGGCCGCAACCAGAGCATCCTCATGACACGCTGTCAGCACGGCGTCTCGTGAGAAGGCCGGCTCTGGTGGGGAGACAAGTTCGCAGGGGGCAGGGACGGAGAAGGGATGATTGGGGGGGTGGATGCATGTGTGACGGGATGGATGGGAGAAAGGATGCAATCCCCTTGATCTGGTGTGGCAAGAATATGGCATCACTGGCGGAGTGCATACCTTATGCGCCATCACTGGCGGAGTGCATACCTTATGCGCCATCACTGGCGGAGTGCATACCTTATGCGCCATCACTGGCGGAGTGCATACCTTATGCGCCATCACTGGCGGAGTGCATACCTTATGCGCCATCACTGGCGGAGTGCATACCTTATGCGCCATCACTGGCGGAGTGCATACCTTATGCGCCATCACTGGCGGAGTGCATACCTTATGCGCCATCACTGGCGGAGTGCATACCTTATGCGCCATCACTGGCGGAGTGCATACCTTATGCGCCATCACTGGCGGAGTGCATACCTTATGCGCCATCACTGGCAGAGTGCATACCTTATGCGCCATCACTGGCGGAGTGCATACCTTATGCGCCATCACTGGCGGAGTGCATACCTTATGCGCCATCACTGGCGGAGTGCATACCTTATGCGCCATCACTGGCGGAGTGCATACCTTATGCGCCATCACTGGCGGAGTGCATACCTTATGCGCCATCACTGGCGGAGTGCATACCTTATGCGCCATCACTGGCGGAGTGCATACCTTATGCGCCATCACTGGCGGAGTGCATATCTTATGCGCCATCACTGGCGGAGTGCATACCTTATGCGCCATCACTGGCGGAGTGCATACCTTATGCGCCATCACTGGCGGAGTGCATACCTTATGCGCCATCACTGGCGGAGTGCATACCTTATGCGCCATCACTGGCGGAGTGCATACCTTATGCGCCATCACTGGCGGAGTGCATACCTTATGCGCCATCACTGGCGGAGTGCATATCTTATGCGCCATCACTGGCGGAGTGCATACCTTATGCGCCATCACTGGCGGAGTGCATACCTTATGCGCCATCACTGGCGGAGTGCATACCTTATGCGCCATCACTGGCGGAGTGCATACCTTATGCGCCATCACTGGCGATATTCGCGGCACGTCCTTGCGGGAAGGAGGAGGCACTAGCACCGCTGCTGCATTGCTTGCATGTGATGCATTCGATGCCGATGCATCTCTTAAAGCCCCGTTGCTGCTGCCACCACCGCTGCCAACCCCGCCCCCACTGCTGCTGCTGCTGCTGCCGGCCCCACCGGCACCACTCCCTGCCCCACTGGAGCTCCGGGCACCGCTGGATCTGCCCAGACCTAATGATGACGCTGACGTGGCAGCTCCTGCTGCTGATGTGGATGGTGACGCTGACGTGGCGCCATGTGTTCGGTTGGGAGAGGCATGGCCGGGTGCGTGAGAGTGGAAGTGGGAGAAGTGCGAGCGAGAATGCGGGTGGGCGGTTGGCGGGGTTCTGGTCGATGCCACGTCATGAGGGTGGGATGCTGACGTGGCAGCTGCTGACTGGTGGTGCGGATGGGATGCATGGAGGCGCAAGGGGAGCAACACATCGTCTAAAGCTATGTCCCACAGCAACAGCTGCGTGTCCTGATCGGGTGAGACAGCGGGCGGGGAGGGGAGTGGGGTGGGTGCGTGAGTGCAAGAGGAGGGGTGAGGGAGTGCGAAGACAGAGGTCACAGTGGCACAGCGACAGGCGCAAGGGGAGCACCATGTGCCCAGAGCCACGTCCCACAGCAGCAGCTGCGTGCCCTGATAGGGTTGATGGTGGGAGAGTGAGTGCAGGAGGGCGGGGTGAAGGAGGGCAGGAGGGCGGGGTGAAGGAGTGCAGAGCAAAGGGTACAGCGTGCCAACACAGCAATCATGAGTGCACCGCGACAGGATTAGAAACTCGGCCATTTCTGTGTGCTGCTGTGTGCTGCTGTGTGCTGCTGTGTGCTGCTGTGTGCTGCTGTGTGCTGGTGTGTGCTGCTGTGTGCCAGTGTGTGCGGCTGTGCACATGACGCGGGGTAGTTTGGTGCATGACAGCACAGCAGCCAGCACTGATGACAATTTCCTCACTCCCCTCACTCTCTGCATCTCCCCTCACCTGCCCCACGGACCCCAGTCTGTAGCTCCCCTCGGCCCCACCGGGCGCCACTACCACACCCCCACCCGCACCACTGCCCGTGCTGGCGCTGCTGGTGGGGATGGGGGAGGAGGATGGTGGAGTGGCGGCGGCGGCAGCTGTGGTGGAGGGGGGGGAGGCGATGGTGGAGGGCGGGGGGGGGTTGGCGGGGAGGAAGGGGTCGAACGCCACTGCTGTGACCTGCAGGGAGAGAGCAGAGCGGAAGAAGGGAGAGAGTGCTATGTTGAGACAGAGAGATGGTGGTGGGTGGGGGGGCGTGGTGGAGAGGAAGGGGTCGAACGCAACTGCTGTGACCTGCAGGGAGAGAGCGGAGCGGAAGAAGGGAGAGAGTGCTATGTTGAGACAGAGAGATGGTGGTGGGTGGGGGGGCGTGGTGGAGAGGAAGGGGTCGGACGCCACTGCTGTGACCTGCAGGGAGAGAGGGAGGGGGAACGGGGAGAGGGAGAGAGGAGCAAGATGGGAGGGCAGAGAGCTCGCAGAGGGATAGAAGCAGGCAAGGGCGAGGTTGGAGCCAGCCTCACCCTTGCAGAGCATCACCAAACCAGCTCGCTGAGGCGGCCTAAACAGCAAGACCCACTCACCCACGAGCAGTGCCCCTCGCACCACGCCAGCACGGAGTGGGAGTGGCGGTCCCACACGGCCACCAAATCGTCCTCCCCGCCTGCTGCCACCAGCCGCCCATCGCTGCTGAACGCGCAGCACAGGAACGCCCCGTAGTAGCTCTTGCACCCGCCCTCCAGGGCCTCTCGCTCCCAGTCATACACTCGCAGGTAGCCTGCATGGAGGATGTGCAAGCGCACAGGGAAGTTGCATGGAAGCAGCATTGGGAAGTCTCAAAACGCGCAGCACAGGAACGCCCCGTAATAGCTCCTGCACTCCAATGCCTCTCGCTCCCAGTCAAACACTTGCAAGTAGCCTGCATGCAGGGAAGTTGCATGGAAAGAAGGACGCATGCACGCAGCAAGCAGCATGCAGCATGCAGAAAGCAGCAAGCAGCAAGCAGCATGCACCAGCCGGAGAATGATATGAGGCGTTTTAAAAGTCAAACTTGGTCGACCACACATAACCTGCAGCAAGTAGGCAGCAACAAGTGTGCAAAAGATGGCCAAGCACAACCCCCTCCCCTCTACTTCCTCCCCCCCACGCAGCACTGACCATCGCGGGAGACAGTGGCCTGGCCATGTGTGAGCCAGAAGAGGAAAAAGCGAGGGCGTTGAAAGCACACGTCTATCTTCTAGGGCGGTTAAAACACACGCCTTGTGCTCTAAGTCAAACCCCCTACCAACCACCCCCCTTACCCCACCCCCACCAGCACTGACCATCACGGGAGACAGTGGCCATGTGTGAGCCGGAAGGGGAGAAGGCGAGGGCGTTGATGGCGGATGGGGATATGTGCCACCGTGCTAATGGGTTGCTCTGTGGGTGAGGGGCATTGGGGGGGGAGGGAATGGGGGGGATGGGGGGGAGCACGTGCGAGCAAGAAGGGGAGAAGGCGAGGGCGTTGATGGCAGATGGGGATATGTGCCACCGTGCTAATGGGTTGCTCTGTGGGTGAGGGGCATTGGGGGGGGAGGGAATGGGGGGGATGGGGGGGAGCACGTGCGAGCAAGAAGGGGAGAAGGCGAGGGCATTGATGGCGGATGGGGATATGTGCCACCGTGCTAATGGGTTGCTCTGCCAGTCATGGGCATGGGGTGGGAGAGAGATGGGGGCCATGAATGAGGGTGATGGTGGCTTATGGGTGATGTTGATGGTGATGGTGATGGTGATGGTGATGGTGATGGTGATGGTGATGGTGATGGTTATGGTGATGGTGATAGTGATGGTGATGGTGATGGTGATGGTGATGGTGCAAGGGAGCTTGCATTTGTGGAGAAATGTGCTGCCAGACACTCGGGTTGCTCTAGGACTTAGCCAGATGACTGATTGCTCTCCTCTCAGCGCGACGGTGATGGTGCAAGGAGGCATGCATGCAGCCTCGGGGACATCCGAGTCGACTCAGAACCAGCACAAAGGGCGAAGGGAAGATGGATGGAGTTGCGCATGCACCTTGTTGGAGCGCGCATGAGCGGTGGAGAACGCATGCACGTCCTTGATGGGGGGGAAGCCTGGCTCCGTGGTGCCGTCACGGTGCTGTGGGGCAGAGAAGGGTTGGGTGCGGTTGGGAGATCGGGGGTTGGTTGGGAACGAGGGTGGATTGTTGTTGGGCGAGGGATCAAAGACTTCTGGGAGGAAGGTTTCGGCCGGAATGTTGCCTATACAGCGTTTAGCCTAGTGGCCTCACTACACACAGAGAGGAGGCCAGGCGCGGCCCACCTTGTCAAAGACATATACGTTGCCATCGGCATGCGCGGTGACAAACAGCCCATCGCCGCCCGGCACCCATGCCACCGCTGTGCAGCGGCTGTTGCTGCTGCTGCTGCCCTCCTTGCCCCCTCCACTGCTGCTCCCCCCGCTGCCGCTGCTGCTGCCGGTGCCATCCCGGGGACTGTAGTGTGCTGCACCGACCAGCTTCTTGCTGCCGTCTGCTAGCTGCGCCCTCAGTGATGCTGTGTAGACTGGAAGGTACGTGGGGCAGGATGGGGGGGGAGAGGGGAGATGGGGAGGGCAGAGGATGGCAGGAAGGGCGGGGGAAAGAGAGTTGTCGTCACTGAGAGGATGAGGGTTGGTGGCTGGGGGGTGAGAGGATGGAAGAGGAGGAGAGTGGGAGGGGGAGAGTGGAATGGGGAGAGTGGGAGGGGAAGAATGGGGGGGGAGAGAGGGAGGAGGAGGAAGCGGCACTCACTGTCGCCCGCAGTGGTAGTGATGAGCAATATTGATGTTACTTTTCAGAATTCTCATATTTAACATCAACATGTGCGCCTCTGCCTGCCGTGCCCTGTGCGTCACTGCTCGCTGTGCTCTATGCCACGAGTGCTTTGAGTCGATACAGAACAAGTATGGGGTAGCGGCACTCACTGTCGCCCGTGGTGGTGGCAATGAGCAGGTGATGAGAGTCCCTGCCCGCCTTGCCCTGTGCGTCCCTACCTGCTGTGCTCTCTGCCTCGAGTGATTTGAGTCGACTCACAGCAAACATGGGGTGGCTGCAAGCAACTCACTGTCGCCGGCAGTGGTGGCGATGAGCAGGTCGTGTGCGTCTCTGCCCGCCGTGCCCTGAGCCTCCCTGCTCTCCGTGCATTATGCTTCCCTGCCCCCCAGAGAGGAGGAGAGTGGAAAAGAGGAGGGCACTCACTGTCGCCGGCAGTGGTGGCGATGAGCAGGTCGTGTGCGTCTCTGCCCGCCGTGCCCTGTGCCTCCCTGCTCTCCGTGCATTATGCTTCCCTGCCCCCCAGAGAGGAGGAGAGTGGAAAAGAGGAGGGCACTCACTGTCGCCGGCAGTGGTGGCGATGAGCAGGTCGTGTGCGTCTCTGCCCGCCGTGCCCTGTGCCTCCCTGCTCTCCGTGCATTATGCTTCCCTGCCCCCCAGAGAGGAGGAGAGTGGAAAAGAGGAGGGCACTCACTGTCGCCGGCAGTGGTGGCGATGAGCAGGTCGTGGGCGTCTCTGCCCGCCGTGCCCTGAGCCTCCCTGCTCTCCGTGCATTATGCTTCCCTGCCCCCCAGAGAGGAGGAGAGTGGAAAAGAGGAGGGCACTCACTGTCGCCGGCAGTGGTGGCGATGAGCAGGTCGTGTGCGTCTCTGCCCGCCGTGCCCTGAGCCTCCCTGCTCGCCACAGCACCGTCAAACGCGTGGCACAGCCCGCTCGCCCCCATGAACTGCAGCGCCTTCAGGGGCTCCTGGCAGGGGGGAGGGAGGGGAAGGGGGGGTGAAGGGAGAGAGCGGAAGAAGAATGGAGACAGGGGACTATGAATGTTTGAGGGGAGAGTGAGTGGAGGGAGGAGTCGACGAGATGGAAAACCTTTCTCCCCCCACTCCCACCTTGCTCCTTTCACCCCCATCTTGCTCCCACCACCTCCACTTTGCTCTCCCCAGCCCCACCTTTTGCGCCCCAGCCCCACCTTTTGCGCCCCACCCCCATTCACGCCCCGCCCACGCCTTTTGCGCCCCAGCTCAACCCTTGCACCTCTCACCTTTCCCCTTTTCCCACCTTGTCCGTGCTGTTGGCGTCCGCGACAAAGAGTGATTCGCCAACGTTAAAGATCACGTACGACCCCTCGCCCTCGCCCCCCGCCTTCTCCTTCTCCCCCGCCCCTCCCGCTCCGCCTGCTCCCCCCACCCCCCCATTGCTCCCCCCTGCACTCCCCGTGCCCGCGGACGCGCCACTGGCTGCTGGCGCCGCTGCTGCACGGGAATGGGGGGAGAATGGTGGGAAGGCGGGTAAAGCGGGGAAGTGTGGGGCAAGGAGGAAGGGGAAAATGAGGAGGGAATGCAGGATGCACGGAGGCAGGGAGTGAGAGGAGGAAGGGGAAAGAGGAAAGTGAGGGAGATGCTTTACGAGGGGGACTGCCAAGAAGGTGGGCAAGTGAACAATCTGACTGACGGCCACTCCCACCTGACTGACAGCCAATCCCACCTAACTGACGGCCACTCCCACCTGACTGACGGCCACTCCCACCTGACTGACGGCCACTCCCACCTGACTGACGGCCACTCCCATCTCACTGACGGCCAGTCCCACCTGACCGACGGCCAAACTCACCTGACTGACGGCCATTTCCGCCGCCGAAAGGCAGTCCACGCGTGCCGCTCCCCGCCCCTAAGAAGTTCTTGGCGAATCTGGAACCTGCTGACGTGGCAACAGGTGACGGCGACGGAGGCGGAAGAGGCGGAGGGCGGTCCTCGAGATGCGCTAATGTGATCTGCGCGGGGAAGGGGCCGGGAGGAGGGGCAGGGGGTGGACGAGGGGGAAGGGGAAGGATGGGGAAGGGGAAAAGGGTAGACGGGAAGGGGGAGGGGAGGGGCGCGGTTGAAAGGGGCATGGGGAAAGGGCGAGGAAAGGGAATGCGAGAAGCAGCACGGAATGCCAGATGCCGATCGTGGGATCCAGATTTTGAGGGATCGTTGCGGGAGGCACGTGAGACACGGCCGATGGAGCTTCGTGACTGTAACGGGGGAGGGAGCGGAATGCCATTGTAATCTATAGTCGGGGCACGTGATAGATTACTGTGTCCCTGACCGTTGAAATGGAGGGATCTGGAAGGGACACGTGGCGAGCGCGTAATACCTTGGTGGGATTGCGCTGATGGGTGTACTGGATAAGCCCGGCCGGGTGAACCTTCTCGTGCGACAGCAGGTAACGCCCTTCTGGTGTCTTGAAGCGCGTGCGATTGGCTGGCGACGGCAGCTGCCCAGTCATCGCCGCATCAGCCGGCGAGCCGCCAGCTGGCCTGACGAGAGACGGCCTTCTACCTAAGCTTAGCCAGCTCGCCTATTTGACAAGTATCAAATCTCCTCCTGACATGAAGTCCTCAGTGACCCTAAATTTGACCGTCTCAGGACCCGTTTCGGTTTCAAAACTTTACTTTCTGTGCAGAGAGCCTTTGTTGCTGAATTAGTAGGGTTGATGTTGCTGGGCAACACGACAATGAGCGTGGAACCAAACGCTAGGCGATGCAAAAACGCTGCGATTGCCTGATCAGAAACCCCCCGAACGATGGTGAAAAAAGGCAAAGGATCAGTGAAAGGTGGAGCGCGAATGTTGGCAGGATGCAAGGAATCAGAATGACGGAGGCTACGAGGTGGATGTGGAGGGATCCGCTGAAGTGCACCTCCGCTGGGGGAAAGGCAGGAGGACCCTGTACGGATAAAAGATTTCCCCGTTGGTGCGATAGGTGTACTACACTGTCTTAAAATTGTTACCGCATCTAATAGAGCATCCTCACATTGTTACAGTCACTTGTGAGATTACTCAAAAGTGCATGAACGTCTAACAAAAATGACAGCATTTCAACAGTGGTATAGATTAGGGTTTAAAAGATCCCTGAATTTGTCTTCAGACTGTCATTTGTCTCCTGCAACTTCGTGATAGTATCCTTTAGAGGATGTAGTTGATCTGCTCGTAGCCATCTTTCCTCATGCTACCCCCACCAAATTACTCATTACAACCTTGTCGTATAGGCACTTTGAAATCCAAGCCCTCGTCCCCCTTCAGCTAACCCAGATCTCCACCATCCAAAAGCGTGACCCATCCCAGCCTCGAATTGTCCCCTTCAATCCATTCCTTTCCCCTCCCCTCCCCACCCAAGCATGCTATAAGAGATTCGATTACCACATGCAACTCTACCCACTCTGTGCTCACCTTCTCCCCTCACGGCCTGACAGCATTCCATCATCCAGTTCCGGTTCTTTTACATTGAGATTGTATGAACAATCGGGAGTAAGGAGATGGCAGCAGATTGAGACGGCTCTAGGGACTTACTGCCCCACATTGTGTCTTGCTTGATATGCATGGGAAAAAAGGAGTGACGTGGGTGACTCAAATTAGTCTGTAATTGCATGAAAAAGCCATCTAACATGTCCCCAACGAGGGCGTGGATATCACTACGCCTTGCAGAGATTGCAACGGAAGGTTGCAGTCTAAAGAGTAAAATTTTCAAGCCTAAGAGTCCTTCTTCGTACCATTGGTAGTAGGAGCCTCGTCCTTGGCACTGCCTGCCTTCAAAGCCTTCATTCTCCTGTAGTTCTTGTCCGTTCCAAAGATCCTGCGCAGCGCATAGCTCGATATCAGCGGGCAACATGAGACATATACCGTATGTGCGAGCAATCCAAGCCCACATACCAGTCCATGTAGATGAACGTGGACGAATAGTTGCCCGAGTCCGTGTACACGCAGCGGTGATGATAGTCGTGGTACTCCGCCCTGCAGCCATCACGAGTCGCATCTCACGCTCAGGGGACTTCGTAGAGGCGAAGGTATAATTGCATAATCTGATGTGAAATGAACGTACCCGCCGTAGAGGGGAATGAAGCGGGACGGACTCCAGGGGAACTCGAATCCGCTGTGTGCTTCAACGGTTTCGAGGACTCGCAGGCTCATCCAGAGCCAGAGGGTGAGCAGATGCGGGCCCGTGAGGGCGGGGCCGAGAATGGTGGCGAACCCTAGGAAGAGGATTTCTGCGGGATGCGCATACTCCGATGTCAACCCGAACGGCGTCGCGTATCTGAAGTCTCAAAAGGGCGAGGAAAAGGAGACTTAGCAGGAGGGAGGCGGAGGGAGAGTAACGGGGAGCGACTGGCAGCGGCACTCACTCATGGTGGACGCAGTGGACGTTCTGGTAGAGCCATTTCGAGTGCAGCGCACGGTGACCCCAGTAAAACACGAAATCCTCGATAAAGAAATAGCTCACGATCTGGGTAACGATGGTACTCCTGCAAGCGCCGTCGTGAAAGGTGAGAAAGCTTACCAACTAGACGAGGCGATCTACCCATGCAAACTGCAAAGAGAGCGGAAGCATTACCAGTGAGGGAGGGGAAGCGTGCTTCTGAAGCCCATGTACTTGAAAACCGGGTAGGACGCCATAATCAGTGGTAGGTTGACCAGGCAATGGTACATCAGCAGCTTCAATACGCATTTGATCTGTGACGACGCCGGGTTCGACTTTTTCTGCAATGGAAACAAACGACGCTCAGATCCTACCCGTAGTTGCTAGCGGAGCCATACCACAAAGGATCACGGGATGGTGACGCACCTGGAGTTTGTATTTTCGGACATTTAGATTCTCGAGTATCAGGTAAGGCAGGCCAGACATGAAAAAGACGCACTCATGGATCAGAAAACTTCCGATGGTCGCCAGCTGGAAGTCTGTGAAGTTGTCAGTCAGGACCTGCAGAGGATGCCGTTCACGTCAGATACCAAGCCGACGAAAACGCGTCTGCTCCCAAGATAACCTTGACTTAATCCTACCTTCCAGTACGTTTCGAAAGCGCTAGACGCCATGGTTGAGCCGAAAGTTCGGTACTGGGCGCGGCAGATCCGAAGGGATCGACAAGGTCAGTCAGATCAGCCTACTAATCATGCCTTCGAAACAGCAAGAGCTCGCTACTCTCGTGCTAGTTTAGCTTCTTACCCCCTTATTTTGGTTGGAGCATTGCTCGAAATGAAAGATCCCGCCCAGCCCACACCCCAGACCACACGAGTGACAACTCCAAGGAGCCTGGTTGAATTTGGGGTGGCGCGACTTAGCACAACTCAAGACTGAACACGTGGGTCACCTTCATTCGACACACGAAATGCTTGGCGAACGTTCCCCCGGTCCCGCGTACCGCGGATTCTCCACCACTGCGTGGAGGGGGAAATGGTGATTCAAGCGAGGTGTTGCCAGCACAGACGAGTCAATCACAGGGATGTGGAAGAGTAATTTCAAGTTTATGCCGGTCGAAGTCTCCATGATTGCGCGGATGGAATTCTGATGGTACAATACACTACACAACATGGCGAACTCTTTTTCATGTGAATTTAAAAGCAGTAGCGAAGCCTTGCAGTAGGCAGGGTATACCACGTGGAGATCGATCTGCTTGTTCCTGATGACATGGCCATCACATCGAATGCGCGCTTCGTAAACGGATGTCGGATATTGATCGACTGGCTGGAAGCAATCTGAGAGCCGTAAATTTCGCGAAGCTCATGACCTTGAGATGGCTGGCACTGGAAGAATTTTCATTTTGTCGACACCCAGAGTTCTCGTGACGACGCTTAGCGATGCTGCAAGAAAAACCGAAATTTCCAATTCATTCCCCTGTCTTTCCATCACGTGAGCGCATACTTCTAAGTACCCCAGCAATAGTTACGCTGAGTGTTTTTTGGAAGGAAGTTACGCACTGCCCTTGGTGCAACTCAAGCCACTTGGACGGACCCTTTCTGGCACAACTTCAAACCTGAAGTGAAAGAAGCATTGATGAGTGCTGACAAGTAAAGGACAGCTAAGATCTAGACGATCAGTTATTCTCCGTGAAGCCCGGTTCCCTTTGTTGCCTCAATGGCTGCTCTTGCCACCTCGTCGTCGCTTCGCGCGCCGCTTGCTGCTTGCGTCCAATCTTCGCTGGAGAAATGCGAGATGCTCGGCCGGCCCGTCAGCCTCGCCGCCTGCGCAGCTCCCCTCACATCCGCCAATAACGCTCCCGCCATTGCCGTCCGCTGCGCCGCTAAAGACGGGAAGGCGGCCGCAGAGCCCAAAAGCGCCTCCCACGGCCACACTGGGCCGCGCGTCGTCAATCGGCGGCTGATCCTCGGAGGACTGGCGGCGGGAATGGCTGCGGTCGTGGGCTGTCCCATCTGTGACTCTAACGGGGGATCCTCTATCGGAGCCGCATTGGCCGCCGATTCGAGCAAGGACGTTTCCGGGCCGATGGAGTGGGGCGAGCTGTGCTCGGCGGGCGACGCGGCGCAGTCCGCAACCGGCGGTCCGCTGAACGCGGTGTCAAAGCTGACGAGAGACAACAGCCTCGGCAATATCACATTCGCGTATAAGAACGCCGACGCGTCGTTCTTGAACACGGGGCACGGCACAATGCAGGCGAGTCGTTGAGATTTTTGAGACGTCTCGGAAGTCGTGCCATGCGCTCATTCTCCTCGCTGCTCTCTATCCCTCTCACCCGTCCTTTCTCCTCCTCTCAACCCCTCACCCCCCCTCACTTTCCCCCTCATTCCCCCTCTCTCCCCCGTCCTCTCCCATTTTCACTCCCGTTTTCCTCTCGCCCCCTTCTCATCCGCTTCTGCCGCCCGCAGGTGAACTTCCCGGGCGGCAGCAACACGTGCGCGGTGGGCGGGCGGCAGCTGCAGCTGCTACAGTACCACTTCCACGCGCCCAGCGAGCACTCGTTCAACGGCGTGCGCTGCCCCATGGAGGCGCACCTCGTGCACCGTACGTGTAACGAGTGACTGTAGGAGGGGATTGTAGCGAGGGAATGTAGCTAGCGATTGTAGCGGGTGGCACCTTCTTTATTCCTTCAACGGCGTGCGCTGCCCCATGGGGGCGCACCTCGTGCACCTCGCGTCGCTGTAACGAAGGGACTGTATCGAGTTGTACTGTGGCGTTTCAACAGGGGGCGCGTTTCGTTGGCCATCATGGATCATGCGCGATTGGGAGAGGGGGGGTGGAGAGCGGTGGTTGATTCCCTGCTACATTTTTTATGGGCAATGTGCGCCTCTCCTTCCCCCCGTCCCTCTCACGGCTTTCTCTCCCCTTCCTTCTCCCCACCTCGTTCCCGTGCAGGCGATGCTGACGGCAAGCTGGCAGTCATTGGGTGAGTCGCCACCGCGTGCTGGTGATGCTGCTGCCGCTCGTTTTTAGTCACGTGGCTCACTGCTAGTTCATGAATCGTGATGCTGCACCCGCGTTGCACGGCTTCACATGATCCGTTCTTGCCTGCCTCTCCAATACCCCGCTGATGCACACACACACACACGCACCTCAATCCTCTGCCAATCCCCCCACGAACGTCCCACAAACACGCCGCTCCCCCAACGCCCACCCAACGCCCTGCTCCTCCCCCCCCTCCCCAGAGTGAGGGCGTTCCCCCACTGCCCCCTGAAGGCTCCCCCCACTTCCCGCTCCCCCTCTCCCCTTCCCCTCCGCCCTCTCCCCTCTCGCCAGAGTGATGATAGAGGCGGACCCGCGGGCCCCACGCAACCTGTGCCTGGAGGCGGCTCTGGCGTTTGCGCCGGGGGAGAAGAACAAGCAGATGTGAGTGGCGGGGGGGTGCGGGTGAGCTGCAGGCGTGATGGGGGAGCTCTGTGATGCGGCCAGGAGAGGGGGAGAGAGAGGCGAGCACAGCAGCAGCACAGTAGTAGAGCAACAAGAACAACCAGTGCCTGGAGCCGGCTCTGGCGTTTGCGCCGGGGGAGAAGAACAAGCAGATGTGAGTGGTGGGCGCGATGGAAACAGTGCGATGAGGCGAGGTGAGAAAGGGCGAGAGGGAGGCAAACACAGCAGAGAAACAAGTGCACCCTGCGTGTGGTCTGGATGCGGCTCTGCTGTTCGCCCCAGGCGAGAAGAACAAGCAGATGTGAGCGTCAGGCGGGATGGGAGTGCTGTGATGAGGCCAGGAAAGAGCATGGCATAGAACACGTGATGGGAGAGTGGGATAGGGGTGAAATGGGATAGGGAAGCATGGCAGAGAACACGTGATGAAAGGTGGAAGCAGCAATGCAGACATGGCGGCACACAGCATGCCCCTCCCTCCCAACCCGTGCTTCATGGCTGCTCTGCCATTCGCCCCTCCCCTCCCCTCCCTCCGCCACATTCCCCCCACACCCTCTCCCGCAGCCTCCTGCACCTTTCTCCCCACACCAGTGCGCCCCCCCAGGGGTGTCAGCGAGTGTACCTGCAATGGGCCTTGGCAGGCCCCTCTTGCTCGCTCTCCCATGCCCTCCCCCACCCCCCCCCAACCGTTTCCTGCTCCCATCCCCCCCCGTTCCCCTCTTGGCGCTCCTTCACAGCTGCGCCCCAGGAGTGGTAGGAGTTGGCGGTGCTGGGCACAGGCAGGTCCCTGCTGTTCCCTCTCCCCATTTTCCTCGTATTCTCCTCACTCCTTCCCCCTATCTACCCTCCTCGGAGTGTGAGGAGGTGGCAGTGGTGGGCAGAGGCAGGTCCCTGCTGCTCTCTCCCCCCGCAAACCCCCAACGCCCTCTCATGCATGATGCATCCCCATCCACTCTCACCCCCCTCAGAGCGGGCCCTAGGAGTGTCTGGAGGTGGCGGCGGTGGTAGGCAAGGGGCCGAGACAGGCCCCTGCCTCTCAACCCTGCCTCTCTCTCTCTCTCTCTCTCTCTCTCTCTCTCTCTCTCTCTCTCTCTCTCTCTCTCTCTCTCCCCGATTTTCCTCACATTCCCCATCCCCTCCTCCCACTTCCCCCGCTTCCCCCCCCATTGCCCCTGCTCTTCCCCCAGTGCCTCCCCTCAGGAGTGTTTGGAGGTGGCGGTGGTGGGCAGGGGGGGTGCCCGCTCCGCGCTGCAGCAGTGCCTCCGCGTGCAGACCAGCCCGCAGCCGCTGCTGCCAGCCCTTGACAGACCCGTGAGTATTACCACCCTCTTCCTCTCACTTTTGGGAATTCTCAAACGTGACTACAATATAGTCAGTTGGTCGGCCACCCTGCTGCAGTGCCTGTGTAGCCTGTATTTGCAGACCAGCCCCCAGCCGCTGCCGCCTCCCAAGGACAGACCCGTAAGCACCACCACACCTCCATCTTCCTCTCTTCCCCTCTTCATATGTTCTGTGGCAGGTATGCCTAGACATGTGCAAATGTGCATATGCACGTATATAGGCGGATACATAAGAATGTAAATGCCTCACCCTTCGCCACCACTCTCAACCTCCCTCCTGCCCCTCTATTGCTCTGTTCTCTCTTCTTTAGGACGCCTCACACGCCTACATCCACCACCAGGGCTCCCTGGCTGACCCTGCCTGCTCACACCCCTAAGACCTATCTGTACCCCTCTCCACCTCTCTCCTGTACCCTTACACCCCTGTGTTCCCCTCACTGTACCCATCTTCAGGACGCCTCACACGCCTACATCCACTACCAGGGCTCCCTGGCTGACCCTGTCTGCTCACACCCCTAAGACCTGTCTGTACCCCTCTCCACCTCTCTCCTCTGCCCATCTACCCCTCTTTTTCTTCCCTCTGTACCCCTTTCCAGGACGCCTCACACGCGTACATCCACTACCAGGGCTCCCTGGCCGACCCTGCCTGCTCGGACGTGGTCGACTGGTTTGTGCTCGGTGAGTGGCAGCAGGGAGGGTGAGGGGGTGCGTGGCGGAGAGGCAGTAAGTGAGTGGTAGAGGGGGGTGGGTCAGATTCAAGGTTCAAAAATACGACCGTATTTTTGAAAATTTACCGTAAATTACGGTATCGTAATTTACGGTCGTAAATTACGGTAAAAAACGGTTTGACGTTGCAAAATTAGGCTGGTTCAAAAATACGGTCGTAAATTACGACCGAAGTTTGAAACCGAGTTTGTGTATAGCGAATTTCAACATTTCCCAACCGTCAACCTGTTCGTGAGAATTTTTGTGGCCCCAAACCCACTCGAGAGTGTTTTTTTCCCGAGTCGTGAGTGTCAGCAAAATCTCGAGGCGCGACATTGTGCATTTTGGTGACAGTTTAACAGGTTTGTTGCCCATTCGCACACTCGTTTGTGTATTTCGCCGAATCGCAAATGTACAAATTTGTGCGATGTGGGAAATTGTACATTTGGCGAACGGATAACACAAGTCTACCCGTTTCGCCAAGTCGGTGGGTCGTTTCGCGGCCCGTTCGTTTTTTTCGCCCGCATGCGCTACTCAACTCAAATTCGACACTGCAAAACCATTCCAACCAATAGCGCTCGTCCAATCTTCATCCCTTCCATCTCATCCCTTTTGCATATTCCATTCGCCAACGCAACACCACCAAGTTAAACCAGGGCAAAAACCACCATTCTGTAGTGTAGTATGTTGTCACCTTGTCATCGTTGTAAGCTTTCTAGGAATTTCTGGAAAAAAAAATTCCGCAAAAAATGTCCATTTAAAAAACGACCGTATTTTTGCCAAAACCACCGTAAATTACGATCGTAATTTACGAGCCGTAATTTACGTTTACCGTATTTTTGAACCTTGGTCAGATTCCAAGGTACCAGGCGGCCAGGTGTTGGAGTTTTCTTTTCTGAGCTTCGTGGGAGACCGTTGAGGCACGCGACCTTAGAGGGTGGGTCAGATTCCAAGGTGCCGGACAGCCAGGTGTGGGAGTTCCTGGGCTTCGTGGGCGACCTTTGAGGCACGCTCTTACCTCAACCTCCTCCCTTTTCTACCTCCTCACCTCCCCTCTCTCACCCGTTTCACAGCTACCCCTCTCAAGGTGCCCGACAGCCAGGTGTTGGAGTTTCTGAGCTTCGTGGGCGACCGCCGCACCCTCGCCTTCAACTCCGTGAGTCACAGCCTGCTGCCCCGCGTTCTGCCCAGCTGATAGATAGATGGATAGACGCACTTTACATGCTGCCCTGCTGCCATGACTCTGTGCAGCCATGGATGCCATGTTGACTCTGAGCAAAGATATACCTCCCATGCCATGTGCACCTGCTGCATAATCTCTCACTTCCCCACACCCCCAAGCCACACCTTTCACCAAACACCTTCTCTCCCCTGCACCCACGTCTCACCCCCTCCCCCCTTCCCCTTCCTTCCAACCCTGTGCATGCGTGTCCCCAGCGCCCTCGCCAGGACCTGGGCCCGCGCCGACTCGCTGTGGGGCCCGCCTAACTGCTGCCTTTCGCAGCTTCTGCCTCCCTAGAATGTTCCACTGCTCCCTTGAAATGTGCAGTGCACACAAGTTAGATTGGACCTCCCCTGTGTTCACTCAGTTTACATGTATCATGTCAAGTGTCAACCCACCATGCTGCATTCTGCAAGACTCATTTCAACAACTTGAACACAGAACAACCTGGTTATGGTACAAACTTTGTACTACAAAGGCAGCTATGGGAGCGGATGGCAACCAGCTTGCTATGCGATGCTATCGCATGTGCCTGTTGATTATTTGGACTTGGTAGACATCATAACTGGGGCCCCGAATTCCCCTTGATCGCGCCTGGAAGGCTTGAGTCAGCTTTGTCTACCGGCAGGGAGTAGGGCAGAGGCGGCATGCCCGCACTCCCACTCACTCCGGGCGGCAAACTCACCACAAACCGCACTCCGTTCCGCAACAGATCCCCGCTCGTTACGAAGTAACTTGCGCCGTCCGCATTCGCCGTTACAATCCCCGCCGCGC
Source organism: Closterium sp. Naga37s-1 (assembly GCA_947471745.1). NCBI lineage: Eukaryota > Viridiplantae > Streptophyta > Zygnematophyceae > Desmidiales > Closteriaceae > Closterium > Closterium sp. Naga37s-1. The sequence goes on along the minus strand of CANJKZ010001093.1, from coordinate 3,405,253 downwards.
CCGGAACCGTGCTGGCATACACGTTATTGAGCGAGCGCACCGACGCGCCTCCGCGCGCCACGATACACGTGTCGGTCCAGTTGGCAAACAGATTGTTTGCCACGTGGCACAGCGACGCCTGGCAGTGCAGCATCGGTGCCGACGGCCCCTCAAAGAAATTCCCAAAGTACGTAACCCGAGCCGCATCAGGCTCTCCGGTACCCCCATCCCCACCCGTGCCTGCGCCCGTGCCTGTATCCGTGCCGGAGCTCGTTGGATCGTCGGAGGGCGGTGCTGACGTGGCGTTGGCGGAGGTGAGTGGGAGGAGGTAGTTGGAGAGGTGGCAGTATGAGACGGAAACCGCGTCAGAGGAGGCGAGGAGGTCGATGGTGCCCATGGGGGCGTTGTGCACGAGGCAGTGGTCCACCCACACCATGCTGCTGGCCCTGATGGCTATGCCGTCCTGCGTGCCATACGGCGCTTCGTCTACTTCGCCCACTGCAGATCAGAGAGGAAAAGGGGTGGGGGTGGTGGAGGATGAGAGGAGGTCGATGGTTCCAAGAGGGGCGTTGCGCACGAGGCAGTGGTACACCCACACCGTGCTGCTCGCCCTGATGGCCATGCCGTCCCCGTGCCATAAAGGGCAGGGTCGACCTCGCCCACTGGTAGGGGAAGGGGAAGAGGTGGGGAGGAAAGGAGGGGGGAGAGAAAGAGGAGATGGGAGAATGGGGAGGAGGGGAGGATGTAAGATATTACCCGCGCTTGCTTTGATGGCAATGCTGTCCGGGTGGGGGATGGCTGGGGAGGGGAGAGGAAGGGGAGGGGAGAGGAGAGGGAGAGCAGGCGAGAGGAGAGGGAGAGCAGGGGAGAGGAGAGGGAGAGCAGGGGAGGGGAGAGGGAGAGCAGGGGAGAGGAGAGGGAGAGCAGGGGAGAGGAGAGGGAGAGCAGGGGAGAGGAGAGGGAGAGCAGGGGAGAGGAGAGGGAGAGCAGGGGAGAGGAGAGGGAGAGCAGGGGAGAGGAGAGGGAGAGCAGGGGAGAGGAGAGGGAGAGCAGGGGAGAGGAGAGGGAGAGCAGGGGAGAGGAGAGGAAGGGGAGGGGAGAGGAGAGGGAGAGCAGGCGAGAGGAGAGGGAGAGCAGGGGAGAGGAGAGGGAGAGCAGGGGAGGGGAGAGGGAGAGCAGGGAAGAGGAGAGGGAGAGCAGGGGAGAGGAGAGGGAGAGCAGGGGAGGGAGAGGGAGAGCAGGGGAGAGGAGAGGGAGAGCAGGGAGAGGAGAGGGAGAGCAGGGAGAGGAGAGGAGAGCAGGGAGAGGAGAGGGGAGCAGGGGAGAGGAGAGGAGAGCAGGGGAGAGGAGAGGGAGAGCAGGGGAGAGGAGAGGGAGAGCAGGGGAGAGGAGAGGGAGAGCAGGGGAGAGGAGAGGAGAGAGGGAGAGCGAGGGGAGAGGGAGAGGGAGAGCAGGGGAGAGGAGAGGGAGAGCAGGGGAGAGGAGAGGAGAGCAGGGGAGAGGAGAGGGAGAGCAGGGGAGAGGAGAGGGAGAGCAGGGGAGAGGAGAGGGAGAGCAGGGGAGAGGAGAGGGAGAGCAGGGGAGAGGAGAGGGAGAGCAGGGGAGAGGAGAGGGAGAGCAGGGGAGAGGAGAGGGAGAGCAGGGGAGAGGAGAGGGAGAGCAGGGGAGAGGAGAGGGAGAGCAGGGGAGAGGAGAGGGAGAGCAGGGGAGAGGAGAGGGAGAGCAGGGGAGAGGAGAGGGAGAGCAGGGGAGAGGAGAGGGAGAGCAGGGGAGAGGAGAGGGAGAGCAGGGGAGAGGAGAGGGAGAGCAGGGGAGAGGAGAGAGGGAGAGCAGGGGAGAGGAGAGGGAGAGCAGGGGAGAGGAGAGGGAGAGCAGGGGAGAGGAGAGGGAGAGCAGGGGAGAGGAGAGGGAGAGCAGGGGAGAGGAGAGGGAGAGCAGGGGAGAGGAGAGGGAGAGCAGGGGAGAGGAGAGGGAGAGCAGGGGAGGGGAGAGGGAGAGCAGGGGAGAGGAGAGGGAGAGCAGGGGAGAGGAGAGGGAGAGCAGGGGAGAGGAGAGGGAGAGCAGGGGAGAGGAGAGGGAGAGCAGGGGAGAGGAGAGGGAGAGCAGGGGAGGGGAGAGGGAGAGCAGGGGAGAGGAGAGGGAGAGCAGGGGAGAGGAGAGGGAGAGCAGGGGAGAGGAGAGGGAGAGCAGGGGAGAGGAGAGGGAGAGCAGGGAGAGGAGAGGGAGCAGGAGGAGAGGGAGAGCAGGGGAGAGGAGAGGGAGAGCAGGGGAGAGGAGAGGGAGAGCAGGGGAGAGGAGAGGGAGAGCAGGGGAGAGGAGAGGGAGAGCAGGGAGAGGAGAGGAGAGCAGGGAGAGGAGAGGGAGAGCAGGGGAGAGGAGAGGGAGAGCAGGGGAGAGGAGAGGGAGAGCAGGGGAGAGGAGAGGGAGAGCAGGGGAGAGGAGAGGGAGAGCAGGGGAGAGGAGAGGGAGAGCAGGGGAGAGGAGAGGGAGAGCAGGGGAGAGGAGAGGGAGAGCAGGGGAGAGGAGAGGGAGAGCAGGGGAGAGGAGAGGGAGAGCAGGGGAGAGGAGAGGGAGAGCAGGGGAGAGGAGAGGGAGAGCAGGGGAGAGGAGAGGGAGAGCAGGGGAGAGGAGAGGAGAGCAGGGGAGAGGAGAGGGAGAGCAGGGGAGAGGAGAGGGAGAGCAGGGGAGAGGAGAGGAGAGCAGGGGAGAGGGGAGAGGAGGGAGAGCAGGGGAGAGGAGAGGGAGAGCAGGGGAGAGGAGAGGGAGAGCAGGGGAGAGGAGAGGGAGAGCAGGGGAGAGGAGAGGGAGAGCAGGGGAGAGGAGAGGGAGAGCAGGGGAGAGGAGAGGGAGAGCAGGGGAGAGGAGAGGGAGAGCAGGGGAGAGGAGAGGGAGAGCAGGGGAGAGGAGAGGGAGAGCAGGGGAGAGGAGAGGGAGAGCAGGGGAGAGGAGAGGGAGAGCAGGGGAGAGGAGAGGGAGAGCAGGGGAGAGGAGAGGGAGAGCAGGGGAGAGGAGAGGGAGAGCAGGGGAGAGGAGAGGGAGAGCAGGGGAGAGGAGAGGGAGAGCAGGGGAGAGGAGAGGGAGAGCAGGGGAGAGGAGAGGGAGAGCAGGGGAGAGGAGAGGGAGAGCAGGGGAGAGGAGAGGGAGAGCAGGGGAGAGGAGAGGGAGAGCAGGGGAGAGGAGAGGGAGAGCAGGGGAGAGGAGAGGGAGAGCAGGGGAGAGGAGAGGGAGAGCAGGGGAGAGGAGAGGGAGAGCAGGGGAGAGGAGAGGGAGAGCAGGGGAGAGGAGAGGGAGAGCAGGGGAGAGGAGAGGGAGAGCAGGGGAGAGGAGAGGGAGAGCAGGGGAGAGGAGAGGGAGAGCAGGGGAGAGGAGAGGGAGAGCAGGGAGAGGAGAGGGAGAGCAGGGAGAGGAGAGGGAGAGCAGGGGAGAGGAGAGGGAGAGCAGGGGAGAGGAGAGGGAGAGCAGGGGAGAGGAGAGGGAGAGCAGGGGAGAGGAGAGGGAGAGCAGGGGAGAGGAGAGGGAGAGCAGGGGAGAGGAGAGGGAGAGCAGGGGAGAGGAGAGGGAGAGCAGGGGAGAGGAGAGGGAGAGCAGGGGAGAGGAGAGGGAGAGCAGGGGAGAGGAGAGGGAGAGCAGGGGAGAGGAGAGGGAGAGCAGGGAGAGGAGAGGGAGAGCAGGGGAGAGGAGAGGGAGAGCAGGGGAGAGGAGAGGGAGAGCAGGGGAGAGGAGAGGGAGAGCAGGGGAGAGGAGAGGGAGAGCAGGGGAGAGGAGAGGGAGAGCAGGGGAGAGGAGAGGGAGAGCAGGGGAGAGGAGAGGGAGAGCAGGGGAGAGGAGAGGGAGAGCAGGGGAGAGGAGAGGGAGAGCAGGGGAGAGGAGAGGGAGAGCAGGGGAGAGGAGAGGGAGAGCAGGGGAGAGGAGAGGGAGAGCAGGGGAGAGGAGAGGGAGAGCAGGGGAGAGGAGAGGGAGAGCAGGGGAGAGGAGAGGGAGAGCAGGGGAGAGGAGAGGGAGAGCAGGGGAGAGGAGAGGGAGAGCAGGGGAGAGGAGAGGGAGAGCAGGGGAGAGGAGAGGAGAGCAGGGAGGAGAGGAGAGCAGGGAGAGAGAGGGAGAGCAGGGAGAGGAGAGGGAGAGCAGGGGAGAGGAGAGGGAGAGCAGGGAGAGGAGAGGGAGAGCAGGGGAGAGGAGAGGGAGAGCAGGGGAGAGGAGAGGGAGAGCAGGGGAGAGGAGAGGAGAGCAGGGGAGAGGAGAGGGAGAGCAGGGGAGAGGAGAGGGAGAGCAGGGGAGAGGAGAGGGAGAGCAGGGGAGAGGAGAGGGAGAGCAGGGGAGAGGAGAGGGAGAGCAGGGGAGAGGAGAGGGAGAGCAGGGGAGAGGAGAGGGAGAGCAGGGGAGAGGAGAGGGAGAGCAGGGGAGAGGAGAGGGAGAGCAGGGGAGAGGAGAGGGAGAGCAGGGGAGAGGAGAGGGAGAGCAGGGGAGAGGAGAGGGAGAGCAGGGGAGAGGAGAGGGAGAGCAGGGGAGAGGAGAGGGAGAGCAGGGGAGAGGAGAGGGAGAGCAGGGGAGAGGAGAGGGAGAGCAGGGGAGAGGAGAGGGAGAGCAGGGGAGAGGAGAGGGAGAGCAGGGGAGAGGAGAGGGAGAGCAGGGGAGAGGAGAGGGAGAGCAGGGAGAGGAGAGGGAGAGCAGGGGAGAGGAGAGGGAGAGCAGGGGAGAGGAGAGGGAGAGCAGGGGAGAGGAGAGGGAGAGCAGGGGAGAGGAGAGGGAGAGCAGGGGAGAGGAGAGGGAGAGCAGGGGAGAGGAGAGGGAGAGCAGGGGAGAGGAGAGGGAGAGCAGGGGAGAGGAGAGGGAGAGCAGGGGAGAGGAGAGGGAGAGCAGGGGAGAGGAGAGGGAGAGCAGGGGAGAGGAGAGGGAGAGCAGGGGAGAGGAGAGGGAGAGCAGGGGAGAGGAGAGGGAGAGCAGGGGAGAGGAGAGGGAGAGCAGGGGAGAGGAGAGGGAGAGCAGGGGAGAGGAGAGGGAGAGCAGGGGAGAGGAGAGGGAGAGCAGGGGAGAGGAGAGGGAGAGCAGGGGAGAGGAGAGGGAGAGCAGGGGAGAGGAGAGGGAGAGCAGGGGAGAGGAGAGGGAGAGCAGGGGAGAGGAGAGGGAGAGCAGGGGAGGGGAGAGGGAGAGCAGGGGAGGGGAGAGGGAGAGCAGGGGAGGGGAGAGGGAGAGCAGGGGAGGGGAGAGGGAGAGCAGGGGAGGGGAGAGGGAGAGCAGGGGAGGGGAGAGGGAGAGCAGGGGAGGGGAGAGGGAGAGCAGGGGAGGGGAGAGGGAGAGCAGGGGAGGGGAGAGGGAGAGCAGGGGAGGGGAGAGGGAGAGCAGGGGAGGGGAGAGGAGAGCAGGGGAGGGGAGAGGGAGAGCAGGGGAGGGGAGAGGGAGAGCAGGGGAGGGGAGAGGGAGAGCAGGGGAGGGAGAGGGAGAGCAGGGGAGGGGAGAGGGAGAGCAGGGGAGGGGAGAGGGAGAGCAGGGGAGGGGAGAGGGAGAGCAGGGGAGGGGAGAGGGAGAGCAGGGGAGGGGAGAGGGGAGAGCAGGGGAGGGGAGAGGGAGAGCAGGGGAGGGGAGAGGGAGAGCAGGGGAGGGGAGAGGGAGAGCAGGGGAGGGGAGAGGGAGAGCAGGGGAGGGGAGAGGGAGAGCAGGGGAGGGGAGAGGGAGAGCAGGGGAGGGGAGAGGGAGAGCAGGGGAGGGGAGAGGGAGAGCAGGGGAGGGGAGAGGGAGAGCAGGGGAGGGGAGAGGGAGAGCAGGGGAGGGGAGAGGGAGAGCAGGGGAGGGGAGAGGGAGAGCAGGGGAGGGGAGAGGAGGAGGATGTAGTCCATCCACTTCACACGCTGCTTCAATGGAGACAAAAATTGGCAATTAAAATGTCCAGGGAATTGAAAATGAGGCACGTTGATTGAGAGGGGATGAGGAGGGAGCGAGGGCAAGGACCAAGAGGGAGTAGGTGTGTGAAAGTGAAACAAGTGAATGCCACACTTTGCCCTCACCTTCAATATTGTGTATAATCACATGCTGTGCAGATTGCACCACGATCGTGTCTCCCAGAATTCGAATCTGCCCTCCTCGTCCATCAATCGTAGTGTAAGATGATAGAAATAGTCTTCCTTTGAGATTAATTGTCATAGAGGATTCAAATCGAATGTACACTCCGTCCCTGTACTGCTGCAAACCCCATCTTAGCGAACCCTCCACAGGCGCGATGATGCTATCGTTGGAGATGGTTACCACATATTCGCTGCGCCCGTATCCGCCAAGCACACCCCGCGCAAACCCTAGAGAGCAATTGTGCAGCGGCAAATCCGTATTGAACGCGCACTGCGCGTCTGGGAGATCCGCGGACGGGGGAGCGGGGGGGGCTGGGGGAGAGTTTGTCGGTGGTGGCGGAGAAGAAAAAGGGGGGTACCGAGGGGGGGTGCGCGGAGAACGAGGAGGATTCATGTTGATATTAGTGAGCGGTGCCGGCGGGGGAGGCGGAGATTGCACTGGAGGTGGGGATTTGGGGAGAGGCGGCGGAGAAGCAGGGGGCGGGGGGGGCTGCATGGGCGGGCGCGCCATGACGCGCGGGCCCGCGGACTGCTGAATGAAGCTCTCTAGCGCCGTGTCAGGCGCCGCGAGCGTGATCGAATATGGCGGAGTGAATACCACGCTCGACCCTTGCGAGTTAAAGACCGCGCCGTTCCCAAGCCTGTCTCCTAGAGAAACCACAGACGAGCCGTCTGATCGCGCCGCGTCTTTCTGCCCGGCGGCAAGAAAAATGTTTCCTTCTGACCGAACGTTTGCCGCAAACTTCGCCTGGACGCACCACGTTCGCCAATTCGACAGCAGGTTATTCGCTAGGTGACACGTGGCGGCAGCGCATTGGGGGTTGGCGTTGTCGCTCGAGTCAAACCAGTTCCGGAAGAGAGTCACGGTCAGCGGAGGAGAGGCGCCGCCGCTGGCGCTCTTGGTGCTGCTGCTCGCGCCGCCAGGTGGGCTCGTAGCCTTCGGCGCGCTCGGCGCTTTCGAAGAGTCTCGGCTTTTCGGCGGAGAGCTAGGGCTTTTTGGGGGAGAGCTAGGGCTTTTCGGCGGGGAGCTAGGGCTTTTTGGGGGAGAGCTTGGGTTTTTAGGGGGAGAGGATGGGCTTCTAGGGGGTGAAGTCGCGCTTTTAGGGGGGCTTGTAGACTTGGTGGTGCCTGAACTGTTGGCGCTGCTGTTGGTGCTTTTAGTGCCCGTCGTCTTGGTGCCATTCCCGCTGCTCTTGCTGCTGCCGCTGGTCGCCTGCGTCTTTCTTCTTCTACTGCTCCCGCCATCGCCGCCGCCTGCAGCGCCGCTGCTGCTATTATTGCTGCTTCTTGCGCCTCCACTGCCGCTACCCCCGCTTCCGCCGCTTCCCCCGCTCCTGCCTCCCCCGCTGCCGCCACTGCTGTTGGAGCTGCGGGTGCTGACGATACTGCCGAGCGATCCCGCTCCCGGCCCCCTTATCATCACACCGGGCAGATACACGTTCCTCAGGTGGCAGCTCGATATTGTCACACTCCCGGCGCTCCCCGCGCTGCTACCAACGACCTCCACTGCCCCCGGTACAGCGTCGCGCACCCGCACATGATCCAGCCACACTACCGTGCTGTCGATGATGCTGACGCCGCTATTCACGTTGGGGAACTGCACGCTTTGCACTGGAAAATGGAGGGGTATCGCATGATGGGAGTCGAAGGGGCGTAAAGGAAGGACGGTTTAGGTGCGACCGGCGAGGCTGTTTACGTTAAAAATTTCAAAAGAAAAAGTTGGAAAACTGCACACGATTCAAACGTGTTGCGGTAACTGAATCACTTTTCACTCGAGTCGTACCTTCGATATTGTGCACAATGACATTCCGTGCGTTGCGAACCACGACGGACGACCCGAACAGCCGGACGGCAACTCCCCGCCCGTCGATTGTCGTGCCGGACGGCACTGCTAGCGGCCCAAGGAGCAAAACGTCGATTTTCTTCGCGAAAGTGATGTAGATGCCGTTGGTTCCCGCAGCCGCATAGGCGCGCGTTAATCCCCATCGCAGCGAGCCGTTGGTGCCGACTGGGAGTGAGTCGTCGGCGTTGGTTACTACGTAGGCAGGCTTCCCGTGACCGCCGGTCACGCCGGCAGATGCGGCGTAGCCCATGGCGCAGGTGTGGAGGGGATTGGTCGTGGTGAAGGGGCAATCGGAGAGAGAGGAGGAGGAGGACTGCAAATAACGACTGAACGGCCTCACGGACTCGTTAGACGGAGGTCCGGTAACCGCTTCAGGAGGGTCCAGCGCGTGATTTGATTGAGAAAATCCGGTTCTTTCCGCGAAGAAGTCCCGAAACGCAATGAATGGATTCGTGTCATGGTTGCGTACGGATGGTGAGCTCGGAGAGTAAAGCGATCCAGAGGCCACCAGAGATGCGAAGGCGAGAGGGGCATGGGGGAGGTAAAACACGAGAAGCGCGACTAGGAGGGCCCGAGAGGCGAGAATCGTGATGGACGAGCGACTCATCTTTGTTGGGGAACCTTAGCCAGGGTCTAGGTTTGAGACAGCCCCGAAGCAAGATCAGTGACCGGGATCTATACCAGCATCTGATCTCTTCTCTAACGTCACCGTGCGTTGCCGGTATGATCAGAGGCAGAAAGCGGAGGAGCAGTGGGACCTGGACTATACTCACCTGCTCGAACCAGTAAGCTGGAATGTGCGATAGTTATTTATCATCTAACGAGGTGAGTGAAACGTGAGACCTACAAGGGAAAGTCCATTGGTAACACCAGCAAATTGCTGGAGCTAGGTGAGATTTTCTATGCATGTATTCACGCGGCTCGAAAAAAACGCAACGCTTGCGCCTCGAGCAGACTGCAGGTCAGCTCCGACAGGGGCAATGTGCAACAGGCTTCAACCAATCAGCGATTGGTTGCTGACACATCCTGACATGTTCGTACGAGCGGACAGAACAAAACTGGTTGGGGGAATTTGCACCCCGCCAGTAAACGAGCACGGCCTGAATGGTTCGTTTTATGATCGCGTGTTTGAATGGATAGAGCAATAAAAAAATGGCTCGGGATATAAACAAAACTGTACACACTAATGCTCGTAATGTGCCAGCATTGATAGCTAGCAGCATGCCTACAGATTGGCTAGAAGGGCACACCGCCCTTCAAACTTGCTTTGCTACGTGCAAATGCGTGGATTCTACACAATTCCCTCCATGCTCCCCCGAGTGCTCATGACATGTGCTCCCATTTCCTCCAGCAGCACAACAGCTGCCTTGTGTTGCCTCAGCTATCTCCACACCCACATGCCTGCTTTCTCTGCACTCCGCCCTCTCTTTTACCAGCAAGACTTTTGACGCAGCAACCTCAGCCCCAGTCACTGCTTCAAGTATAGGCACAGCCACGGAAGGATCCGTATCGCTGCCTTCAGGAACATCTCCGCCCTCGGCATTCACAGCAGTGATGCTGCCTTGGTAACCGCTCTGCTCCTGCATCTCATGCACGTGGCCATGAGCGGCATGTGATTGGTCCGTGTGCAAATGGACCAACGATATACCCGCTTCATCCGGGGATGGACCTAACTGGTCCGATGATGGTCGTGATCGGTTTGGGGATGGGTGCGATTCGTCTAAAGATGGGTACGATTGGTGCGGCGATGGGTGTGCGTGACCAATTGCAGCTTCGGGGTCGTGGTGGTGGTGGTGGTGGGGGTGGTGCGGGTGGTGGTGGTGCATGTGGTGGTGGTGGCTGTGGTGGTGGTGGCCGTGCAAATGCTGCCCAGCCTCTGCCCCGGCAGCAGTGTGAGGGGGGCGTGCGGGGAGCAGCACGGTGCGGCAGATGGGGCACGAGTTGTGGGCCTTGAGCCACGCGTCTATGCAATCCTGTGCACACCAGCGGGCGCGGGCGGTTAGGCGAGGGGGAGCATGGCGGGCACGGGGCACAGAGGAAGAGGGAGAAGAGGGGGGACGAGGAGGAAGGACGGGGAAGGAAAGGGGGGAAACGGGGGAGAGGAGGGGGGAGGGGGAATGAGGCGGCGATCTAGAAGACGATGGGCAGCTTGGAGGGAGTGGCATGCGAAGTAGCAGCAGAACTAGCGGCGTCCAACACGCGGGAGCGCGATGGCCACACGCCAGGTCCTATCGACGCCCTTACTGTGCGCCCTACGGTCCCATACCGCCAACATGCTGCGCCCTACGGCCCCTTACTGCCCACACCCTGCGCCCCACAGCCCCTTACTGTTGTAGATCCATCACTCACTCACACCGTCCGCCCTAGGGTATTGCTCCAACTCGCTCGTTCACACTCTACGGGTGTGATACGGCCTCATCCGTGCTCTTGGTACGCTTTCGTCCATGCAGTCACACGCATCTCCCCTGATGGAACAAGCGCCTCACCTAATGCCACACGTGCTGACACGCGTCTCACCTGGTGGAACATGTGGTGGCACGCGTCGAGCACGCGCACCATGTCGCCCTCGTTATACTCCCCCAGGCACACGATGCACTCGCGCTCGCTCTCGCACTCCCCGCCAACCTTCGCCGCCTCGAACGCCACCACTTGCCCTAGCAGCTTTATTAGCTCCTCGGGAATACCGTTCCCCGGCCGGTCGTCGACCAGCAGACCGCGCTGCCCGACCGGCCGAAGGTTCTGCGCGCTTTCCGCCTGCTGACGCAAGACGGCGCGGCGGTGGAGCCACGTGGAGCGCGCCTTGGCGATGGAGAGGACGAGCACGAGCAGCACGAGGAGGACGAGAACGGCGATCACGGCGATGTTGAGCTGGTGCAGCGAGATCACCGACGCGTACGTCATCGCCGTGTTGCCGTTGCTCTGCGGCGGCGGCGACTGCGCCGCGCCATTCGCCGATGCGTCCGTCGCGATGGCTCCGGACGACATCGCTCGCCGCGCTCGTCGTTCCGCTTGCTTCCCTCTCTATCTTTCAAAGCGAATCAAGGGTCAGCACTCCGTCGGTGGATCCGAGACCGCCTACGACGGCGGAAGTTAGTACTACTACTACGAAACTGGTTCCTAAGCTTTGCTTCCCAGAAGACTCCGCGCGAACAGACTGTCTCTCTGATATTTAGATGCCTTCACTGTTTCAGTGAATTAAAGGTTTTCTATTTCAGCTATGCCAAAAATAACGCGATGAACGTCGACATTCTCCTCCCGCCCTAGAATCTATAACCAGAAGCCTTAGCTAACCTAGAGCGACATCTGGTTAGAAACAAAGCTTACTGTCCTCACTGCAGCCTGGGTGCTCGATGCTGATGAGAGACAAGCAGAGACAAGCAGCACCCACCGATGCTGCTCCGACAACACAGGAGGACGACCTTGCTTCCGCGGGTTTCGGGGGGTCTCACTGACAGGAGGGTTAATACCACCTGGAAGACATAGTTTCCGTCCGGATGATTCCCGTCCCGTCATCTCGTGGAGACGGACGGACACGAATGGACCTTTCCCGCCTGAACAAATACTGCCTGCCCGCCCTTGAACAAGGCCCTTCCCTGACCTGTGTTCTTCCCCTGGTTTCGTGTTGCTGCATGCGAAAAAACCACGGATCTCAGATATTCCGGTGTCGTCTGGGTTTCCCCTTACTTCATGCCTAAAGTAGTTCCGAATCTCGTAAACACTGGTGGGATTTTTTATGCAACAATAGGCAAAACTATTTTCAAGTTTTGATTGAAAACTTCTGGCTGTGGGGGGAGCGGTTGTGCACTGGTAGCTTTTCCCGCTTTTGTGTCGGGAAGGGGGGGGGGTGTGGGGGGGGGGTGTGGTTTGACTGGAAGTCTGGCAGACGCGTAAACCAATTCCACCAGATTCCTGTGGCGCGAGCCCGAGCCCTGCCATAGTGCCCCCTGTTCCACGTGTTGGCCAGGCTAAAGGAACTCACCGTCGCAGGTAACCCTGGGACCCCCTACTCTAGGCGGGAATCTGTTTTCTGCTCATGACTCGCGGGGGGAACCTCTAAATCCAAGCCCTGGTTCGATTTAAATTTTTATATTCCTCGCTTCTGGCGGCAGTGACGCGGAGCGGAGAGGTTTGGCTGAAATGCTGGTTGGTTGGGAATGTCTATGCTCGGTGGTAATGATGGAGTCAGTGCACCTGATCCAGATGAGAGAGCGCCTTCAGCCCAGGTTTGTCATGTCATTTTCTACACCACAATGAAACACCTCCCAAAATGGAATAATTCATATGATAAAGGATTCCTATGAGGGGCCTGACTGTTCTGTGAGAAGAAAGGTGAATGGATAGTAATAGGGAAGTTTCACAATGCATCCCATGAGTATTTCTGCCATATTTTGTGGAATTTAATATTCTATCTATACTTTTATTAGCCATCTTTACCGGGACTCATTTGAATCGTGGCCAGTGGTTGAATTAAGTATATTCATCTCTAGCAGCTGTTGTGACAGCACAAAAGGGAAAAGATTGTGTTTTGGCAGTGCGAAGGATGCCTGAGTCGCTCTCATACCATGTTGCGATCAGAAGGTTATCGCTCCTAGGATCTCCTCAGGAAGGTTCGCATACAGCTAGATAGTGCTGGTGGGCCCTTGACCTCAATAGCAGAGTGAATGTAAAATGTTTGAGATGATAAGAACATGCAAGTACAAAGATATAAATATGAGTACAAGGGAATCTGAATCGACTTAGCTAGCCATGTACTCTAAGGGGTACATTCCCTTATTCAAATTCATTCCCAACCATGCGGCGCGTACAGTTACGAAACTGTTCCCGCCCAACTCCTCTTGCCTTCAGCTGCCCGATGCCGTCTCCTCCGACGGTCCCGATCCACCCTAACCGTCTGACACTTCGAGTCAACTCTGACCCTTCACATTCATTCTCGATACTGCATGCTTCCTTAGCTGCGGTTAGGAGTGCACAGTAATGTTTTCATCCATTGCTATTCGTAACACCCCCCTTCACTCCTGGCTGTAGGTCGACTTGACCTGCTTGACTACTCCGCTGAGTTCGGAGCAGTGCTTGTACTGCTGACGTGGCAGTCGCTTCGTGAGGAAGTCCGCTGCCATGTCACCCGTTGGGCAATAGGTCAAGTCAACCTTGCCTTTGTCCACTTCGTCTTTGACGAAGAAGTACCGCAGCGCAATGTGCTTGGTGCGGTTGACGAAACCAGGTTTGTTCGCGATGCGAATTGCGCTCTGGTTGTCGCAGTGAAGGCGAAAGGTGGGCGAAGCTAGAATTTTCGCCTCCTGCAGAAGTTCCTGCAAGTAGAGGCCTTCGCGAACTGCTGCTGTTGCTACGATGAATTCCGCTTTGGCTGACGACAGGGCAACCAGCTCCTGTTTCTGCGAGTTCCACGAGATTGGTCCCGTCAGTTCGAGCTAGAACAGGAAGCCGGTCCTGGACCGTCGATTGTCAGGATCTGCTGCGTGATCGGCGTACACGTAGCCGATGAGGTCGAATGATGGGGTGGGTATTGTTGAGTAGCACAGCCCGATCTTGGGCGTTGAAATGAAGAACTGCAAGGCGCGTTGCAGGTCCAGAAGATTCTCAGCCGTTGGTTTGCGAGAATACTGGGCCAACTGGCTCGCGATGTAGGAGAGGTCGGGCCTGCATGTGACAGAGGCGAAGAGTAGACATCCCAGCTGCTGCTGATAAGTCTAAATTCCAGCGGGGGATATGGCTTTGTTGTCGGGTTTGTGATTTGGACCGGGAGTGCGGTAGGGAGTGGAGAGCGGTGCAGACGAAATGTTGAAGCGCTTCCCTAGCTCCTCTGCATACTTAGCCGCTGAGAGGTGGATAACTTCTGGCGCGTAGGAGATGTTGAGGCCTAGGAACTGCTTCACCTTGTAGTTGCAGGTGATATCGACGCGCCCCGCCAGACTCTTCTCAAACTGCTCTAGTAGTTCGTTACTCGATCCTGTGTAAAGCAGGTCGGCTTCGGGGCAGACGGTGCAGTTGCGCGGGTGTGTCGCACCCCTCACTTTGGTGCCATCTGGGCGTAGGAGTGCCCCAGGAGCAAAAACGCCTGCTTCGATGCAATTTTTCAATGTCGCGCGGGAAGGGTGGCCGAGACGCTGGTGCCAGAGCGCGTCGTCGGCGCGAAAACCGGAGGTGCGCATGTAGCGCACGAGAACTTCGTCAGGGTCTTCGTCAGGTACTGGGGTAGGTGCTGCTACTGCTTCTTCTGCTGCTTCGGCTTCTTCGTAGGCGGTGGTTAGCATCAGCGCCAAGAACTCTCTGTCACGGATTTCGGAGAGGGAGATGTTGGTCCCAGGGATAGTTCCTGGGACGAAGGTAGGTTCACGCGGTTCGGGGGCAGGTCCGTAGACGGTGCGACGCGGGGTCGACGGCTCGTTGCCCCAATTGATGGTGTCCCAAGGGTCACGATGCGGCGGGTTGTCAGGAGGAGGTAGCGTGAGTGGGGCATGGCGCGGGGGGCGACCAAGGGGAACAACCGCGGGTGTAGCCTCTGCTTCCTTTACTTCTCCTTCTCCCCCCTTTTGTTCTTTGCGGGAATTCCCCCAGCCGCTGCCTTCGTCACCAGTTGCAGTAGCCCAAACGCCGCTTGCGTTGGCCCGGGTTCCGCTGCTGTTGCCCCATCCACCGGTGTCACTCGTTCCCCATCCGCCAGCGCTTCCCCACCCCCCTTCATTGGAGGCGCTCTCCTCGTCTTCGGCTCCCCATGCGTCGCAGGCGAATGTCCTGCCTGCTTCGGCGAGGCTCTGTCGGCGAAGTTCCTCAGCTTCGCGGCGCGCCAAGGTTTCTTCTTCCGTCACGGTGAGCTTTGCTGAGGGGTCGCGCCAGTGGGAGTAAGCTTTCTGGAATTCCTCCCGTGTGTAGGGGTGCACAACTCCGCGCGCGTCGAAGGTGCCGACGCCAGTGCCGCGTAGCATGCCTTGGAGGTGCTGCGAGGGGGGTCCGATGAGAGGGTGTTCTGGTATGCCGAACACGCCGCGCGTGGTAATTTCGAGCTCCAACTGTGACATTCCTTCTTCTGGGGGTACACGTCGCTCAGCTTCTGCGATGGCGGCAAGTCCATGACCGGCAATTGCACTTGTTGACGCAGTTTGTGTGTGGCAGTCTCTGCAGATGCCGTCTGGGTCAGGGTCATGCAGCGCTACTTCACGCGGGTGAGGGTGATGCGGCACCCACGGTCTTCCGTCAGGGTGCTTCCAATCCTTGGGGTGGATATGTTCGAAGCGCAATGGGACGTGGTCGATTAACTCGTGCGAATCGCCGCTGCAGTCGGGAATGTCGAAATCCAAGACGTATACCCCGTTTTCGGAGTGTGCTCTTCCGATCTGCCTGCGGGGGAAGGTTCTCGATTCGTAGTGCAGCAGGATGTCACGTGTCTCGCGGTCCGTGCTGAGATCAACGCCGCAGTCCATGAGTTGGGCGACGGAAAGCAGGTTGAAGCGCAGGTTCTGGACGATGAGCACATCGTTAAGGGTGATGTGCGTGCGGCTTCCTCGTGCCTTGAGCACGACGATGCCTTGCGCGCTTGCGCGCATGCGCGTGTTGTTGGCCACTGTGACGTAGGTGACCGTGGGCGTGGCAACATCGTTGGATATGTAACGCTCCGAGCCCACCATGTGCTGGCCGCAGCAGCTGTCCAGGTACCAGGTGTTGTAGCGCTTCCTGTCGTCACGTGCGAGCAGCGCCAGTCGCGGCGTGACGATGTGAGGTGTGTCAAATTTAAGAAACTGCTCGCGTGAGAGCCAATCGAGTGGCGCCGCTCGCATGTCAGGTATGTGCGGGGGACTTTCAAGCAGCAGGACTGGAAGATTCCAGTCCTGGTCGTCGTCGTCGGTGAAATCGTGGCGCGGACTGAACGGGTTATTGTTGGAGAACGTGCCAATGAGGTGCGGTGCTGGCTCAGATGATGGTGAGCGCACGCGGCGACGTCCACCGGTCATGGCCATGTTGCTCATGACATTGCGAACTGGGACAGACGATGACGGCTGCTGCTGCTGGTGCTGAACCGTTGGGTTCAGGTTTCGCGCGGGGGGTTGATACCCCTGGGCTGGACGCACGTCACCTTGTGCGTCTTGTCGGCCGGACCAGTTGCTCGGATTGGTCTAGCGAGGGCGAGATTGGGACTTGCATCGATCCGCCAAGTGCTCAAAGTTTCTGCAAATCTTGTAGTAGTGGCGCCGCAGCCGTCGCTCTTCAGTGTTGTCGGCGTAGAAGGCGAGCCGTTTACGTTCTCGTCGTAGCGCTGGTCGCTGCTGATCCATATTCCGCTGTTCGATGAGAAGGGCGGCGCAAAGGGGTCCGAGGTGACCCCCTGCTGCCGGAGAAGCGCCTTGCAGTGCCGCCACTCTGGGCCGAGCCCTTGAAGCACGATGTTGACAAAAATCTCTACTGATATCGAGCTTCCCAACTTCGCGATTTGGTCGCGAAGACTCCGACAGCGGTTAATGTAACTGTTGGCCTTCTCCCCTGGGGCCATTTTGGTCTCCAGTAGCTGCTGGAGCAGCCGGCTCGAAGAGACGGAGTCCTTCGGCTGATACACGCCGTTCAGGTGGCGCCAAGCGTCGAGGGCTGGAGCGGGCGAAGTTTTGTACGAACGAATGTTCAACTGCTCCGCCGGCGACATGTTGCGCAGAAGAATACCGTACGCCATCAGGGACTCGTTGTAGTACCTTGCCTTAGCATCGTCGGTATCTTCAGCAGGCTCCGTGTAACTCCCGTCGAAGTAGTGAAAAATCTGAGTGTTCTGCAGCAGGAGCTCTAGCTCGAAGCTCCAGGTATAGAAGTCTCTGCCGTCAAAACACACACTTGTCTTTATTTTTGATATGCTGAGAAGCCTTAATTGCGCAGAGAGAATTGCTTCTTCACTGGGACGGGGAGTCTTGGGGGTTGAGCCATTTGTGTCGAGGGAGAAAGTGTGCGGGGCGGCGTTCTGGCCGTTTGGGGTTGGTTGAGTAGGTTGCGAGGAGGTTCCCGCGTCGCCGTTCCGCAATGTTTGAAGCCCTTACTCCAGGCTGGTGAGTCGTTGAAGTAATTGTGCGAGGACTTCGGTGCCGATCGTCGTCGTTTCCTCGCTTGTCGCAGCCGGGTTGGGTTGCGCTTCAGCCGCCAGATTTGTCTGACCACCAGATCCTCCGGCCATTCTCACACGCGATCGTGTGCCGGATGCCACTTTCCGAATGTCGCAGATTTTGGAGATGGCAGTGCGAGGGATTCCTGAGTCGCTCTCCTACCATGTTGCAATCAGAAGGTGATCGCTCCTATGATCTCCTCAGGAAGGTTCGCACACAGCTAGATAGTGTTGGTGGGCCCTTGACCTCAATAGCAGAGTGATTGTAAAATGCTTGAGATGATAAGAACATGTAAGTACAAAGATATGAATATGAGTACAAGGGAATCTGAATCGACCTAGCTAGCCATGTACTCTAAGGGGTACATTCCCTTATTCAAATTCATTCCCAACCGTGCGGCGCGTACATTTACGAAACTGTTCCCGCCCAATTCCTCTTGCCTGCAGCTGCCCGATGCCGTCTGCTCCGACGGTCCCGATCCACCCTAACCGTCTGATGCTTCGAGTCAACTCTGACCCTTCACATATATTCTCGATACTGCGTGCTTCCTTAGCTGCGGTTAAGAGTGCACAGTAATGTTTTCATCCATTGCTATTCGTAACAGATTGTATAGCTGACATCCTCATGATTTTTTTTTGTATAATACATGTTGACCGTTATTTGGGATGAAGAGGCTCTTAACACACCTTTAATCAACACTAGGTAGTCCCCACGAGGTCACCTCCAAGGGTCCTTGGGTGCCTGGTAGAACCAGCCCCTATCCAAGGGTCCGTGTTTTGAAGAGGGATTTCCCTAAGTATGAAAATTATCGTGTGTACAAGAGCTTTCCCAAACTTCGTTGCGCAGCATTCGACGACGGATTGGCTCGTGTGCAGAAAAGCTCTTCACGTCAATACGTTGATAGAGCAACTTAATGTGGAGATTGGAACGAGAATGAATGCATTGAGCAGCATGAGGAGTACAAGTACCAAACCCTAAAGTGTTGTACCCCATATAAGCTACCCCACTACAGCCTACACAGACTATAGCATATGAGTTTGACACACCCCCATAGGCAAAGTGGGGGAGAACAAGGGGTCACAAGACCAGTCAAGCAAAGCACAGCAAGCTCAGGGTGGATCACAACGTCACCACACATTCTGAGCACAAGTTCAAGGGCCACAAGGCCAGTCCACATGCAGGTATATATATATGAAGCTAAACATGCAAGTGCAAGTATATAAAGGTCAAGGTACAAGCAAGGTCAAGAAGTGAGCAAGTGAGGCAAGGTAGGCACAAGACCTAACAAAGTACAGAAGCGCTGATGGTCACAAGGCGCGAGTGCCTTGGTGAGGATATCAGCAGTGTTGGCCTCAGAGGCCACGTAAGCAAGGCGCAGCTGACCGCGCTGCTGCAGCTCACGAGCAAGGAAGTAGCGAAGAGCGATGTGCTTCGTTCTGTGCTCCAGTCTGTGCTCCCGACACAAGGCCAGCATGGCCTTGTTGTCTACATACAGAACTGGAGGAGAACGAGGCGGCTCTCCTAGGTCAGTCAGCAGGTAGGTGAGCCAGCGTAGCTCCTGTGCAGCCATGGCCCCTGCGTAGATCTCAGCCTCACAGCTGGAGCCGAGAACAGAAGACGAGCGGGTAGACCGCCACGAAACAGAGCCGGAACCAAGGCTGAAGGTGTAACCCTGTGACGACCGCTGCGTAGCCTGGTCGTCAGCCCAAGAAGCGTCTGCGTGACCAGTGAGGACCACTGGACTCCGCCCTCCAAGCACAAGCCCCATGCCCGACGTACTGCACAAGTAGCGCAACACCCTCTTCGCTGCAGCCATGTGCTCTGGTCTGTGTCTCCCAGGAGCAACATAGCGTGCCAGAATGCTAAGAGGGTATGCAAGGTCAGGTCGAGTGCAGGTCATCAGGTACATGAGGCAGCCAACAAGCTCTGGGTACGGGCCACTCGACTCTACGGACTCATCCGAAGGCAGAGCTGAGAGCGAGTGGCGAGTAGACAGAGGAGTGGCCTGAGGCGAGGAGTACGTGAAGCCGAAGCGCTGAAGGACCTGCTGCACCATGTGTGACTGAGTCAGGGTAATGGTGCGCTGTGCTCTGTCCCGGGTGATCTGCAAGCCAAGGTAGCTGCGCAGTTCACCTAGGTCTGTGCACGTGTGTCTCTTCTGCAGCTCGGACTTCACGTAGGTGAGTCCAGCAGTGTCAGCTGTGGCAAAGACCAAGTCGTCGACGTACACGAGGATGTAGAACGGCGGCAAAGAAGTGTCGGTGCGCAGAAACAGCGACGGGTCGGCAGTAGAAGGAGCAAACCCAAGAGCCGCAAGTGTAGTCCTCAGTGTGTCGTGCCACTCACGAGGTGCCTGGCGGAGACCGTAGACTGGCCGCCGGAGGCTCCACTGGGTGCCAGGAGGAAAAGTCCCAGTGAAGCCAGGTGGGCGGCGCAGCCAGATCTCCTCGTGCAGGCTGCCCTGCAAGAAAGCAGTGCTGAAGTCAAGAGAGTGAAGCTCGTAGTCACGGTGAGCGGCTAAGTGCAGCAGTACCCGAAGAGTGGTCATCTTCGGGGTGGGAGAGAAGGTCTGAAAGTAGTCAACTCCCTGCCGCTGACTGAAGCCACGAGCCACGTAACGCGCCTTGAAGACAGGCGGAGAACCCGGCGGCCGCTTCACCCTGAAAATCCACATGCCACTGACGATGTTCGCCCCAGGCGGGGGAACCTCGTCAACGTAGGTGCCTGTGGACTTCCAGGAAGCCATCTCTGCGTCCATGGCTGCCTGCCACTGAGAGGAGTAGGGACCCTCTATCGCCTCCGCGTAAGAGCGCGGAGTCGGGATGTTTGGTGCATCCGGGTCTCCCTCAGGGGCAAGTAACATGGACACGAGATGGGGTGAAGCAGCCGCAAGACATTGGAACTCCTCCTGCCTGTCCTCAAGGACGTCCGTGCCAAGAGCACACTCACCCCCGACGGACGGAGGACAGACAAACTCAGACTCAGCGACAAGACTAGCAGCGTAGACTAGGCGACAGCGAGCAGCGAAGTCGACAAGCTCAGCAACTAGGGCAGACGCAGCAGTGGACTCAAAGGAAGGGTCAGTGACTACAGTAGCAAGGAGACGCGTGACAGTAGGACTGGCAGCACGAAGGGAGTCTGACTCAGGGTCAGCAAGAGCAGGAAGAGAGGACTCAGGAGGAGAAGGCAAAGGGGCACGCAGTGGAGCTGTGGAAGGACGCAGAGACATCCGGTGCGTGCCAGGGACAGGGGGAGGACGCTGACGCGAACTACGACCACTAGTGCGAGCAGCACGGACAGGCGACGCAGGGCGAGACGCAGGCTCACGACGCTCAGCAAGATCTCCAGTAGGACCAGTGTAGGGAGAAGGAGCAGGCAGAGGTGAGGTAGGCTGTAACTGTGACTCGGACTGGACAGGCGGTGGACACTCTAAGGGAGGAGCCGGACGGGCGGAAGGCCAAGAACCTGCTCAAGGAGCGGAACGAAGTACGGCCGCGGCCGCGCAGCGCCCCCAGAACCAGCAGGAACAGCACCAGCACCCGTAGCACCCCCAGCTCCAGCAGCGCCAACTCCAGCACCCTCAGAGGCACCAGCACCAGAAGCACCCTCAGCGCCAACACCCCCAGCAGCTCCAGCTCCAGCCGGACCACCAGAAGACACAGCAGGTCCACCAACACCAGTACGAGAAGTACCCGCAGGCCCAGCAGCTCCAGTACTCCCAGTACGAGCACCTCCGGGACCCGCGGCACCAGCACCCTCAGCAGTAGCAGAACCACCAGTGCCCGCAGCACCTCCAGCTCCAGCAGCACGCCTCCAGCGCCGGGCAAACCACTCTCGCAGCTCCTGTGGAGAGAGTAGCTCCCGTCGGGACGAAGCACCCGAAGAACCGCCAGGCCCAGCACCACCAGGCGCCACACGAGCAGGCCCAGTACCCTCAGACTCCGCACCCCCAGACGCAGCACCCCCAGGCTCAGCACCCCCAGGCGCAGCACCCCCAGGCTCAGCACCCCCAGGCAAAGTACCCCCAGGCTCAGCACCCCAAGGCTCAGCACCCCCAGGCGAAGTACCCCCAGGCGCAGCACCCCGAGTCGCAGCACCCCCAGACTCAGCACCTCCAGGCTCAGCACCCCCAGACCCCGCACCCGCAGGCTCAGCACCCCTAGCAGCACCAGAGTCAACAGCTACCTCGACAGGCTCGACTGCGTCTACCTGGGACACACCTGAGGGGGCAGGACCCTGAGGGGGGAGGGGGTCTACCGGAGGGGGACCTGGCGTAAGGAAGAGCGGCGGGGGGGGGAGGGACGCAGTGCGGTAGGGGAAGAGACGGTAGTAGGGAACCGACTCGTCAAACGTGACGTCCTGGGAGGACAGAACACGACGCGAGGTGGGGTGGTAGAACTGCCAGCCTGGCGCGTCAGGGGGGAAGCCAAGGAAGACGCAGGGAACAGCACGAGGGGACAGCTTGTCCGCAGACAAGTCGCGGACAAACGCCCTAGATCCCCAGACACGGAACGCAGACGCATCGCCAACCTTCCCCGTCCACAGCATTGCAGGGGAGGTCTCCGGCATGGAAACCCGGGGCTGAAGGTTGATCTGATGCGCCGCGTACCGAACCGCAAACGGCCACAGAAAATGGGGGGCAGCCGCATGGACCATGGACGTACGAGCGACGTCCATGACCATGCCAATGCGGCGCTCAGCAATCCCATTTATCTGTGGAGAGTCCGGAAGCGTGAAAGTCTGGCGGATGCCTCGTGCGCGACAGAAGGCTCGCAGAAGGTCAGAGGAAAACTCTCCGCCTCTGTCGGAGTGCAGGCGCAGAACAGGAAAGTCCGAGCCAAAACTCTCCCTGAGCTGGAGACGAGCTGCGCGGATCCAGGCGATCAACACCTCAGTGACCTCACCCTTGTGGCGCAAGGGGAAGACCGTGGTGTAACGCGAGTAGTCGTCAACCACCAGCAGGAAGTAACGCTCGTGACCCTGTCCACGGATGCGGGTTGGGCCCCACACGTCCATGTGAAGCGTCTGCAGCGGAGCCTCTGTCGGAGGGAACTCGGAGGAGTGAGGAGCAGCGCGCTGCCGCCCCTCGACGCAGGGAACGCAGGTGGGGGCAGGCCCCGGAGGAAGGGGAGGGAGGGACCGGGGGAGACCAGAGACAAGGACACGGGAAGCCATGCCTCGAAGACGAGGCAGGGAGGGGTGACCAAGGCGGTGGTGCCAGAGGAGAGTCTGGTGAGACAGGAGACGACACGAGCAGGGGGCAGACTCAGGGCCAGACCTGGACGCCGCAGCAAACACCCGACCCGACGCGGCTACCTGAGCAGACTCAGCGACTGGAGGAGACTCAGTAGTCAGTGTGTACAGGCTCGACCCCGGCCGACGGGTAAACGTGGCCAAGTGACGGCCCGTCCGAGCACAGGTACAGTGGGTCGCTCGCTGACTCGCAGAAGTGAACTGGTGAACCCCTGCATCCTGGAGGTCAGCACCACTCACCAAGTTCGTAGAGAACGAGGGGAGGTAAAGACCTGACAGGGTGCCAGAAGGGGCCGCCGGACACGGTAGGACAATGGAGAAGTGGGCAAGGACAGGACCCCCAGAGGGGTCTGCCAGGGAGACTGCCACTGGCCGACTAAGCGGCGTGAGTGTGGTGCGGTCTCGAAAGAAGGAGCGGGAAGCACCCGAGTCAAGGGTGAAGGTGTGGGTGGCCAGAGCCGACGCGGTACCTGAGAGCGCAGACTCACCAGCACCTGGGGCAGCAGACTCACTGGCACCTAGAGCAGCAGCCTCACCAGCACCTAGAGCAGCAGCCTCACCAGCACCTAGAGCAGCAGCCTCAATGCCCGGGTCAGGCGGAAAACACCGGTAACAGTCACCCTCATCACTAATAGTCACAGCATACATGGCAGCAAGAATAGCATCATAATCAAGATCAAAGATCGCAACACCCGCCCTAAACAGCTCGCCCCAGCGAGGGATCTCAGTAGCGTCGGGGAACTGGTGACGCCAAGCGTCCGTCAGACGGCCGAAGCAACGCTGGGTGGAGTGCGGACCCCCACACTGCTCACCCGCGCGGTCGCCGGTACGGAGAACGTAGGTACAGGGGCCAGCACCCCCACCCCGCTGACGAGCAGTGTACCACTCACGAAGCTGCTGGGGGGAGGGGGTCTCACGAGTGCGCTGCTGCTGCTGCTGCTGGCGCTGACCACCACCGGAGCCGACCCTCTGCGTAGAGCCGCCCCGAGCAGCTCCACCTCCGCCGCCGCTACCTCCACCACCGCCTCCACCTCCGCTACCTCCGCTCGCACCGCCACCACCGCTGCCTCCTCCGCCTCCACTGCTGCCACTAGTGCCCCCACCCCCGCCACCACTCCCACCTCCACCCCCACCCCCTCCTCCGCCTCCACCGCCTCCTCCACCGCCCCCGCCAGCTCCTCCAGCTCCCTTGCCGCCCTTGCCCTTGCCTGAGCGGCGTCTCCCGCTAGGGGCAGACGCCGCTCCGACCGACTCAAGACCAACGAGGTCGGCCGCAACAGCAGAGGCAACAGAGGGCAAGAGGGGGGAGGGGGAGCACCCCTCAAAGACAGGGGTACGAGGGTCACCACGGGAGGCTCCTACAGCGACTATACCCTTCTCTGCTGCTAGGAGGCGCTCCTCGAGGAGGTCAACGGTGAGAGTGGTGGGGAAGACAGAGAGGAAGTGGTCCCTAACTGAACGAAGGGTGTCAGGGAGCCGGGTGACTATGTAGTAGAGGGTGATGTACATAGGAGGGGGGGTCTTGGCGCATAACTCAGCAGGAAGCGCAGCGCGGTAGCGAATGTCACTAGTGCGAAGGTGCGTAATGAGGTGAGCGACTGTGGGAAAAGCGGCGAGGTCAGGGAAGAGGTACGGCAGTATGAGGCGGCTAAGAGCAGCAGTGGCAGGGGAAGAGTAGCGTGCAACTACAGCGTCGTACAAGGTCTTAGCACTCTTGTACTGACTAAAATGCGCACGCTCAGCGGTCGGTAAGTGGCGGCGCACAGCAAGGCGGACAGCAGCATCGCGCGTGGCCCACTGTGAGCGAACAGTGGCGTCAGCATCAGCAGCAGGGGCAGGGGAGGCACCAGAAGTGAGGTCAAAGAGGGAGAGACCGTCTGCCCTATCGCACTGTAGGAAAAGCTGCAGATCATCTACCCAGACCTCAAAGTCAACAGCCCGACCCTCAGCGTCAAAGGTGAGAACACTAGGGGTGGCCATGATAGCAGTAGAGAGGCAGTGAGCACAGTGGGGTAGGGCAGTGCAGTGGTAGAGGCGCTGCTCTTACCAGGCGAGTGAGGCGCTCCAGGGCAGGCTGGTAGGCGGCGGCGTCTCAGCTGCAGTGCGGCTCGGCGGCTCGGCGGCTCGGCGGCTCGGCTGCTCGGCGGCAACGGCGGCTCGGCGGCTCGGCGGCAAAGGCGGCTCGGCGGCTCGGCGGCAAAGGCGGCCCGGCAGCTCGGCTGAAAGGGCGGCTCGGCAGCACGGCGGCACGGCGGCAAGGGGCGGCAACGGGGCCGCTGAAAGGGGCGGCGACGGGGCCGCGGAAGGGCGGCTACGGGGCCGCTGAAAGGGGCGGCGTCGGGGCCGCTGAAATGGCGGCGACGGGGCCGCCGAAGGGCGGCGACAGGGCCGCTGTGGGGCGGCGACGTGGCCGAGGGGAGGAGGGGGCCGGCGACGGGGCCGCAAGGGCAGCGTGACGGGGCCGTGAAGGGGCCGCGAGCGGCTGTGAGGGGCCGCGAGGGCGGCGCGACGGGGCCGCGAGGGGCCGCTAAGGGGCCGCGAGGGCGGCACGACAGGGCCGCGAGGGGCCGCTAAGGGGCCGCGAGGGCGGCGCGACGGGGCCGCTAGGGCGGCGCGACGGGGCCGTAAGGGCGGCGCGACGGGGCCGTTAGGGGCCGTGAGAGGGGCCACAGGGCGCGACTCGGGCAGGGGCTAAGCGCGCTCCGGGCAGGAAAAAAAAAACTCGCTATTCGGTGGGCCGTAGGAACAGTTCCCACGAGGGAACCTGCTCGATACCATGTGGAGATTGGAACGAGAATGAATGCATTGAGCAGCATGAGGAGTACAAGTACCAAACCCTAAAGTGTTGTACCTACAGCCTACACAGACTATAGCATATGAGTTTGACACTTAACTCGTCGAAGAGATTCAGAAAATGTTTCCACTAGAAAGGATTGAGAACAATCAAGCACAAGCACACGTTTTATATTTCGTATCACATACCAGCAAAGGAAAATAGTGAAACAATTATTTAACTGCATTCTAGAATTTCGCCTTGCTGTCTTGGAAAACGGTTGCTCAACTCCATGCGAATTTGGCTTGATTCTCCTCTTGAAAATACCTGTCTTCAAATTCCACATATGAGAATTACCTTACTGACTCAAATGAGTGCACTCATGAGTTCCAATGTAGCTCCAATTTGGCACTCATGAATTTCATGCGAGCAAACAGTTGTAAACCGGTTTTTACCGTGGAGTAAACGGAATAACCGTTTTGTACCTGCGTCGAAATCATTCCGCAAAGCGGTGTGACTTTCGTGCGCAATTTCTTGTTCCGTGAGTCAACTCTGAAAAACATTTTTTCAACTGTATTTCTGAGCACCCTTCGGAATCCCGCAGCACCCACTCGAAACATACGCGCACCCCTCAGGTGCGCAATTATGCACGACCAGACAAACTGGTCGTGCTGTACTGCGCGTGGGCAGGGCGATCATTCACCCTGTCCTGTTGCGATCGTGGGCCCTGCCACGCTCGCAACAGTGCGCGAGCACACGCTCGGGCCCTCAGGGCCCACACGCAAAATCAGGACCACACGCGCGGTCAAGATTTCGCGTGCTTGACCAGCGCGAAAGTCAACAGCACCTCCTTAGACCAGTCAAAGTGTCGAGCCCCACAAACACCCCACGATACACCACTCGCTCGCATGAGCCACGCATGAAACATTGCACACAAATGAGACTTTCATGGGAAGCTCATTTGAGGCTCATTGGAGCTTCATGAGAGCTTTCATTTGAGCTTTCATTTGAGCTTCATTTGAGCGCGTCATGGGAGCCTCATTTGAGCGCTTCATGAGAGCTTCATTTGAGCGCATCATGTGAGCCTCATTTGAGCGCATCATGAGAACAGTGAACACGAAACTGAAAATGCACAAACACAAAGTGCAATTACAAATGAAAACGAAACACACAAAATGCAAGGACGAATGCGCACATAACACAAACAAAATGCGCACACACAAAATGCAAAATGAAATGACATTTCTCACGCCACAAATTACCTTCAAACAAAACTCCCCATTTTCTTTTACCTTCGGCGAATAGGCGGTAGGTTGCCGTGCAAACCATGTATTGCACTCAACAATACAGTATAAGACTGTATGCAGGATGGAACTGCTCAGGATGAATGAAGTGGTGTTACGAGTGCAATTGAGTGATCGAACGAGAATTGCACTATCGAAGCAAAAATTACAATGAGCGAAGGCGTGAGCGAAGAATATATAGCGAAATTACAGTGGTAACGGTAATGAACTGTGGGTGACGCGCGACGGGTCTGGAACCGAGGTTTGGGAAAATGTCGAGGCGGAGGCCCGGAGCGCAGGTTACCCGCCGAGCCGTGAGGTCGGGGTGCGACGTGCGAAGGTGGCGGGAGGATTGTCGATGCGAGGGTTGCGAGTGGTAACGGTGCTGACTGTGGTGCTACAGTGGTGTACGCGCTGAGCAGGGGCGCGAAGTAAGGAAAAGGAATTTTCCTTACACTACCCCTTCCGTAAGGAGGCCCTCCTTACGAAAGCGCGTGTACATCCCGAAAATTTCGGCTGAGCAGGTACTCTGGAGGACGGGGTGTTTTTCAATTATGTCCAGGGGAACCCAGTTGTCATCGGTGGGTGTGCGATCTCTCCAGCGGATCAGGAATTTGATCCATCGAGCTCCTCGTGGGTCACGAACTCTGTGGCTTAGAATTTTCTCGGGTGTGATAATTGGCTCGGTCGGCGGTCGTGTCATGCTGGCTGGGCGATTGTGTGAAAGAACGAGGAATGATGGACTAAGGAATGACTGTGATACAAAATGTGAAACCCTAGAATTGTGTACCCCTTAGTATCTAACCCGCTACAGCCTACACAGGCTAGATCATATAAGTCTGACACACCCCCATAGGCAAAGTGGGGGAGAACAAGGGGTCACAAGACCAGTCAAGCAAAGCAAGGCAAAGCAAGCTCAGGGTGGATCACAAAGTCACCACACATTCCGAGCACAAGTTCAAGGCCACAAGGCCAGTTCACATGCAAGATCATATATAAAGGTAAACAAGCAAGTGCAGGTATAGATAGATCACAGTACAAGCAAGGTCAAGAAGTGAGCAAGTGAGGCCAAGTAGGCACAAGACCTAGCATCGTACAAAAGCGCTGATGATCACAAGGCGGAAGTGCCTTGGTAAAGATATCAGCAGTGTTGGCCTGAGAGGCCACGTAAGCAAGGCGCAGCTGACCACGCTGCTGCAGCTCACGAGCAAGGAAGTAGCGAAGAGCAATGTGCTTCGTTCTGTGCTCCAGTCTGTGCTCCCGACACAAGGCCAGCATGGCCTTGTTGTCTACGTACAGAACTGGAGGAGAATGAGGCGGCTCTCCTAGGTCAGTCAGCAGGTAGGTGAGCCAGCGTAGCTCCTGTGCAGCCATGGCCCCCGCGTAGATCTCAGCCTCACAGCTGGAGCCGAGAACAGAAGACGAGCGGGTAGACCGCCATGAAACAGAGCCAGAACCAAGGCTGAAGGTGTAACCCTGTGACGACCGCTGCGTAGCCTGGTCGTCAGCCCAAGAAGCGTCTGCGTGACCTGTGAGGACCACTGAACGCCGCCCTCCAAGCACTAGCCCCATGCCCGACGTACTGCACAAGTAGCGCAACACCCTCTTCGCAGCAGCCATATGCTCTGGTCGGTGTCTCCCAGGAGCAACATAGCGTGCCAAGATGCTAAGAGGGTATGCAAGGTCAGGTCAAGTGCAGGTCATCAGGTACATGAGGCAGCCAACAAGCTCTGGGTACGGGCCACTCGGCTCTACGGACTCATCCGAAGGCAGAGCTGAGAGCGAGTGGCGAGTAGACAGAGGAGTGGCCTGAGGCGAGGAGTACATGAAGTCGAAGCGCTGAAGGACCTGCTGCACCATGTGTGACTGAGTCAGGGTAATGGTGCGCTGTGCTCTGTCCCGGGTGATCTGCAAGCCAAGGTAGCTGCGCAGTTCACCCAGGTCTGTGCACGTGTGTCTCTTCTGCAGCTCGGACTTCACGTGGGCGAGTCCAGCAGTGTCAGCTGTGGCAAAGACCAAGTCGTCGACGTACACGAGGATGTAGAACGGCGGCAAAGAGGTGTCGGTGCGCAGAAACAGCGACGGGTCGGCAGTAGAAGGAGCAAACCCAAGAGCCGCAAGTGTAGTCCTCAGTGTGTCGTGCCACTCACGGGGCGCCTGGCGGAGACCGTAGACTGGCCGCCGGAGGCTCCACTGGGTACCAGGAGGAAACGACCCAGTGAAGCCAGGTGGGCGGCGCAACCAGATCTCCTCGTGCAGGCTGCCCTGCAAGAAAGCAGTGCTGAAGTCAAGAGAGTGAAGCTCGTAGTCGCGCTGAGCGGCTATGTGCAGCAGCACCCGAAGAGTGGTCATCTTCGGGGTGGGAGAGAAGGTCTGAAAGTAGTCAACTCCCTGCCGCTGACTGAAGCCTCGAGCCACGTAACGCGCCTTGAAGACAGGCGGAGAACACGGCGGCCGCTTCACCCTGAAAATCCACATGCCACTGACGATGTTCGCCCCAGGTGGGGGAACCTCGTCGACGTAGGTGCCTGTGGACTTCCAGGAAGCCATCTCTGCGTCCATGGCTGACTGCCACTGTGAGGAGTAGGGACCCTCGATCGCCTCAGCGTACGATCGAGGAGTCGGGATGTCTGGTGCATCCGGGTCTCCCTCAGGGGCAATCAGCATGGACACGAGATGAGGCAAAGCAGCAGCAAAACACTGGAACTCCTCCTGCCTGTCCTCAAGGACGTCCGTGCTAAGAGCACACTCACCCCCGACGGACGGAGGACAGACAGACTCAGACTCAGCAACAAGACTAGCGGCGTAGTCTAGGCGACAGCGAGCAACAAAGTTGACAAGCTCAGCAACTAAGGCAGACGGAGCAGTGGACTCAAAAGAAGGGTCAGTGACAACAGTAGCCAGGAGACGCGTGACAGTAGGACTGGCAGCACGAAGAGAGTCAGACTCCGGGTCAGCAAGAGTAGGAAGAGAGGACTCTGGAGGAGACGGCAACGGGACACGCAGAGGAGCAGTGGAAGGACGCAGTGCCATCTGGTGTGTGCCCGGGACGGCAGGAGGACGCGGACGCGGAACACGACCACTAGTACGAGCAGCACGAACAGGCGACGCAGGACGAGACGCAGGCTCACGACGCTCAGCAAGACCTCCAGTAGGACCAGTGTAGGGAGAAGTAGCAGGCAGAGGGGAGGCGGGCTGTAACTGTGACTCGGACTGGACAGGTGGCGGACACTCTAAGGAAGGAGCAGGACCAGCAGAAGGCGGGAGACGAAGAACCTGCTCAAGGAGCGGAACGAAGTACGGCCGTGGTCGCGCAGCGCCTCCAGAGCCAGTAGGGACAGCACCAGCACCCCCAGCGGCAATACCAGCACCAGTAGTACCCCCAGCTGCAGCACCGCCAACTCCAGCACCCTCAGAAGCACCAGTGCCAGCAGCACCTCCAGCGCCAACACCCCCAGCAGCTCCAGCTCCAGCCGGACCACCGGAAGACTCGACAGCCACAGCTCCAGCACCCCCAGTAGCACCTGCTCCAGAAGCTCCATCAGCAGCTCCAGCACCACCAGTAGCTCCAGCACAAGGAGCACCCCCAGGCCCAGCAGCTCCAGTACCTCCAGTACGGGCACCTCCGGAACCCGTGGCACCAACACCCTCAGTAGCAGCAAAACCGCCAGCGCCAGCAGCACCTCCAGCTCCAGCAGCACGGCTCCAGCGCCGAGCAAACCACTCGCGCAGCTCCTGAGGAGAGGGGAGCTCCCGCCGGGACGAAGCACCCAAGGGACCCCCAGACCCAGCACCGCCAGACTCCACACGAGTAGGCCCAGCACCCTCAGGCTCCACACCCCCAGGCTCCACACCCCCAGGCTCAGCACCCCCAGGCTCAGCACCCCCAGGCTCAGCACCACCAGACTCAGCACCCCCAGGCTCAGCACCCCCAGGCCCCGCACCCGCAGGCTCAGTACCCCGAGCAGCAGCAGAGTCAACAGCTACCTCGACAGGCTCGACTGCGTCAACCTGGGACACACCTGAGGGGGTAGGACCCTGAGGGGGAAGGGGGTCTACCGGGGGGGGACCTGGCGCGAGGAAGAGCGGCGGCGGGGGGAGGGGCGCAGTGCGGTAGGGGAAGAGACGGTAGTAAGGAACCGACTCATCAAACGTGACGTCCTGGGAGGACAGAACACGGCGCGAGGTGGGGTGGTAAAACTGCCAGCCAAGCGCGTCAGGGGGGAAGCCAAGGAAGACGCAGGGAACAGCACGGGGGGACAACTTGTCCGCAGACAAGTCGCGGACGAAAGCCCGAGATCCCCAGACACGAAACGCAGACGCATCGCCAACCTTCCCCGTCCACCGCAGAGTAGGGGAGGTCTCCGGCAAGGAGACTCGGGGCTGAAGGTTGATCTGATGCGCCGCGTACTGAACCGCGAATGGCCACAGAAAATGGGGAGCAGCCGCATGAATCATGGACGTACAAGCGACGTCCATGACCATGCCAATGCGGCGCTCAGCAATCCCATTTTGCTGCGGAGAGGCCGGAAGCGTGAACGTCTGGCGGATGCCCTGTGCACGACAGAAGGCTCCCAGAAGGCCAGAGGAAAACTCTCCGCCTCTGTCAGAGTGCAGACGCAGAACAGGAAAGTCCGAGCCGAAACTCTCTCTGAGCTGGAGACGCGCTGCGTGGATCCAGTCGATCAACACCTCAGTGACATCACCCTTGCTGCGCAAGGGGAACACCGTGGTGTAACGCGAGTAGTCGTCAACCACCAACAGGAAGTAACGCTCGTGACCCTGGCCACGGACGTGGGCGGGGCCCCACACGTCCATGTGAAGAGTCTGCAGCGGAGCCTCTGTCGGAGGAAACTCGGAGGAGTGAGGAGCGGCGCGCTGCCGCCCCTCGACGCAGGGAACGCAGGTAGGGGCAGGCCCCGGAGGGAGGGGAGGGAGGGACCGGGGGAGACCAGAGACAAGGTAACGGGAGGCCATGCCTCGGAGACGAGGCAGGGAGGGGTGACCAAGGCGGTGGTGCCAGAGAAGAGTCCGGTGGGACAGGAGACGACACGAGCAAGGAGCAGACTCAGGACCAGACCTGGACGTTGCAGCAAACACCTGACCCGACGCAGCTACCTGACCAGACTCAGCAACCGGTGAAGACTCAATAGTCAGTGTGTACAGGCTCGACCCCGGCTGACGGGTAAACGTGGCCAAGTGTCGGCCCGTCCGAGCACAGGTACAGTGGGTCACCCGCTGACTCGCAGGAGTGAACTGGTCAACCCCCCCATCCTGTAGGTCAGCACCACTCACCAAGTCCGTAGAGAACGAGGGGAGGTAGAGACCTGACAGGGTGCCAGAGGGGGCCGCCGGACACGGTAAGACAGTGGAGAAGTGGGCAAGGACAGGACCCCCAGAGGGGTCCGCCAGGGAGACCGCATCTGGCCGACTAAGCGGCGTAAGCGTGGTGCGGTCTCGAAAGGAGCGGGAAGCACCCGAGTCAAGGATGAAGAAGGTGTGTAAGGCCTGAGCCGACGTGGTAACTGAGAGAGCAGACTCACCAGCACCTGGGGCAGCAGACTCACCAGTACCTGGAGCAGCAGACGCACTAGCACCCAGAGCAGCAGCCTCACCAGCACCTAGAGCAGCAGCCTCAATGCCCGGGTCAGGCGGAACACACAGGTAACAGTCACCCTCATCACTAGTAGACACAACATACATGGCAGCAAGAATAGCATCATAATCCAGATCAAAGATAGCAACCCCCGACCTAAGCAGCTCGCCCCAGCGGGGGATCTCAGTGGCGTCAGGGAATTGGAGACGCCAAGCGTCCGTCAGGCGGCCGAAGCAGCGCTGGGTGGTGTGCGGGCCACCGCACTGCTCACCAGTGCGGTCGCCAGTACGTAGGACGTAGGCACAAGGACCAGTACCCCCACCCCGCTGACGCGCAGCGTACCACTCACGAAGCTGCTGGGGGGGCGGGGTCTCACGAGTGCGCTGCTGCTGCTGGCGCTGACCACCACCGACGCCGCCCCGCTGCGCAGAGCCACCCCAACCCGCTCCACTGCCGCCGCCGCCACCTCCACCACCGCCGCCACCGCCTCCTCCTCCGCTCCCACCGCCACCGCCACCGCCGCCTCCGCCTCCACCGCTGCCACCGAAGCCCCCACCCCCGCCACCACTCCCACCGCCACCCCCACTCCCTCCGCCGCCTCCACCGCCACCTCCACCGCCCCCGCCAGCCCCTCCAGCACCCTTGCCCCCTTTGCCCTTGCCGGGGCGGTGTCTCCCGCTAGGGGCAGACGCAGCGCCGACCGACTCGGTGCCAACGAAGTCGACGGCAGCAGCAGAGGCAACAGAGGGCAAAAGGGGGGAGGGGGAGCACCCCTCAAAGAAGGGGGCACGAGGGTCACCACGAGAGGCTCCTACAGCGACTATACTCTTCTCAGCTGCCAGGAGGCGCTCCTCGAGGAGGTCAACGGTGAGTGTGGTGGGGCAAACAGAGAGGAAGTGGTCCCTGACTGAGCGAAGGGAGTCAGGGAGCCGGGTGACTATGTAGTAGAGGGTGATGTACATGGGGGGGGGGTTCTTGGCGCAGAACTCAGCAGGAAGCGCAGCGCGGTAGCGGGTGTCACTTGTGCGAAGGTGTGTAATGAGGTCAGCGACTGTGGGAAAGGCGGCGAGGTCAGGGAACAGGTACGGCAACATGAGGCGGCTAAGGGCAGCAGTGGCAGGGGAAGAGTAGCGTGCGACTACAGCGTCGTACAAGGTCCTAGCACTCTTGTACTGACTGAAGTGCGCGCGCTCGGAGGACGGCAAGTGACTACGCACAGCAAGACGGGCAGCAGCATCGCGTGTGGCCCACTGTGAGCGAACAGTGCTGTCAGCATCGGCAGCAGGGGCAGCAGAGGCGCCAGACGTGAGATCGAACAGTGAGAGACCGTCCTTCCTATCGCACTGTAGGAAAAGCTGTAGATCATCGACCCAGACCTCAAAGTCAACAGCCCTACCCTCAGCATCAAAGACGAGAACGCTAGGGGTAGCCATGACAGCAGTGGCAGCAGGCTAGGGGCAGCAGCAGCAGTAGCAACAGAAGGGGCGCGGCTCGGTGGTGCTCTTACCAGGGCAGGTGGGTAGAGTGCCGCAAGTGGTGGGGCAGGGCCGAGGCGCGTCGGCAGGGACGGGGCCGCTACAGGGCGGCAGAGGAGCGCCGCTCCTCTCTGCAGGGCAGGGTTGGGACAGCGGCGGCGGCCCCTGCTGTCGGTGGCGGCGACAGCTGCAGTCGGCGGCTGCGGCCCCGGCTGTGGCGGCGGCGGCTGCTGCCGTTGGCGGCTGCGGCAGCTGCGGCCTCGGCAGTGGCGGTGGCGGCTGCTGCTGTAGGCTGCTGCGGCGGCTGCGGCCCCGGCTGTGGCGGCGGCGGCTGCTGCTGTCGGCGGCACCGGCGGTGGCGGCTCCCGCTGCAGGGGCGGCGTCGGCTGCTGCTGCGGGGGCGGCGACGGCGGGGCGGCAGGTCCGTGAGGGAGCCGAGAAGGGGCCGCCAAGGGCGGTGAAGGGGCCACGAAGGGCCGTGAAGGGGCCGCGAAGGACGGCAACGGGGCCTAGAAGGGGCCGCGAAGGGCCGCGAAGGGGCCGCGAGGGGCCGTAAGGGGCCACGAAGGGCCGTTTGCGGGGCCGCGAAGGGCCGCGTAGGGGCCGCGAGGGAGCCGTGAGGGGGCCGCGAGGGGCCGTGAGAGGGGCCGTAAGGGAGCGCGACGGCCCGCTAAGGGCAGGGGACGCGACGGGAGGGCAGGCACACGGGGCGCGACTCGGGCAGGAGCGAAGCGCGCTCCGGGCAGGAATTTTTTTTTTCGATCGTGGTGGGCCCTAGGAAACGTTCCCACTAGGGAACCTGCTCTATACCATGTGAAAGAACGAGGAATGATGGACTAAGGAATGACTGTGATACAAAATGTGAAACCCTAGAATTGTGTACCCCTTAGTATCTAACCCGCTACAGCCTACACAGGCTAGATCATATAAGTCTGACAGATTGCGTGGCAATTGGCTTGCGGATGGTACGTAGGGGCGAAGCAGGCTGACATGAAAATATGGACCGACGTACCAGTCAGCGGGGAGGAGGAAGTGGGCGGTGACGGGTGCAATCATGTGGCTGATGCGGAATGGCCCACAGTATCGAGGGCGGAGTTTTGGGGTAATGGACAGGCGGAGGTTCTGAGTGTCGAGTAAAACGAGGTCGTCGGGCTGGTAAGTGACAGGTCGGCGGTGGCGGTCGACGTTGCGTTTAGCGATGATGTTCGACTTTTTAATTGCGTCTGCTGCCCGAGTCTGTGCTGCTTGTAAAATTTCGGCGAACTGTTGTGCTCGTGGCACCGGGTTTTTGGGATTCCGGGTCATGGGCACTGTCGGGTCTTGTCCGTAGTTGAGGTAAAATGGTGACTGTTGGGTCGTGGCGGAAGGTGAGTTGTTGTATGGGAACTCGATGAGTGGCAGTTGTTGTTCCCAGGTGGTGGGGTCGTCGCACGTGGCTCGGATGAGCTGTTCCATGGTCTGATTTGTCCTTTCTGTCTGTCCATCGGTCTCGGAGTGGTATGAAGAACTGAACTGTAGTCGCGTGCCGAACTGCTGCCACAGGTTCCGCCAGAAATTGCTGGTGAATTTCGTGTCTCGGTCGCTGATGATCGCTGCTGGTATCCCGTGCAGTCAAACGACGGTGGAGATGAAGAGGCGTGCTGTTTCTTCGGCTGTAATTGATTTCTTGCAGGCGGCGAATGTCAGAATTATATATAACTGCATGTAGTTCTAGCTGTAGTGTAGTCATACATTTGTTCTTGCTTGGTGGTGCACCCTTCCTGAACTATAACTTGTACTTGTTTCTCATATTGCATCATTCCATTCTCGACTTCCTCTCTTGGCACAAACTACCTTGACTTCCCCTTGGCCTAGGCTGCTAAGCCTAGGCCCGACCTAAATCTAGCTCCTACTACCCTCACTATCTTGACATGGTATCAGAGCCTGTTAAGTCCAGGCCTGTGGGCCTGCCTCACGCTTCCGCTACTGTTTTTCCGGTCGCGCGCCTCGGGCGCGTGGCGATTTTCGTCCTGTCCCGCGCCCGGGTGGCGCGTGACATCTTTTCTGCCCGTCGCGCGCCCCGTGGCACGCGACGGTGCCCTGCCCGTCGTGCGCCCCGTGGCACGCGACGGTGCCCTGAACTGCCCGTCGCGTGCCCCGTGGTGCGCGACGGTGCCCTAGCTATGGCTCCTACTCATGCCTACGATTCTAACATGGTTTCAGAGCACTCACGCTCTTGGCCTGTGGGCCCTACTGCTGCTTCCGCTGCTACTCTGTGTGTTGCACGCCCCGTGGCGTGCGACGGATTTCTCTTCCCGCCGCGCGCTCGGAGCGTGCGGCGGTTTTCTGCCCGCCGTGCGCCCCGAGGCGCGCGGCGGCCTTCTGCCCCGTCGGTCCGCGCGTCGCCCCCGGGGGGCGCTTCGACGGGCGACGGGGACCAGCCCGTCGTCCCCCGTCGCCCGTCCTGGCCAGCGCGGGCTGCGCCAGCCCCGAGCGCGGCCCGTACGGGCTGCGCCAGGCCCGCGCGCGGCCCGTACGGGCTGCGCCAGGCCCGCGCGCGGCCCGTACGGGCTGCGCCAGGCCCGCGCATGGCTCGGGCCGCCTGCGCGCGGTTCGTCGGGCTGTGCCAGGCCCGTGGGCGGCCCGTTCCTCTCTGTCCCTGAGCTGCTCGCTGTCCCCCGTGCTTCTGACGGTGCCCCACCCCTACTGCTGCCCGTTCTCCTGAATTAGGGTTTGGGGGTGAGGAGTGTGGGGGTGGCGGTTGTGTGTTACTCCCCTTGCTCCTCCTCCTCCCTGGTCTCCCACTGCTGCAGCTGCCGCTGAGGGGGGTGGGTGTGTGGGAGCCTAGGGTTTAGGGTTTAAGGGGGGTGCTGTAGGAGTGGAGTTAGGGGTTCAGCAGGGGGTGTGTGTCGAGGGTGTGGGGCAGTTGGAGGAGGTTGTGTGGAGGTAGCGGTCGTGTCGCCTGCAGCGCCTGTAGTCCGTCGCTCTTGCTTCGGTAGCCAGTGAGCCTGTTGCACCAGTCGCCAGTGGGTCCGTTGTTCCTGCCGCTCGTCTATAGCCGCGGAGCCAGTTACTCCAGTAGTCCGTCGCCCTTGCTTCGGTAGCCACTGAGTCAGCCGCTCCTGTGCCCGTGCCTCTGCAGCTTCAGTCGTTGCCTCCCATCTTCTCTCCTTCCACAGTTCCTCCTCCTCCTCACTTGCCCTCTGCGACTGCCCCTAGCTTTACTTGTGCATGTGAACCTGCTCTAGGACTACTTGCTCTGCTGATTATACCCCACTTTGACTATGGGGGTGTGTCAGAATGTTATTGTTCTCTAGCCTGCAGTGGGGTACTCTATAGCGAGTACAACCCCCTAGGGTTTCCTATATGTATCCTGCTGCTTTCTAGTGAACATCCTCCTTTGCTTATTCTCTCTTGCCTAGCTAGGGCTTACCTAGCTATGGCTCCTACTCATGCCTACGATTCTAACAATATGAAACCCTAGAAAGCTGTACCCCATACTGTCTACCCCACTACAGCCTAGAAAGACTATAGCATGTAAGTTTGACACACCCCCATAGGCAAAGAGGGGGAGAACAAGGGGTCACAAGACCAGTCAAGCAAAGCACAGCAAGCTCAGGGTGGATCACAACGTCACCACACATTCTGAGCACAAGTTCAAGGGCCACAAGGCCAGTTCACATGCAGAGATATATATATATATATATATATAAAGTTAAACATGCAAGTGCAAGTATATATAGGTCAAAGTACAAGCAAGGTCAAGAAGTGAGCAAGTGAGGCAAAGTAGGTACAAGACCTAACAGAGTACAAAAGCGCTGATGATCACAAGGCGCGAGTGCCTTAGTGAAGATATCAGCAGTGTTGGCCTGAGAGGCCACGTAAGCAAGTCGCAGCTGACCACGCTGCTGCAGCTCACGAGCAAGGAAGTAGCGAAGAGCAATGTGCTTCGTTCTGTGCTCCAGTCTGTGCTCACGACACAAGGCCAGCATGGCCTTGTTGTCTACGTACAGAACTGGAGGAGAACGAGGCGGCTCTCCGAGGTCAGTCAGCAGGTAGGTGAGCCAGCGTAACTCCTGTGCAGCCATGGCCCCTGCGTAGATCTCAGCCTCACAGCTGGAGCTGAGAATAGAAGAAGAGCGGGTAGACCGCCACGAAACAGAACCGGAACCAAGGCTGAAGGTGTAACCCTGTGACGACCGCTGCGTCGCCAAGTCGTCAACCCAAGACGCGTCTGCGTGACCAGTGAGGACCACTGGACTCCGCCCTCCAAGCACTAGCCCCATGCCCGATGTACTGCACAAGTAGCGCAACACCCTCTTCGCTGCAGCCATGTGCTCAGGGAGGTGTCTCCCAGGAGCAACATAGCGTGCCAGAATGCTAAGAGGGTATGCAAGGTCAGGTCGTGTGCAGGTCATCAGGTACATGAGGCAGCCAACAAGCTCTGGGTACGGGCCACTCGGCTCTACGGACTCATCCGAAGGCAGAGCTGAGAGCGAGTGGCGAGTAGACAGAGGAGTGGCCTGTGGCGAGGAGTACGTGAAGCCGAAGCGCTGAAGGACCTGCTGCACCATGTGTGACTGAGTCAGGGTAATGGTGCGCTGTGCTCTGTCCCGGGTGATCTGCAAGCCAAGGTAGCTGCGCAGTTCACCCAGGTCTGTGCACGTGTGTCTCTTCTGCAGCTCGGACTTCACGTGGGCGAGTCCAGCAGTGTCAGCTGTGGCAAAGACCAAGTCGTCGACGTACACGAGGATGTAGAACGGCGGCAAAGAGGTGTCGGTGCGCAGAAACAGCGACGGGTCGGCAGTAGAAGGAGCAAACCCAAGAGCCGCAAGTGTAGTCCTCAGTGTGTCGTGCCACTCACGGGGCGCCTGGCGGAGACCGTAGACTGGCCGCCGGAGGCTCCACTGGGTACCAGGAGGAAACGACCCAGTGAAGCCAGGTGGGCGGCGCAACCAGATCTCCTCGTGCAGGCTGCCCTGCAAGAAAGCTGTGCTGAAGTCAAGAGAGTGAAGCTCGTAGTCGCGCTGAGCGGCTATGTGCAGCAGCACCCAAAGAGTGGTCATCTTCGGGGTGGGAGAGAAGGTCTGAAAGTAGTCAACTCCCTGCCGCTGACTGAAGCCTCGAGCCACGTAACGCGCCTTGAAGACAGGCGGAGAACCCGGCGGCCGCTTCACCCTGAAAATCCACATGCCACTGACGATGTTCGCCCCAGGTGGGGGAACCTCGTCGACGTAGGTGCCTGTGGACTTCCAGGAAGCCATCTCTGCGTCCATGGCTGCCTGCCACTGAGAGGAGTAGGGGCCCTCTATCGCCTCCGCGTAAGAGCGCGGAGTCGGGATGTCTAGTGCATCCGGGTCTCCCACAGGGGCCAGCAGCATGGACACGAGATGAGGTGAAGCAGTAGCAAAGCACTGGAACTCCTCCTGCCTGTCCTCAAGGACGTCCGTGCCAAGGGCACACTCACCCCCGACGGACGGAGGACAGACAGACTCAGACTCAGCGACAAGACTAGCAGCGTAGTCTAGACGACAGCGAGCAGCAAAGTCGACAAGCTCAGCAACTAAGGCAGACGCAGCAGTGGACTCGAAGGAAGGGTCAGTGACGACAGTAGCAAGGAGACGCGTGACAGTAGGACTGGCAGCACGAAGGGAGTCCGACTCTGGGTCAGCAAGAGCAGGAAGAGAGGACTCAGGAGGAGAAGGCAAAGGGGCACGCAGCGGAGCAGTGGAAGGACGCAGAGACATCCGGTGCGTGCCGGGGACAGGGGGAGGACGCTGACGCGAACCAAGACCACTAGTGCGAGCAGCACGGACAGGCGACGCAGGACGAGACGCAGGCTCACGACGCTCAGCAAGACCTCCAGTAGGACCAGTGTAGGGAGAAGGAGCAGGCAGTGGGGAGGCTGGCTGTAACTGTGACTCAGACTGGACAGGCGGCGGACACTCTAAGAGAGGAGCAGGACTAGTAGAGGGCGGAAGACCAAGAACCTGCTCAAGGAGCGGAACGAAGTACGGCCGCGGCCGTGCAGCACCCCCAGAACCAGCAGGAACAGCACCAGCACCACTAACGGCAGCACCAGCTCCAGTAGCACCCCCAGCTCCAGTAGCGCCAGCAGCTCCAGCACCAGCACCCCCAACAGCAGCACCAGCTCCAGTAGCACCCCCGGCTCCAGCCGCGCCAGCAGCACCAGCTCCAGCAGCACCAACACCAGCACCCTCAGAAGCACCAGCACCAGCAGCACCTCCAGCGCCAACACCCCCAGCAGCTCCAGCTCCAGCTCCAGCACCTCCAGCAGCTCCAGCACAAGGAGTACCCGCAGGCCCAGCAGCTCCAGTACCTCCAGTACGAGCACCTCCGGGACCCGTGGCACCAGCACCCTCAGCAGCAGTAGAACCTCCAGCACCAGCAGCACCTCCAGCTCCAGCAGCACGGCTCCAGCGCCGAGCAAACCACTCGCGCAGCTCCTGTGGAGAGAGGGGCTCTCGCCGGGACGAAGCACCCGAAGGACCTCCAGGCCCAGTCCCTCCAGACGCCACACGAGCAGGCTCTACACCCCCAGGCTCCGCACCCCCAGGCTCAGCACCCCCAGGCTCAGCAACCCCAGGCTCAGCACCCCCAGACTCAGCACCCCCAGTCTCAGCACCCCCAGAGTCAGCACCCCCAGGCTCAGCACCCCCAGACCCCGCACCCGCAGGCTCAGCCCTAGACAAGTCACGAGGGATCACCGTGGCGTCAAGGAACTGGTGACGCCAAGCGTCCGTCAGGCGGCCGAAGCAGCGCTGGGTGGAGTGCGGGCCTCCGCACTGCTCACCAGTGCGGTCACCGGTACAAAGGACGTAGGTACAGGGACCAGCACCCCCACCCCGCTGACGCCCAGCGTACCACTCACGAAGCTGCTGGGGGGACGGGGTCTCACGAGTGCGCTGCTGCTGCTGGTGCTGACCACCATTGGAGCCACCCCTCTGCGCAGAGCCGCGACCAGCTCCACCGCCGCCGCCGCCACCTCCGCCGCCTCCGCCACCTCCGCTCCCACCGCCACCGACGCCTCCACCCCCGCCACCACTCCCACCACCACCCCCACCCCCTCCACCGCCTCCACCGCCACCTCCACCGCCCCCGCCAGCTCCTTTAGCACCCTTGCCCCCTTTGCCTTTGCCGGTGCGGCGTCTCCCGCTAGGGGTAGACGCAGCTCCGACCGACTCGAGGCCAACGAGGTCGGTCGCAGCAGCAGAGGCAACAGAGGGCAAGAGGGGGGAGGGGGAGCACCCCTCAAAGAAGGGGGTACGAGGGTCACCACGAGAGGCTCCTACAGTGACTATACTCTTCTCTGCTGCCAGGAGGCGCTCCTCGAGGAGGTCAACGGTGAGCGTGGTGGGGCAAACAGAGAGGAAGTGGTCCCTGACCGAGCGAAGGGAGTCAGGGAGCCGGGTGACTATGTAGTAGAGGGTGATGTACATGGGGGGGGGGGGTCTTGGCGCAGAACTCAGCAGGAAGCGCAGCGCGGTAGCGAGTGTCACTAGTGCGAAGGTGCGTAATGAGGTCAGCGACTGTGGGAAAGGCGGCGAGGTCAGGGAACAGGTACGGCAGCATGAGGCGGCTAAGGGCAGCAGTGGCAGGGGAAGAGTAGCGTGCAACTACAGCGTCGTACAAGGTCTTAGCACTCTTGTACTGACTAAAATGCGCACGCTCAGCGGTCGGTAAGTGGCGACGCACAGCAAGACGGGCAGCAGCATCGCGTGTGGCCCACTGTGAGCGAACAGTGCTGTCAGCATCGGCAGGAGGGGCAGGAGAGGCACCAGAGGTGAGATCGAACAGGGAGAGTCCGTCTGTCCTATCGCACTGTAGGAAAAGCTGCAGGTCATCGACCCAGACCTCAAAGTCAACAGCCCGACCCTCAGCATCAAAGGTAAGGACACTGGGGGTAGCCATGACAGCAGCAGTCTAGCAGTGAGAGCAGTAGGCTAGGGGCAGCGCAGTGGCAAAGGCGCTGCTCGGGAGTGCTCTCACCAGTCCGGGTGGGTAGGGCCAGGGCGCGCCGGTAGGAACAGGGCCGGAACTGCGGCGTCGGCGGCTCGACAGCGGCGGTGGCGGCTCGACGGCGGCGGCGGCTCGAAGGCGGCTCGGCGGCGGCGGCGGCTTGACAGCGGTGGCTCGACTGCGGCGTCACGACGGCGGCGGCTCGACGGCGGCGGCGGCTCGACGGCGGCGGCGGCGGCTCGGCGGGTCGGCAGCTCGGCAGCTCGGCGGCTCGGTGGCGGCCGCAAGAGGGCGGCAGGAGGGCCGCGAGAGAGCGGCGACGGGGCCGCGAGAGAGCGGCGACGGGGCCGCGAGATGGCGGCGACGGGGCCGCGAGGGCGGCGACGGGGCCGCAAGGGCGGCGAAGGGGCCGCGAGGGCGGCGACGGGGCCGCAAGGGCGGCGACGGGGCCGCTGAGGGCGGCAACGGGGCCGCTGCGGGCGGCGAAGGGGCCGCTAAGGGCGGCGACGGGGCCGCCAAGGGCGGCGACGGGGCCGCTGCGGGCGGCGAAGGGGCCGCTGAGGGCGGCGACAGGGCCGATGAGGGCGGCGACGGGGCCGCTAGAGGGCGGCGACGGGGCCGTGTAGGGTGGGGCCGCAAGGGGCCGCTAAGGGCGGCGACGGGGCCGAGCAGGGTGGGGCCGCGAGGGGCCGCTAAGGGCGGCGACGGGGCCGAGCAGGGTGGGGCCGCGAGGGGCCGCTAAGGGCGGCGACGGGGCCGTGTAGGGTGGGGCCGCCTGGGGCCGCTAAGGGCGGCGACGGGGCCGAGTAGGGTGGGGCCGCGAGGGGCCGCTAAGGGCGGCGACGGGGCCGCGAGAGGGGCCGTGAGAGGGCGCGACGGGCCGCTAAGGGGAGGACGGCACACAGGGCGCGCCTCGGTCAGGAGCGACTCGGTCTCCGGGCAGAAAAAAAAATAAAAAAAAAATAATCGATTTTCAGTGGTGGGCCCTAGGAACAGTTCCCACTAGGGAACCTGCTCTATACCATGTGAAGAAATGAGGAATGAATGATGAACTAGGAAATGAGTTGGGTACAAATATGAAACCCTAGAAAGCTGTACCCCATACTGTCTACCCCACTACAGCCTAGAAAGACTATAGCATGTAAGTTTGACAGTTCTAGCTGTAGTGTAGTCATACATTTGTTCTTGCTTGGTGGTGCACCCTTCCTGAACTATAACTTGTACTTGTTTCTCATATTGCATCATTCCATACTCGACTTCCTCTCTTGGCACAAACTACCTTGACTTCCCCTTGGCCTAGGCTGCTAAGCCTAGGCCCTACCTAAACCTAGCTCCTACTACCCTCACTATCTTGACAGCGAAGTGTGCCATTTTCGTCAGTCGATCGACGACGACCAGGATCGTGTCGTTCCCACTCGCCCCGGCCGGTAACCCCGTGACGAAGTCCATCGTCACCTGCTGCCAAGCACGCTTTGGGGGTGGTATCGGCTGCAACTGTCCTGCCGGCCGCTTCCGTGATGACTTCATGATCTGGCAAGTGGGACACGATGCCACGTGTCGTTGAACGTCGGTCAACATCTCGGGCCAGAAATAATACCGCTGCAGCTGCTGCCGTGTTTTCTCTACCCCGAAATGCCCCGCGGTAACTCCGTCGTGGGCCTCCTGTAACGGTAATTCCCGTAGCAGTATATATCCTGGTACCCAGATGCGGTCGGTCCCGGCTTTTACGTAATAGACTCCCTTTACTGCTGCGAACTGCTGCGAATTTCCTCCTGTGAAGAATGGATCCGTTTGGTACCCGTGGGTAAATAGGGCCGTCAGTAGTGGGCTGGTCTGGGCGAGTAGTATTGCGTGGAGTTGGGCAGTGGGGCGGGTCAGTGGGTCGGCGATGTTTGATGCCCCTTTTTTGTAGGTGACCGTGTAGTGGAAATTTGACTCGAGGAAATCGAGCCAGCGAATCTGTCGTAGGTTGAGGTGTGGCTGTGCCCGCAGGTACTGTAGTGATTTATGGTCTGTCCGTACTGTCACGTCTGCGCCGGTCAAGTAACAGCGCCATACTTTGAACGCGTGCACGATCGCAAACATTTCGCGGTCGTGTATCGGGTAATTTTTCTCGGGCGGATGTAGTTTCCGTGACTCGTAAGCGATGGGCTGTAGGCCGTTGCCGAAGTCTTGTAGCAGTACTGCTCCGATGGCGATGTCACTTGCGTCTGTAACTACTTC
This sequence comes from Closterium sp. Naga37s-1, assembly GCA_947471745.1. Lineage (NCBI taxonomy): Eukaryota > Viridiplantae > Streptophyta > Zygnematophyceae > Desmidiales > Closteriaceae > Closterium > Closterium sp. Naga37s-1. Next base: position 3,361,718 of record CANJKZ010001093.1, on the reverse strand, counting down.
GAATGGGCGGTGTGGGTCGGCAATGCGCAGTACGGGCAGTGAACAGAGGATATTTTTCAGGGCAGAGAATGCAGCATGCTCTTTCTCCCCCCACGTAAAAACGACCCCCTTCCCTAGCAAGACTGTCAGCGGTGGCGTTAACCGTGCCATGTCGGGGACGAACCGACGCACGTAGTTTACGAACCCCAAAAAGCTCTGCAGTTTCGTGATATTCGTCGGGGGGTGCCAGGCTTTTACCGTGTCCAACTTCTTCGGGTCAATTTCGACTCCAGCCTCCGAAATGATGTGCCCCAAAAATTCTAGCCTGTCCTGAAAAAACTCGCACTTGGAACCTTTGGTCAGTAGCCGATGCTCGTCTAAAATTTTTAATACTGCTTCCAGATCCGCTAAGTGCTGCTGCTTGTCACGACTGTAGACGAGGATGTCGTCGAGGTAAACTATCACGCATTTATCTAAAAGCGGCCTAAACGCTTCGTTCATGGTCATCTGAAAAGTCGCCGGTGCGTTGGTCAGCCCGAAGGGCATCACGGTGTACTCGAATGACCCGTATCTAGTCCGAAAAGCTGTTTTGGCGCAATCCGATGGTTCAACTCTAATCTGATGGTAACCCCCCCGTAAATCTATTTTTGAAAGAACCCGTGCTGTTCGCAGTTGGTCTATCAGTTCGTCAGCGCGGGGAATGGGGTACCGCGACTTGACTGTTACCCCGTTGAGCGCTCTGTAATCGATGCACATGCGAAACCCTCCGTCTTTTTTCGGCGTGAACAGTATCGGTGCGGCGAACGGTGACGAACTCGGTCGGATGAACTTCTTCTCTAACAAGTAATCTAACTGCTTCCTAATTTCGTCGAGCTCAGGTTGTGTCAGTCTGAACTGGCGTTGTACGGTTGGCTGTGCTCCCGGTTCTAATTCTATTCGGTGGTTATGTGCTCGCTGAGGTGGCAGTCCCTCCGGTAAATCTTCAGGAAAAATCCCTGGATATCGTTTCAACAGTTCCTGTAGTTCGGGCGGTACCGCTGCCAGCAGTTTCTTGAAATCACTCAGCTGCTCTGCTTCTTCTACCACTGCAATGTCTACTGCGTACACGTCAGCTCCAGCGGCGACAGCCCGTTTCATGGTGACGGCGTTGACGTGTACCGTTGAAGACTCAGGCGACTGCCAGCGAGGTAGTTCGACCCAGTTACCGCTACTTCGCACAGTGCAGCTACCCGTCGTCCAGTCAATTCGCGGGTTATACCGTCGCAGCCAATCACGTCCCAGTAAAATGTCGTGCCCATCCAGTGTCGTCGCGAGCATTCCGTGTATAAACCCGAAATTCCCCCCGCAGCGGACTTTGACTCTCTCCACCATTTCCCGTATGGCCAGTGGCGTGCCGTCAAATCGGCGTGCATCTATCTCTGGTTAGCACCGGCTAAGTGTCAGTTGCAGTTTCCGTGCGGTTGCGGTATTAACTAAACGGTGACTTGCTCCTTCGTCAATAAAAATCTTCACTGCTGCTCCCTGTATTTTCCCATGGATCAGTACTGGGCAATCCGTCGATGTACCCTCCTTATTCGTCCGAGCCCGATCGATAGCATGAATCGGTACTGTGACTCGGTGAGGATCGGTGGGGTTGGGCGAGCAGGCAGTCTCGTCAGTAGCTGGCCCGATTCCTACTGACTGCTGGCGTTTCCCTGCCTTGGAGACTCCCTCCCCTGCTCTGCTCCGCGGCGCCTCAGCTCCTCTGGGCTTTCACTCTTGCGATGGCCCGGCCTGTTGCAAGCAAAGCAGCGCCCTTTAAATAGCGCGGCAGCTGTATTTGTCGCAGCGGCATGTACGGTGGCGTGCTCGATCGGTCCCCGAGGGTGATGTCCGTAGTAGGACCCCGGTCTCGGACGGCGCAAAATGTCGATTTTCTCGGCGAGCGCGAGAATCTCGTTGAAATTCGAGAGTCCGCGTAGCATGATTTCGTGCGAGATGTCCGGCTTCAACCCTCCAACGTAACGGTCCACCCTCTCCGCTTCGTGCATGTAGCCGACTTGCTCGCATAATGCGAGAAAACCGCTCGTGTAGTCTTGGACCGACCCGAGCTGCCGCCAAGTACCCAGTTTCTGACGCGCCAAAATAGAAGCCGCGATTGGCTCGAAGCGCGCCCGAAGCCCTGCGCACCACGCATCCCACGTGCTGTACTGGGCGGTTTCGCAGAATGAACTCCAGGTGACGGCTGGACCCGCAGGCACTTCCTCTTGCGACGGTGGCTCGTAGGCGTGTGGCGACGTCACGATGACTCGCCACCAGTCCATGGCGGGGCCTCTTAGCAGCGAGACGGCGTATCTAATCTTCGCTGCGTCCAACTCGACATAATTTGCGTCGAAGAATACGTTCATCGTGAAGACCCACGACTGAACTGTCGGACCTCCACGCTGGCTCGGGTCGAAACAAGGCGGACGTTGCGGCTTGAGTGGCATTGGCGCCATGATGGCGTGGTTGCCGCTTGTCGCTGCAAATTCCACGTGCCAACGGGCTTCGCGAGGCTCCCGTGGGCTTGGCGCGGCCCTGTTCCTTTCCATGCCAGGCATCGAGTGGGCGGCGCCATCACTTGGTGCGCCTGAGCGTTGTCCCACGCTGTCATTCTGTGTCGGTGTGCCTGATGAAATGATGATCGGCTCCTCCGATTGTGTAGGTGCATTTGCAGGTGCGTGTGGTGGCGCCGGAGTATTCACCGTGGATTGCTGACGCGCGGAGTCACGTTCCGCCGTGAGCGTCGCAATTTCGAGCGCCGACTCCTCATCTTGGCGCACGAGACGGTCGAGTTGCTCCTGCGTCAGTGTCGCGAGAGTGAATTCGGCCATGGCGGGGGTGTCGGGCAAATTCAGCGAGAGCCTCTGTCGTGGCCGTGCGTGCTTACGAGAGAGCACTACGAGCGGCGGTGCTGTGTCGCTGAGAGACGTCTACCCCCCCCCAAAAAATTGAGATAGTGGGGAAAACGAAGGTGTGGGTGCGGTCCGAGAAGAGATCGTAGGCTCTGAATACCAAGTGTTACGAGTGCAATTGAGTGATCGAACGAGAATTGCACTATCGAAGCAAAAATTACAATGAGCGAAGGCGTGAGCGAAGAATATATAGCAAAACTATAGTGGTAATGGTAATGAACTGTGGGTGACGCGCGACGGGCCTGGAACCGAGGTTTGGGAAAATGTCGAGGCGGAGGCCCGGAGCGCGGGTTACCCGCCGAGCCGTGAGGTCGGGGTGCGACGTGCGAAGGTGGCGGGAGGATTGTCGATGCGAGGGTTGCGAGTGGTAACGGTGCTGACTGTGGTGCTACAGTGGTGTACGCGCTGAGCGGGGCGCGAAGTAAGGAAAAGGAATTTTCCTTACAAGTGCACATTTAAGATTGTAACACCCCCGTGCGCCTGGGCAGCAACAAACACGCCCCACGTCGTTTCTTGCAGCTCGAGTGGGCCTACTCTCACGAGTTTCCAACTGTACCACATTGTACCACAATTTCGCCCACCTTCCACACTCGCTTCCTCCAGTGGGCCAACTTCGCCACTGCCATTCCACGGCACTGCGACAAAAACTACGCCCTCGAATCGCAAGACTGGCACTACTGCTCTCCCTTATCCCCTCAAATCACCATTGGAAACTAGACGTTGCAAACTCCACAGAACCTAGTTGTGTCTGCGTAGTCATGCAATGCTAGGCTATGATCCTTCCCGACAGTTATCGTTTTGATCCTACTGGTCCATGCGGAAGCCTTGTTTCCCTTCCCTGTCTTCGGGAAACGAGGAGAGTTCTGGTGGGCGAGGCAACGCGACCGAGGGAGAACGACGCACGCTTCACCAGATGGGTACAAATCTATCCTTAAGTTTTCTGACGGGACCAATCCACCGTCCACCGCACTTATCTGCTAAACTCAGCAGTGCGCGACATTTACCACGGGTTTCGCGAGATGAGAGCGACGCGGCAATATGAGACGCCAAGCTACCAGTATGTAGCCCTACACAAATCGCGCATTCCCGTGCATTCCCCTCCCCCACTTGGGTTCCCCACTCTTCAGGAACTTCGAGAAACATGCTGCTTGGCCTTACCTCTCATCCGACGAGTAGATAATCCCACAACCAGAACCCGTTTTACCTGATACCAACCCTTCACATCGTATTTTCTACCATCAATCCTTCTGGAATTGTAACTCATCAGCCCCGCAAAGCCTGCTGGTTCTCGCGACCGTCGCCGCGTGCCTCCTGTCATCCGTCAACCACTCCGCGGCGCAGACGGAGCCGTTCCTCGTGACCAAGGCTCGCAGCGCGCGCGCATTCGCCGCCAACTGCACTAACGACTCGCTCAAGGCCAACGCGACCGCGGCGCAGAGGGCGCAGGAGCTGCTCGCGGCGAACGCCACTCTCGCCGCCGCCATCGCCGCGTATAGCGACGCAGTGCCGCTTGTCAACCGTCTTAAGCTCGTGCTCACCGGCAAGATCTCCGCAGCGAACGAGACGGCCGCGAAGATTCAGTCGCTACAGGAAATCACGGAGGAGCAGCAGGCGCGGCTCGACAAAATCGTGGCGGAGAGCAGCAACGAGACGGCGCTGAAGCAGGCTGTGTCGGACGCGAAGCGACGGGTTGCCATGGCGGCACGAATCATTGACGACCAGACGGCCGCTATCGCCGGCTTTAAGTTCGACGTCTACAAGGCGGCTCGGAGGGCTGCCGATTCGAGCCTCACGGGCGCAGATCTGACCGACGCGCAGGACGATCTAGAGACGGCGAAAGCACAGAAGGCCGACGCGGAGGCGCTTCTGGCAGATATGACTAAACAGGCGGCGCGGGCGCAGGCTTTTCTCTCTAAGAAGCTAAAAGTTCTCGAGGACCCCGCGAGCGTCCAGAAGGAAATTGCCGCGCAGCAGCACGTAATCGATGACGCTAAGTTTGAGCTGGACGAAGCCGCTGCGCCGTATGAGGATGCCAAGGCTGCGGTGATTCAGGCCCAGGCCGACGTGAGCTACGCGAATGCGTCTATTCCTGCCATGTCCGCAAATGTGAGCAACGCGAAGATTCTGCAGAGCAAGGCGGTGAGTAACAAGAACAGCGCGGACTCGGCGGCGAATCTTATGGCTTCTCGCGCGTACAACGCCACGCTCGCTGCTCAGCAGGCTGAGGCAGCTGCTAAGTCTGCGGGTTACACGTGGGTGTGGTAAGTAAGGACGTCTCTAAGGGCGTGTAACTTTTTCGATTTGCAAAGTACGGACGTCTGGCCCGTACGGACTTGGAAAGGGTTACTGTCTTCGCTAATATTCGTTTACAACTTCGCCAGATCCCCTGCGACGTCGCCAATGTACGAACCACCACAGCCACTTTCACGCCTCCCACTCGTCCGTTCAACAGTCCTGACAGTGTCCGGACTTCCGTCCGTACTGTCAAACGTCTCTGACACCCCATTGGCGCGCGAAAAAAGAAAAGCAGAAGTCATTGCGGCTCGATTTCCCCGCACAAAATTCCGTCGCCACGACGCGCCCCATACACATTTGGAGGGAGCACAAATTGCTCCAACGTCGACTTCCCCATTGCCGAGGCGCGGTTGGTGTTGGGCGACTTTGACGAGGGGGTAGCGACAGTGGTAGAGTGTGTAACTTGTCGCATGTTTTTCAATTTTCGAAAGCATGAAAAGTTCCACAAATGTGGAACGTACGGCACAACGTCCGAACCACACTCCCAAACGTACGTACGGGGCACAGTCCGTACGTTTGGTAGGCTCCGAACGTACTTTTAACGTAAACTGAAAAAGTTACACGCCCTAAGTAGCACGAGCGAAAGCTGATGAGTGAGAAGCGTCTTCCTAGACCGACTCGTCAGTTTCGGGGGGCTTCCGAATAAGTTCGCAATTCAGCGTATCTACAGCTGGCGTATTCTGTTTTGATTTTATTAATGCAATTGATCTTCACCAGATACAGAGGAAGCGGATTAAAATAGCTGGATATGTTCACCTATAAACAGCTTATTGATTGAACGACGTCAACTGTAGGCAGGTAATGTGTATTGCCTTCAAACAACACTTTTTCTGCAATGCAATTGCCAGCTGTAACAAAACATCCACTCGTGCGTTTGCATGTATCGGGTCCTGCACTAACCTAGCTCTACCCTACCCCTCCTCAACTCGCCACAGCTCTCCTCAAGAGAGCGGATGCTAGGGTATCTAAGAGGTCGAAAGTTGCAATGGCATGCCATGGCACCTCAGGCCGTGGCAGCTGCAGCAGCGCAGAGCTTCTCCTCCAGGCCTGGCCGAACCTGGCGCTTGGCGGAGAGGAGGCGGTGCTCCAGGGCTTGCAGGGCCGGCAGCGAGAGCACAAGGGCATCATGCTGCACAATGCTGTACACGTTCAGACCCTGGTGGGATGGGCCGTTGCGTGAGTATGGGCACCGGTATGGGTGTGGGTATGGGTATGGGTATGGGTATGGGTATGGGTATGGGTATGGGTTGGACGACGGCATACAGATGGGAGAATACAGTGATGGGAAGAGGGACGCAGGGAATTTTTCAAAGCAATAGCACGAGAGCGCCGTGCTGCACGATGCTGCTCACGTTCAGTCCCTGGTGGGATGGGTTGTACGCAGATGGGTATGGGCAGCACAAAGGAGACATTACAGTGAGGCGAACTCTCACGATGGCACGAGGGTGTCGTGCTGCAGTATGCTGCTCACGTTCAGACCCTGGTGGGAGGGTTGATGGGCACACATGGTGTAATGGAAGGATGAGACACGGAGGAACTACAAGTGCATCATGCCGCACTATGCTGTACACACTCATACCCTGGTGGGGTGGGTCACGGGTATGGGCAAAAGGGCATGTACGATGTAAGAGGGTTATGGGCGATCAGCATGGGCAATGGCACACATATGGGGCAGTGGAGTGCGGTGCAGTGCAATTCAGTCCAGTGCATGGAAGAAAGTAGATCTGGGGGGAAGGGGGTAACTCAGAAGCAACTCACCACAACTGGCAGAACATTCACATAGTGCAGGTTCCCAGATGCCCGCAGCAAAGTTTCATCTGCCCGTTGCGACCCGTCGACGAAAAGGATCTTCTTTGACTCAGGGAACGCCGTGGCAATGTGCTGCGCCATGACTTTCGTTTTCGGGCTGCCCGGATCCAAATCAGAGTATAGGACCAGCTGGTTGGGGAAGGGAGTGATAGGGCGAGGGGTAGGGAGAGTGAGAGGGAGATTGAGAGGGGAGAGCGAGAGGGGAGTTGAGAGGAAGAGGGAGAGGGAGAGCTAGTAAGAAGTACAGGAAAACTGCCACACAGAGAGGGACAACAGAGGGTAGCTCGAGGATCAAACAACAGGCATCAGAAACACTGCGCTCTCACCTGTCCTTCTCTCACCAGAAACACAGAGCTGCCTTGAACCCGAGCGCGCGGACCTACTTGTTGAGAGTGCAGCTTGAAACACAGGAGGTGGACACGGCTCCATAGGTCAGCATACATTGCACAGCACACTGCACTCTCACCTGCCCCTCCCTCAGCCGCGCCAACAGTGCTGCCTTGAGCCCCAGCGCTCAAACCTTCTTGTTGAGCGAGAAGGCGGGAACACAGGGCGTGGACAAGGCACAGGGGATCAACACAGCACACTGCACTCTCACCTGTCCTTCCCTCAGCCGCGCCGACAGCGCTGCTTTGAGCCCGAGTGCGCGGACCTTCTTGTTGAGCGAGAAGGCGTGCGAGCGCGGCTTGGGGCCGTGCATGGCGGCTCCACCGCGGAACTGGTGGGGGGGGTAAGTGGTGGGGGAGGGGGGGTGATTGAGTGAGTGGGTGCATTGGCATGGCAAGGAGAGGTGGCTAGGGGCCGTGCATGGTGACTCCGCCCCGGAACTGGTGGGAGAAAGGGGTTTGTGGCGGACGGGGAAATGGGGTGCGACAAATGTGAGGAGGTGGCTTGGGGCTGTGCATGGCGGCTCCGCCCCGAAACTGGTGGGGAGAGGAGCGGGGATAGGGGGAAGGGAAACGAGGTGCAACGAGTGAGAGGGTTGGTATTGCGAGAGGGTGGTTAGAAGCAGTGCACTGTGCATGGTGGCATGCCACTGCCTAGGAAGTGAGAGTGCGTGGGTCAGGGGCTGGACGGGCCGGAAAGTGCTGGCAGCAGGGCAAGCAAGGGAAGAAGGGACACGGGGCCGGGCGCAGCACAAAGGATAGAGGGCAATAGGTGGGTGGAGCAGAGGGTGGCTGAGCTGTGAACAGGCACAGCATGTGATACGGCAACCCATGCGATGTTTGCTGTCTAACTGACGAGCCAGCCCCACACCCGCGGACCACTGCCCAAGCCCTGTCTCGCCCGCCCCGTGCCCTTGTGCTTCCTCAGGCGCCTCACAAGTCACTGATCGTAATAACGGGCAGTATTGGTACCCAAGTCAACCCCTCACCTGCAGCAGTCCCCTCACCCCTCACCTGCAGCAGTCCCCTCACCCCTCACCTGCAGCAGTCCCCTCACCCCTCACCTGCGGCCCTCGCCGTGACCCATGCCTGGCTCGCCCCGTGCCCTTCTGCTTCACAAGTCAGTAACAGTAATACCGGGCAGTACCGTTCAGCACCGAGCAGCAAGCCAGTCCACGCCCCTCACCTGCGGCCCTCGGCGGGACCCGTGTCGGGCGCGCCCCGTGCCCTTCTGCTTCCACGGCTTGCTGGACGACCCCCGCACCTCGCACGCGCGCTTCGTGCTGTGCATGCCCTGCGCGGGTGGAGAGGAGCAGGGTGGAATAGGGGGTGAGTGAGGGGTTGAGTGCGAGGGAATGAGGAGGGGGGACCGATGAGGCTTGCTGGACGACCCTCGCACCTTGCACGCCCGCTTCGTGCTGTGCGTGCCCTGCGGGGGAGGGGGGGAGAGGAGTGTGGAATGAGGGAATGAGTGGGGGGGGAGTGAGGTGGTGAGGACGAGACAGCGAGGCTTGCTGGACCACTCTCTCACCGCGCCCACCCATTGCAACGCCATCCCAACCACCCAGAACCCATTACAATGCAATTCACCACCCACTCCATCCTCTCCGCCCCTACCCTCGTCCCCTCTCTTAGCCTCCGCCCTCCCCAAACCCCGTACTCCTCTTCCCCCTACCCAATCCCCCGCACTCCTCTCCCCCGCACCTGGCGGCGCTTCGCGAGCTGCCAGAGCACCACGCGGTGCACGATGTCTCTCCGTACAGGCACGTCGAATATAGTCCCATCCAGCACCGCCTCTCCGCGCGCCTCCCCGCTGAAGCTCCGCACCGCCACGCGCCTGTCGCGGTACGTTCCCCACTCCGCCTCCCCCGCTTCTTCCCCCGCGCCGATCACCTCCCCCGCTGCTACATCCGCTCCTGAGGCTGGATTTCCGCTTTCCGAGGCTGCGCTTGCCGAACCTACTGCACCTTCCGAGCCTGCGGAAACACCCTCGGCTGCATTTCCGCTTGCTGCTGCTGCGAATGCCACGTCAGGTCCTTTGCCTGAATCCGACGAGAACCATCGTTGTTGCGACGTGCTTACGAAGCAGATCGAGTTGTCGCGGAGTCGCGTGCTTGCTGGCGACGTCGCACTGCGAATCGCAAATGATCGCACGATCTGTCGCGTGCTGGCGACGAACGGAGACGCGTGGACCCAATGAGAAGGCGGAGCGGCGGGCGAGAAAGCGGCCTCAAGGCCAATCGAGAGATCACCACGAATCACGGCGCGTGCTGACGATATTTGGGGTATCAGTGACTGCTGGCTGGCGGTGCGGGAGAAAGTGCGAGAGTGAGGGGATGGCGGGGAAGTTTGAACGAGAGACGCGCGGGAACAGGACGAGGGCGAGGGGGTCGGAAGATGCGAGGACGAGGAAGCACGGCTGGCGGAACCCCTTAGCAGCCGCGCAGCTATTCGGGCGGCCATGGCGAAAATCGTCCCAGCGCAACTGGCGGTGATGCAGTTTCAAGGAGAACAACTATGTGTGAATCAGATGTACCCGTTATGGAATATACTCCCCATAAAAATGAACGCTCCCCAAAAAACAGTTATTTCGCTTTGATGAATATCCAATCCCAAATGAAACTGGTTAGCGAAACTGTTACCCTACTTCTAAAAACCTCAAGCTCAATCACTTCGCATCCAACCAAGGAAGGCGTTGTGTTTCGCTCAGTAGTCTTGATTCGCCTCATCCTCCCTGCGCATCCATGGGTCCTCCCCTTCGCACCATGATTTCCTCGATTGTTCTTAACCAATCAGCACATGCCGCGTAACAAGCATTTTCGAACTTTCCCCAAACGCGCGGCCCTCCTGGCTCGCTCGGCACAAGTCAGAGAATCCACCACAGTCGGCACTTTCCGAGCTCGAAGGAACTAGAGAATTGAGAGTCGAGATTGCCGCCAGTTCTGCACTTACGAGTAGCTCTAGGGTAGCTTTCGCCTAAGCTCTAGGGATATTCGTTGTCTCAGGTGGCTGCTGTTGCGTGGAAGCTTTATAAATTCCTTTAGATACTCGAACATCCTTTTTCCGTTGCAACAATCCGCGCCACCACGTCCCGCTGAAGCCTCCGCCTTCCCCTTCCTTCCGCTTCCGTCATGTCGGGAGCCGCGCTGGCGCAGGGTTCCGTCGCAGCCTCCGCGCAGACCGCGCGGGGAGCGCACCAATCGCTAATCGCCGATCATTCTCGTCGCAGCGCGCGTTTGTCCAGCAGAGCAGCAACCGCAACACGGCTGCCTCTCGTAAGCAACTCCGGCGCTGCACTGCGGAGCGAGACCCGGCGCGCGTTCCACCACAGCGCGGCGCGGCGCGTGGCGGTGGCGTCGCTGGCGGAGGAGGAGCGGGAGCTGGAGGCGGTGGAAGCGCTTTCAGACGCAAATTGGGCGCACATGAGTGCCACGTGGAGCCAGCAAGTCCAGTTGGACGAGAAAGAGAAGCCACTAGGTGCGATCATGGAGCCCTTGAAGGGAAAAAGGCTGAGATTAAAGACGTCTGAAAATTAGAAGCGAGGGTGTGTAGCAGAGGAGCTCGAGTTTTGCATCAGCCAGACCGGGCCGCGAATTCGTGCGCGGAACCCGCAGCACTCGTTATCCGGCCCAGGTTTCCCTCGCCTTTCCTCCGCCCTGTCGCCGCGCTTTCTTCCGCAAACCGCGCCCTTGCGGGAGTAACACACCTGTGCCCTCTTCCCCCCATCAGACCCATCCGGCTCTTCCTTCACCCATTCCCCTCCTTCCTCCGCCGTTGCGCGCAGCGGAGTACATGACGCTGCCCGCGTCGCAGTACTCGATGCTGGACGCGGAGCGCATCGAGCGCGTGGCATGGCATGACATAGCATGTGCCCTCTCCCCCCCCATTGTCCCTTCCCGCCCTCCCTTTCAGCGGAGTACATGACCCTCCCCGCGTCGCAATATTCCGTGCTGGACGCGGAGCGCATCGAGCGCGTGGACAGCAGCACGTTCCGCTGCTACGCGCACCGCGTGCAGTTCTTCAGCGTGGAGATCTGCCCCGTGCTGCTCGTGCGCGTCGACGAGGAGGCCGATGGGTGCACCATCCGCCTGCTTTCCGCCACGGTGAGCGCGGGCGGGGAGGCGCAGGGGGGGAGGGAAGCACGGGGAAAGCACGGGGGGAATTAGGGGAAGGGGGAACACAGGGTGGGGAGCAGCACTAAGGAACAGAGGGCGGACGGGCGCACCATCCGCCAGCTCTCCGCCATGGTAGGCGTGGGCGGAAGAGGCAAGCAGCGCAGGGGGAGGGGAAGCGCGGGTAGGGGGAGCAAGGGAGGCGGAAGGCTGCACGTGAGGCTTCTCTCCGCCGCTGTAAGAGACAAGCAGCGCAGGGGGAGGGGGAGGGCAGGGGGAGCGCAGGGGGAGGAAGGCAGCGTAGGGGGAAGGAAAGCGCAGGTAGGGGGTGCGGAGGGGGAGGTGGACGGCTGCACCATCCGCCTGCTCTCCGCCAGTATATGGGGAGGCAAAGGGAGGCCCGGAGGGGGCGAGGGGGAGGAAGTAGCGTGATTAGTTCTGTCGGCCACCAGGAAGCGGAGGAGAGCAACAGCGCAGGGGGACGGGGGGAGCACAGGGGGATGGAGAGCACGGGGGGAAGGGGAGCCGCAGAGAAGGGGTGAGCACATGGGGAAAGGGGCTAATTCCAAAAGCGCCTCAAAGGTTTTGGCCGTTCTTCCACCTCCTGCTTCTCTTCCACGCACCGCTGCTGCTCCTCCCTTCCTTCCTCTCTGCCACCACCCTATCGACTTCCCCGCCCTTCATTCTCCTGTTGTTTACCTCACCTCGCCTCGTTTGCCCCCCATTCCCTCCCCCGCATTCCCCTCCCCTCTCCCTTCTCTCGCATTCTCTATCTCTCTTCCGTCCCCCCTCTCCCTTCCCACCTCCTCCCATCCCCTTCACTCTTCCCTCTCCCCTCTCCCCTCTTCCCCCCTTCGTCTCACGTGGCCCTCCGCGCCCCCACACCAGCTGGACGGGTCACCCATAGTGAAGTCACAGAACAAGAAGTTCCGATGTAAGTGCAAGCTCTTTGCTAAGTGTTGCTCTTTGCCAAGCTTCGCCCCCATAAAATTGATGTCCCTCGATGAGCAAGGCTGTCAGGAAGCACCAGTATCAGCGTAATCCTTGATGCATGCTTTCCACCATCATTTCTCCCTTACACCCCTCAACCCAACGTCCATGGTGAACCGAATGCTTATCATTGCGCCCCCTTTCCCCGTCTCCTCTCGTCCCTCCCTGCGCTCCCTCCCTCCTCTCCCTCCCTGCCACACCCTTCAACCACTCCCCCACTCCCCCTCGCCTCCCCCAGCTTCTGGTGAACTGTGTGTTTACTGCGTACCCCTTCCTCCCCATATCCCTCCCTTTTCCACCTCCTACAATCCCCCCCCCCCTCCTCCCTCCTCTCCTCCCCCCCAGCTTTAATGGTAAACAGGGTGCGGTGGGCGCCTGACCCCTCCTCGCCCTCCATCTTTCCCCTCCCCCCGCTCCCCTTCCGCCCTCTTCCCCTCCCCCCGCTCCCCTTCCGCCCTCTTCCCCTCCCCCCGCTCCCCTTCCGCCCTCTTCCCCTCCCCCCGCTCCCCTTCCGCCCTCTTCCCCTTCCCCCAGCGTCCATGGTGAACCGGGTGCGGTGGGCGCCTGACCCCTCCTCGCCCTCGTCGCGGCTCATCATGTCAGAGACCACTCTCAAGGTGAGATGCCTTCATGCTGTCATGCCATCATGCCATGGTGCCATGCCTTCACCCCTCCTCGCCCTCCTCGCCTTCCTCGCCCGCCTCGCCCGCCTCGCGGCTCATCATGTCAAGGTGAGCTCTTGCCGTCATACCATCATACCATCATGCCATCATGCCATCACCCCTCCTCGCCCTCCTCACCCTCCTCGCCCTCCTCGCGACTCATCATGTCAGATACCACTCTCAAGGTGAGCGCATGCCATCATTGCTTCAATCACCGTGTAATCACCACTCTGGAGTGCCATTTTGTGCCGCGAATAGGCTGCAGCACACGGAGAAATTACTAGATTCTTCCACCAATACCCCTCTATAATTGTTCTTCTCCCCCCATCGCCCCCCACAGAGGTCAGTGGAAGTCCCATTGGCATTCCGGGTGATCCCAAGGGACGTCGTAGAGAGTGCTGGCAACAAGCTGCCTCACCAGTACGCCTCTCATTCACCCGCTCCCCCCATCTTGCCCCCTACAGAGCGCAGTGGAGGTCCCAGTGCCGTTCCGGATGATCCCAAGGGAGGCCATAGAGAGTGCTGAGACGTCTTAAAACCTCCCATCTCCCCCCATTTCCCCCCATCTCCCCTCATCTCCCCTCATCTCCCCTCATCGCCCCTTCCACAGAGCGCAGTGGAGGTCCCAGTGCCCTTCCGGATGATCCCAAGGGAGGTCATCGAGAGTGCCGGCAACAAGCTGTTGGAGCAGATTTTAAAAGTGGCTGTGCCGCGATTCCTAGAGCAGGTGAGCGCTGTGCTTCACTGAGTGCTCTGTGGTTGCCGCTTTGCTGGACTATGCACACAGGACGTCATAGAAACTGCAGGCAACAAGCTGTTGTAGCAGATTCTGAAGGTCACCGTGTCTGGTTTGCTGGTTTCTGGCTCTGTGTCTCCTCGCCGTTCTCCTCGTATCCCTTCTCTCCGCACTCAAACTGTCTGCTCCCCCCCTCGCTCCCCACACCGGAAGACGGATTACAAAGCCTGGCAGGAGTAGAAGTGGAGGGGCCTGGAGAGAAGGCAACTCTCAAAAGCCCCTCTGCTGCCGCTCCTGCTCTTCCCTCCCTATCCGCTTGCTCTGCTTCTCCGGCTACTGTTGCTGCTTCTAACCCTGATCTTCGGTTCCTCTCCCTATCCCTCCGCTCTGTCTCTATTCCCTCCGCTCTGTCTCTATTCCCTTCGCTCTGTCTCTCTCCCCTCTGCTTGTCTCTCCTTGCCCTGCCCCACCCGCCTGGCGTCTCTTGCACCCTATCTGTTTGCCCCCTCGCCACAGCTAAAGGGCTATGAAGCCTGGGCTGCAGCTTTCCCTGGATTTTCTCCATAAATCCCCTCTGCTGCTGCTCCTGCACTCCCCATCCGCCTCTCTCCCCACGGCTGAAAAAGGACTACGAGGCATGGGCTTCAGGGGACACCTCGTTGTTTCCCCTCCTCCCCCTACCCTCTCACTCTGTCTTTCCTTGCCCTTCCCCACCTGTCCCTTCTCACTGTCCCCTCCTCCCGCCAGCTGAAAAAGGACTATGAGGCGTGGGCTTCAGGGGATACCTCGAGAAAGCCCCTCGGCACAGGGGAGTTGTAACTTGTACCCGATATTAGCAGGATTACTACATGCGTATATAAGAGATGGACGCTGCAACTGCTGGATACAGGGTAACCAAGTTGAAAGGCAAGTGTTACCCAAGTCTGATTCTAGCGGCCATTCGGTAGTGTATGACAGTACAAGAGTGAGTAGTAGCACCTTTGTTAACATGCGTGGAACAATCTTGGGAGTACAGATGTGGTGTTCTGGTGTGGTGAAGATTCTTTCAGCCAGCCAGAGGGCACCTTCTTTGAGAAATGTGTCGTGGGGAGTGGGGAAGGGAAGGGTATCCGATGTGTGAAAGGCCTTAGCCTCTTGTATAGGGTAGGGTGTAGCAGAACCTTGAATTCCATGCTAGTGTTTACCAATCACTGGGTCAAATTAAAAAATCCGAGTTGCAACATTGTTGGCACAGCAGTTCCATAAGGCTGTGCTGTGCACTGTGCACTGTGCAGTGTGCACACGGTGTGGTGCAGTGCAGCCAACTGTTGACTGCCAACAGCAGCAGTGGGGTGAAGGGGGAGATCACCTGCAGTTTCACACTCTGGCTGTGGCGCTCCCAGACGTTCTTTCTGGGAATTTGCCTGAGAATGCCTGACAACGTGTGAGAATACCATGTTGAGAATAGGACAAAAGGGTAGATAACAGTGAGTAAAAGGGGAAGTGCAACACGGAGGGTGAAGAGAGGTGAGTGGGGAAAATCAGGCAAAAGGACATGCAAGGATAGCTGATGCTGATAAGAGGGCCATTCCCCCCTCTCTTAAATGGGCAGATGCAGAAAGAAGAAGCAGAAGGACTTGTCAGCACTCGGAACTGCACATTCGAGCACCACTCAGCACCACTCAGCACGACTCAGCACCGCTCAACACCGCTCACCCACTCTCAGCACCACTCACCAAGGCAGGACTTGAAGAGGATGTGAGGAGAATCATCGCTGGGTGGCTTTAAACTCTGTGTGCAACCACAGCAGTGAGTCTGCACATGCTCGTGCCTCCTATCATCATCCCCTGCAGGCTCCCACTCCCATTCTTGTCATGTCTCACCCTAGCCTTTCTTCTCACTTGCTCCGCCCCCCTTCCCTCCTCTCGTTCACTCTCGTCTCGCCCATGTTACCACTTTCCTCATCTCGCCCATGTTAACACTTTCCTCATCTCGCCCATGTTACCACTTTCCTCATCTCGCCCATGTTACCACTTTCCTCATCTCGCCCATGTTACCACTTTCCTCATCTCTTGCTTTCCAGCCTTCCGATACCCCTCACCCTTCCACTCATTGCCTCTTTCCCACGCTCTCTTCCGCTCCCTCCTTCCCTTCCTCTTCCTCTCTCTTCTCTAGTTCCGCAATCTCCCCCCCTCTCCCTCTCTCCCCCCTTCCGACTTCATCAGCAGAACCACGAGCACCAGGCCCCGGAGTAGGAGAATTGTTACCAGGTGTGCGGAGCAGGCGCTGCCTTGGAGCGAACTCTGCAAGGAAACGGATGAGAAATGAGGTAGATTGAAACGATATGAAGGTCAAACACGAGCAAAAAATTTATGGAAGAGAATGAAACAGGACTTTATGGTGGGACAGGGTGAGCTTGAGGCGAAATCATGCGAACATCACAACCCACACTTCTGCACCAGTGGTAACCACTAACCACCTCACATCTACCGCGCCATAAACGGTAACCATCTCACCTCCCAATCCGCTGTCAGTGGTAACCAACTCACCTCTCAATTTGCCATCAGTGGTAACCATCTCACCTACCAGTTCGTCATCAGTGGCAACCATCTCACATCTCAATTCGCCATCAGTGGTAACCACCTCACCTCTCAATTCGCCATCAGTGGTAACCATCTCAAGATCCAGCAGGGAGAGCAGGCGGGCGAGGTCAACTGCACTGCTGCACTGCTGCGCCCCCCTGCCACTCCCCAGCCTCATCCCCCCTCTGCTTCCACCTCCCCCCAACACCATCGCCACTGGCATTAGAAACGCTGCTGCTGCTGCTGCTGCTGATGATGGTGGTACTGTTGGTAGTGGTAGTGGTGGTGGTGCTGCTGCTGCTGGTGCTGCTACTGGTAATGTTGATGGGGCTGCCACTGTTACTGCTGCTGCTGCTGCTGCTGCTGCTGCTGCTGCTGCTGCTGCTGATGGTGGTGCTGTTGGTAGTGGTAGTGGTGGTGGTGCTGCTGCTGCTGGTGCTGCTACTGGTAATGTTGATGGTGCTGCCACTGTTACTGCTGCTGCTGCTGCTGCTGCTGCTGCTGCTGCTGCTGGTGCTGCTACTGGTAATGTTGATGGGGCTGCCACTGTTACTGCTGCTGCTATTGCTGCTCCTGCTTCTGCTGACAGTGCTGCTGCTTGTGCAGTGGGTATGGGGGGCTGGGTGGAGGGTATGGGTGCAGCAGGAGGAGCAGCAGGGGGAGGAGGCGGAGCAGAAGGGGGAAGAGGCGGAGCAGCAGGGGGAGGAGGCGGAGCAGCAGGGGGAGGAGGCGGAGCAGCAGGGGGAGGAGGCGGAGCAGCAGGGGGAGGAGGCGGAGCAGAAGGGGGAAGAGGCGACAGCTGTAGAGAGGCAAGCACGGCTGGTGAATGGGCAGCTGTGGGGAGCATGAGCACGAGAGCGCCCGAGTCCCCTTGAGTGTCAAACGCGTGGCCGTGTCGACCCACTATGAGGAGGTCTGTAAAGAGGGAGGTACCGCCCCCCTCGCTGTGCTCCACCGCGTATGCTGCTATGGTGCCCTGGGTTAGCCCTGAGGCGCTGCCCACCTGAAGGAATGAGGAGCGAGGGGAGACAAGGACAGGGGTGTCAAACGCACAGCCGTGTCGACCCACTATGAGGAGGTCTGTAAAGAGGGATGTACCGTCCCCCTCGCTGCGTTCCACCGCGTAGGCTGCTATGGTGCCCTGGGTTAGGCCTGAGGCGCTGCCCACCTGACAGGAGCAAGAAGAGAGACGAGAGAAAAGAGGGAAGAGGAGAGGAGTGAGCGGCAGTTAAGAATGCTTGGGAGAGGAAGGAGGTGTCTCCCCCCTTTGTTCGCTGTGCTCCAATGCATAGATTGCTGTGGTGCCCTGTGCGAGGCCTGAGACGCTGCCCATCTGAGAGAAGAGATGAGAAAGGAGAGGAGAGGGAGGAGGGAAGAGAAAGAGGGGAGGCGAGGGGAAGTGACGGAGGAGAGGAGAGAGAAGTGACGGAGGAGAGGAGAGAGAGGAGAGAAAGAGAACATGGGTGGGTGTGAAATCCTGCCCCTGCCATCACCCACGTTCAACGCACCTTCTACGTACCTTCCACGCACCTTCCACACGTGCTGTCCCACCACACTACGGATGTCGTCTGATAGGTTGACGCGGCGGGGCGGACCAACGGGGCCGATTCCCGCCACTTGCGTTGTCACGACCGATAAGTCAAACTCCTCGTGGAAGGGAATGTATGCGCCGTCCGTGCGCACAAACGAGTCTGCTTGTTTCGGGGACGAAGGGACGTGGGAACATGCATTGGGACATGAGGGGAGAACGTTGAACGGGATGTTGGGTGGGAAAGGATCGGAGGAGGAGGGTTGAGGAGAAGGGAAGGAATAAAACGTGTAGTGGAACAATGTAGGAGTGTTACAACTCTTACGGAATCACCTAATAAAGAGAACAATCCGCACCTGGGTTCATGTTGGCGAACACGCCGAACCACGCGTGGTCCGAAGCAAACGGCAAGGCTCGTTCCACCGAGCCTAAGAACCTCCCCGGACCAAGCGACACAGGCAGGGGGTGAAAGAGCTTCTGCTTCGGCTGGTCCAAATCAACTGCCACGTGGCGACTCGCCAGAAACCCCACCCCAAGGTAACCACTGCTCCCACCAAGACTGCTGCTCATCCCACCAGTGCCGCTCGTCCTCCCATGGCCACCGCCGCCGCCACCGCCACCGCTGCCGCTGCCACTGCTGTTGCTCCGGCTGGCTTTTTTAACAATCGCTCCCAGCGTTCCATACACCTCCTCGCTTGCAATCTGCGACCCCGGCCCGATCTTACTGCCACTCCCCCTCAGCTGCTCCACCAGCGGGTTATCTATAATAGCTGCCTCTGCGGCTACTCCCACCGTGCCTGCCACGTCACCCGCGTCACCTGCCACGTGGCCTGCAGCGCCCGGGCTGCTGCTGCTCCTGCAGCCGCTTCTCTGATTGGTCAGCTCCACCACGTCCACGTCACACTCGTACCCGCCCAGCCCCTGCAACTTCCTCGGAAGCTTCTGCGCCGGCAGCAGCCACTCCTCGTGCACCTTTCTTGAAACGAAGACGACTATAGCGGGGACGTCCGTCAGCCTTCCGCGCCGCGTGCGCAAGCCGAGCGCGGTGCCGAGGCTGTGGCGGCGGAGCGCCTCGCTGTGGCACGCGCGTATCAGCATCAGCTGCGCGATCGTCGTCGCGGGTCGCGTCATCATGGCCCCGCGAGGAATCCGCGACCCGGCGAGCGTCAAATCTGTCAGCGGCGCGCCAGGATTCGCTCTAGCTTCGGAACTCTCTCTAGCGTCGGCGCGACCACTACCTGTGGTTGGATTGGTAGCGAAAATTGCGGCGGGGGGCGCGGGGTGACGAGGGCTTGAATCTGCAACTGGAGACGCCAGCTGTCGGAGGAAGTACTCGCGGCGGGCGCGTGGCGACGCGTGCGAGCCATGCGCGTCGCAGGGAGGCCATTGGACGTATCTCGGCGTGGGCGCCGGCTCGTACTGCCCGGCCGATTCGAGCGGCTCCAGCGACTGCGGACCGTTGGAAAGAACGCATCGGACGGCCGGTTTTAGCTGGCTAAAGAGCGGATCTAAACAGCTGGGGGAGCGTCGATAACGCTTCCGAGTCGCCAGGGATTTGTTTGGGGAGCTGAGATCGACACTCGCGGCGCTGCTGCTGCCGCACGAACCGTATGTCCAGGCTCTCGTGCGACCCGCCGGGCTTTCGGGAAATAGGAGAGAGGACTTGGGAGAGGGCGAGGGGGAGAGGCTGTCCCATGCGCGCTTCTTCATACCGTTGCCGCCGCCGCCGCCTCCGCTGCCGGTGTTACGGGCGGTGTAGGAACGGGCGAAAAAAGGCGAGTCCATGGTGATTCCAGCGAGATTTCAGGAAATCTTTCCGAAAAAGGATTCTTAATAAAATCGTATGGGGAGTCGCGCAGTAGGAGAAGAATAGGCCTGAAAACTCAGAGCGGCGATACCATTCGCTCGTTGTTCCAATGGACTCCATTCATCTGCTGCATGAGCGCTTCCCTACGAAGGTCGCAAGCACATTGGCGGACTGGCAGTCGGGTCTAGACTTTACTACACGACGATTCTTGGCACGGAGAGAGTGAAGCACCCTTGAAGCAGCCGTCTCGGCTACGACTGCTCGCAATCTGCGACTTCCCATGGCGATCCGATGGAACCCGGCGAGGCGAGACTTTCGTGGATTGATTGACTGGACTGAGGCGTGTGTGGGGTGGAGATAGATGTGGATGGCCTCTCGCCACGTGCCAGTTGGCAGGCGTGGCATCATGACCGAGCTTCACGCGCCTCACCGCAATTATCTGCAATGAATTCGCTCCTGTAACTTAGGTCACGGTTCTGGGCGAAGTTTGCCCGCCATCAGCTCAAAATGGCCCTCAATGACGTGTAAAAACACCCTATCATTGGTCATCACACAAGTTTCCAGATATATTGGAGCATGGAAGCCAATCAGACGTGTACTTCCGTCTACACTTGTCCCTACTTCGGATGGCGGGCGAACTTCAGAACCGCGATCTTATTTCCAGGAAACCAACCACCTGGAGAGATGCTTGGAAAAGGAAATCATATGAAATACTGTACAGTCACGTTGAAGAATCACCTGACTTCGACCTCCGAGTCGAGAGAGAGGAATTGAGGGGAGGAAACTAGGTAAGAACAGGAACATATGCCTCTCCGACCAATCAAGTCTCGCTGCAACTCACGAGGTTGGTTTGACCGATGCGGCACAGGCAGCTCCGGTTCTCTCCACCAGAGTGAAATGGTTGTTGTTTTGACTTCAGGTGTAGGAAACGCATATATGAGAGCTGATTTTGTTTTGAGTAATTTCAACAGCGATCAATCAGCAACAAGCATTCAGTATTGATCATGTATTTTATCATGCAACTACACCACTCGGTTACGAGCCTCTCGAGTGCGCTCCAAGTCCCTCACTGCCTGCCAGACGAGCCAATGTGAGCCACCTGCATGGCCATTCCCCACCCTAGTCCAATCCAAAGCATATTGTGATCCCCATGCACCACCATCACAGCAGCACACAGCATGCCAAACAGAACCTCACTGTCTAGCCGAGTGACTTTTATCATGATGGTCGTTTATTCTACGTGCGTCACAACAACGGCTCGAAGCGCAGGGGCCACGCCCAGTTGGGTCTAGTATAGACTAGACGACGATCCTTGCAAACGAGAGAGACGAGCCCTGAATGTGCCATGCCATCTCGTCGGATGATGTGGTCTTTCGCGATTCCGGGATTTGCATGGTGCTCTAGGTTGAGGCGAACGAAACGAGGGAGGTGGTGGTGAACAGGCTGAGGTCCAGGCACGCGTCAATGTAATGTAGCGCTGACAGCTGGCTTCATGCTACATCATATGACTGCGAGCTTTGCCGTTCCACGATCATTAACAAAAAAATCCGTTATCCCTGAAATCGCGGGCCCCGAGAAGGTTAGTTTCGAGGGAGGAAGCGGATAGCCCCGTTTCGAGGGTACTACAGTGTCAACCCAGCGAAACAGTCAGATAATCGTCAGAGATACAGCTCCGGATTCGGAGTCCCTTTCGGAGCCCCTAAATTATAACACCCTCTTTCTCAACCTTTTCACCTTGCGCGACTCGTCGCTACAGTACTTGTCTCATGCGATCTGGTGCCATTAAAGCGACGGGCAACTTTTGGCAGTGTTGGGTTCAGAAGTTTTTTTTTTTTAACCAGGCTTGCCAGCGCGAAAGTGCTGGCTGGCGAAAACCAGGATTTCGTGCGGACACTTTCCGTCCGCAGTAACAGTTCGCCAGGGTTCTGGGTTTTGGGTGGCAAATGTGCACCGTCGCTTTAAACGTTCCTAGCAACCTGGGGGGAAAGCTGAACCATGTGACAAACTGGCTCAAGAACGCAAAATCTCCGTAATCGCTTTATACCCTTCCAAACCGAATAAGTGCATAACCTCACCTAATCGCATTCTTCACATTGTGCTTGTACAGTAGGTGACAAGACCATTCTGAACGTGGTGACGTTCTACAACCCATGTACGTTCTGCAACCAGGCGCTCTACTAGCGCGAAAGTTTAAGTTTAAGTTTTAAGTTTTTATTATGGTCGTAACCGCATACAGTGCAACACCACAAGCATGGCAAAAAGCCAAGGTCTAAAAGACCTACTCTATAACAGCGTTACTTGCCTATCAAGGATAGAATGAAGGCCAAAGCCTTTATCGGGTTGCACAGCTAAAACCTGAGCAGCTTCTACGGAGGATGAAAAGAATCGTTCAACAGCCAGGACTCTCGCAGAGCTGGATGAAGTTGCGGGGTGCCATCCAACCCGAAGGTAAGGAATTTAAGTGAGACGGCAGCATGGAGAAGATTTTTCGTAGCGCGCTTCTTTTTATCAGACCATTTAGCCCGTCGACTGAAGTAGATTTTACAGGAAGTTAAGAAGAGGGCCAGGATGCGATGAAGAGTTTCAAGTCGGGTGTACACAGTCTGCTCATAGTGAGAAGAGCAACGATCTCTCCAGAGGGTTGTGGCAGCAGCACCAACGAGCAGACACCATGGAGCGATGAGGCTGGATGGGTGAGGCAGCGGAAAGAAGACGGCCGCCGGTTCAACTGATGTGAGAAGGTGTCGACTAGCCACCCGCTGTATTGACTCGACAACCGCATGCGCATGCCCACAATCAAAGAACATGTGAGGTAGGTCTTCAATCCAGGGGAGACCACAACGAGGGCAGGCGCCCCCGGTGGAGGTGAAGCGGTATCTGGAACCGGACGGCAGCGTGAGGGTGAAGAGTCGAAAGAGAACATCACGGTGTCGTGAGGGCTGGTCCTTGAGGAATGAATGATGGTAGTCTGGAAGAAAGGGAATGGGATCCCGGACTATGACATTCCAGCGTTCCAAGTGATTAAGAGGAAGCGGCTGGTAGATTAGGTTCCTGATATCCGAGAGCGAGGGAGTTCCCGCAAAGAGTTCATGGCGAGAGCCGAGGGCAGGGCCGTGATCGAAGGGACCGGCTAGCCATCGTCCTTTGACGTGAACTTGGATGACCTCCTTGAATGTGATGGTGCGGCTTCCTTCACTCACGGTTGCCACCTGTCTCCCTTGATGCACACTGGAAATGTTGATAAGTGCTTTGAAATCTGGCAGAAGGGCGGACACACGAAAGATCTTGCTAGGAAGGAATGTCTTTTTAGCCTCCAACACCCAATCATCGACAGCCAGGTATCTTCTGCTCGGGGAGAATCTCCGTATCGTAGCCCACCAACTGAGAGGGATGGCATCAAAGACACTGAGAATGAGTGTCCTGTTGCCAGGGTACACTGAGGGGGGGAATTTTTCAAAGATTTTGTCTTCTTCCATCCGCCTTGCACTTGTACGAGTGGGAATGAGGAGCTTCCCAAAGCGGATTTGATCATTAAGCAGAAACAACTCATTCTTCAGGCGGCCGAACGGAACATCCCGTTCCTTGCATATGAACCTGTTAAAGGCGACAAGTTCGGCCATGAGGCTCCAGGGGTCCAGACGAGGCGGCTTAACTGCCGAAGGTAGTGGTAAAACGGCTTCAAGTTCAGCATGGAACCTGGCCGGGACCTGAGGGGGGAGAAATTTGACAATGGACGGGTGAGAAAGGTAACAGTGAAGGCCATAAGGCATAGGAACACAGGAGTGAGCAACATCTTCATAAGGCGAAGCGTGAAACCTTCTTACAGCCCATTGGATGGTGAGGGCACGAATGTGCGCAGAGGGTTCCAGAGCACCGACGCCTCCATGTTTCTTCTTGTTGTATAGGATCCGTTTGGGGATGAGCCTCGTAGCAAGCCCATGTTCCTTGTAGCGGGAGTTGGAGAGGAAGATACCAATAACACGGTCAAGCGTTGTGAGTATGAGGGAAGGGGGGGGTTGAAACCTAGCACCAAATGCATATAGGGAGGCCAGTCTTTCCGTGGACAAGAGGGATCGGCATGTGGTTGTGGCCTTAAATTGAGCCAACAGCTTGGTGCAGCCTCGGATACGAAGGATGATGTTGTCCCAGGTGGTGGCCCCGGGTTGACTTTGTTCCACGTAAATTCCCAAGATCCGCTCGGGCTCATCGGCACCCCTTATAGGAATTGAACCTGCATGGAGCAACGGGGTGTTGTGCATGTTAATGGGGATAATAGAGCACTTCTCCCAATTCGGGTGCTCCCCAGACATGGCTGCAAAGTTCTTGAGAACCTGAGTGGTTACCTGCAGTTCAGAGTCAGAATTGAGAAAAATTGACACGTCATCAGCATAGCAGGCTGCCAGCCGACGTTGGGATTGGTTGAAGGCGTAGCCAGGGATGAAGGAGTGTAAGTACCTCTGCATGACCTCGATCACACAGACGAAGAGGAGAGGGGCAAGGGGGCAGCCCTACCGCACACCTGAGCGCACGGGGAACAGGGGGCCAGAGAAGTTGTTGACCGATACCCTGGTGGAGGAGTTGGAGTGGAGCATGGATACCCACCGAATGAAACCGGGAGGAATCCCTAGGTGACGTAAACAATCATAAAGGAATTGCCTATCGACCATGTCATATGCTTTCCGGATATCCACCGTGAGAACGAGGAGTGGGTCACCTTGAGCGATCGCCCACTCCATGAGGTCCAATGTATCATTGATTGTATCGCCGATACGCCGACCTTTGATGAACGCAGCCTGTGCGGGGTTGATGATTTTGGGAAGAACTGCTTGTAAACGGGAGGCAAGGACAAGGGCAAGAACCTTGTAATCCACGTTCATCAGCGTAATAGGCCGCAGGTTTGATACAAGCTCCGTACTTCCACGCTTGGGGATGAGAACCGTCCTGCCGGCTTCCATGGACTTGGGAACTTGCCCTTGGGAGACAATAGAGGTGCACAACGTTTGAAACAGAGGGGCAAATAGGCTTTTATAGGAGCGAAACAGTTCCCCAGGGAGGCCATCAGGCCCGGGGGTTTTACCCCTGGAAAGCCGCCCCAGAGCCGACTCAATCTCTGCCAGCGAAAATGGTAGATCCAGACGGGCAGAGCAGGAAGAGGGGAGCACAGAGGTGCGCACTGAATTCCAGAACGAAAGGTCACGAGAGACTGGAGAGAGACCATTGTAAAGAGTGGAGAAGTACTCGGTGCAGTGCTTGGACATGCCCTGCAGGTCAGAGACAATCTCACCCGAGGGGAGCTTGAGATGTGGAATGAGAGAATCTTTGATGCGGCCCTGAAGACCAACGAGAAGAGAGGAGACCCCCATCTCTCTAGAGCCTTCCACCTTGAGCTTCGCCTTGAGCGCGATTTCGGAGGCACGAGAGAGCTCATAAGACTCCAGGCTAGAAGTGAGAAGGGATAAGCGGGCGGCTCCCTGCTGGTCAGAAGGGTTTTTGAGAAGGTGAAGCTGAAGGCGGCATGCCTCATCACTTAGAAAGGACATAGTCTTCCTTACCCGGGTTTTTTCCTCCTTACTGTACCACTGAAGTTGACGACAAAGCCTTTCCTTCCAGTGGTCCCACTCCTCGGTGGTGAACCCAGGTCTGAGTTCCTGAGAGACCTGTTTTAGGTGAGCACAGACAAAAGGCTTGAGAATGAGGGAATGCGGGAGCCACCAAGGCCTAGGGGCCATATTGGGGTTCCGAAACGCCAGATACGTACGTTCTGTCAAGGCGGGAGGAGGAGGGGGCAGAAACGGAGAGCAAGCATTCTGCCTGGGGAGGGAAGGTTGGGAGGAGGTGGGGGCAGATCCAGAAGGCAGAACTTTTTGATGGGAGGAAAAGGAAAACATGGCTTTGGTTGGAAACTTGTGCCGGTAGCAGTCAATAAGAGAGTGTTTCTTGAGCATATCCTCTAATAAAGCTGCCTCTGTGCGCTCCACTGGTTTCAGGTCCCGATTCCTGTCCAAGGGTAACACCACGGCATTGAAGTCACCGGTAAGAATTGTTCCAGAACTGGCGGAGGGTTGCTCCAGGTAGTGCGCCACAGTGTTGGTCCACCAGGCACGCCTGTCAAGATAGTTGTTAGGGGCGTAGATGGCGAGAAGCCTGAACTGTTCATGTAAGAAGTTGCAGTGAAGATATAAGCACCTTCCATCACCAGAGGATGCCCTGGTGGAAATGGAAACACTCGGATGGAAGATTAAAACAGCGATGCCGCCAGGTTTAGCCTGTAAGGAAGAGGACAGGCGAGGGGGAACTTGAGCATATGCTTTAGGTTTTAATTTGAAAAGAAGATGTGAAAAATTGGAGGTCAGCCAGGTGTCAGTGAGCACGAGGATGTCAACAGGATTCCTTGTGAACCAAGAGCGCAAGACATCAAGTTTTTGAGGAGAGTTTAGACCGTTGACATTGATACACTGTATTTTGAGGTGTATATCCATTAATGATCATAGAGGAGGGCCCCATGTGCTCCGAAAAGCACACATCCACAGGGGCAGGAGAAAGAGGCACCTTGAGGAGGAGCCGACAGGGAAATCACACAGCAATGACTTACATGTAACTCCCAACCGAATTGTATAGACAGCAACTACAGATACAACAGTACAGGATTATTGGAATACGAGGGGTACACACTGTATTTCCAGCCGCCGAAGCCTCCTAACCCTGCGCAAGGAAGGTGGCGATCGTCCCGTTCTGATTGAAAACATGGGCTTTCACATCCCCGTACTCCTCCAGGGGCGTGATGTTGCCAGAAGCCAGCTGGATAGCGTTCTGATGAGCGGGGCTCGCGATATGCTCAATCGCACCGTCCAAAGCCCAACCGCAGCAGAAAGAGCACAGAGCGCAAGACCAGACTTCCACCTTGAGATCCGTCCCAATGAAGAAGGTACCAGGGTCGGCCTTGAAGGAAGCCACTGCGGGGTGCTGGCCAATGATCCTGGCTGTAAAAGGCAGGGGGGCATGTAGGGAGCGGCACTGAGACCCACGATAGGAGACTGGAGTAGAGAGAGCAGGAGAAAAGACAGAGCAAGGCAAGGAACGAGCAAAGCCAGAGGGAACACCAACAGGCAGGTTGCGACCAAGAACAAGAGCAAAAGGGGAAGGCGATACTTGGGAGGGTTAATACAAGGAACCAGCAGAGCGGTCGAAGGAGCAGATGGAAGCACACAGGGAAATAGTTACCATTAACATTCTGGAGCTGCCCCATGGTGATGAGGTACGGATTTGCGATGCGGTTCCTCCTCACTGCAGCGAAGCTGCTGTGGTCGCGCGTACGATGGTTACTAGTGCACACAGCACATGAGTGCGAAGACACATTCACCAGGATAGGTTCCTGAACTCCTGGCACCCATATGACAGCAGGGATGGCTTCAAAGAGGGGGTCGTTAGGGGAGGCAACAGCAATGCCAAGCATCTGAGGTAAGAATGATTCCTCGTAAGGATCAAACAGCTTGTGGAAGAAAAGAAGGTCACCAAGCCAGCGAACCCCCTCCGTGGAGCTAGTCATCAGCAAGGAGTGGAGCGTGCGGACAGCAAACCCCACAGGAATGTTGCGCAGAATCAGAACCGTCTCGCCGTGGGCCTTGGCCGCCGAGAAGTCCGGGGCAGGATCCTGGAACACCTTGATTTCGGCCGTTGGTCCTTCGGAGGAGCGGTATGTGATCGGGAGCATGCGCTTGAAGCGATTCGCGTCGTCAACCGTCGGCCACTGAATCGTGTGGCGGCAGTACGACTTGCGGGGAAGGCGCAGGAGATCACCAGCAGATGCTTCGAACACAGGGACGCGACCACCAGCGAAATCACGCCCGCGGAGGATGCTACGGACGCGGGTGATGATCCGGCTGCGATGGGCTTCCAGGGCCTCAGGGAAGAGAAGAACAACAACAGCATCAGTGTCGCGGGCGAGGGCCGCAACAACAACTCCCACAGAGTCACGGTTACGTCGAAGACGTGAGTAACGACCGGTAATAGCAAGGGCAATAACAGGGTTAGCCTCCTGGGTAGACGCCGAGGGAGTAGGCGCTGCCGTGGAGGGACCAACCACGGGAGCCGTTACCGGGGTGACAGGCGGCACCACCGAAGCCGCAGGGGGAGCCACAGGCGCAGAACTGGAGGATCCGGCAGCACAGACGCGCTTAGCGGGGGGAGGAGCCGAGACAGCAGGTGTGGCAGCTTCTTCAGCGAAAAATGAGTCGACCGAGAAGGAGGCATCGAGCTCCTCTTCGCCCATAAGCTCGTCGTTGTTGTGCCGGGAACCCATTGCGCCAGGTGGTAAGGAGGAAGTGTCATGATACGACGATTTGTAGCATGGGAACGCGATTCGACGAGGAAGAGGTGAGAGAGTTGGTGCGACGGATCGCGACCAACCGAGGACAGAAATTGTTCCCACATCCCATAAGGGAAGGGTGTGGCTGTGGCTCTGGCAATGGCCTCGGCTCACAGTAACCAGCAAGGATCCAGCAAGGAGTAGAGGAGTCGCGAGGCGTGCATGGAGGGAAGCAGCAGTAGACCACGCCGTTGCTATGCAACGTGTCACCTTAACAGACGTGCATGTCTGAGCGCGAACGTGGCCTAACCAGAACCTGTCAGAAATTATAATACCCTCTTTCTCAACCTTTTCACCTTGCGCGACTCGTCGCTACAGTACTTGTCTCATGCGATCTGGTGCCATTAAACGTTCCTAGCAACCTGGGGGGAAAGCTGAACCATGTGACAAACTGGCTCAAGAACGCAAAATCTCCGTAATCGCTTTATAGCCTCACACCATTGGGCCGTTTCGCTGCAGCAGTCAGTCTTGGCCAATCCGAACGTGGCCACCATGTGGTGCTGGAGGGCTGCCAAGGATCCTGCCCCGTTGCCATCACATGCGACGCGTTAGTGACAGCCTTTTTACTAGTGCTACACTGATGCATCAGACTTTTTACAAACACAACACTGACATTTCAGGCTTTTTTTTTTTGGAACACTGTCAATCAGAGTTTACACACAGGGGGACCCTGATGGGTTGACGACCCTAAAAGTGAATCTGAGGGCCTGCTTTATACCCTTCCAAACCGAATAAGTGCATAACCTCACCTAACCGCATTCTTCACATTGTGCTTGTACAGTAGGTGACAAGACCATTCTGAACGTGGTGACGTTCTACAACCCATGTACGTTCTGCAACCAGGTGCTCTACTAGCGCGAAAGAGGGTGTACTGATGAGGAAAGGAACGAGCCCATCCATGACCAGATGACGACGTGTCAACATTGACCTCGCAGTGGCTACAGCTCCTAAGGGACAGCTAGACTGGTGCAGAACAGTGTGCTTCGACTTGTGCCACTCCGAGTGGGGTTGTGTCAAGCATGGTGTACATTCATTATAGGATGGGTGGTAGGTGATGAGTCACCTAAAACAATTGTGGAAACTTCTACACCTACTTTGAACATCAAACATCTAGCCTTATTTGCACACATCCAACCAATTACAACTACACCACTCGGCTACGAGCCTCCCTGGCTCGCTCCAAGTCCCTCACTGCCTGCCACCTCTCCCTCGATAGCTCCCTCTCTCCAAAGCTTGCAGCTGCCAGACGAGCCAATGTGAGCCACCTGCATGGCCATTCCCCACCCCATGCGACAGAGGAACAGCAAACAGACAAAGAAGAATATATGATCCCCATGCACCACCATCACAGCACACAGCACGACAAGCAAAACCTCACTGACTAGCCCAAAAGTCAAGCGGTCGATGACATAAAAATCCAATAAGGGGTCTTCCTGTACTTGGTCCAACAGAGCAGGCGGAGTCTCAAGGAGCAAAGCAGCAGGCATCACTCAGCAGCAGCGATGAAACCATCAGAAGCAGCAGCAGGCAGCGCGTACCTGGGAAAAGTGTCGGAGTCGAGAGAGGGGTCCTGCTGCCGTGCTGCCACGAGCTGCTGCGAATTCTAGGAAATGCCCCGCAACAGGCATTGCGCAGCAAGAGGCATCGCAAGCACCGGGCAGCGCGTACCTGTGGAAAGTGTCGGAGTCGAGGGACGGGTCCCCCTGCCGCGCTGCCACTAGCTCCCGCTCCACTTGCTGCCCACACAGGTGGTACGTGGGGAGGGTGGGATGTGGCGAGGGTGGGATTTGGAGAGGTGAAATGTGGCGAGGGTGGCATTTGGAGAGGTGAAATGTGGCGAGGGTGGGATTTGGAGAGGTGAAATGTGGCGAGGGTGGGATTTGGAGAGGTGAAATGTGGCGAGGGTGGGATTTGGAGAGGTGAAATGTGGCGAGGGTGGGATGTGGGGAGGGTGGGATGTGGGGAGGGTGGGTTGTGGGGAGGGTGGGATGTGGGGAGGGTGGGATTTGAGGAGGGTGGGATGAGGTGGTGAAGATGGGTTGCTGAGGCTGGAAGGGGCTGTGATACCCACAGGTGGCATGCCCATGTACACTCACATGCACATGCACGTGCATGTGCATACGCAAATATCCTCCCTTATCACGAGAAATGCACTCAGCAAAAACCAAAACCCGCACGCATGAACAATAATCGCAGGGAGGCTCAAATACACACCTCCCGCATGTCCTCCTTGATCTCATGATCCAGCAGCCGGCAGCAGCCAATGTACCGCCGCCACGTGGCGACCTCCGGCTCGTCCTCACGGACAGGCTGAGGTGGCGCCGTGCACCGCACTGGCAGGCTGACGTCAGCAGGCAGGAGGCGTGACGTGGCGTGGGAGAGAATCAGCACAGGTATATCGCTCTGCATCTCCATCTTATAGTACTGAAAATCGTAGTCCACTTTTTGCCACTCCAATAGCTCTTTAAGAGCCTGCAGGTTCTGGCTCCCTAGCGCCGCCACCCTTCCCGGCTTTAAAGCCGTCTCGTCAATAGTTAGGTGGGTCCCTGCTGGTAGCTGCAGCACGCCAGAGACTAGTCTGTCAGAGGTATAGTCCTTGTGGGGCGTGAGGCGGCGCGAGTTAAGATTGTCCAGGGAGAGCGGGAGAGTGTGGGTGGCTGGGAGGAGGGTTTGGAGAGAGGAGGTGAGGGCGGAGAGAGAGGGGGAGGCGGCTTGGGAGAGTGAGGGAGGGGAGGAAGAGAGAGGAGGAGGGGTTGGAGAGGGAGTGGAGGCCGAGGAAGGTTCTGGGAAGCCGGAGAGGTTAAGAGAGAGCTTGCCAAGAGGCATGGGCTCTATGCGCGTGTGTACCTGCATACATGCACACATGCACATAAGCATACATGAATCCATGAATCCATGCACACATGCACACATGCACACATGGATACATGGACACATGCACGCACGCGTGGGAGAGGCGAATAGAAACAGCTTGAACCATGCCAGATGTTGCCTGTTGCAACACGTCAAGACAGCAAGCGCAGCAAAAGGGACTCTGCCGCTGTGCTCACCATGCAGGTCACATGGCAAACCATGCTCCGTGCATGTGATGTGTGTGTGTTGCTGAATGGCCTGCACAGAGTTACCGGAGACAACAGGTGCAGCAGTAGGCACTCCGCCGCCAGCCTGTCACTGGCATGTGTGAACTGCATCTTAGCACTACGTTACCGCACGCCATATCACCCCATACCACACGCACCCGCGACAGCAGGTGCAGCAGCAGCTACTCTGCTGCCAGTGTGCCACTGGTGTGTCCCTGTGTTATATCATGCCATGTCAAACGCACACCCACCGTAGCTTTACCACCCCACTGCACACATACCTGTGACAGCAGGTGCTGTCAGTAGCGGACAGGTGGGCTGCGCAGGTCTTATTTCCATCAACTCGAATGGTTCTTATAACGACGGATCAAACCCCATGGAATGAATGACGAGATGAGCCCGGCATACCCGCGACAGAAGGTGCAGCAGCAGGTACGCTGCTGCCAGCCTGCCACTGGTGTGTGTCTGTACAGTATCTAATCAATACACCATTTCACCTCACACCACACATACCCGTGACAGCAGGTGCAGCAGCAGGTATTCCGCCGCCAGCCTGTCGCCGCCCAGAGCAACAGCCAGCCGAGACAGCAGCGCCGCCCTGATGCTCGCCGCTGCCTGCAGGGGGGATGTGCGGGGGAGGGGGGTCGGGGGAGGAGGGACGTTCGAAGTGACTTCTTTCTCAGTCCATTCAAAGGCCAGCGCAGCAGCCAGCCGAGACAGCAGCGCCGCCCTGATGCTCGCCGCTGCCCGCAGAGAGGCATTTGAGTAGTCGACTCAGTAGTAAACGAGGAGAAATTCGGGGAGCAGGAATGGGGTGGGGCACATTTTGAGGTGACTTTGTGAGTCGACTCAAAAGTAAGACACGAGGAGAAGTCAGGGAAGGGAAAATGCGGTGGGGCACAAAGGATTGGAGAACAAGGCAGGGTCACACGAGGAGGGTGAGGAGGGATGGTGTACTGATGAGCAACCCTAGAGGCCACACCGCTACAGGTGGGATAAGAATGATACTCACTGCTACAGTGGGTTCCGTGACGGGCTGAAAAAGGTCGGGAAGCTTCCTCCAGGTGAGGCGGTGTAACCGCAACACCTGGCTGCTGAGCAGACACGCAGAGGGGCACCCACCCATGCCCATGCCGCCTCCCAGTCACATCTCGCCCCCCATGCCCATGCCCACTAAGACTCACCGCCACAGTGGGCTCCACATCAGTTGAGAAGAGGTGAGGGAGCTTCCTCCAGGTGAGGCAGTGTAATCGCAACACCTGGCTGCTGGGCAGACACGCAGAGGGGCACGCTCCCATGCCCATATCGCCCCCCATCATCTCCACCTCCATCGCTGCTCCTGTGCTTCCGCCTGTGCCTGCTCCTGCGCCTGTGGCTGCGTCTTGTGGTGCTGCTGCTGCTGTGTGGGCAGTATGCACGGTGGGCGCGGATGGTGGTGCCACCACCCCCACGAACTCCACCACCTGATTCAGCTTTACCTGCGACTCCACGCTGTCGTACAGCTGATGGGGGGATGTGTATGCATGCACGGGCACCAGTGGGAGGGAGGGAGAGAGGTGCTGTTATAGCGAGTGCCCATGGTGCTATCACCACCCCCACCAACTCCACCACCTGGTTCAGCTTGACTTGGGACTCCACACTGTCGTACAGCTGATGGGGGCGATGCATGCATGCAGGAGAGCGAGAGAAGAACAAGGAGTGAGTGTAGCGAGAGCATGCACAAGCAAGTGACACCAGAAACACGGAGTGAGGCACACAGAGAGTGACCGGGACGCGTACACGCAGTGAGCCACAGAGAGAGAGTGAATGGGGTGCGTGCACGCAGTGAGCATGCTGCTCTATCTCGCACCTTGACAATGCAGGGCAGCAGTGGGGGGCCATGGGAAGCAGAGGCAGAGGGCCCGAGAGGGAAGTGCAGATCCACAAACGGAGGGGGGTCGCCAGCAGCAGCAGTGCTGCCGGGCTGTGCCATGGTGTTGCTGCTGCTGGTGGGGATGGCAGCGGCTGTGGTGTTGGCAACTGCTGTGGTGGCCTGGAGGGGAGGGAAGCAAGAAAAGCATGCAGGGAGAGGAGGAGTCGGGATGGGGGAGAAAGTGGGGACAAGAGGAGCAGGAAAGAGAAAGGTGCCGTCCTCCGCACACTATGCAGGTCAGCGAATTGTTTCTTTACCAGCAATTCTCCCTTAACTCACACTCCTCCCAACCCGCCCACACCATTCCACCCCTTCCCCCGCCGCACCCACCTTCCCCCGCAACACACCCCACTCTCTGTCCCCCGATTCGACGAGGCAAACCTGTGGAGTGTATGCGAAAGGGAAAGGGCGGCCGCCCTGCCTTCCCTTTTGAGAATTCACGTACCTGTCTCTTGGATTCCCCTGCCTCGCTGGGAGCCACCCTGGTTTCCACGTCCATGCCCTGCAAGCACCCAGACCAATGAGGCATAGGAAGCATAAGAACCATAGGAAGCATAGGAAGGCTCAAATGAGGCGGCTTAGATACATCCTGCCTGTGCGAGATGCTGACCTGCAGGCACCGAGAGCGTGAGCAGTGGGAGCATGAGTGAGAACGTCTCTAGCGGCGCCTCAAGTACCTTGCGGTGTAAACACTTGTTCTGCTTACACTTGATACACTTGCGGGAGTGCTGTGAGAACAAGGTTTGGGTAACAGAGTGAGCAGATGACACAGGTGGATCAACAGGGTGAGCAGATGACACAGGTGGATCAACAGGCACAACGAAGGAGACCCAAGGAAGACTGACTCAGCTGGATTCAGCTGATGTCCAGACCCACCATAAGTTCAGCGTCCCCCTCCTCTCTGCCCCTCTTCTCCGCCCCACCGCCCTCCTCCCCCCCGCTTCCCCCCTCCCCTCTCCCTCGGTTCCCCCTCCCCTCTCTCCCCCCGTCCCTGAGAGCCCGCGCCCATGGCTGCTCCCCCGGCACCTGGTGGGGGGAAAGGGGAGAGGAAGGAAAGGGGGGACGGATACCCAGGGGGGAAAGGGGAGAGGAGGGGGTGTGGAAGGAGGGAAGGACGGGGAAGGGGGGAAGTGTTTGGGAGAAGGATGACATGGAGACAGAGAGGAGAAGAGGAGGGGGGGAGAATTGGTGGAGCGAGAGAGAAAGACGGACATAGATGAGGGATGTAATAATAAGAAAAATACAAAACAATCCCAGTGGGCGGCAAGAGAAAACGAGGCTTTGAGTGTGGAGCCAAGAAAAGCTGTCCACTTGCACTCACCGGCACGCAGTACAGCAGCCGCCTCTCCCAGATACTGCCAAAATCCGCCGCCCCTTCCCCCAGCCCCTCCGCCCCGTCTCCCCCCATTCCCCCCCCGCAGTCCCCATCAGTGTACTTGGTTGTGCGCCAGGGGGGAGAGGGGGGGGCGGAGGAGCCTGAGGGGGAAGCGGATGGGGGCTGTCTGCTTCGTTTGTAGAGGCCCTGATAAAACTCGGTGCCCCACATGTCCTGTACCTGCAGAAACGAGAGACGGTACAGCAATAGAGTGGAAGAACAGAAAAGCACGCTTTGAGCTTGGCAGCAACAGGCAAAACCAAGCCCACACAGGCAGAAGTCACATGCATGTTAAAATGAGACAATGCATGTCCGAATGAGTCGACGCATGTCAGAATGAGTCAACAAAAGCCCCGGAAAAATCGAATCAAGGAAGAGTGTGCAAGTCAAGGCGAGTCAACGCGAGTCAAGGCACTGACCATGCCTCGGAATCGGACAAGCGAGCCCACCGGCACGTGATCCACACCCACTGAGTTGATCTCAGGCACCTGGCGGGTAAAGGTCGCGAGAGGCGGGGAAAGGTGAGGGGTTAGAAAAACAAAGGCGGTTGAAATACACGTGAATTTGAGTCCAGCCAAAATGCGCGTGATCCACACCCACTGGATAAATCCCCGGGACCTAAGGAGGGAGTAGAAAGCAAGGAAGGTATGGGTTTATATTGACCCTGCAGGTGTGGGGACCGGTTCTGTGCAGTGCAGAACAGTTTCGAAAGCGTAAGGTTGCGAAGCGCAAATGAATAGTCGCACCAACAACTCGAGTATCACAGGTCTAGGCGGAAACAAATCAACGCTTCCCACCTTATCTATGTTCCCATCGCGGAACAGCTTGTGTCACTTTTGAAAACTGACACAAGCTCAAGAGTGACACTAGCTCAAAAGTGACACAAGCTCCACCTTATCAATGTTCCCATCGCGAAACAAGAATTCATCGACGAGCGTGCGAACTCCCCAGTCTCCTTCCGCCAGCTGTCGCTTCATCGCCTCCTGCGCGGCCCCGCCATCGCCGCCGCCTTGTCCGCCGATTTGTGCGGCGCTGCGGAGCCGGTGGACCTCGCGATCGAAGAGGACGCGCACCGCTCCCAGGGGGTTGGCAAGGAGATCGAAGGCGGGACCACCCATCGCTAGCCACTGGCGTTCCGCGACTGGCGCTCTGCGACTGGCGGTCCGCCACTGGCGTTCCTGAGAGCACAAGTTGATGACGGTCTTTTGGTCTACCGAGCAAATATCTGTACAGATTCGTGGAGTGCCAGGAAGGAAGGAGAGACGTGGGTGGAAGGCTAAGGCAAATGGTTGACAGTGGCTTGGCTTGTCAACTGGTTACCCGTCGCTAGTAGCTGGCAGTGATTATCACGCTGAGAACCGCAGATTGCAGGTGAACTCTTGCACGAGCGACGGAGAACGAACAGCTGACGATGCCCAACGACGTATGCGAGGGGCGAGAATAAAGTGGAAGACAACAAAG
Organism: Closterium sp. Naga37s-1; assembly: GCA_947471745.1. Lineage (NCBI taxonomy): Eukaryota > Viridiplantae > Streptophyta > Zygnematophyceae > Desmidiales > Closteriaceae > Closterium > Closterium sp. Naga37s-1. Next base: position 3,325,727 of record CANJKZ010001093.1, on the reverse strand, counting down.
ATCGGGTTACCAGCTGAGTGCGATCTACTATTGGCATGCTACCAGAGAAATACATTTCTAATTATGCAAGACTTAACAAAGTGACATGTGTGTTATGGTTTCCCGTTCCATCCTTCTCCATGCGATCATGTTTTGAGTTTTATGCCCGAACAGCAGCAATAACATTTCACTAGCATTGCCTACATTATCTACAACTCATCAACACTTTTAGCAGCACAATTTTCAATTTCTATGGGCTACGGTAGACACGCGCTAGCATCCTGTGATTAGGAAGATGGTGTCACCAAACAGCAATGTCAGTGTTGTTCAATGTCAGCAGCTTTGGCAACCTCATTGGTCTTGTTGCAGCAGCAGCGGTAGATAATGAGTGCGATGAAAACGACGAACAACAAAATGGAGATGGCAATGAGCAGTCAGCTCCACCACGAAAGACCGCATGACCTATTGCACTGGTCTCCCTGGTACACTTGACCTGATATGATGCAGGAGGCGGACGGGAGAAGAACAGGGGAATGTCAAGCGCAGAGTGAGTGTGCTTTTATTCTTGGAAACGGCACACCGCATAAAGCAGTTGGGTGCAAGCGGGTCACCACAGGCCTCAGATAATGTACACCGGAATCACAAGCCAGCATCACCAATTCCTAACCGACAACAGCTGGAGAAAAAAGGACTGAGAGAAACCAGGGTTTTAGCAAGACGCACCAGAGCTACCATTGGTGGTGTTGGTCGAATCAACCCAAATGGGCTCGAAGCTAAAACTGCAACCACTGCTTGTCGAAACGCACAGCTGCAGGGAGCAAGTTCCGCAACCAATCGTAATGTCATGCATGATGTGGTCGATGAGGTTCATCAAGGTCCAATGCGGTCCAAGAAGGGGGGAGGCACAAGAAGGAACACAAAAGTTTTCTTTTGAACGGAGAGCAAAGAGCAATGAGCAATTCGAGCCACTTCTCCACTTTCCATCACGGAGCTAACGGGTGAGTAAGTAAACCGCGATCTTGGGTGATGATCCATTTGGCAGGTGAAACAAGAACGCGCAGAAGTGAGTCTGAATCAGAATCATCTTGGAGTGACATACCGAGCATGCTTCGACGCAGGCCGTAACGACATCGGACGCGTTCTGTGGGTTCTTGCAGTCGTAGTAGGTAGTTTTGGTAGAAGCTGCTACGCCGCAGCGTGCGAAGACTATGAGAAAAGTAGCAACTGCTAGTACCACGCTCCTCTTGCGGGGGATGAAAACGCCATGATTTCGAGAGGTGTAGTTGGTGAAGAATCAATCAGATGGATGAAGCACTATCACTATGCAGCCTGATAGATAAATTACTGAGAACGTTGAAAATACGAAAGACAACGACCACTTTCTGGTAGACTCAGGTGTTGATGGTGATATATAGCCATTTCCAGCATAGAGAACCTCGCCCTGCTGGGTCTCCGCGTCGCGACGCACATTGCGGAAAAGGCAAGCTCGGTAAGTGGCGTCTGCGTGACTTCTCGTCGCATTTGCACTAACATTATTAGGGACAAATAATGGTAGGCGAGGAGGGTACCAGAGAGTAATGTTGCGAGTAACTTGCACGTGACAATTGTGTCCCGGTATAGTGCAGCGGAAGGAAGTCATAGCGTCATTGCACAATTACACCTGGTCCTCCTTATTTTCACCAACCCAACCTTGTTTTTGTCAAACACCAAGTGTTTCTTTTATTTTAGTGAGATGGACATCCTGAATTATTTTAAGTTTAATGAGACCTTGGGGCTATTATTAAACAGCCAGGAGGCATTTCAGATACCGTAGGAGACTATGGAGCTAATGAAACTCACACTTACGGTAGTGGTTTGATAAAATGGCGGATTGGCATTGAGAGAGTTGCTCCTAGCCGTCATTTCCCACAGCTTGTCTCACCAGTCCTTACACTCGCCTCACCTGCAGGATCCGGGCCCGTGCCTCCTCAATGGGGTGTGGGAAGTCAATCTTCCTGTCCAGCCACCCCGAGCGCATGAGCGCCGGGTCCAGGATGTCGGCCCGATTCGCGGCTGCCACCACCTGACTCGCCCCAAGTGCATGAGAGCGGGTTTGAGGATCTCAGCTCGATTTGTGCCAGTAGCGACCAGACATGGTGTGAGGTGAATGGGGGTGAGTGGAGTTGAATTCGGTGGGGGGATGAGAGGGACGTGGGGCAGGACGGTCTGAGTCACCCCTAGTGCATTGGAACGGGCTCCAAATGTCGAGATTAGCTAGGAAGGAATGTGTATTAGGTAAGAGGGAGGGGGTACAAGGATGTCGAGATAGTTGGGTTGTACCCTCTAAGGTGTGACCCCTACACAACATAGAGTAAGATTAACATAACAATGTGCTTTGACACACCCCCATAGGTGAAGTAGGGGATAGCCAAACCTAACAGTGGTCACAAGACCAGTCAAGCAAAAGAACAAGCAAGGCAAAGCCCACGGTGGATCTCAAGGACACCACACAATCTGAGCACAAGCAGGCGGCCACAAGGCCAGTTCACATGCAGATTTATAATAGCAAGGCAGTACACCGATCACAACCTAGCAAGAGTAAACATGCAGGTATAAAGATATATAGCAGTGTACAACAAGAGCAAGTCAAGCAACCAGCACGTGAGGCAGAGTGGGCACAAGCCCAAGAGCAGTGCAGAAACGCTGATGATCACCAGCCCCAAGGGCCTTGGTGAAGACATCAGCAGTGTTGGCCCGAGAGGCCACGAAGGTAAGGCGCAGCTGACCACGATGCTGCAGCTCACGCGCAAGAAAGTAGCACAGAGCAATGTGCTTCATTCTGTGCTCCAGTCTCTGCTCGCGTCACAAGGCAAGCATTGCCTTGTTGTCGACGTACAGAACTAGAGGAGAACGAGGCCGCTCCCCCGAGTCGGTCAGCAGGTAGGTCAGCCATGGCCCCAGCGCAGATCTCGGCCTCACAACTGGAACCAAGCACAGAAGAAGAACGAGTGGACCTCCACGAGACAGAACCAACGCCAAGACTGAAGGTGTAGCCCTGTGACGAACGCTGAGTCGCCTGGTCATCGGCCCAAGAAGCGTCAGAGTGTCCTGTGAGGACCACCAAACCCCGTCCTCCAAGCACGAGCCTCATGCCCGATGTGCTGCACAAGTAACGCAGTACCCTCTTCGCAGCATCAAAGTGCACCTTTCGGTGTCTACCGGGTGCCACGTAGCGAGCCAGAAGGCTGAGAGGGTACGCGAGGTCAGGTCGTGTGCACGTCATCAGGTACATGAGGCAGCCCAGAAGCTCTGGGTACGGACCACTCGGCTCTACGGGCTCGTCCGAAGGTGGAGCTGAGAGCGAGTGGCCGGTAGCCACAGGAGTGGGCTGTGGCGAGGAGTACGTGAAGCGAAAGCGCTGAAGGACCTGGTGCACCATCTGTGACTGAGTGAGGGTGATGGTGCGCCGTGCTCTGTCCCGGGTGATCTGCAAGCCAAGATAGCTCCGCAGCTCACCCGGGTCAGTGCAGGTGTGTCTCTCCTACAGCTCCGCCTTCACTAGGGTCAGTGCCTCAGTGTCAGCTGTAGCAAAAACCAAGTCTTCGACGTACACGAGGATGTAGAACGGCGGCAGAGTAGTGTCGATGCGTAGAAACAGCGACGGGTCAGCAGTCGAAGGAGCAAACCCAAGAGCCGCAAGTGTCGTCCTCAGTGTGTCGTGCCACTCACGGGGCGCCTGACGCAGGCCGTACACTGGTCGCCGTAGGCTCCATTGGATACCCGCAGGAAACGACCCAGTGAAGCCCTGTGGACGGCGCAACCAGATGGCCTCGTGAAGGCTACCCTGCAAGAAAGCTGTCGAGAAGTCGAGGGAGTGCAGCTCGTAGTCACGCTGAGCTGCAACGTGTAGCAACACCCAAAGAGTGGTCATCTTTGGGGTGGGGGAGAAGGTCTGAAAGAAGTTGACCCCCTCACGCTGACTGAAACCTCGAGCAACGTAACGTGCCTTGAAGGCAAGCGGAGAACCCGGCGGCCGCTTCATCCTGAAAATCCACATGCCACTGACGATGTTCGCCCCAGGTGGGGGAACCTCATCAACGTAGGTGCCTGTGGACTTCCAGGAAGCCATCTCTGCGTCCATGGCTGTCTGCCACTAAGAGGAGTACTCACCCGAAATCGCCTCCCTGTAGGAGCGCGGGGTGGGGATGTCAAGTGCATTCGGGTCTCCCTCAGGGGCAAGCAGCATGGTCGTGTGATGGGGTGAAGCGGCAGCAAGGCACTCCAGCTCCTCCTGTCTGTCCTCACGAACGTCACAGCCAAGGGCAGTACAGCCAAGAGCAGTCTCACCCCCGACGGACGGAGGACAGGCAGGGACAGGGTCAGAGACAAGACTCGCAAGGTAGTCTAGGCGGTACACACCAGCAAAGTCAACAAGCTCAGCTACTATGGCAGACGCAGTAGGAGACGAGAACGTAGGGTCCGTCACAACCGTAGCAAGAAGGCGAGTAACAGACGGACTGGACGCACGAGCAAGGTCAGACGGAGGGTCAGCAATGTCAGGCAGAGAGGACGCAGGAGGTAGCGGTAGTACAACACGCTGAGGAACAGAGGAAGGACGGAGTGTCATATCGTGAGTGCCGGGGACAGCCGAAGCACGCGGACGACGAACACGAGGAACACGAGCACGGACAGCAGCTCTAGGCTCAGGCTCAAGGTCAAAGCTAGACTCAGGCTCTCGACACTCAGGGGTGGAAGCACGAGTCTCAGGCTCCTGACGCTCAGTCAGGGACTCTGACACCGCAGTGTAAGGAGCAGGAGCAGGCAGAGGGGAGTGTGGTAGCAGCGGTGGCTGTGACTGGACCGCTGGCGGACACAGCAACGGAGGAGTAGTACCTGCCACAGGGAAGCCAGTAGCACCTCGCGGAAGACCGAGAAGGTGGCGAAGAGCACCAGTAGCTCCCGTACCTCCAGCACGAGCAGCTCCTCCAGTACCCCCAGCAACACCTCCAGCAGCAGTAGCACCAGCACCTCCAGCACCACGAGCTCCGACAGCGCCAGCACCTCGAGCACCAGTAGTACCTCCAGCACCTCCAGTGCCTCCAGCTCCAGCGCATCCAGCACCAGTAGTACCTCCAGTACCTCCTGTGCCAGTAGCTCCAGTAGCACCTCCTGCACCTCGAGCATCAGCAGTACCACCTGCTCCGGCAGCTCCAGCACCTCCAGTACGAGCACCTCCGGGACCAGTAGCTCCAACACCTCCAGTACCTCCAGCTCCAACGCCTCCAGCACCAGCAGTACCAGCACCTCCAGGGTCAGCAGCTCCCGCAGCTCCAGCACCAGTAGCACCAGCACCTCCAGTGCCACTAGCTCCAGTACCTCCAGCACCGGCAGCAGCTCCAGTACCCCCAGCACCAGCAGCTCCAGTACCTCCTGCACTAGCAGCACCTCTAGTACCTCCAGTAGTACCTCTAGTAGTACCTCCAGCACCAGTAGTACCTCTACTACCTCCAGTAGGACCTCCAGGCCTGGTAGCTCCAGTACCTCCAGCTCCAGAACCTCCAGAAGGACTCGCAGCACCCCCAGAGTCAGCACCCGAAGTCTTAGCACCCCTAGAGTCAGCACCCAAAGTCTCAGTACCCTCAGTCCCAGGACCCTCAGGCTCAGCACCCTCAGGCTCAGTACCCTCAGTCCCAGCACCCGCAGTCCCAGCACCCTCAGTCTTTGCTCCAGTGTCCACAGCAGTAGGCTGCAGAGGCGGCGAAGACGGCACAGGTGGTAACCCGGAGGGGGTAGCCAGACGAGGAGAGAGGGCACCCCCAGACTCACCACCCCCAGCCCCAGACTCACCTAAGGGAGCAGGACCCTGTGGGGGGAGGGGGTCTACCGGGGGGGGGGGGGGGGACTGGTACCAGGAAGAGGGGTGCAAGGGGGATCGGGTGGGACGCGTGCGGGTGAAGCCGGTAGTGACAGACTGACTCGTCGAAGGTGACGTCCTGAGAGGACAGAACACGACGCGAGGCAGGGTGGTAGAACTGCCAGGGTGGAGCGTCGGTGGGGAAGCCCAGGAAGACACAGCGGAGAGTGCGGGGAGAGAGCTTGCTCGCTTTAGTATCGCGAACAAGGGAGAGCGCGCCCCAGACCCGAAACGACGACACATCACCAGGCTGTCCCGTCCAACGAAGTGTGGGCGAGGTCTCTGGAGCAGAGACACGGGGCCAGAGATTGAGCTGATGCGCGGCGTATCGGACTGCAAACGGCCACAGGAAATGGGGAGCAGCCGCATGGATCATGGAGGTACGAGCAACCTCCATGATCAGGCCAATGCGACGCTCAGCGATCCCATTTTGCTGCGGAGAGGCCGAAGCGTGAACGACTGGGCGATGCCCTCATCCTGGCAGAACGTCTCAAGGACGCCAAAAGAGAACTCACCACCCCTGTCAGAGTGCAGACGCAGGACTGGGAAATCTTGCTGAAAGCGCTCGTGTAGTTGGAGACGAGTAGCACTGATCCACGGGATCAAAACACCACTGACGTCCGCCTTGCGACGCAAGGGGACGACTGTGGTGTAGCGTGTGTAGTCGTCAACAACCAGCAGGAAGTAGCGCTCCTGGTCCGTCCCACCGACGGGGGCCGGGCCCCACACGTCCAGGTGGAGAGTCTGCAGAGGAGCAGTGGTCGGAGGAAACTCGGAGGAGTAAGGAGCGGCGCGCTGCCGCCCCTCGACGCAAGGAAGGCACGGCGGCGCAAGTGAGCGCGGGAGGGGGGGCAGGGTCTCAGGGAGGCCAGTGACCAGGAGCCGGGAGTGCATGCCGCGCAGACGCTGCAGGGAGGGGTGACCAAGACGGTGGTGCCAGCGCTGAGTCTCGTGCGTGAGGACTCGGCACGAGCAAGACGCAGCTAACTGCCCTGACGCAGACGCTCGACTCGACGTAGCTACCTGACCTAACTCAGCCACCTGTGCAGACGCAGTGGTCAGTGTGTACAGACTAGACCCAGGCTGTCGAGTGAACGTAGCCAGGTGACGGCCAGTCCGGGAGCACGTACAGATTGCCACACGCTGCCCTCCAGGAATAAAGGTATCAACCCAGACATCCTGAATGGCAGCGTTGCTCACCAATTTCGTCGAGTATGTGGGGAGGTGGAGACCTGACAAAGAGCCGGAGGGGACTGCTGGACAAGGGAGGACCGTGGAGGCTCTCGCAACTACTGGGCCCCTAGAGGGGTCAGCCAGTGAGACTGGGACAGGTGCTGTGAGTGGTGTGACTGTGGTGCAATCACGGAAGAAGCAACGTGACGCGCCTAAGTCAAGCGTGAAAGTGTGCAAGACCTCAGCTGAGGCAGGACCTGTGGTAGTAGACGCACTAGCACCTAGAGCGTTGGTAGACTCACGGGCACCTAGAGCTGCAACAGACTCACTAGCACCTGGAGTGGCAGCAGACTCACTAACACCTGGAGTGGCAGCAGACTCACGAACACCAAGAGCAGCGGTCCAAACAGAATGATAACCTCCACCACCAAGACGACCTCGCTGAATAACCCACGCACGAAGCTGCCGAGGGGTGGGGTCGTCTGGGAGAAGCAGTGCCCGCTGCTGTCCACCCCTGGCCACAGCAACTGCCGTGGAAGTGGCCATGACAGACAGTGACTGTCAGAAGTAGGTCCAGCACCTCCAGCTCCTACAGCGCCAGCAGCACCTCCTGCACTCCCAGCAACACCTCCTCCACTCCCAGTAGCACAAGTAGCAGCAGCAGCAGCAGTAGTAACAGCAGCAGGGCGGTTCAGTGGGGGTGGGAGGCCGCACCTCCACCACTCCCAGCAGTACTCCCTCCAGTAGCAGCAGTAGCAGGGCGGCTTGGGCAGCAGTAGCAGACCGAGCAGCAGCAGCAGCAGTAGTAGACCGAGTAGCACTAGCTGTAGCAGTAGTAGTTGCAGTAGCAGCAGCAGTGACAGCTCGGGCTGGGCGGCGCGGCTCGGACACAGTGGCAGAGCAGCAGTAGCACTAGCTGTAGCAGCAGTAGCTTCAGTCAGTAGCAGCTGTAGCAAGTGCAGTAGTAGGAGCTGCAGCAGTAGCACTAGCTGTAGCAGCAGTAGCTTCAGTCAATAGCAGCTGTAGCAAGTGCAGTAGTAGGAGCTGCAGCAGTAGTACTAGCTGTAGCAGCAGTAGCTTCAGTGAGTAGCATCTGTAGCAAGTGCAGTAGTAGGAGCTGCAGCAGCAGCAAGGAGGAGCAGCTGCAGCAAGTAGCAGCAGCAGCAGCAAGGAGGAGCAGCTGCAGCAAGTAGCAGCAGCAGCAGCAAGGAGGAGCAGCTGCAGCAAGTAGCAGCAGCAGCAGCAAGGAGGAGCAGCTGCAGCAAGTAGCAGCAGCAGTAGCAGGGCAGTGCAGGCGGCAGCAGCAGTTCAGGCGCAGCAGCGTGAGTGCAGCAGTAACACGGGCCGCGTGCGGGCCAGGCATGGGCTGTACGAGCTGCGTGCGGGCCTGGCGCGGGCTGTACGAGCTGCGCGACAGCCTCGCGCGGGCTGTACCGGCTTCGCGACGGGCCTACGTGGGCTGTACGGGCTTCGCGACGGGCCTACGTGGGCTGTACTGGCTGCGCGCGGGCCTGGCGTGGGCTGTACAGGCTGCGCGACGGCTTGGCGCGGGCTGTACGGGCTGCGCGACGGCCTGGCGCGGGCTGTACGGGCTGTGCTCGGGCCTACGCGGATTGTAAGGGCTGTGCACGGCAGAAAAGGGCAGGGCAGCGTGAAACGCTGGGCAGGGCAGAAACTAACGGTCGGGCAGGTAAAAACGAATGTGGTGGGCCCTTAATTACGGTCCTAGGCTAGGAACGTCCTAGCTCTTAATACCATGTCGAGATTAGCTAGGAAGGAATGTGTATTAGGTAAGAGGGAGGGGGTACAAGGATGTCGAGAGAGTTGGGTTGTACCCTCTAAGGTGTGACCCCTACACAACATAGAGTAAGATTAACAGAACAATGTGTTTTGACACCAAAAAGTAGGATCAGTTTGAGGTTGCCCACCCCCCGGTGGTACGAGAAGGGCTGCTCAGACCAATGCCACGTTCCTTCAGTTTGAAGGGCCACGTTGCCGCGCGATGACCTTCTGCCAGTGCCAGGGGGGGGGGAGGGGGGGCGTACAATAGCACTCCCCCTACTAAACCCCATGCACACCAGATTCCACTGTATCCCACCGCACCCCACCTCACCTGAACCAGCTGCGGCACGAGCATGGGGTACAGTGCAAGAGGGAGAGGGAGGGGCGGAAGAGGGATGATAGGGACCAGAGGTTGATTGGGGGAGGTGCAGAAGGGAGGTGCAGAAGGGAGGTGGGCAGAGGGAGCGGAGCGAGAAGGGAGAGAGGAGGCTTGATGCCTAGTGACTCGGCGGTAGGGACCAGAGGGGCATACAGCAGCACTCCCTTGGGAGGCTTGATACACTGCAGCAGAGGCAAACCGCTCTCTTAGCAAACTGATATGGTGAAACAATGAAATGGTCTGACTATTAGGGGTTGGGTACAAAATACAGAAGTTGTGTACCCTATGGAGAGCAACTCATTACAGCCTAACAACCACATATACCGTAACATTTGACATTTTCAGCCTACGTTACCCCAAAACCAATCTAGGGGCCTGTTCTCTACTCATCAACACATTGAACAGCACACGTATCAGAGTCAATAAGTACTGATTCGCATGAGCTACTTATTTGCATCCTGTGATCAGGACAACGGTGTCACCAAACAGCAATGTCAGGCTTGTTCAATGCTATGCTACCCGGAGGAGCTACATTCCAGCTGTACAGCGTTCTTCACGGCAGCTTCAACGTCGGCAGCTTTGGGAACATCAACCTCAACGGTGACGTTGGAGTAGCAGCACCACCGGATGATACTTATTGTGAGGCCAACGAGGAACACCAGAATGGAGATGGCAATGAGCAGCCACTTCCACCACACAAGAGCGCATGACGTAGGGCATTGGTGACCAGTGTACACTTTACCTGGTGGGTTCATGCAAGAGGCAAAAGGGAGGAAAAACAGGAGAATTTCAAACGAAAAGTGAGTGTGTTCTTTAAATAATTGAGATGCCACGCCGTATAAAGCAGTTGGGTGCAAGCAGCATAAATGGGTCACCACAGGCCCCAATCAACGCCCACAACCATAAGTGAATCTATGTAAATCGAGCCAGTATCACCAGTTCTTCTTACCAGTGGAACCAGTGGTGGCGTTGGTCACAACAGCCCAATTTGGCTGAAAGCTGACCTTGCAGCCGCCTTTTGAGCTCATGCACGACTGCAGTGCGTAAATTTTGAAAATCGATTGCCGTATCATGCAATGTTGGTGATGAGGTTGATGAGGTCCAGTGCGGTCCATATGCATGCATGGAAAGAATAGGGGTAATGCGAAGGGGGGAGGAGCAATAAGGCAATCGGAAGTTGCGTCTTGAGCAAAGAGCAAGGAACAAGCAATTCACGCCTCTTCCGATGAAAGAATTGAAGCGATAAGCTATGAAATTTCCACTTTCCACCACGAAGAGCTAACAGGGCAGATGAAACAAGAACGCGCAAAAGAGTGTTCGTGGCAATTCTGCGTCGATTCGAAGTGACATACCGCGCATTGTTCGTAGCAGGCCATAACGACGCCGGAGGCGTTCATGCACGGCGTATTACAGTCGTAGTATCTAATGGTCTTCTTAGAAGAAGCTGCTACGGCGCTGCAGTGAGCTAAGACTATGAAAATAGCAGCAACCACTAATACTTGGCTCCTCATTGTGGGGGAAGTAAACGACATGACTTCGAGAGTGGCAGTTGGTGATCAATAAAACTGATGAAGTTGAATTGCTGGTACGCAGGCTGACAAATGAATTACTGAGACCGCTGAGAATAATAAGAAAAGGCAAAGAGCGCTGGTGGTAGACTCCGGTGTTGATGCTAGATATATAGCCAGTCCCAGCCTAGAGAACCACCTTGCCCTGATGGGTCTCTCCGCGTCGCGACGCAGCGGAGCCGCGGGCAGGAACTACGAAGTTGGCGCTCACCTCATCCTTACGAAAGACTCCTCATCCTTATCTTCCCGTCGAGCCTCGGACCCGTTGGAAACGAGTCAGCTTGCGCAGTGGCCCGTGTATGGATTGTACAGGCGCTCGGCGGGCAGGACAAAACTCAGAAAATTCGGCAGGAACAACGTCGAAACCAATAATGACGGGTCCATAATGAACCCTTCATTGGTTAGCAAGTGTAGCCTCTGCCTGCCGCATCTGTGATCGCGTGCCGTGTGAGGCGCTTTTGGAAGCAGAAATAATTGTGTGTGTGAAGGGCGGAGTGAGCAAGCTTGCTGAGGACGTGTTGCAAGCACGCGATCGATCGCCTCTCTAAACCGATCCTTGAGGAGGCGGAACACCGTTACTTCCAGTTCAAGAGCTGGATGGTCAGGGTGAAGGTGCTCGCCAAGGCCCAGTTCGGCAGGCATTATGGCTATTATGGCCATTATGGGCATTTTTAACGGGCCCCCAAAAAATGGCCCCTCGAAACAGCTGCGAAGTCAGACTGTAGCTGCAGTTAAACTTCGGAAGAATGGGCCCGACTGTTCGGTTGGCATTAAATGGGCCTGGATTAATGGCATCAAACCAAAATGACACTTCGCAGAAGCTCGCATGCAGCTGTGCTGATGGAGCCCAGAATCACTGTACTGGCAGCCCGGGCAGCCCTGCAAACCAGAGGTGGACGTCGGAAAAAATAGGGCAAGAGAATCTGTGCGTTCTATGTGTTAGTGATGGTGTGTTGGTGATGTGTGATTTTCCAGCTGGCAAGAAGAGGGGCATGAAAGACCCGGATTTGTTTTTTTCAGGGCAATGTGTGATTGCCCCGAATCACTGATACCCCGTGTGGTGCGGGCTCTCGAGGCCGCATAGTGCGGCGTATCAGAAAATGGACCATTTGCCTGAGAAATAGGGTTCGAGGAAGATTCCTCTGGTGGAAAATGCCAGCGTCAAAAGGGGTGTTCGGCTGGCATTCCATTATTGTCTGGCTCGGCGATGATCCGCGTATATCGAGCCTAGATAACCTTTCACGTGCTTATCAAAGAAGGTTCCAGGGTGGTTGGTTTACTGTAGCCCATCCGGGGAAACCGTTTTTTTAATGCCTGCCAAACTGGGCCCAAGAGTTTGAAACGACCTGCACGCGTATGCGCTAAAGAGCACTAGCTCTGGAAAATCGCGATACACACGGAAAATGAATGTACACCCGGATGTGAATTTCGAGGAGCTGGCGCGGTCTACACGTTTCTAGACATCTCATCTGGTTCTAATCCCCTCTGCACCTTTGCCTCTCAGATCCACTCACAGAAAATGAACGTACACCCGGATGTGAATTTCGAGGAGCTAGCGCGGTCAACAAACGATTTCAATGGAGCTCAACTCAAGGCGGTCTGTGTAGAGGCTGGCATGTTTGCCCTGCGCCGAGATGCCACCTAGGTAATTACCTATTCCGAGCAATATTTTTCTGTGTACATCCTTGTTGTGTTACTTTCCAGCCTCGACTGAACATGCGGTGTGTTTATGTATGTATTCATTCATTCATCATAATTATTTGCTACATGGGGTGCTGCTAACCAGTGGGTCTTGTATGTTGGTTTTGATTGCAGGTGATGCAGGAGACGAGGACTATTATTCAAGTGATGTTCCAGGGAATTATTCAAGTGCAAGCCAAGAAAAAGGCTAGCCTTAACTAGTACTATGCATAATGGAACACATCGTGCTATCAATTGTTACGCTATCTGAAACATGTTTCCACTCTCAGCTAGTGTTGGTTAGAGAGTTTTTTTTTCCCGCATTTATCGAAACGTAGCATTATGTAACTGTTATTACCGTGCAGTAATCACAAAGCGACGGCATTGCGACTTTTGCGGCAGAATACTGGGATGGGATGGAGGCACAACTGTGACATGCAAGTCACTCACAACGTAGCCTCTCTGGTGCTTCCAAGTTCCAACCAACAGCATGGAGTTGACACAAGAGAGGGAGAGGCAGAAACAGGCACAGAAAGAGAGATGTCACAAAATCTGTTGAATACGGTAGTTCCTAAAGGTTCAAATCTGGGTGCACAGCACATTCACCTTCTGAAAACGGATGTGACAACAAAGTACGAGCCCAGGCCACCCCTGTGGGACGTTGAAAAACCCATTAAATGCATTGCTTGTCTCACCTATCCGTGAGCTCGCTTCACCTGCAGCAAGCATGAGATTCCTTGCCACTCACCTCACCTGCAGGATGCGAGCCCGTGCCTCCTCAGTGGGGTGTGGGAACTCAATCTTCCTGCCCAGCCGCCCCGAGCGCATGAGAGCGGGGTCCAGGATGTCAGCTCGGTTCGTGGCTGCCACCACCTGGTGAGACACGGTGTGACAGGGGTTTGAATGGGGGTGAATGAGCCCGTGTCGCTCCGGGCGCATGAGAGTCGGATCCAGGATGTCAGCTCGGTTGGTGGCTGCCACCACCTGGTGCGACATGGGGCGAATGTGGGGGGGTGAAGGTGAGTGAAAGGGGGTTGAATAGGGTGGGGTGTAGCGGCAACAAGGCCTGAGCCGCCCCGAGCGCCATGAGAGCCGAGTCCAAGATGTTGGCTCGGTTTGGAGCTGCGACAACCTGATGGTACGAGTAAAACAGATTCATGTTGCGAATTCCCGCAGATTCCTGCATGGGAGAGGGAACAAGGCAGGAAGTGTTGCGAGGTGCCTCAAATCTTAAGACACAGTGCTTGCTCAGGCCATGACTGCCATTGGCGAAACACAGAGTGTGGATGAGAAGAAGGGCAGGAGGGCTTAGTCAGTGTGGGGAGAGGAGCGAAGATGGTGAGGATGTGGAGAGATTGGGAGGTGAGGAGGCAAAGAAGGCACTTGACTAGAGAGCACAGCAGCCGAGCATGACCATCATGGGTGGCTGGCTAGCCGTCTCACCTTGATTCTGTCGTTACTACTGAAGCCAGCAGCTCCAGCATCATTCATTGGACAATTTTGACTTGACTGGCCGTCTCACCTTGATTCTGTCGTCACTACTGAAGCCATCCAGCTGACTCAGCAGCTCCAGCATCGTTCGCTGCACCTCACGGTCCCCACTCTCTTCACTGCCAGCATTTAGGGTTTGAACTCAATGCGAGCCCGTGCCTCCTCGATGGGGGTGGGAACTCAATCTTCCTGTCCAGCCAACCCCAGCGCACGAGAGCCGGGTACGAGCCACCCCAGCGCATGAGAGCCGGGTACGAGCCACCCCAACGCATGAGAGCCGGGTACGAGCCACCCCAACGCATGAGAGCCGGGTCCAAGATGTCAGCTCTGTTCGTGGCTCCCACCACCTGGTGGAGAAACGGGGAGAATGGGGGTGAAGGGGGTGGTGGGCCGAGAGGGAGGAGAGTGGCATCAAGGCACGAGCCGCCCCGAGCACATGAGAGCGGGGTCGAGGATGTCGGCTCGGTTGGTGGCTGCGACTAACTGGTGGAGACATGGGGTGAATGGGGGGAGGGGCAAGAGGGACGAGCAGCAGAAACGCTTGGTTTGGTGAGGACAAGCGAGCAGGTGGGGAGGGAGGGTGAGCTTGAGGAGTGGGGAGGTGTGGGTTGAAGGGATGAGGAGGCACGGATGGAGCTTGAGTGGAACGCACAAGTGCGAATGAAAAAAAAAAAAAAAAAAAAAAGTGAGCATGAGATCTGAATGTGACAACTGACATTGTCATGTGTAGCTGGCTCCCCCACCTTGATTTTGTCATCACTGCTGAAACCATCCAGCTGACTCAGCAGCTCCAACAATATTCATCGAACCATAACTTGCCTTGACCGTCAAGATCACCTTGATTCTGTCTTGACTGACCATCTCACCTTGATTCTGTCTTGACTGACCATCTCACCTTGATTCTGTCTTGACTGACCATCTCACCTTGATTCTGCCTTGACCGTCAAGATCACCTTGATTCTGTCTTGATTGACCATCTCACCTTGATTCTGTCTTGACTGACCATCTCACCTTGATTCTGTCTTGACTGACCATCTCACCTTGATTCTGTCTTGACTGACCATCTCACCTTGATTCTGCCTTGACTGACCATCTCACCTTGATTCTGTCTTGATTGACCATCTCACCTTGATTCTGTCTTGATTGACCATCTCACCTTGATTCTGTCTTGACTGACCATCTCACCTTGATTCTGCCTTGACTGACCATCTCACCTTGATTCTGTCTTGACTGACCATCTCACCTTGATTCTGTCTTGACTGGCCATCTCACCTTGATTCTGTCTTGATTGACCAACTCACCTTGGTTCTATCTTGATTGACCATCTCACCTTGATTCTGTCTTGACTGACCATCTCACCTTGATTCTGTCTTGACTGACCATCTCACCTTGATTCTGTCTTGACTGACCATCTCACCTTGATTCTGTCTTGATTGACCATCTCACCTTGATTCTGTCTTGACTGACCATCTCACCTTGATTCTGTCTTGATTGACCATCTCACCTTGATTCTGTCTTGACTGACCATCTCACCTTGATTCTGTCGTCACTGCTAAAGCCATCCAGCTGACTCAGCAGCTCCAGCATCATTCGCTGCACCTTGGTCCCCACTCACTTCACTGCCAGTGTTTGGGGTTCGAGGGCGAATAGACGGTTCAAAATCACAATAGTGGGTGGGAAAAAGGGAATCGATGGGAAGTGGGCACAGAGCAAGTGAACACCAAACTGCACTGGCTACTGCACTCGTTTAGTGCTGTTTGGCAAACGAGTGCATTCAATGGCATGAACATTGCAGTCCAGAGCATCAGAAAACTGAATGAAAACAGCACCATGAACTGCATTCAAACATGGGGCATAAAACCCACCTGTTAAGGCGCTTTGTATCAAGGCTCACAGATTGAACATATGACATGGGTACAGCAGACATGCTCGGTTGACTCAACAGGCACAGACGCAAGGTAAGTCAATCAGGGACAGCCAAAAAGCGGCACCCACGTTGACTCCTACCATAGCTTCAGCGTCCCCCTCCTCTCTGCCCCTCTGCTCCGCCCCACTGCCCTCCTCCGCTCCGCTTCCCCCCTCCCCTCTCCCCCAGTTCCCCCTCCCCTCCCTCCCCCCGTCCCTGAGAGCCCGCGCCCATGGCTGCTCCCCCGGCACCTGGGGAAGTGGGGGGGAGGGGGGGGGGAGAGGAGAGGACCGAAAGGGCGAAAGGATAGAAACTAGTGCACATGGGTAGTGAAGTCCCTGAGAGGTTTTGAGACGTCTCAAAACCCTTCTTCAAACACGGAGAGGACCGAAAGGGCGAAAGGATAGAAATTAGTGAACATGGGTAGTGAAGTCCCTGAGAGCTCGCGCCCAAGGCTGCTCCCCCGGCACTAGGTGGGAGGTGGGGGGGAGGAGAGAGGAGAGGACGGAAAGGGGAGAAGGATACAAAACGGATGAAGGGAGAGGTGGAGAGGAGTAAATGGGGGAGGAGGAATCAAGGGAGGGGGAATCGGGGAGGGTGGGAGTAGGGGAGAAAAGAAGAGGGGCAGGAGTACGGGATTCACACCAGAGGTAGAAAAAATAATGATCGGATGAGTGCAGAGCCCAAGCGATGCTTCACATGTGGAGCCAAACAACGCCGTTCACACGGGGACTCACCTGCACACAGTACAGCAGCCGCCTCTCCCAGATACTGACAAAATCTGCCGCTCTTCCTCCACCCCCTTCCCCCATCCCCTCCCCCCAATCGCCCCCCATTCCTCCCCCGCAGTTCCCATCAGTGTAGTTGGTCGTGCGCCAGGGGGAAGAGGGGGGGCCGGGGGAGACCGAGGGGGAAGCGGATGGATGGGGGCTGACATCTTCGTTTGTAGAGGCTCTGATAAAACTCGGTGCCCCACATGCCCCCCACCTGTGGGAACAGGAACAATTGGCAGGAGGACCCACGTCGAAACCAATAATGATGGGTTCATGACCGGTCCTTGCTTCCGTAGCATTAGTAGCCTCTGTCTGTAGCTTCCGCAATCACGTGTATCGGTGCCGTGTGACGCGCTATTCGAATCAGACAACACCGGTGGCGCAAATAATTGTGTGTGAAGGGCGGGCAGTAAGTGAGAGAGCTTGCATAGTGCTCAGAGCTGAAGGTTCTTGAAGGTATGGAACGGCATAGTACGCGTACGCACTAAGGAGCAATAGCTCTGGAATCAAGCTCAAAATGCAGTAGGACAAACCAATGATAATTATTGCACACTATAAGACCAATCAATCACCCTAAGGTCGTACTAGTAATATAGAAAGTTGCTGCGTTGTTTCTTGAGGCATCAAAATCCTATGCGGAGGAATTGACCATACTGCGTTTCAATTTGAGAAACGGGCCGAATGATAAATTTAAAGCCCAGGTACAGCATGGTATTTTTCAAGTTCAAGATTCTTGAACTTGAAGTCGCCAAAAACAGGGTTACCCTCTTTGGTTTGAAACACAACTCGCGAGGCAGGGGAAAACTCTTGCGACGGTCGATCCTGATTGGTTTCTGAGCCCAGTCGCACAACAGATCCGACCATCGCTCACTAGGTTGCCCCGATCTCCTCTCACATATCTTGAAGACCAAGTAGTACTCCTAGCCCACTAGACTACTCGCGTAACTAGGAAACGCACGGCAGGGCGATAAAGGCTAGCTCTGGTAGAGGCGTTTTTTTCCATCCAACTCTACTCACTCACGCTGTCTTGCCAATAGCTGAGCAGCACAACTTCATGCCAAACACGCTATTACCGCACCATTTTCGCATGCCAGACACGGAACGTCTGTTCTAGCGCACGACACGCGCAGTGCTCGTAAATGGCATTCCCGAGTCGCTAGTCGCGATCCCGCTTACATTCCCTCCCGTCGTTCGATCCCTACCATCACTGATCACTCGTCCCTCTTTACCTGCCGCCCTCGCTTCCTCTCTTGTCGTCGCTTTCGTTGCCCGTCGTCCCTCTCCATCACCCTCGCGTCTCCTGCTGTCGGCCACGCTAGGTCCATACTAAGCCTTCCGCGTCACCCTCATCTCCCCTGGCCGTCGCCCTATTTCGCCTCGTCGACCGTAATTCCCCTTGAAAAAGCGTTCCTTTTAAAATCAATCTTGGTTTTTTTTTTCACATATACATATATATTTTAGTCGCCCGTAAATCCCCGCTTCGCCCGTAATTCCCCTGTCCCCCTCGTCTCTCTCGCTTCCCTTCGTCGCCCGCAATTCCCCACGCCGCCCGCGATTCCCCAGGATGCCGTCTCCCACGTTTCCCCCCGTCGCCCGGCTTTCCCACCACGCACCACACGCCTTCCCCCCCACATACACCACCCATCTTCTTCTCCCCACACCACCTGCCTTCCCCCACGCACAGCACCGACCTTCCTCCCCCCGCACCACCCGCCTTCGCCCAACACCACACGCCCCCGTGTTCCTCCTCATACCCGCCCTCCTCCCCCCCACATACCCGCCCTCCTCCCCCCCACATACCCGCCCTCCTCCCCCCCACATACCCGTCCTCCTCCCCCCCACATACCCGCCCTCCTCCCCCCCACATACCCCTCCTCCGCCCCCCCACATACCCGCCCTCCGCCCCCCCACATACCCGCCCTCCTCCCCCCCACATACCCGTCCTCCGCCCCCCCACATACCCGCCCTCCGCCCCCCCACATACCCGCCCTCCTCCCCCCCACATACCCGCCCTCCTCCCCCCCACATACACGGGACAGAGGAGGAGGGTGAGAGGGGGAGGGGGAGAGGGGGAGGGAGAGAGGGGGAGGGACAGAGGGGGAGGGACAGAGGAGACAGTTGGGGAGGGAACGAGGGGGAGGGGGAGAGGAGGAGGGAGAGAGGGGGAGGGAGAGAGGGGGAGGGAGAGAGGAGGAGGGAGAGAGAGGGATGGACAGAGGGGGTTTGAAATATGGTGTTGGATGGGAGGGGGTTGGATGGATTGTGTGAGACGGGGGGGTGATTTGAAATTGGGTGATGGTGTGAGATGGAGGGATTGTGTGCGATGGAGGGATGGAGCATGGGATGAGATGGCATAGTCTGCACATTATGCTGCAGGGTGTTTTTGAGAATTCTCTAAAACACCCTGCTCACTCCCGTCCTCTCTTCCTCGGCCCCCACACCATCCTCCCTCCAGCTCTCTCCCCGTCATTTGCCCCCGTTCCCCCGACCCCCTTCCCTGCTTCCCCCTATCCCCTTCCCTGCTTCCCCCCATCCCCTTCCCTGCTTCCCCCCATCCCCTTCCCTGCTTCCCCCCATCCCCTTCTCTGCTTCCCCCCATCCCCTTCCCTGCTTCCCCCCATCCCCTTCCCTACTTCCCCCCATCCCCTTCCCTGCTTCCCCCCATCCCCTTCTTTCTCTCAGTCCTTTCGCACTCTCTTTCCATCCTCTCGCACTCTCACTCTCCTTCCCACCACCCTCAGCCCTCCTTCCCCCCACCCTCTGCCCTTTTCCCACCTGCCCTCCCAATCCCTGCCTTTCCCTCCCTGCCCTACCCTTCCCTTCCCCATCCCTTCTCAACCCTTCCTTCCTTTTCATGCCCTCCCCTTCCCCCTCATTTCTCACTTTCCGCCCTCTAGTTCCCATGCATGTGCACCCATCCATCACTGTTTCCCCATACATGATTTCATCGTGTGCGCTTGCTTGTATCCCCTTGCGGGTGTTCAGTGGCACCTCACACCACCTCCCCCATGTTTCTTCACACAATCCTTTCTGCCTACTCCACTCTCCTAAATTTCAGTGGTGAAGCAGAGGAGCAAGCTGAGGCGCAGCTAGTCGATGCTTTACACCGTACCACCACCTGTTTCTTGTGTGTCGTATGCAACAACAGATACTCCGTTACTGTTGGAGATATCCATCTCAAAGGAACATTATGTACTTTTGTTTCTGCACTGCAAGATATTCTTACAAGATGCATGGACACTAAGAGTGTCAGATCAGAAGGGTACATAGAGGCATGTTCCAAATACTTCTGATTGTACCTTTCTCAAGGCCTTGAAAAAACACGAAAGGAACTGGTTTCTCTACGAGCATGGCATGGGATGATGGGCTGAGGCGAGTTGCAGTATCAGAAAAATCTTCAGTGTAGTCACTGCAACAGCGAGGGAGAGGGGGACAATACGAGGGACTGGGAGGGGGAACAAGAAAAAGGTCAAACAGGGGAGATATGGGAGATATGGGAGAGCAGGGAAGGAAATGATGAGAAGCAGGGAGGGACATGATGAGAAGCAGGGAGGGACATGATGAGAAGCAGGGAGGGACATGATGAGAAGCAGGGAGGGACATGCGGGGCAGCAGTGGGGGAAATGAGGGGAAGCAGGGGGGGAAATGAGGGGAAGCAGGGAGGGAAATGAGGGGAAGCACGGGAGGAAATGAGGGGAAGCACGGGAGGAAATGAGGGGAAGCACGGGAGGAAATGAGGGGAAGCAAGGGAGGAAATGAGGGGAAGCACGGGAGGAAATGAGGGGAAGCACGGGAGGAAATGAGGGGAAGCACGGGAGGAAATGAGGGGAAGCATGGGAGGAAATGAGGGGAAGCACGGGAGGAAATGAGGGGAAGCAAGGGAGGAAAGGCGGGACAGAGAGGAAAGGGGGAAGTGCGGAAGAGAGGAAGGGTGCAAGTGAGGAGATTGGACGAGGGAGGGAACAGGGGGTTAGCATGGGAGAAGCAAGGGGCTAGAAGGGAGGGAACAGGGGGTTAGCATGGGAGACGCAAGGGGCTAGAAGGGAGGGAACAGGGGGTTAGCATGGGAGAAAGGGGGGAAAGGAGGGGGAGCAGGGGGGGAAAAGAGGGGAAGCAAGGGGGGAAAGGAGGGGGAGCAGGGAGGGAAAGGAGGGGAAGCAAGGGGGCAAAGGAAGGGAAGGAGGGGGGGAGAGGAGGGGAAGCAAGGGGGCAAAGGAAGGGAAGGAGGGGGGGAGAGGAGGGGAAGCAAGGGGCGGAAAGGAGGGGAAGCAAGGGGGGAACGGAGGGGAAGCAAGGGAGGAAAGGAGGGGGAGCAGAGAGGGAAAGGAGGGGAAGCAAGGGAGGAAAGGAGGGGGAGCAGAGAGGGAAAGGAGGGGAAGCAAGGGGGCAAAGGAGGGGAAGCAGGGGGGCAAAGGAGGGGAGGCAGGGGGGAAAGGAGGGGAGGCAGGGGGGAAAGGAGGGGAGGCAGGGGGGAAAGGAGGGGAGGCAGGGGGGAATGGAGGGGAAGCAGGGGGGAAAGGAGGGGAGGCAGTGGAGAAAAGGAGGGGAAGCAGGGGGGGAAAGGAGGGGAATTAGGGGGGGAAGGGAGGGAAGCATGGGGGGGAAAGGAGGGGAAGCAAGGGTGGAAATGAGGCGACGGAAGGGGGGAAAGGAGGGGAATCAGGGGAATTCGCGCCTCATCCCCATCCGCGCCTCATCCCCTTCCTCGTCATCCCCTTCCGCCCCTCATCCCCTTCCGCGCGTCATCGATTTCCGTGCCTCATCCCCTTCCGCGCGTCATAAATTTCCGTGCCTCATCCCCTTCCGCGCGTTATACCCTTCCGCGCGTTATCCCCTTCCGTGCCTTATTCCGCTGTCCGTGAGCAGCGCACGCCTGCGTGATAAGGAGCGGCAGCGCGCCAATGCGCCTGCCGCAGATCACGTCACAAGCGGAGCATCTCTCCTGTCGCGCGCAAAGGCCCCGTTTTTCTCCCCCCTTTTCCCCATTCCACCCCCAGTATCTGCTCCTCCTCTCCTCCACCGTCTGGCGTTGCGTCTGCCGCAAGTTGCGCCAGCGGACAGCTCTCCCATCGCGCGATCAGAACCGATTTCCCCCGCCGACGCAGTCTTTTTTCCGCCTCTCCCCTCCCTCTCCGCCTTCCGCAGTCACCGTGTCGAGTCGCCTCAGTACTCCCATATAGCGCTGTTTCGCGCTCTTCTCAACGCTCCTTTCATCGACCACGCATGTACATGTTCTGGCACGTCACCTACGTTAAAAATTTCTGTTGTTGTTAGCTACTGCGGTTATGTCACACGCGAAGTGGTTAGCTTGTTTGACCGTGGTTTTTCTTCTGAGGGGGTTGGTGCTTTCCGTTTCGTTCTTGCTGGTAGTTGGATTGTGCGAGGACATTCTCCCCTACTTGAACCTGATTGGCTGAAGAACAATCCTAGCGACACTCATTCCAGTCGCAGATCTTTGCGTCACGTTTGGCGAGACCCCTTTCCCCCTCGTCAACCCATCCCTTTCTCGCTACACTGACTTTGCCGAAATTCTTGTTTTCAAGGTTTCGCCAACACTATTTCAAACCCACATAACTTGATATTTTACCATGCTGACCTCGGGCTTTAATCAGCAACGTACACGGCACATAGTGGCAGCCAGCAAACTCGCAGCGGGCAATCTTAAGCGCAAGCAAGCTTGCAACTCTGTTCCATCGCTTGCAACAAGTAAAGACGGGCATTCACACAAATTGGAGAGATTTCATGGCTCTGACGTAGAGATGCTGCACTGCCACAGTGAGTAACAGAGACTTGCTTGCATCTTGTGATCGGGAAGAAGGTGTCACCAAACAGCCAAGTCAGGGGTTTCTCAACGTCAGCAGCAGGGTTGGGAACCTTATTCTTCTTCGCGATGTGGCATAGGAAGATAATCCTCACGATGCCAAGAAGGATTATCAGAATGCTCAAGACAATGAGTAGCCAGCCCCACCACGTAAGATATGTTGTAGTCCCTCCACTGGCAGTAGGTTGGGAAGGACAAACAGAAATACGGCACTCGCCAAACTTGTACACTTTACCTGGTATGATGCATTAGGCAGACGGGAGAAGAACAGGAGAACAACAGGGAATGTCAAAGTGGGTGTGTTGTTTTTCTTCGAAATGACACGCAGCATAAAGCAGTTGGGTGCAAGCAGCGGGTCACCAGATGCCTCAGCCAATGCACACCGTAAGTGAATCGATGCCATCACAAGCCAGAGTCACCAATTCATAACCAGAAACAGATTGAGAAACAAAATAATGATACCAGCAGGGCTCTAGCTAGACTCACCCATGGTACCAGTTTCGATGATGAACTCATCAACCCAATTGGGCTGGAAGGTATAACTGCAGCCACCAGTATTTTTGGACGCGCATTGCTGCGGTGAACGAGTTTTGCAACCAGTTGAAGTGTCATGCAATGTTCATGATGTGGTCGGATGAGATCCAACGAGGTCCAATGCAGTCCGCGTTCATGAGAGGAAAAGGGGTGTGGCGAAGAGGGAGGAGGAATAAGGAAATCGGAAGTTGCATTTCGAGCAGAGAGCAGAGGGAGGAGCAGAAAGCATGGGCAATTCGAGCCTTTTCCAACGAAGGCGCCAGAAACGCCAAGTTTCAGTTTCTCCACCTTTTCACCGAGAAGAGTAAGTAAGTAACCCGCGACCTTGGGCGATTATCCATCTGGCAGGTGAAACATGAACGCGCAATGCTCTTGTGAATCTGAATCGTTACAGAGTTACATACCGCGCAATTATTGGCGCAGAGTTCGCTGGACGCCGTGACGTTCTGTGGGTTCTTGCACAGCGTGCCACAGTCGATCTCGGTGGCGGCTACTATGCCGCAGCGTGCGAAGACTGTGAGAATAGCAGCAACCATAACTAGGCTCCTCATTGTCGGGGAAACGAACGTCATGACTTCGAGAGGTGCAGCTGAGGAATCAACCAATCAACCTGATTGATAGTGGCGAACAATGCAGCCTACTAGATAAATTGTTGAGAACGCTAAACGAAAAGACAATGACCACTACTAGTAGACTCCGCCGGTGCTTATACTAACATGCCAGCCGAGGAAACCTCGCGAGAACAGGTCCTCGCGTCGCGACGCAGGGGAGTCGCGAGCAGGAACAACCAAGTCGGCGCTCACCTCATCCTTACAGATGTTCAAGGACAACCTCCTCCTCATCCTTATCCTTATCCCATCGAGCCCGGACGCGATCCGAACGAATCAGCTCGCATGGTGCGGCTGTCGAGCCCGGACGCGATCCGAACGAATCAGCTCGCATGGTGCGGCTGTCGAGCCCGGACGCGATCCGAACGAATCAGCTCGCATGGTGCGGCTGTCGAGCCCGGACGCGATCCGAACGAATCAGCTCGCATGGTGCGGCCGATATGTGAGGTGTGCAGCCCTCTGAGGTAACATGCTTGCGGTACAGGTGACGATGCAACTGCGATGCGGGAAGGAAAAACAAACGCAGAAAAATCGGCAGTGCCCATGTCCAACGGGATAGCAGTTAGACTAAGGGTTTCATGCGATGTAAGTCACTCGCCGAAAGCCAGATTGCTACAGTAGTCTTGTCTGCCGCATCTGTAGTCGCGGTGTGACGCGTGTACTGGGGCCATTGGCGTAAGGACGCGAGCAAATCAGCTGCGAGTGAGGTTGCTTAGGGTTCAGAGCAAGGGTACTCAGACAGAGGTATCGAAGCAGATGCAAGCGGACGCGGTAAGGAGCCACCTGCTGTATGACAACTGAATCATCAGAATCATTTCAGCATATGTCTTTCTTTAAGAAACATGGCTATATTCCAACAATGACAAGGGGTCTTATTGGAGACAGCAGAAGCAAGGCCATCGTCTGATGACGTCCGTGCACACCTCTATGGGGTGAGCAGCTTTTAATTGCTCTCACATAGATATGCTGCACTGCAAATACAAGGCCGTGACAGACCTCTCCACCATAACCAAAAGAACCCACTCTCTGTGCAGAAAAAAGAATCTTGGCCACCACTAGGCAAAGGTGAAATATGTCTTTAGCTTATGCAACTGACAAAGCAAGTGTGCTCTATTTATGCGTAGTAGTTAAGGCTAGCCTTTTTCTTGGCCTGCACCTGAATAATTCCTTCATTGAAATCCTCATGCGTCACCTGCAATCAACACAATACAAAACATCCACAAGTTAGCAAAGCATGCCCTTAGCCCTATCAAAATAAGGTGACATCAGCCACGTACGGTACGGTAGGATAGGTGACGCAAGAAACGTTAACAAGCCACATCAATCATAATAATCACCTCAGTGGCGTCTCGGCGCAGGGCAAGCATGCCGGCCTCTACACAGACAGCCTTGAGTTGAGCTCCATTAAAATCGTCTGTTGACCGCGCTAGCTCCTCGAAATTCACATCCGGGTGAACGTTCATTTTCCGCGAGTGGATCTGACAGGGAAGGAGGAGGGAGGGAGGGGGAGGGGGGGGAGAGGCGATTCACATCCGGGTGTACGTTCATTTTCCGTGAGTGGATCTGACAACCAGGGAGGGAGGGAGGGATGGAGGAGATTGGAACCAGATAGAAGGTTCGAGACGTCTAAGTCTGCTGACCGCGCTAGCTCCTTGAAAAGCACATCCGGGTGTATGTTCATTTTCCGTGAGTGGATCTGACAGGGAAAGAGGAGGAGGCAAGGAAGAAGCAAGCAGAGGTAGGAATTTGCAGACATCTCGAAAAATGTTGGCACCGGCAGCTCCCCAAAATTTACGTCCGGGTGTACGATCGTTTTCCATGAGTGGATCTGAGAGGGAAAGGGGGAGAGGGGATTAGAGACAGATATTGGTAGGAGGTTTGAGATGATCCCAGTTATGTTGAGCTCGCTAGAAAATCACTCATCCATGGCAACTCCAAAAAGCATCCAATCGCAAACCCAGTGCACAAGCAAAAGCATGAAATCCCTTGCACTCGCCTCACCTGCAGGATGCGAGCCCGTGCCTCCTCAGTGGGGTGTGGGAACTCAATCTTCCTGTCCAGCCGCCCCGAGCGCATGAGAGCCGGGTCCAGGATGTCAGCTCGGTTGGTGGCTGCCACCACCTAAGACGGTGTGAGTGGGGGTAAATGGAGTGGATGCGGTGGGGTATAGAGGCAGGAAGGACTGAGTCGCCCCCGACGCATGAGAGCCGGGTGGAGGATGTCCGCTCGGTTGGTGGCTGCTACCACCTGGTGGGGACACGGTGTGAATGGGGGTGAACGGGGGTGGTGGAGTGAGAGGGAGGAGGGGCAGGCAGGCCTGAGTCACCCTAAGCGCACGAGCACATGAGCGCCGGGTCGAGGATGTCGGCTTGATTGGTGGCTGCGACTAACTGGTGGGGACACGGGGTGAATGGGTTGAGGGGCAAGAGGGACGCGCAGCAGAAAGGCTTGGTTTGGTGAGGACAGAAGAGAAGGTGGGGATGTAGGGTGAGTTGCTGAGGAGCGGGGAGGTGCGGGGAAGAGACGGGGAATTGAGGAGGCACGAATGGAGCTTGGGTGGAAAGCACAAGTGCGCATGAGATCTGAACGTGACAACTGAGATTGTCATGCGTAGCTGATTCCCTCACCTTGATTCTATCATCACTGCTGAATCCATGCAGGTGATTCAGCAGCTCCAGCGTCATTCGCTGCAGCATATTTTGACTTGACGGCCAACCCACCATAAATCTATCTTGTCAACCGTCTCACCTTGATTCTGTCGTCGCTGCTGAAACCATCCAGCTGACTCAGCAGCTCCAGCATGGTTCGCTGCACCTCGCGGTCCCCACTCACTTCACTGCCAGTGTTTGGGGTTCAGAGCGAGGGCGAATAGAGGTTTGAAATGACAATAGTGGGTGGGAAAGAGGGAAACGATGGGAAGTGGGCACAGAGCAAGTGAACACCAATCAGCACTGACTACTGCATTCGTTTGGTGCTGTTTGGCTAACGAGTGCACTCAATGGCACGAACATTGTGTTCCAGAGCAGCAGCGAACTGAATGAAATGAAAACAGCAGCATGTACAGCATTCAATCGTGGGCATAAAACCCACCTGTCGAAGCGCTTGGTGCCAACGGCGTCAATTTCATCGATGAAGATGATGCACGGCAACTTCTCCTTGGCCAGCTCACTGCCATCTCACAGCCTCTCCCTGCCCGCTTTCCTGACTGCACTGTGCCCCTATTCAAGAGCTCGGAATGACGCCCACCTGTCGAAGCGCTTGGTGCCAATGGCGTCAATTTCATCGATGAAGATGATGCACGGCGACTTCTCCTTGGCCAGCTCACTGCCATCTCACAGCCTCTCCCTGCCCGCTTTCCTGACTGCACTGCGCCCCTATTCAAGAGCTCGGAATGACGCCCACCTGTCGAAGCGCTTGGTGCCAATGGCGTCAATTTCATCGATGAAGATGATGCACGGCGACTTCTCCTTGGCCAGCTCACTGCCATCTCACAGCCTCTCCCTGCCCGCTTTCCTGACTGCACTGCGCCCCTATTCAAGAGCTCGGAATGACGCCCACCTGTCGAAGCGCTTGGTGCCAATGGCGTCAATTTCATCGATGAAGATGATGCACGGCGACTTCTCCTTGGCCAGCTGAAACGCATCCCGCACTAGCTTCGCCCCATCTCCTATGAACATCTGCGTGGGGAAGTGAGGGGGCATGAAATGTATAGAGGTGGTGAGGAGGTGAGGAGGTGGTGAGGTTGGGGGTTGTCAACTTCCCCTTGGCCAGCTGAAACGCGTCCCGCACCATCTTCGCCCCGTCTCCTTAAAAAATCTAGAGAAAGTGGGTGCGGGACGTTGGGAGGTAAGGAAAGTGGGGAGGGGGGGATTGGGAAGGCAGTAAGATCGACTTCTCCTTGGCCAGCTGAAACGCGTCCTGCACTAGCTTCGCCCCGTCTCCTATGAACATCTGGGGAACAGGGTTGGGGGGTAGGGAAGGTATGGAGGTGGGAGGGAGAGCAAGGGAGTAGGGGAAGGTAAAGAAGTGGTGAGGTTGTAAAGTGGTGGTGAGGTTAGGTGGTGGTGAGGTGGCGAGGTGGGGGATTGTAAACTTCTTCTTGGCCAGCTGAAATCCATCCCGCACTAGCTTCGCCCCTTCTCCTATAAACATATGGGGAACGGGGGTGGGGAGGAACAACAGGTGAGGAGAAATGAAAGGCAAGGAGGCAGTGAGATGGTGGGATGGGAAGGTGGGGTGGTAGAATAAGTGTGGGAAGTTGGGGAGGACAAATACATGACTCTTCTTTCCAGCTAACTTTTATTTTTTTAATGCCCACGCGGAATACACCATACCCCACCGCACTCCACCTCACCTGCACGAGCTGAGGGCCTGCGAGCTTCAGGAACGTGGCGTTGGTCTGAGCAGCACACGCCCTGGCAATCAGCGTCTTGCCAGTGCCAGGGGAGCCGTACAGCAGCAGCACACCCCCTACCATATCCCATGCCCAGTAAATTCCACCGCATCCCACCGCGTCTCACCGCACTCCATCTCACCTGAACGAGCTGCGGCCCTGCGAGCTTAAGGAACGTGGCGTTGGTCTGAGCGGCACACGCCCTGGCAATGAGCGTCTTGCCGGTGCCGGGAGGGCCGTACAGAAGCACTCCCTTGGGCGGCTTGATGCCTAGCGAGGCAAACCGCTCCTTGTGCGTCATTGGCAGCACCACCGCTTCCACCAGCTCTTGAATCTGCGTATGGAGAACACGATAGGATGGGGAGAGAGGGGTGCAAAAAGGGAGAGAGGGGGCTTGATGCCCAGCGAGGCGAAGCGCTCCTTGTGTATCATGGGCAGCACCACCGCTTCACGCGCGAGTCATACTCAGCTACAGCCCCACCCTCCCTGCTACAACTCATCTCTGCAAGACCTCACAGCGCACACCTGCTTGTCCAGCCCGCCAATATCGCTGTAATCCTCTGTCGGCTTCTCGTCCACCTCCATGGCCTTGACTCGCGAGTCATACTCGGCAGGCAGCGTGTCAAGAATGAGGTAGCTGTCCTTGTTGACGCCCACCAGGTCGCCCGGCTTGAGCGCGTCTGCGTCCACGAGGCCGACGACGGGCAGGAAGATGGTTTGGCGCGTGGAGGTTTTGAGCACCACGCACTTGCCCTTGCGTAGAGAATCCAGGTCCAGATTCGCTCCGTCCTCGGGACTCTCGTCCTCGGGATTCACGTCCAGGACCTAGGGCACCCGGGGGAAAGGGGAAGGGGACGGGGGACGTTTTGAGCACCACGCACTTGCCCTTGCGTAGGGAATCCAGGTCCAAATTCGCTCCGTCCTCGGGGCTCTCGTCCTCAGGATTCACGTCCAGGACCTGAGGGCCGGGGGGGTGGAAGGGAGGGAGGGGGAGCGGACGGGGGAAAGGGGGAGAGGACGGGGGGAAGGGGAAGTCGGGAGAGGGGACGGACGGGGAAAGGGGATGCGGGGAAGGTGGGGAAGAAGAGCAGAATTGGAGCAGGAGTGGAGCAAGAGTGGGAAAGAGGGGAAGACATGAATGCCTTGTAAAATTCAAGTCAAAATACACTGAAACTTGATGATGTCAAAAGGTTCAACGAACGCGTAGGGTGAGTGCTGCAACAGAAGACTTATATGTTGCTGACGCATGCTGACGTGGTCACATGCTAGTATCGAGCTGACCGAAGCAGCTCACCTCAACGACGTTTCCGATGAGCTACGGCAATTGCTTGTTGATTTTAATCTCCTGGTTGGCTTTCGAGCCGTCCCAAAAGTCAAAGCAGCTCACCTCGACAACGTTCCCAACGAGGTACGGCAGCTGCTTGTTGAGTTTAATCTTCTCCTGATTCTCCTTGATCTTCTCCTTCATGGACTCGTGCTCCAGATGCACGCGCTGCGACTCGTCCTGATTGCACCGGGAGGAGAGGAGGAGAGAAAAACAAATAGGTTCAAGGCAGGTACTAGAAAGGGAAGATATCGAACGTATTTCCAAGTAACGCACTGGAATACGGATGATTAAAAGCAACGAAGACGATGCGACAAAATTGCCAGGAAGCAAGCAGCACGGGATTAGAGTGGGTGACGCAGGAATCTGCGAAGAATCTTCGCGGAGGAAAAGAGTCTGAATAATTGGCACGAAGAATGCGGCTGGTCCACCGCCGGAGACGGAGGTCAGGGAGGGATTAAGTAAACTGAACAAAATTCCGAATTCTGTAAACTGAACAAGATTCCGATTTCTGTAAACTGAACAAGATTCCAAATTCTGTATCAAGTTCATAGGAGGAAATTACTAGTCTCGAAAGGTAGGATGGCTGTCGCGGCCAACGAGGTTATAATCGAGACTAAAGACGGATGCTACTGACACTGAACTGCATAATGAAGGATCTGAATAAATTTACTGAGTCTCGAATTCAGATCTGTACTTCCGTTTGCTAGCCAAGCCTACTGATGCGCGGTCCCCGTACGGAGAAACGTTCGACCCTAACAGAGTAACAACCTAATCCACACTATGACTGCGAAAAGGTTCCACGGTTTCGAATTCCACTCGCATCTTGCAATCAAGATACGATTATCGTTCTCCGGCGGTCTGGACGGCCAAACATATCGCTTTAAGAGCTATTACGACGAATCTGAAGACCTCCCGCATCGCACCTTGAGGACGCGAATCTCGTTATCGAGCAACCTAGATCGGCGAATGATATCGTCCGCGCTCATGAACGCGAGCTCGTCGCCGATCCCACCATCGTCGTCAAATATATCATCCTCGTTGAAAGCCGCCATGGCTGGAAACTTGGAGCAAACAGAGAGCTGAGAGAGAGTCAAGAGACGCACAGCAGCGAATCTGTCCACTAATCGCTGGCTGCAAGGTAGCGAATGTATGAGAACACGGTGATGAGTTCTGTGTGAAATGGCAATCCCGATGACGCGAATGCAGAATTCAGCTGTTTGGAGCGAACACTGTTGTAGCTGATTCGATTTCATGGTGTGTTTCTCAAGATATAATATCCTACGATTTGTTTATACGGAAAATGCGCATTCTCTATCTAGCTTGGGGTTTAGGGTGAATACTAAAATAAACCCAGAACAATGTCAACTACTGAATTCATAACAGCAGCATATTAGCATTGGCCAGAACAGTACCATGTTTCTATTAGCATATTAGCATCTAGCACAAACATGTGCTCAGACACATGTTCTCAGCAAGCATCAGGCTTGTTTAATTTCCAAAACTTCTTACTGGTGCCAACCAAAACGCAACTGCAACTTTCCTTCCCCGTGCATCTCCATCAACCCCTCTTCTCCAAACATGAGTAGAGGCACAGGCCAATGCCAATGCAGACAAAGAGAATAGCGAAGCTAATGAGCAGCCAGGCCCACCACTCGAGACCACTGCTGCAGGACTGACTGCAGGTAGCTCCCTGGTACATTTGAGCTGGCGTGTGCAAAAAAAACGGAAACGGTGGGACAAAAAAACAGTAAGCATAGATAATGTGTGTGCTTGTGCGCATGTAAAGTATTCGGTGCATGTAAATATTCCATACAGTAAGTGTGTGCTGTAAAAACAATATTGGTGGGGTATTCAGAGGCGTAAAGAAAGTGAGTGAAAGATAGTGAAAGATCCGTTTGTACAGAGAGAGAGAGCGAGAGAGGGCGAGAGAGAGCGAGAGAGAGCGAGAGAGAGCGAGAGAGAGAGAGAGAGAGAGAGAGAGAGAGAGAGAGAGAGAGAGAGAGAGAGAGAGAGAGAGAGAGAGAGAGAGAGCGAGAGAGAGAGAGAGCGAGAGAGAGAGAGAGAGAGAGCGAGAGAGAGAGAGAGAGAGAGAGAGAGAGAGAGAGAGGAGAGAGAGGGACGGGTGAAGAACAGGGGTTGGGGGGGTGGGGCGGTGGGGGAAAGGGGGAAGAGAAGGGTGGGGATGGAGGAGGGGGATTGAGAGGGACGGAGTGAGATGGGTAGGATCAGAGAGTCCAAGACTACGTACCGGTTTGGCCAGAAGCAACATTGGTCACACCGACCCAGTAGGGCTGGAAATAAGTACCACAGCCACTATAGGTCAACGCCACGCAGTTCTGCAGTGGTAATGCAGCGCAGTGTTTCCCATTTTCAGTGTCGTGCGATGGCCCATAGTGGTTAAAACGCGTGACGAGCGCGATATTGCGTTGTCAACGAATGAATAGAGGCGGGCGAAAAGGCATGAAAAGGTGGGAAAACAAAAGAAAATACAGGAATTGGCATTGACTTATTTTGGAAGCACATCGCATAAAAACGACGAAAAGCATGAAGAGGGAATACGAAAACGGCGAAGGGGATTGTGGGATAAGTACATGGGCTTGTTTTTTAGCAAATGTCAGGAGAATGTGTTGGTCAAGATAAATCACGAAAACATATAGAATAACGAGGACAGAGCAGTGACGTACGTTGCAGGCTTGGGTGCAGGCAGGAACGACGTATGACGTGTTCGTGGGGTTTTGACACGGCGTCGAACAATCGTAAGCGAACGCCACGCCGCAGAACGCGGAGATGAACATAAATATAGTGGCAACTACTAAAAGGTTCCTCATCGTGTGGGAAACGGAAATGACGGGTTTCAACAAGTATACGGTAACCGGCAGAGATGAATAATCGTTGAGAACAAGGAAGGTTAGGAACCAGTGTTGAAATGGGGAAGCAAGATTGGAATTGTCTACTAGTCTGCTATGGAGTGCTCTCAACTCAATGCTTGCTGAAATGGCCAGAAATGGCAAGGCTGCCACAACAAATGGCGGGAAAGACGAGCCAGCTTGCAAAGCGGTTCGATTGGCGGTGTCCGATTTGCTGGTGGCTTGGCTGCTCTGAAAGTTGATGCGAGGTTTGGTGGAGGGTAATGTGACTGCTAAACAAGCACGGTTTAGTGGGTTTCCGAATGGACTTTGCACGGTTCAGTGGCCTGCAGCTCGATTTCTCTGGAGGCTTGGCGATTTTGTTTGAACTCGGGGCACATTATCAGGTCTGGCTGCCAGCCTGGCCGTAGCCCCGCTAAAAGAATTCGTTCGGAAGATTCCGAGCCTAGAGTCACAATAGACAATTTGGTGCCCCAAAAAAGAACAGCGCAAAATTGGGTGCCTAAACTGAAACGTACGCCCTTAGGAGCGACTATGGTACCGTGTGTGTTATGTTGGAAATCCGAATACAGTATAACGAGTACTGTATACCAGTGTGCTGTTTGGTTTTAGTGTAGTCCTCGTTTGAAGCCTCCAGGTCCTACAATAATTGTCACAATTATTGTAGGACCACAATTATTGGAGCTCACCATTATTGGAGGGTAGAGGGTACAATTATTGGTACACCATTATTGGTGTGAATGGGTCATCCTAGGAGGGGTAGCTGGATGCATATATACCGTAATACCCCGGATATAAGCGCACATGCGCTTATAATAAAACAATGTTTTTTGGGGGGGTGCGCTTATAATTGAGTCAGATTTATAAGCGCATGCGCTTATATAAT
This sequence comes from Closterium sp. Naga37s-1, assembly GCA_947471745.1. NCBI lineage: Eukaryota > Viridiplantae > Streptophyta > Zygnematophyceae > Desmidiales > Closteriaceae > Closterium > Closterium sp. Naga37s-1. The sequence goes on along the minus strand of CANJKZ010001093.1, from coordinate 3,292,667 downwards.
AACAAATGCAAATTTATAATTCATTGGCACCAAACTGTACATCTCCTTCTTGTGATTTCAATCGAATCGAAGTGGTAGCGAGTCGCAAATCAGTTTCGCGCGTGAGCGATTTTCTGCCGGCGCACAGGGGAAAATTTACACGTCACTATCAGAAATGCCAGCTCATACTGACTGGACGCGCAGTATGTGAGGTCCTCGAAAGTCAATCGAAGCGAAAATAGTTGTATCCTCACTGCAAAATTTGAAATCGCTACCGTTTTAATATGGTTTAAATTTTAGAATTATACGTGCGCTTATAATAAATCAAGGTTTTACAGGGGGTCTTATAAATGAGGATCGGCCATAAGCGCATTGCTCCAGATACAAGCGCATGCGCTTATAATAGGCCTGCGCTTATATCCGGGGCCATACGGTACCCTGCTCTGTCACTTCATCATCATTGAGTACTCATTGTGTTATCATTCTACTTTTCACTGATCAATGCAACATTTATGTCTTGCTCTTTTCTACAAACACGTTTCCGCTACGATGGCACTATGCCTTTCTAGCATGGTATCAGAGCTACTCTAGGGGGCATGCTGCCAAATTTAGTTTCGGAATTTGCTGTCATTCATTTCGGATAGGTACCTGCATACAGTCAGAGTACCACACACCTGGTCTACGCTTTCGTACACATGGTGTTCGCTGTTGGTTACAACCGCGCGTTTACCGCACACTTGGTGGGCAGTTTTGTCAAGGTCATGGCGCACTTCGATGGCGAAGTGGATCCTGGATATGCGGCTTTTGAAGAAGCCATCATGGCTCAGCATGAGCACCTGGAAAACATGATTCCAAGGGCACCATCAACACTCCAAGCTTCGTTAAGGGACAAGTTTGGAATGATAATCCAGCCAAGGACAACGTTCTCTCATGAGTCCAACAATCCGTCCACCCGTGGGCACTCTCAATCAACCACTCCGCGTACTAACCAAAACCGTGCATCAAATGTTCATGCAGGAATTGATGGTGAAAGGGAAATAAGCATACCTCAAGGAGGAGAGTCATCCCAAAGGAGGGATGCATCCGTCCAAGGAGAGGAGAAGGCCAATCCCGCACCTCAATCATCCATGCAAAGGGAAGCACGGGGGAGGAATGATGAATATGGAAGTGCAGTGCATAGTCGAGTGAGAAGTGGACAGATTGGGCAGCAGGGTGACGGAAATGGTCAAGTGGGCGTGGAAGGTGTGGGTTTTGCCTCCTACACTATTGGTGCTCCCCCACTACGATGACTTGCGACTAACTCCCATCCCATTGGAGTTCCTCCCATGGCCAGGTCTCACCTTCATGGCGGCAATGTCATACCTCTGCGTGCACCTCGTCCACCGATTGGAGTACACTATGTGGATAGCATGGGGCGGATGGGATACGGAATGCAGTCAAGCGGTGTCATGCGACGCGATCAAGTGGAAGTGCTGGAACGTGAACTTGGTGGACAGAATGGAGACATGCAGCGCACGGTACATCTACCTCGACCGTCAACCGTGCCTACTCTCTTCGACCCCGCTCCACGTGAATACACGGAAGAAGACAAGGAACGGCTGTCATGCAAAATGGTGGGAGCAACGGTGGACAAAGCGTTTACCACTACTCCGTTTGATGGCTCAAACTTCCGGGAGTGGGCACTACGGTTTCGTATGAACGCTCGCATCACGAATTTGTGGGAGTTCTTTGTGACCCTGCAGTATCCGGTTACCATGGGAGATGGTGACATTAACGACGCTATGGAGCAGTTCGAAATGCTACAGGCGGATTACTCACAGCGTGCGGCGCTCGCTTTTTGGGTCCTATTGCACAGCGTGAGCGCCACGATTCAGCTGCAGCTGGACATGTTTCAGGAATCCTATAGCCCGGCATATGAAGCGTGGGAGTACCTAATGGATACTTATCAGGCCAAAGATTCGGTGGCGAAAGTCTCTCTCTTGAAGCAGTTGGACAACCTGAAAATGGGGAGTCAAGAGAGGGTGGAGGAGTATGTGAACTGCGCAACGGCAATCCGGGACAAGTTAGCACTCGCGGGGAATATGGTGGATGAGGACACATTCACCTTAAATCTGCTCACTGGACTACCGGCGCATTGGGAGGAGATGAGGCACTCGGCAATGCTACACAACGTGACGGACAGCTTCACCTTGCAGCGGATGATGATTCAGGAGCAGAGGTATCACGACCTCATCACGAAGGCTAACCATGACCGGCGTCCACCTCGCATGGCTGGACAAGCGCGCGGAGATCGCTCACCTTCTCCAACGGCTAAGGGCAGCACCGGGAATAAGGAAGAGTTCGCTGGGGAGAAAATGCAAGGCAAGGAAGGAAGTGCGGGTCGCTCACCTCTTGTGTGTTGGTACTGCAAGGAGGTCGGCCACCCCTTCTTCAAGTGTACTAAGGCACCCCTTGGCTGGTCACCACCAGGGTGGGAACCGCATACCAGAAGGTCAAAACTGCACACCGGCAACAGTCGTTCGTTCTCCCCACGAAGGAGTCGCAGCCCCAAGCGTGACAACAATGCATCAAAACAGCAAGGGGCAGCCGGGGAAGACAAGCAACGTACTGTTACGTGCATTGCAATGGTGGGATCGTCACAAGCTACCTTACCACCAGCTAAAGCGTCATCTTGGATGCTGGATAATGGAAGCAGCCAGCACATGACCTCGGACAAGCGCCGGTTTTAAGAGTTAAGGGAGCTGGACGAACCTGTTTATGTGGAGCTTGCTGATGGGAGCGAGCTGAGCAGCACGATGACGGGAACGATCAGAGCAACGGCACCTGATGGGACAACAGTTCGGTACACTAACGTCCTCTACGTACCTGGCTTGAAGGGTAACCTGCTCTCCTATTGTCAGCTGCTGAAAAAGGGAGCGCGCATCAGTACCATTACTAATGGAGACGCTGAAATCACCATGGCTGATGGAGAGGAGTACGTGCGGATTGGACTTGGCAAGAACGTGGATGGAGTGCTCGTGGTGCAGTATGAGCATGCACTTACATCCGCCCATGATCCTGGTCAGTCCCGTGATGGCGCGTCATCGAATCAAGTTGATCGTGAAGGGGTTACCCTTTTCCGCACACCTAGTGTGCACATCGACGCACATGGGAGCACGGATTTCCGCATACATGGGATGCACTTGAGTGGCAAGTCTGCACATGCATCTGTCACATACCGCATGGCATACAAAGCAAGCATCATGCGGAACCCGGTACATGTTGATACCACGGATGAAGTCTCACCCCACGTTGCGGTGTGGACTTCAGGGGAGAAGGAAAAAGGTCCGCGGTGGATTCGGGAGGAGATGGAGCAGACCTTGTAGAACATGACTCACTTGGAGCTGATGAAGCTGATGCAACCCAAGGAAGCGGAGATGCTGCAGCAGATGACTTACCTGCAGCAGGAGTGATTGTACCAGAAGAGGTTGAAGACAATGATGCTGAAATCAATGTGGGATGTGCAGGAACGGGCGTACCATCTGCTGATGATCGCCAAGTCAATGATGCTGGAATTGTACTCACTTGTGCGGCCACCTCGAAAGGTGCTGCACAACATGGCATCACCTAACTCTACACTCACTCATGTGCTTGTAGCTGTGTACGCGGATCACTACAAGCACATGGGTGGGGGGGGGTGGGGTGTGGAGTGTATCTGGTGGCACAGGAGTGGGATATGGAGTCAAGGAGCATAAGGGGAAGACCTACTCACCAAGGGTTGCCAATAGGCAGGGGGAGCAGGCAAAATGAATGCAACCGGTCGTCATACGTTGTGCTGCAGCGGTATCGTGGTATTGGTTGCAGCAGATGAACAGCACCACCTGAGGGAAGAGTGGGGAATATACATGGGAGCACTTCGTACCTGGTGTGCACAACTCTGCATACTTGGAGTGCGCTAAATGCCTAATGTGCACTGCATACTTGAAGTGGACATTTCTGCATATATGGAGTGCAAATTTCTGGGATACGTGGAGTTCGTCGGCATGCGCAACCCTCCAGCTGATGGAGTTCGGCAACTCCGGCTGCTACCGTGTGTCGGCTGGAGTGTATGGGGAGCATCATAGGGCAACATGGGTGAAGTTTGAGCAAACTTGGCAAGATTGCCAAACCATGGGGAGAAAGACTTACGAAGATGCAGCAGGCGCGGACAGGAAAGTGATGTTATAGGCGCGCAGCAGATCGTCAGCCGCTAACTGACGAACGCAAGGTCGTCGCTTCTATCGCGCGAAGTGTGCGCCCGCCAATGCAGTTCCGCGCCAGCCGTACGCCATGCGTTATCCGCTACCGATTCGCGTCATCCGCAGCTGCAGTCGTCGCAGACGCACATCCGATGCGGTTTCGCGTCGTCGCACAGGAGGCGTGCGAAACAGACAGCTGCACTGACAATCGCGTGTCGTAAAGTCTACGGTTTCGGAAATTCGGCGTGCGCTAAGGGCATTACGCCATGACGATACGGGCGTTTCACCATGGTTTTGAGGAGATTTCGCCGCTATGATTTCCTCAGCAGCAGCCACTACTCTCTAGATCTCGATCGATAATGTCGAAATTGGAAGGAGGGAATGGAAAACGTGAAGGAATGTGGTTTGGTTGGAGTTTGGAAGGCTCAAAGGTTGGGAGGGGAAAGGTGGTACAGTGACAAGCAGCTTGGCCAACACCAAACCCTAACTTGGTTTGGGCGCACCCCTACCTTGTGATGGTATACCACCTCGACCACCCTATCCTCCAAGGAAAATGGATTCACTAAAACCTACAGCAAGGGGGAGTGTTGGAAATTCGAATACAGTATAACGAATACTGTATACCAGTGTGCTGTTTGGTTTTAGTGTAGTCCTCGTTATAAGCCTCCAGGTCCTACAATAATTGTCACAATTATTGTAGGACCACAATTATTGGAGCTCACCATTATTGGAGGGTAGAGGGTACAATTATTGGTACACCATTATTGGTGTGAATGGGTCACCCTAGGAGGGGTAGCTGGATGCATATACGGTATACCCTGCTCTATCACCTCTTCATCATTATTGAGTACTCATTGTGTTATCATTCTACTTTTCAATGATCAATGCAAGATTTCTGTCTTGTTCTTTTCTACAAACACGTTTCCGCTACGATGGTATGCCTTTCTAGCATGTTAGAAGCCCCAATGAGCTGATGTATAGATACGCTTGGCTATTAGTGCAAATAGACAAACAAACGGTACCCACTGAGTGATCCTGAATATTTTGAATCGACCCTAAGTGTCAAACATTATATGTTTATATTGTGTAGGCTATAGTGGGTTTAACCTTAGGGGGTACAGCTTTGTTAGGGTTTCCTACTTGTATCCCCCTCCTACCTAGTTTCATGCATTCTCGTTCTATTCTAGATTCTAACATGGTATCAGAGCCTAGGTTGCTACCTAGGACCGCTTTCTACTATGGGCCCACTATTCCGCTAGAAGCGCCCTCGTGCGCCCTACCTTACGTGCGCCCTCGTGCGCCTTTCTCTGCTAGTGCGCCTTCGTGCGCCCTCGTGCGCCCTCGTGCGCCTTTCTCTGCTAGTGCGCCTTCGTGCGCCTTCGTGCGCCCTCGTGCGCCCTCGTGCGCCTTCGTGCGCCCTCGTGCGCCCTCGTGCGCCCTCGAGCCGCCCCTGCAGGTCCGTCAGGCCCCCGAGCCGCCTCTGCAGACCCGTCAGGCCCCCCCCGAGCCGCCTCTGCAGGCCCGTCAGGCCCGAGAGCCGCCCCTGCAGACTCGTCAGGCCCGCGCGCAGCCTCTGTCCGACCGCGCGCCGCCCCTGCAGGCTCTCGCCGCCCGCCGCGTCGCCCTGCCCGCGGCGTCGCCGCCTGCCCGCGGCGTCGTCACCTGCCCGCGACGTAGCCCCTGCCCGCGGCGTCGTCGCCTGCCCGCGGCGTCGTCGCCTGCCCGCGACGTAGCCCCTGCCCGCGACGTCGTCGCCTACCCGCGGCGTCGTCGCCTGCCCGCGGCGTCGTCGCCTGCCCGCGGCGTCGTCACCTGCTCGCCGCGTCGCCCTGCCCGCGGCGTCGCCACCTGCTCGCGGCGTCGCCCTGCTCGCGGCGTCGTCACCTGCCAGCCGCGTCGCCCTGCCCGCGGCGTCGTCACCTGCCCGCCGCGTCGCCCTGCCCGCGGCGTCGCCACCTGCCCGCCGCGTCGCCCTGCTCGCCGTGTCGCCCTGACCTAATCCGCGCCTGGCCTCTGGAGCAGCCGCCACTGCAGGAGCCGCCCCTCGCCCCTGGAGCAGCCGCCCCTGCAGCAGCCGCCCCTGGCCCCTGGAGCAACCACCGCTGCAGCAGCCGCCCCTGGCCCCTGGAGCAGCCGCCACTGCAGCAGCCGCCCCTGGCACCTGGAGCAGCTGCCGTCGCGGCCCGGCCTCGCCCTGCAGTAGCTGCCGCGGAGCTCCCTGCTGCGGCCCGGCCCCGCCCTGCAGTTGTAGCGGCCCCGCTGTCGCCACCGTCTTGCGCCTGCCACGCCGACCACTGGTGAGCATTGCCCTGCCAGCACTGCTACCGCTGCTACTGCTGCTACTGCCTTTTCTACTCCCACTGCTACTGCTCCTGCTGTTACTGCTGTTACTGCCGCTACTGCTGCTACTGCTGCTCCTGGCGTGGCCAGATGCAGCTCCAGGGCCGTGCGCATGAGTCCCTCACGCCCCAGCAGCTTCGTGAGTGGTACGCTAGTTGGGGCTGTCGGGGTGGCCGTAGTGGTAGTCGCTCTGGAGTGGGTCGGTCGGGAGCTTCTGGTAGTGGACAGGTGCAGCTGCCGTGTCCTCTTTCGCCCCAGCAGCTTCGTGCGTGGTACGCTAGTTGGGGCTGTCGGGGTGGCCGTAGTGGCAGTCGCTCTGGAGTGCGTCGTTCGGGAGCTTCTGGTAGTGGACAGGTGCAGCTGCCGTGTCCTGTGAGTGAGGCTGCCGCTCTAGGTGCTAGTGCGTCTGTTGCCCTAGGTGCTGGTGAGGCTACCACTCCCGGTACTCGCGTGTCTGCTACCCCAGGTGCTGGTGAGGCTGCTGCTCTAGGTGCTCGTGAGTCTGCGCCCCCTGGTACTGAGTCGACTGAGGCACTGCACACCTTCACTCTGGACTCAGGTGCTTCTCGCTGTTTCTTTCGTGACCGCACTGCCCTTGAGCCGCTTGCTCGGCCAGTTGCTGTCTCCCTCGCTGACCCCTCTGGGGGTCCGGTCATTGCGACCTCCTCCACTGTCCTTCCTTGTCCTGCGGTCCCGTCGGGCACACTGTCAGGTCTCCACCTCCCCTCGTTCTCTACGAACTTGGTGGCGGGTTGTGCGCTCCAGGACGGGGGTGTTCACCAGTTCACCCCTGCCTACGAGCGCGTGACACACTGCACGTGTGCTCGGACGGGCCGTCACCTGGCTACCTTCACTCGGCAGCCGGGGTCGGACCTGTAGACACTGACCACTGAGTCCCCTCAGGTAGCTGCGTCTGCGTCTGCGTCAGGTCAGCTGTCGGCCCCCTGCTCGTGTCGCTCTCTGGCGCACGAGACCGTCCTCTGGCACCACCGACTTGGTCACCCGTCCGTGCAGCGCCTTCGTGCCATGCACAAACGGTACCTTGTCTCTGGTCTTCCCAGGGTTCTCCCTCCCCTCCCACCCTCGCCTGCTCCTCCCTGTCTTCCCTGTGTCAAGGGGCGGCAGCGCGCCGCTCCTCACTCCTCCTCGTTTCCCCCGACGACTGCTCCCTTGCAGACGCTCCACATGGACGTGTGGGGCCCAGCCCGCGTCCGTGGTCAGGGTCAGGAGAGGTACTTCCTGATAGTTGTTGACGACTACTCGCGCTACACCACGGTCTTCCCCTTGCGCACCAAGGGTGAGGTCCCTGATGTTTTGATCCCTTGGATCAGCGCTTCTCGTCTCCAGCTCAGCGAGCGTTTCCACTCGGACTTTCCTGTCCTGCGCTTGCACTCTGACAGAGGTGGTGAGTTCTCCTCCGACCTCTTGGCAGCCTACTGTGCGGAGCACGGCATCCGCCAGTCGTTCACGCTTCCGGCCTCTCCACAGCAGAATGGGGTTGCTGAGCGCCGCATTGGCTTGGTCATGGAGGTCGCTCGTACCTCCTTGATCCATGCGGCTGCCCCCCACTTTCTGTGGCCGTTTGCAGTCCGATACGCTCCGCATCAGCTCAACCTCTGGCCCCGTGTCTCCGTTCCGGAGACTTCGCCGACACTGCGTTGGACAGGAGAGGTTGGCGATGCGTCACGCTTTCGGGTCTGGGGATCTCGAGCCTTTGTTCGCGATACGTCCGCGGACAAGCTCTCCTCCCGCGCTGTTCCTTGTGTCTTCCTTGGCTTTGTCCCGGACGCGTCTGGTTGGCAGTTTTACCACCCCACCTCGCGCCGTGTCATGCCTTCTCAGGACGTCACTTTCGACGAGTCCGTCCCCTACTACCGCCTCTTCCCCTACCGCACTGCCCCGCTTCCCCCCCCGCCTCTCTTCCTCGCGCCAGGTGCTGCTGTGGTAGACCCCCTCCCCCCTCAGGGTGCCGCTCCCTCAGGTGTGTCCCAGGTAGACCCGGTTGAGCCTGTCGAGGTAGCTGTCGACTCTCGTCCTGCTAGGGGTGCTGAGCCTGAGGGTGCTGAGCCTGAGCGTGCGGAGCCTGGGGGTGCGGAGCCTGGGGGTGCGGAGCCTGGGGTTGCGGAGTCTGGGGGTGCGGAGCCTGGGGTTGCGGAGTCTGGGGGTGCTGAGCCTGGGGGTGCGGAGCCTGGGGGTGCTGAGCCTGCGGGTGCTGAGTCTGGGGGTGCTGAGTCTGGAGGTGCTGAGCCTGGGAGTGCTACACCTGGAGGAGCTCTCTCCTCACAGCAGCTGCGTGAGTGGTACTTACAGTACTGCAGCCTCAGGAGAGGTGCTTCTGGAGCCAGGAGTACTGCTGGAGCTGGTGCTAGTGCTTCCCCTCCTAGGCGGGAGCTGCCTTCTCCCCAGCGGCTCCGAGAGTGGTACGCACGGCGCTGCAGTCTTCGGAGTGGCGCTCCTAGTGTCGCGGACCCAGCTGCTGGAGGTTCTGCTGCTGGCGGTGCTTCTGGCGCTGCTGGAGGTACTGCTGGTGCTGGAGCTGCTGGTGCTGCTGACGCTACTGGAGGTGCTGCTGGTGCTGGTGGTACTGCTGGTGCTGCTGGAGCTGCTGGAGGTGCTGCTGGTGCTGGGGCTGCTGGAGCTGCTGGAGGTGCTGCTTCTTCTGGAGGTGCGGCTGGTGCTTCGGACCCGGGCGTTGGAGTTGCTGCTGGTGCTGCGGACCCTGGAGTCGGAGCTGCTGCTGGTGCTGCGGACCCTGGAGTTGGAGCTGCTGCTGGTGCTGAGGACCCTGAAGGTGGAGCTGCTGCTGGTGCTGAGGACCCTGGCGCTGGTGTCTCTGCTGGTTCTGGAGACGCTGCGCGGCCGCGGCCGTACTTCGTTCCGCTCCTTCAGCAGGTTCTTGGTCAGCCTCCTCCTCCTTGTCCTCCTCCCTCCTTAGAGTGTCCTCCGTCTGTCCAGTCGCAGTCACAGTTACCGTCTGACTCCCCTCTCCCTGGTCCGACTGGAGGTCTTACGGAGCGTCGTGAGCCTGAGTCTCGTCCTGCGTCGCCTGAGTCTCGTCGAGCGTCGCCTGTTCGTGCTGCTCACACTGGTCGTCGTGTCCCGCGTCAGCGTCCTCCTGCTGTCCCAGGCACTCACCAGATGGCGCTTCGTCCTTCCACTGCTCCCCAGCGTGTCCCTCTCCCGTCTCCTCCTGCGTCCTCTCTTCCTGCTCTTGCTGACCCTGAGTCTGACTCCCTTCGTGCTGCCAGTCCTACTGTCACGCGTCTCCTGGATACTGTTGTCACTGACCCTTCCTTTGAGTCCACTACTGCGTCTGCCTTAGTTGCCGAGCTTGTCGACTTTGCTGCCACTTGTCGTCTAGACTACGCCGCTAGCCTAGTTGCTGAGTCTGAGCCTGTCTGTCCTCCGTCCGTCGGGGGTGAGTGTGCTCTTGGCACGGACGTCCTTGAGGACAGACAAGAGGAGTTTGAGTGCTTTGCCGCTGCTTTACCTCATCTCGTGTCCATGCTAGTCGCCCCTGAGGGAGACCCGGATGCACCAGACATCCCGACTCCGCGCTCTTACGCAGAGGCGATAGAGGGTCCCTACTCCTCTCAGTGGCAGACAGCCATGGACGCAGAGATGGCTTCCCGGAAGTCCACAGGCACCTACGTCGACGAGGTTCCCCCACCTGGGGCGAACATCGTCAGTGGCATGTGGATTTTCAGGGTGAAGCGGCCGCCGGATTCTCCGCCTGTCTTCAAGGCGCGTTACGTTGCACGAGGCTTCAGTCAGCGAGAGGGAGTTGACTTCTTCCAGACCTTCTCAAAGACCCCGAAGATGACCACTCTTCGGGTTCTGCTGCACGTCGCCGCTCAGCGTGACTACGAGCTCCACTCTCTTGACTTCAGCACTGCTTTCCTACAGGGCAGCCTGCACGAGGAGATCTGGCTGCGCCGCCCACCTGGCTTCACTGGGTCGTTCCCTCTTGGTACCCAGTGGAGCCTCCGGCGGCCAGTCTACGGTCTCCGACAGGCGCCACGTGAGTGGCACGACAGACTGAGGACTACACTTGCGGCTCTTGGGTTCGCTCCTTCTACTGCTGACCCGTCGCTGTTTCTACGCACCGACACCTCGCTGCCGCCGTTCTACATCCTCGTGTACGTCGACGACTTGGTCTTTGCCACTGCTGACACTGCGGCACTCGCCCACGTGAAGTCGGAGCTGCAGAAGAGACACACGTGCACAGACCTAGGTGAACTGACAAGCTATCTTGGCTTGCGGATCACCCGGGACAGAGCACGGCGCACCATCACCTTGACTCAGTCACACATGGTGCAGCAGGTCCTTCAGCGCTTCCGCTTCACGTACTCCTCGCCTCAGCCCACTCCTCTGCCTACCGGTCACTCGCTCTCAGCTCTGCCTTCGGATGAGTCCGTAGAGCCGAGTGGCCCGTATCCAGAGCTTGTGGGCTGCCTCATGTACCTGATGACCTGCACTCGACCTGACCTTGCATACCCTCTTAGCATCCTTGCACGCTATGTCGCTCCTGGCCGTCACCGGAAGGAGCACATGGATGCCGCTAAGAGGGTGTTGCGCTACTTGTGCAGTACGTCGGGCATGGGGCTAGTGCTTGGAGGACGAGACCGAGTTGTACTCACTGGGCACTCAGACGCGTCTTGGGCTGACGACCAGGCTACTCAGCGGTCGTCTCAGGGTTACACCTTCAGCCTTGGCTCTGGTTCAGTTTCTTGGCGTTCTACACGCTCGTCTTCTGTTCTCAGCTCCAGTTGTGAGGCTGAGATCTACGCCACAGCCATGGCTGCACAGGAGTTACGCTGGCTCACCTACCTGCTGACCGACTTGGGAGAGCGGCCTCGTTCTCCTCCAGTGCTGTACGTCGACAACAAGGCTGCCATTGCCTTGTGTGAGGAGCACAGACTGGAGCACAGAACGAAGCATATCGCTCTGCGCTACTTCCTTGCTCGAGAGCTGCAGCAGCGCGGTCAGCTTCGTCTGCGTTACGTGGCCACTCGGGCCAACACTGCTGATGTGTTCACCAAGGCGCTTCAGCCTTGTGACCATCAGCGCTTCTGTACTGTTCTAGGCCTCGTGCCTACTGGGCCTCACTTGCTTACTTCTTGACTCTGCTTGTACTGTGATCTCTGTATATATACCTGCTTGTTTACTCTTGCTAGGTTGTGATCACTGTATCTCTTGTTATACTATCAACCTGCATGTGAACTGGTCTTGTGACCACTTGCTTGTGCTCAGAATTTGTGTGGTTTCCTTGAGATCCACCCTGAGCTTGCTTTGCTTTGCTTTGACTGGTCTTGTGACCATCTGGTTGTCTCCCACTTAGCCTATGGGGGTGTGTCAAACATTATATGTTTATATTGTGTAGGCTATAGTGGGTTTAGCCTTAGGGGGTACAGCTTTGTTAGGGTTTCCTACTTGTATCCCCCTCCTACCTAGTTTCATGCATTCTCGTTCTATTCTAGATTCTAACACTAAGTTCAAGCTTGTTTCTTGATTAATTTTGTTGAGAATAGCAGATCATAATTGGCAAGGCACCATGAAAAAAAGTGTGATACCGTAACCCCATTGCACCTCACAAACACCAGTCAATTGAGGCGTGATGTGGTTTAGGCGTGATGTTATAACTGGAGGATCGTAGTGAATAGGATAAGGTTGCCAAGTATAAGGAAGAGAACTGTGAAGTCTGTGTAATGACCTTGTTAATTAATTGAAAGAGAACAAGATGATTATAAGATAGAAGTACAAGGATATAAATAGCATTCCTAGCTAGCTATGTACTCTGAGGGGTACATTCCCTGATTAACTGAATTGCATTGCTACAATAACCCACGACTATTGCTATTCTAGACAGTTACCGTATTGCACTTCGCAACTGCCTTGTGCGGTTACTGGGCAGTCAAGGGTCACGACCGTTGACTGTCTTCGACTGTTGACCTTCGGGTGACCCTCTAACTTCCGCGTGCTCTATATGAGCTATTGCGGTACTAGTACAGACGTTCACTTCGTTATGGAGTGACGCGAGAGTGGAGAACCTTCGGGAATGTTTATAATAACCTTTCGGTTATTCCAACAAGGCGTAAATGGTTGTACAGTAGTAGACGTGGAAACTTCAGGCCCCTGCAATCGTTTTTCTCCATCCTACAGTCTAATCAGTTGGCTGAGTATATGGTGTGAATGAACTGGACTGACGGGACCTAGGATCCTAGGCGGGCGGACACATACAAAGTGGTTGTTCGCAGAAGGTGCAAATTCGCAGAATATGTGAGATCTCAAGCTTGGCAAAAGATGCAGGATAATGGATACGCAGCCAGCATTCAGCAGTAAGCCATCATTAAACAAAAGGTAATAATGAAACAAGCTCCTCGACATGCATACATAATGTCCATGCACTTTATTGGACGCCGGAATTCACAGCATGTGCAGGACAGCACCATTAGCAACACACGTAAAGGTCCAAACGCTGAACTCCCCCAGCTGCAACGCTTACCACACCCACGTGTACCCTGCGGCCTTTGCTGCAGCTTCGGCCTGCTGCGCAGCGATAGTGGCATTGGTGGCACGGGACGCCATGAGAGTCGAGTTGTTATCTGCGCTCGTCTTCGCAGTGACCGCCTTGCTCAGCAGGATCTTCGCATTCGACACGTTCGCCGACTTCGCGGGGATGGACGCGTTCGCGTAGTTCACGTCGAACTGCGCCTGCGTCACCGCCGTCGCCGCCGCCGCATCCGCCGCAATTCCAGCGTCGAGATCCGCCTTAGCGTCCGCCACGGCCTGCTGCTGCTTGATGAGCTCCGCCTGGACCGCATCGGGGTTGTCCAGATCGTTCTGCCTCTTAACCAAGAAATCCGCCGCGCGATTCGCCTGGTCGACCATGTCCTTGAGAATAGCCTCGGCTTGGGCCTTCACCGCCATCGCTTCGGCCAGCTTGGCTTGCGCTGCGGCCAGCTCGGCGCCTGTCAGGCTCGAGTCGGCCGCCTTCTTCGCCGCATCAATCGCCTCGATGTTTGCGTCGGAAACCTCGCCCTGCTGGTCGTCCACCAGTTGCGATGTCATGTTAGCGCGTCGCTTCGCGTCCTCCACGGCTTGCATAAGCGACGTCTCGTCAGTGCCCTGCGCGACGAGCTTATCCAGCTGCGCCTGCGCCTCGTCCGTGGCGTTCTGGAGAGCGGGGATTGCGGCGGCCGTGGCGTTCTTCGCGGCGATCCTGTTCGCGAGGACGACCTTAAGGCGGTTAACGAGGGGTAACGCGTCGTTGTACACGGCCGTGGCGTTCGCGAGCGTCGCGTTGGCTTTGATAACATCCTGCGCCCTCAGCGCCGCGGTGGCGTTCGCGTTGGCGGAATCCCTGGTGCAGTTTGCGGCGAAGGCTCTTGTCTGGCGCGCCTTGGTGACGAGGAACGGCTCCGTCTGGCCGGTAGCGAAGGACGCGTATGCTGCTACTGCGAGGAGAGCCAGCAGCAGGAAGGATGGGTTGCGAATAGAAGCCATGTTACCTTGCAGTAAGGATTAACGAGTGTGTATAGCAGGATGAAGTGAAGTGTGTTGCAGTGAGCGATGAGTCGGAAATTCTTCAAATGGCTGGAGAGAGAGGAGTGTGGGAACTGATGATTGAAGCACTGGGGTATGCTGATGTTTTATGAAGACGTGGGATCAATTTGAGGGATAAGGCGAAATCGACATGCGGGGCAGAATGTCGAGACTCGAGAGCAGAGAATCGCTACGCGGTTCGGTACAGGGAGGAGAGAGTGAGTCGCGGCTCGACAACAAGGGTGGGTTGGGTTGGCCTGCCCTCGCGTTGCAAGATGTGGCGAAGTGTGGCGAGTGTTGGGCAGCCAGGCTTGCTGTGGTTTTGGTACAGGTCGACGGTGTCTTGTAAGAGGATTACGGTCTTAATCGGTGCATCGCATTACAGCACGGTGAGAATTATCACCGTGTGGAACCGTCTCGAGCCACTAGGAATGAACTGTAAATGCCGAACCCCCTGACCAAGGTTCGCAAGCACTGAGCTCAAACCAATAGGAAGCGCGTCTCACCCTCGAGATAAGTTTTCTTATGTGAAGCCGCAGACCACGATGAAGCTCAGAGAAACGCTCCACGAGGCGGAGTGTGGATGCGTTGTGGAAAACAGCTGGCTCTGGGGTCCAGCAATGAGGCTTGAGGGCGAGAGCGAAGGGGTAGCGAAGAGTTTGGGTGGTAACAAATTTTTGGAGCTAACCTATGCACCTACAGTTCTGTAAAACCAAATCAGCCAGTTCCATTTGAAAAATGAGGCATTGAGAAGATAATTTAAACAACTAAGCATAGAAGATATTATATATTGAGAAAGCTTGCTTCTGTAGCAATTGGCATCGTTCTCATTACAATGGCATTGGCATCGTTCTCATTACAATGGGCTCAAGTACAATAGTTCCTAGCAGTAATATAGTTGTAAAAACAAAACAAGGTGTGTAAGAACTACTACTTTGCAAGGGTGACTAGCCTAGGGAGGGTGGGTGGGAATTGAACTTGAGCGATTGTAAAAATGAGAGACGTGGGTGGGGGAAGAATGACCCCAACCCACATTATATATTCGGAGAAGGCGAATAGCGTGCTTCGACGATGCTCAAAATTGCGTTACAGTCAGCTTCGCTTTCACAATACACAAATTTGAAAGCGATGAACGCTTAGAAATTTTTCATGTTGAGAAAGCTTGCTTCTGTAGCAATAAGCATCGTTCTCATTACAATGGGTCACGCTGAGACATGTGCAAGGGTGCCAGACGGTGGCGCTTGAGAGCTCTGGAGTGTTGTGCTGGTGACGGCGCAAGAGCCGTTGATTGGAGGTTGCGAGAGGCATCAATCAGGCGATCGGCGGTGGGTGTGACATACATTTCCTTGGCTGATTCACTGCGCCAACGGCCAAGCTGTTTGAAGAGTCGATCCTCGATTCCTGCGTTTGCTGCTACAGTTGCTGCTCCTTTGCGAAAGGAGTGGGTACCAAGAGCATGGTCACCAAGGCCGATGGCGAGAAAAGCTTCCTTGCACCAATTGCGTATGGTGGTGTACGACGGTGGTTTGACCAGGAGTGAGCCTTTCGTAGCCGAACCGAAGACTCTGATTAATGGCCCTGGTGTGGAAGGACCATATCTTGCCAGTTGGATGAATCGCTTGGTGCATCGAACGGGGCAGAAGGGTCCCTGACTTGCGGCAATAGGCACCCATGCACCCTTCGCCTCTTGGTCCGTCTTTGAGCGCGGGATGAGTAGCCACATGACATCGTCTTCAAACTGGATATCGTTCCAGCAGATGGAGGCGAGATCCGAATACCGCAGGAAACCGGCGTACATGAGAAGTGGTATGAGTCCTTTTTGAAAGGTGGACGGGTCGTCCGAACCAATGAAGTGTGCGGCCATGGCGTGCACTTGGTGAAGAGACACTGGTTCTTTGGTCCTGTGGGGCCGAGGGCAGTGGCGCTTCGCAAATTCTCAGACTTGAGATGTCATTGGGCCGATAGTTGGGCAAGCAGCCCCAATCATGCGGTGGGCGAAACCAACCGCCGAACAAGTGAGTTGCACCACTGAGAAGGTGGCTTGGTGGCGAATGGCGTAAACGAGGTATAGGGCGAGTGTCATATCTCGTGCAGGCAGGAATGGTAGCTTAGCCTTGATGCAGAATGAACGGAACTGCTGCCAGTATGGTTCGTAAGTCTTGATCGTAGATTCCGCACGCGTTTGCAGCATCATAGAGAGCAATTGGCTCTGCAGCGAGCGAAGTAACCCTGAAGCGATCAGAGAGGGCGCGAGCAATGTGTTAGCGGAAGGATATGCGCAGGGCCATCATCATGCTATGGGGGAGGCCGGAATCCGAGAATGCGGTGGTGTGCGTGCCAGGTGCAAGGCATTGGCTTCCGTGAGTAAGTTTCAAGGAGTCACGGATCTGCGAGGCCCAGGCGGGCAGCGAGGGTTGAAGAAGAGGCCACCAGCTAGCCCCAGGCCAGAAGGGAAAGATGAGTGTCAGTGAGGCTGCTGTCCTCTGTGCGTGGTGAAGGACTGCCGGGATCAATTGTGGCGGTGGAAAAGCGAAGCCATGTTCAGCAGCCCAGGATAGCGTGAAGGAGTTGATCGCTGTCGCCTTAGGATGTGGGTGTTCGCTGCAGAATCGGGGGAGTTTGGCATTCGCAGCGCTGGCAAAGAGATCTATAGAGTGTGGCCCCCAACGCCTCTCGAGAAGGTTAAACCATGGTGCCTTCAGGGTGTAGTCGTCTCTGTCGAGAGTCTTCGAGAGCTCATCCGCGAGCGTGTTAAGCTCGCGGGGGATCCATTCCATGATCAAGCGAATGCGATGAGTCATGCAGATGCGGATGATGTCTTTGCAAGTGGTAGTGAGTGAGCTGTTGCGTGACCCACCCTTTTTTAGGATGAAGAATACACCCTGGTTGTCGACACGCACGAGCACATGCCTGTTCTGGATGAAGCCGGTGAAAGTTTGAAGTGCCCAAAACACCCCCTCTAACTCACGACGAGTACTTGAAGTGCAAAGTAATTCCTGGGGCATGTTCGAGCAGGCCTTGTGAACGCCCATGGAGAACATGTCGAGTGTGGCCCCCCAACTGTGCGCGCTGGCGTCGACATGGATGATTGCATCGTAGCTACCTCGAACATGAAATGGGGCGCCATTGAAGTGGTCGAACTCAGTTGACCAAAACTCCAACTCTTCGCATGCGCTCGGGGACAGCGACACCCTGCTGTTCCATGACGAGGCGTCGTTGATGGTTTGTAGTAGTGCATGACTGAATGCTCTCGCTGTCGCCCCAAGGGCAAGGGTCATGGAGGCGAGCATGCCTGTGACACGTGCGACGTGCCGTACAGGGACTTTGTGCTGTGCGCGTCCTGCTTCCAATAATGAAACAATGGTTGATTGCAAGACACTTCGTCGCTCGTTGCCGACAGAAAATTGTCCACACCGGGTATCGAGCTCCAATCCTAGGAATCGTAGCTGCTGAGTCAGCTCGAGATGCGACTTTTTGGCGTTGATCACGAGTCCAGCTTCTCTTAGGTCGTTGATTGTGCAGATGCGGACGTCCCGGGCCTCAACTTCTGTGTGGCACAAGAAGAGGATGTCATCCACATATGGGATGACGCGGACCCCTTTTGCTCGCCATCGCCGTGCCAACTGTTTAATCAATTGAGTGAAGATGAAGGGCGCCGTTGCTAGTCCGAACGGAAGTGATCGGAAGCAGTATGAGCGCCTCTCAAACTGAAAACCCAAGAATTTCCAACAGGACGCGTGGATGTCAACGTGGTGGTAGCCTGACTTGAGATCAATTGAAAACATCCAATCACCCGGATGTGCTAGTTCCGACACGCGAGAAAGTCCTTCGTACTTAAACTTCGGAATGCAAAGCTCGCTATTAACTTTGCGTAGATCCAGGATGAGACGACATTTGTCTCGCTGCTCGACGACGTTGAGAGGACTGATGCATACCAGCTCCGACGTTGGTACCTCGATTGCTGCTCCGGTTCGAAGAAGGTCCATGATGGCTGATCGTGTAAAATCCATGTGAGCATGAGTTCCGGCATGATTGGAGCACCGAAATGGTCGTGGCGGTCCTTGCTTCCACGGCATCCAGTAGCCTTCAGTTTCTCCTATGATTGTTGAGGTATTAAGCTTCTCGAGACTTCGTTGCCTCTCTCCAAGAACCTTCTTGAGGCATGGGGCAGAAACTCAAGAGCAACCAAGAGACACATGGTGAATGCTTCTCCTCGTCATCTCAACAAAATGCACATCAAAAAAATATATTCAATGAGAACAACTTCATAGGGTTTATGGCAATCTTCTAGGCAAACGCCCTAAGATCATCTATGGTCTCTTCCCCTTAGGGAAAACATTCACAACAAAATTTCACGAGAAGATCGACTTCATGATGCTCTAAAGAGCTTATAGGCAAACGCCATAGACCCAAAAATGGTAATTAAGGCCAGCCAAACGGCGACTAGAAAATAAAAACAGCCCAACGGGCACGACCAACGGCCTTTGTGCGGTTATGCTCCTCGTCGAGCTTAAACCACCGGCGCGGGTCCGTGAGGGCCGTGCCCACCAGCAGGGCATGCGCTGGCGGTGTGACCCGGCTGGCCACAGCGGAAGCAGGTGCCGCGGAAGCTCCTAGCATCGCAGCCGGGGGCCGTGCCAATTTTGCCGCCAAACCCCGAGCCTCGGCCTCCAAGGGAAGAACCGCGACCGTAGGAACCTTGGGCACGCTTCATCGCTGCCACGTCCGCTACCGCCTGCTTGAAGGGGCGCGACGTCAGCACGCTTTTCTGCTGGTAGAGCTTGAAGCGGTGCGCCGTCTTGAAGTCGGATGCGTCGGCAACTTGGAGGAGTTGGAAGCGATCGGCGATGAGCGTGTACGCCTCGTCGAAGTGCTCGAGGGCGCCAGCCGTGTCGCCGTGACGTATCTTGTGCTCCGAGTGCTTTAGGTACGCGCGCAGGTCCTCCAGAAATCCGGCTTGCTCGCGTACGCCGGCGTGGTGAAATGAGGATGCCGGAATGGTGGGGTTGGTGGAGGGGAGTGGAGGAAGATGCTCGGTAGGTGCAATAAAATTAGTGTGTGCGTTGGCCTCACCCGCTTCATCTTCAGAGTCGCTGCCGTCGTTGACATTGTTGGGCGCCGCCCAGCGTGTTCCCTTTCGGCACGAGGGACTTCGGTTGCGCGAGGGTGACGCGCCAAATCGTTTCTTGCGTTTGCGTTTTTAGCAGATGCAGAAATTGTTGTCGCTGTAGCCGTAACCGCCGGCGGCTGCTGCTGTAACAGCGCCAAAAGCGCTTGGACTTGGTCAGCAGTCAGCGCCGGAGTCAAAACAGGGTCAGCCGTCGCGTCAGACGAAGACCCAGTTCGGCGCCTCTGGCGCTGACGCGACGGTCCAGCCACAGGTGCTGGCGCGTGCTCGGCGTCAAGCGCGTGTGGCGCCACAGGTGTTGCAGGTGCCGTCGTCGCCACTTGCGCCACAGGCGCCACAGGCGCCACAGGTGCCGAGGGGTGCTGCTGGTTGGCGGTTTTGTTGACTTCGCCACTGCGCGTCAAAAGGTCGACACCAGTGGGCGCGTTGCCTTCGTCGTCCGCCCGCCGCTTGTTGCGGCGATCTCCCGTAGTTTCACGGGTATTCTTCTCGTTGTCCGAACGATTCGGGGCGTTGTCGCTCGGCGCCATCGAAGCTTGATTGTAGTTAAGAATATCCGACAGCAGGGTAGAGGGTGCTTGAAAGCGTGGAAGGGTTTTCACCCTCGCCAGGTTGAGGTCCAAAAAAATCGGGAGGGAGTCGGAGCCTCCGAAAAAATCGGGATGGGTCTCGGAACTGGGAATTGAACTTGAGCGATTGTAAAAATGAGAGACGTGGGTGGGGGAAGAATGACCCCAACCCACATTATATATTCGGAGAAGGCGAATAGCGTGTTTCGACGATGCTCAAAATTGCGTTACAGTCAGCTTCGCTTTCACAATACACAAATTTGAAAGCGATGAACGCTTAGAAATTTTTCATATTTCGAAAGCATGGACAAACATTTCTCTGTCTCTGTGTTGGCGGGAACTCAACTCTTATGTATCAAGTTGCATCAAATCTTCAACAAGATTTGAGTCATACCGCCAATGTTAAATGCTATAGCTGTGTCAACAACGAGAGCTCCTTTACCGAGTAGCTGGACATCACTTGGCATCTCCTCGTGGTCGTAGTTGACCTTGATTTTCCGTTATTCCGCCCTTTCCCCGCTACTGACGTTTGTCTTTCAAGGTTACTGACGCGCGCAATCATGGACGACGAGGATGTTAAGATCGCGAGCGTTCACAAAAAGCCGATTTTTTTTGGAAGCCTCGAGATTGCCGAGAAGCAGCGGCTCGAGAAGCTGAAGAAGCAGGCTGCTGCGTTCGCCGCGACAGGCGTAGTGGGGGGCGACGATTCGGGCGATGACGGCGACAAGGAAGGGGTGAAGGAGGAGGAGAAGGAGGAAAATTCTGGCGAAGGGGAGGAGGAGGACGAGGATGAAGAGGATGAGGAGGATGATGAGGAGGGAGGAGAAGGAGGGGGATCAGGTAAGAGTGAGGGAGTCGAGTACGAGCTATCAGAGACCGGGAAGCGCGCTAAGGAGCGTCAGGAGCAGATGCTCAAAGAGCTCGAGATGAAGCGACGCGCGCGCGCGCTCGCGGTGCCTACTAGCGACACGGCGGTGCGGCTGCGACTCCGCGCGATCGGCGAGCCGATCACGCTCTTCGGCGAGCGCGAAATGGAGCGGCGCGACCGGCTTAGGTCTTTCATGGCTAACTTAGACGCCGAGGGGCGGCTCGACGAGCTTTACGAAGCGATCGAGCGGCAAATGCGGGAGAGCGGGGAGGGCGGCGCGGAGGTTCTAGAAACGGAGGAGGTGCCTCAAGCGGAGTTGTTTTATACCGAGGGGAGCAAGGAGCTGCTGTTGGCGCGGCAGGAGATTGCGGTGTTTTCGCTGCCCCGGGCAGGTGAAAGGATTCGGCGCGCGAAGCGGCGGCGCGAGGATCCCGATGAGGACGAGGAGGCGGAGGCGAAGGAGTTGATTGGCGTGGTGCAGGGGATGAGCATGCAGGTGGGTTGAGAGCGGTGCTGAGCGGTGCAGGGAATGAGTATGCAGGTTGGTTGAGAGCGGTACTGAGCGGTGCAGGGAATGAGTATGCAGGTTGGTTGAGAGCGGTACTGAGCGGTGCAGGGAATGAGCTTGCAGGTTAAGGATCCCGATGAGGACGAGGAGGCGGAGGCGATTCAAGTGGCGCGGTGCAAGGACTGCGCATGCAGGTGGGTTGGGAGTGGTACTGGGTGGTGCAAGGAATGCGCATGCAGGTGGGTTGAGAGGGATGCTGAGTGGTGCAAAGGATGGGCATGCAGGTGGGCTGATAGAGGTACAGAGTGGTACAAGGGATGAGCATGCATGTGAGTTGAGAGCCTTTCTGAATGGTGCATGGGATGAGCATGCAGGCGGGTTGAGAGCGGTACTGAGTGGTGCCAATGTCCCCACTTCCCATCTCCCCCACGCATCCCCAGGTATCAGAGATAGGCGATGAGCGTCCCATCTCCGCCTGCAACCTCTCCCCCAGCGCATCACTGCTCAGAACACTCATACTCCTTCTCATTCCCCCCAACTCCCCCTCCCTTCCCCCTCCCCCCCCCCCCCCCCCACGCATCCCCAGGTATCAGACATAGGCCATGAGCGCCGCATCCCCAGGTATCAGACATAGGCCCTGAGCGCCGCATCCTCAGGTATCAGACATAGGCCATGAGCGCCGCATCCCCAGGTATCAGACATAGGCCATGAGCGCCGCATCCTCAGGTATCAGACATAGGCCATGAGCGCCGCATCCTCAGGTATCAGACATAGGCCATGAGCGCCGCATCCTCAGGTATCAGACATAGGCCATGAGCGCCGCATCCTCAGGTATCAGACATAGGCCCTGAGCGCCGCATCTCCGCTTGCGCCCTCTCCCCAGACGCCTCTCTGCTTGCCACGTCAGGATTTCACCCCCCATGCCATTGCGCCCCCCTTCTCCGTCCCCTGTCCCCCCCCTCCCTCCCCACCCCCCGGTATCAGAGATAGGCGACGAGCGCCCCATCTCCTCCTGCGCCCTCTCCCCCGACGCCTCTCTGCTCGCCTCTTTGGGCGTTCCCTTGTGTTGCAGCAACCCCCCCCTCCCCCCCCCCCCGCTCATCCCCCCTTCCCCTTCTTCTCCCCCCCCCCCCCCCAGGTATCAGAGATAGGCGACGAGCGCCCCATCTCCGCCTGCGCCCTCTCCCCCGACGCCTCTCTGCTCGCCTCTTTGGGCGTTCCCTTGTGTTGCAGCAACCCCCCCCTTCCCCCCCCCCGCTCATCCCCCCTTCCCCTTCTTCTCCCCCCCCCCCCCCCCCCCCCAGGTATCAGAGATAGGCGACGAGCGCCCCATCTCTGCTTGCGCCCTCTCCCCCGACGCCTCTCTTGTTGCCACGTCAGGCTGGAGTGGTGCCTGCCGCCTCTGGTCGCTGCCAGCTGTGCGGGCGGCAGGCGCCCTGCGCGGCCACTCAGAGCGCGCCACGTGTGTGGCCTGGCACCCCCACGCGCTCTCCTCGCTCCCTGCTTCCGGCCCCAATCTCGCCACAGCTGGTGCTGACAGGTACAGGATTTATACATAGAGTCAGGTACAGGATTTAGACATAGAGTCAGGTACAGGATTTAGACATAGAGTCAGGTACATGATTTAGACATAGAGTCAGGTACAGGATTTAGACATAGAGTCAGGTACAGGATTTAGACATAGAGTCAGGTACAGGATTTAGACTTAGAGTCAGGTACAGGATTTAGACATAGAGTCAGGTACAGGATTTAGACATAGAGTCAGGTACAGGATTTAGACATAGAGTCAGGTACAGGATTTAGACATAAGAGTCAGGTAGAGGATTTAGACATAGAGTCAGGTACAGGATTTAGACATAGAGTCAGGTACAGGATTTAGACATAGAGTCAGGTACAGGATTTAGACATAGAGTCAGGTACAGGATTTAGACATAAGAGTCAGGTACAGGATTTAGACATAGAGTCAGGTACAGGATTTAGACATAGAGTCAGGTACAGGATTTAGACATAGAGTCAGGTACAGGATTTAGACATAGAGTCAGGTACAGGATTTAGACATAGAGTCAGGTACAGGATTTAGACATAGAGTCAGGTACAGGATTTAGACATAGAGTCAGGTACAGGATTTAGACATAGAGTCAGGTACAGGATTTAGACATAGAGTCAGGTACAGGATTTAGACATAGAGTCAGGTACAGGATTTAGACATAGAGTCAGGTACAGGATTTAGACATAAGAGTTAGGTACAGGATTTAGACATAAGAGTTAGGTACAGGATTTAGACATAAGAGTTAGGTACAGGATTTAGGCATAAGAGTTAGGTACAGGATTTAGGCATAAGAGTTAGGTACAGGATTTAGGCATAAGAGTTAGGTACAGGAATGCCACGGTGTGAGTAAGGCTAGGGCTATGACTGGGATACGATTGGGGAAGGTGGGTGGGTGGACTGTCGGCTAGGGTTAGGGGGCCTGGCGTGGCGCCCCCACGCGCTCTCCTCAATCCCGGCCCCTGGCCGTAGCCTTGCCACTGCTGGTGCTGACAGGTGAGGGGATGGTGGGGTAGGTAGGTCTGGGGTTTGCATTTGAGTCGACTCAAAAGCGAAAACAGTCGCACCTGCCAGCAGGTAAAGGAGCCACAGTGCCACACTTAAACCGGCGGCTACAGTTTTGAGGCGCCACCGAAAAGCTTTTTCTCTCCTGCCCCTGTTGAGAATCCTCAAAAGCGACAACAACAACTACAGAAGTCACTTTTGAGAATTCTCACAAGTGATTCCAACTACGGTTCTGAGGCGCCACAGAAGTCTTATCCTCACCCGCATCCGCCTCGCCGTCCCTCCCAACCTCTCCTATCCTCCCCCCCACACTCCTCCCTGTCAGGTGTGCGCTGCTCTGGCCTCTCCCTTGGGCGGCATCAACTCCACCCGACGCCAACGGCCAAACTGACAACCCCGAATTTTCCTCCCGTCCAGCACCTCCTTCCTCCTCCTCCTCCCCATCCCTCTCCACCCCTCTCCTCCGCCTATCCGGCCACTTAGACCGAATCGCGCGAGTTGCTTTTCACCCGTCGGGAAGGTTCCTGGCAAGTACGAGTTTCGACAAGACGTGGCGGTTGTGGGATGTGGAGCGGGGGGGAGTGGAGCTGCTGCTGCAGGAGGGGCACAGCCGGGCAGTGTACGGCGTCTCTTTCCAGAAGGACGGCGCGCTCGTGGCCACGTGTGGGCTGGATGCGCTGTGCCGGGTGTGGGACTTGAGGACAGGGAGGAGCATTCTCGCACTGGAAGGACACGTTAAGCCGGTGGGTTTGATTTGGGAGGATGGGGTTTGAAGGTGTTGTGTGGCCACGTGTGGGCTGGATGCGCTGTGCTGGGTGTGGGACCTGAGGACAGGGAGGAGCATTCTCGCACTGGAAGGGCACATGAAACCAGTAGGTTGGGTGTTGGCTTGAAGCGTGGTTAGGCTTTGCTGCTCTGACCTTGAGCGTGCTGCTCTGACCTTGAGCGTGCTGCTCTGACCTTATTCACTGGACGCGCTGTGCTGGGAGTGGGGCCTGAGAACAGGGAAGAGCACACATGGCACATGTGGCACCAGCTGTGATACAGGAAATCCCGGTTCTATGCTTCTACCCCTCATTCCTTGTCCCCCCATCAGCTCCTGGTATGCGATTTATCCCCCAACGGGTAGCATCTAGCTACAGGAGGCGACGACCACACACGCCCCATGTGGGAACTTCGGCGATGCAGGAAGGCGCACCTGTTTAATTATATCCCTCATTCCCTGTTCCCCCTGTCCTTCCTTCTCCTCTTTTTCAGCTCCTGGCATGTGATTTCTCCCCCAACGGATACCATTTAGCGACGGGAGGGGAGGACCACACGTGCCGTGTGTGGGACCTGCGGTGCTGCAGGAAGGGTGCAGGAGGGGGAGGGGGGGCGGGGGCGGCGGAGGGGAGTGGGGGCAGCCTGTATGTGATCCCGGCTCACACGCGGCTGGTGTCGGTGGTGCGGTATGAACCGAGGGAGGGGCTGCTGCTGCTCACCGCTGGCTATGATAACACTGCCAAGGTGAGAGTGGTGCAGTGCGGTAATGGGGAGTGGGGGTCGTTGGTGCGGTATGAGCCCAGGGAGGGGCTGTTGCTGCTCACTGCCAGCTTTGATTACCACGGCCAAGGTGAGGGTAGGTGGGGTGGGGGGATTGTTGTGAAGGTGATTGTAGCGAAGTTCCAGTTTCCCACCCTCACAACACTCCTCCCTTGCTTCCCCCACCTACCTTATCTCCTCCCTTCCCACCCATCTCCCCTGAAGGTGCTGGCAGGGCACGAGGGGGGAGATGATTCTTGAGCGCACTCAAGCCTTCCATTTCTCCCCCTTCCCCCATCTCCATCTCCCTCCTTTCCCTCCCTTCTCTCCCCCCCCTGTCGGTATGGTCGCGGCTGGACTTCAATCCGGTGAAGGTGCTGGCAGGGCACGAGGTGGGGAGATGACTGTTGATGCTTGAGGCCCCTCAAACCCCTCTCTCCTCCTCTTTCACCCATCTCCCTCCCTCCTTTCCCTCCCTCCTCCCCTCTTTCCCCATGCACAGGTGTGGTCAGGGCGGGACTTCAAGCCCGTGAAGGTGCTGGCAGGGCACGAGGGCAAGGTCATGGGGGCTGACGTGGCAGCAGGTGAGTGGATTGTCATGGGTGCTGATGTGGCAGCAGGTGAATGCATCATTGGCAGCCAGGAGTTGGGACGTGGGGAAGGAACGGGGGAGAGGGGGGAGGTTCAGTGTTTATGGGGATTATGGGATCCCTTGGGGGAAAATGCGGCCATGGCATGGTGTTTCAGTCCTCTTCTGTGATTTGGTTGCCTTTTCTTTACGAATGTCTTATCTCTACCATTTCCCAATTTTTTTGGTATCATAAATTCTTTTCAGATGGGCAATGTATTGTCACAGCGTCTTACGATCGCACAATCAAGCTATGGGGTAATGATGACGTTGGGGCTACACCCATGATGCGATGATGCTTATTGGTCTTTTAAAGTCCGTCATATGCATTGTTAGGTGTGTTGGAAATCCGAATACAGAATGACGAGTACTGTGTACCACTGTGCTGTTCGGTTTTAGTGTAGTCCACTTTATAAGCCTCCAGGTCCTACAATAATTGTCACAATTATTTTAGGGCTAGAATTATTGGAGGTCAGCATTATTGGAGGGTAGAGGATACAATTATTGGTACAGCATTATTGGTGTGAATGGGGTGATTCTGGAGGGGTAACTGGATGCATATATACCCTCTGTCACTTCATCATCATCATTGTGTCATTTTATTTTTTAATGATCAATGCAAGATTTCTATCTTGTTCTTTTTTACAAATACGTTTCCGCTACAATGGCACTATGCCTTTCTCGCATGGTATCAGAGCTACTCTAGGGGCATGCTGCCAAATTTGGTTCAGGAATTTATTGGCATTCACTTCGAATAGTTACCTGCATACAGTCAGTGTACCGCACATCCGGATTACGCTTTCGTACACCTGGTGTTCGCTGTTGGTTACACCCGCGCGTTTTCCGCACACTTGGCGGACAGTTTTGTTACGAAAAGTAATGAATGAAACCGCGCACTCCTAAACCGCAGCTAAGGAAGCATGTCGTATCGAGAATGAATGCGAAGGGTCAGAGTTGACTCGAAGCGTGGTGGATCGGGACCGTCGGAGCAGACGGCATCGGGCAGTTGCATGCGAGAGGAATTAGGCGGGATCCGTTTCGTAACTGTACACGCCGCACGGTTGGGAATGAATTTGAATAAATGAATATACCCCTTAGAGTACATGGCTAGCTAGGTCGATTCGAATTCCCTTGTACTCATACTTATATCTTTATATTTGCATGTTTTTATTATCTCAAGCATTTTACGTACATTCACTCTGCTATTGAGGTCAAGGGCCCACCGACACTGTCTAGCTGTGTGCGAACCTTTTCGAGGAGATCCTAGGGGCGATCACCTTTTGATCGCAACATGGTATGAGAGCGACTAGGGGATCCTTCGCACTGCCATATCCGAAATCTGGGACATTCGGAAAGTGGCGTCCGGCACACGATCGCGTGTGAGAATGGCCGGAGGATCTGGTGGTCAGACAAATCTGACGGCTGAAGCGGAACCCAACCCGGCTGCGACAAATGAGGAAACGACGACGATCGGCACCGAAGTCCTCGATTCGAATTCCCTTGTACTCATACTTATAGTCCCTTGTACTCATACTTATATCTTTCTGAGGAGATCCTAGGGGCGATCACCTTTTGATCGCAACAGGTTTTGTCAAGGTCATGGCGCACTTCGATGGCGAAGTGGATCCCGGATATGCAGCTTTTGTAGAAGACATCATGGCTCAGCATGAGCACCTGGAAAGCATGATTGCAAGGGCACCACCAACACTCAAAGCTTCGTTAAGGGACAAGTTTGGAATGACAATCCAGCCAAGAGCAAAACTCTCTCATGAGTTCAGCAATCCGTCCACCCATGGACAATCTCATTCAAGCACTCTGCGTACTAACCAAAACTGTGCATCAAATGTTCATGCAGGAATTGTTGGTGAAGGAGAAATAGACATACGTCAAGGAGGAGAGTCATCCCAAGGGAGGGATGCATCCGTCCAAGGAGAGGAGAGCGCCTATCCCGCACCTCAATCGTCCATGCAAAGGGAAGCACGGGGGAGGAATGTTGAGTATGGGAGTGCAGTGCATGGTGGAATGAGAAGTGGACAGATTGGGCAGCAGGGTGACGGAAATGGTCAAGTGGGCGTGGAAGGTGTGGGTTTTGCCTCCTACACTATTGGTGCTCCCCCACTACGACGACTTGCGACTAACTCCCATCCCATTGGAGTTCCTCCCATGGCCAGGTCTCACCTTCATGGCGGCTATGACGTACCTCCGCGTGCACCACGTACATTGATAGGAGTACATCCTGTGGAAAGCATGGGACGGATGGGATTCGGAATGCAGTCAAGTGGCGTCAAGCAACGTGATTTAGTGGAAGTGCTGGAACGTCAATTTGGTGGACAGAATGGGAATATGCGGCGCACGGTACAGCTACCTCGACCGTCAATCGTGCCTACTCTCTTCGACCCCGCTCCACGTGAATGGAAGAAGACAAGGAACGGCTGCCACGCAAAATGGTGGGAGCAACGGTGGACAAGACGTTCACCACTACTCTGTTTGATGGCTCCAACTTCCGGGAGTGGGCACTGCGGTTTCGTATGAACGCTCGCGTCACGAATCTCATGAGTTCAGCAATCCGTCCACCCATGGACAATCTCATTCAAGCACTCTGCGTACTAACCAAAACTGTGCATCAAATGTTCATGCAGGAATTGTTGGTGAAGGAGAAATAGACATACGTCAAGGAGGAGAGTCATCCCAAGGGAGGGATGCATCCGTCCAAGGAGAGGAGAGCGCCTATCCCGCACCTCAATCGTCCATGCAAAGGGAAGCACGGGGGAGGAATGTTGAGTATGGGAGTGCAGTGCATGGTGGAATGAGAAGTGGACAGATTGGGCAGCAGGGTGACGGAAATGGTCAAGTGGGCGTGGAAGGTGTGGGTTTTGCCTCCTACACTATTGGTGCTCCCCCACTACGACGACTTGCGACTAACTCCCATCCCATTGGAGTTCCTCCCATGGCCAGGTCTCACCTTCATGGCGGCTATGACGTACCTCCGCGTGCACCACGTACATTGATAGGAGTACATCCTGTGGAAAGCATGGGACGGATGGGATTCGGAATGCAGTCAAGTGGCGTCAAGCAACGTGATTTAGTGGAAGTGCTGGAACGTCAATTTGGTGGACAGAATGGGAATATGCGGCGCACGGTACAG
Source organism: Closterium sp. Naga37s-1 (assembly GCA_947471745.1). Taxonomy (NCBI): domain Eukaryota; kingdom Viridiplantae; phylum Streptophyta; class Zygnematophyceae; order Desmidiales; family Closteriaceae; genus Closterium; species Closterium sp. Naga37s-1. The sequence continues at coordinate 3,263,668 of CANJKZ010001093.1, read as the reverse complement.
CTACCTCGACCGTCAATCGTGCCTACTCTCTTCGACCCCGCTCCACGTGAATGGAAGAAGACAAGGAACGGCTGCCACGCAAAATGGTGGGAGCAACGGTGGACAAGACGTTCACCACTACTCTGTTTGATGGCTCCAACTTCCGGGAGTGGGCACTGCGGTTTCGTATGAACGCTCGCGTCACGAATCTGTGGGAGTTCTTTGTGACCCTGCAGTATCCGGTTACCATGGGAGATGGTGACATTGACGACGCTATGGGGCGGCTTGAAATGCTACAGGCGGATTACTCACAGCGTGCAGCGCTCGCCTTTTGGGTCCTACTGCACAGTGTGATCGCTACGATTCAGCTGCAGTTGGACATGTTCTAGGAATCCTACAGCCCGGCATATGAAGCATGGGAGTACTTAATGGATACTTACCAGGCCAAAGATTCGGTGGCGAAGGTCTCTCTCTTGAAACAGCTGGACAACCTGAAAATGGGGAGTCAAGAGAGGGTGGAGGAGTATGTGAACTGCGCAACGGCAATCCGGGACAAGTTAGCACTCGCGGGGAAGATGGTGGATGAGAACACATTCACCTTAAATCTGCTCACCGGACTACCGGCGCATTGGGAGGAGATGAGACACTCAGCAATGTTACACAACGTGACGAACAGTTTCACCTTGCAGCGGATGACAATACAGGAGCAGAGGTATCACGACCTCATCACGAAGGATAACCGTGACCGGCGTCCACCTCGCATGGCTGGACAAGCACGTGGAGACCGTTCACCTTCTCCAACTGTTAAGGGCAATAGCGGGAAGGAGGGGTCCATTGGAAGGAAAACGCATGGGAAGGATAGAGATGCAAGTCGCTCATCTCTCGTGTGTTGGTACTGCAAGGAGCCAGGCCATCCCTTCTTCAAGTGTACCAAGGCACCCCCTGGCTGGTCACCATCAGGGTGAAAACCGCATACTAGCGGAAGGACAAAACTGCACACTAGCAACGGCCGTTCGTTCTCTCCACGAAGGAGTCGCAGCCCCAAGCATAACAACAATGCGTCAAAACAGCAAGGGGCAAGTGAAGGAGACAGCAAGCACACCATCACATGCATAGCGGTGGTGCGATCGTCACAAGTTGACTTACCACCAGCTGGAGCGTCACTGTGGATGCTGGACAGTGGATGTAGCTAGCACATGACTTCGGATACCTGCTGGTTTGTGGAGTTATAGGAGCTGGACGAACCTGTGTATGTGGAGCTTGCTGATGGGAGCCATCTAAGCAGCAAGATGACGGGAACGATAAGAGCAACTGCTCCTGATGGGACAACAGTTCGCTACACTGAAGTTCTTAACATACCTGGCCTGAAGAGCAACCTGCTCTCCTATTGTCAGCTGCTGAAAAAGGGAGCGCACATCAATACAATTGCCAATGGAGACACGAAGGTCACCATGACTGATGGAGAGGAGTATGTGCGGAATGGACTTGGCAAGAACGTGGATGGAGTGCTCGTGGTGCAGTATGAGCATGTCAAACATTGCATATGTTACTGTTCTGTAGGCTACAGTGGGTTTAGCCGTAGGGGGTACAACATTCTAGGGTTTTCCTACTTGTACTCCCAATCTTGCTAGTCCAACCACTTCTCATTCTTAACATGGTATTAAGAGCCTAGGTTAGGGACCTAGGACCGATTACCTAAGGGCCCACCGATCCGCTACAGGTGTCCTCGAGCGCCTCTCTCCTAGTGCGCCCTCGCACGCCCTCCTCTCACGCTGCTCGTTTTGCAGCTCGCTAGCGACGCGAGCGCGGCCCCGCGTTTTTAGCGCGAGTAGGAAATTAGCCGCCTAGGGCGGCCCGGTTTTTTCTCGCGAGCCCCAGCAGGCCGTCGCCCGTAGGCCCCGCTCGCCCCTAGGCCGACGCTCGACCCACCGCAGCCCACCCGCAGGTCGCAGCCCGAGCGCAGCGGCGATCGTGCGTCGGCTACTACAGCTAGCGCTTAGCCGCCGCACGAACGCAGCCGCGGCCCGCGCCCAGCTGCACCCTAGGCGCTGCCGCGCACCGAGCATAGGCCCGCCGTCGCGCCGCCCTACCTACCCGAGCCGCGCCGCCCGAGCCGCGCCGCCCGAGTCGCGCCGCCCGAGTCGCGCCGCCCTGACCGAGCTGCGCCGCCCCACCTGCAGCAACTGCTCTTACTGCTCCTACTGCTACTGCTACTGCTTCTGTTACTTCTGCTACTGCTACTGCTACTGCCACTATGGCTAGCCCTACCGTTCTCACGTTTGACTCTGAGGGCCGTCCGATTAAGTTTGACGTTTGGCTCGATGACCTACACCTGTTCCTCCAGATCACTGCCAAGGACGATGTTTCACTGTTTGACCACACGTCTGGCGCCGCTCCCGCACCTGCTGCTACTGCTGACAACACTGCTCGCTCACAGTGGCAGACCCGTGACGCTCATGCTCGCCTAGCCGTTCGCAGCCACCTACCGTTAGATGAGCGCGAGCACTTTGGCCAGCATAAGACTGCTAAGGAGCTGTACGACGCTGTAGTTGCACGCTACTCCTCCCCTGCTACTGCTGCGATAGGCCGTCTCTCCCTGCCCTATCTCTTCCCCGATCTGTCTGCTTTTGCCACTGTAGCTGACCTCATCACGCACCTCCGTACTAGTGATCTTCGCTACCGTGCCGCGCTTCCCCCCGATTTCCTAGCCAAGAACCCTCCCCCGATGTACCTCACACTCTATCACCTAGTCACCCGCCTCCCTGACTCCCTTCGCACTGTCAGGGACCACTTTCTCGCCCTCTCCCCTACCGACCTCACTGTCGACCTGCCCGAGAAGGAACTCCTAGCAGCTGAGAAGAGCATTGTAGCTGTAGGTGCCTCTCGTGGCGACCCTCGCACTCCCTTCTTTGAGGGGTGCTCCCCCGTCCCCCTCCTCCCCTCCATTGCATCTGCTGCTGCTGTCGACTACTTCGGTGCTGAGGGGGTCGGGGCTGCGTCTGCTCCTAGTGGGAGGCGCAAGGGCGGCAGGGGCAAGGGGGGCAGGGGTGGCGGTGTTGGCGGCGGGGGCGGCGGTGGTGGAGGGGGTGGAGGCGGCGGGGCTGGTGGCGGTGGTGGGAGTGGTACTGGTGGTGGGGGGGTCGGTGGCGGAGTCGGGGGTGGTGGCGGCGGCGGTGGTGGGGGTGGCGGGGGTGGTGGTGGCAATGGTGGCGGCAGTGGAGCCGGTGGCGGGCGCGGTGGAGCGGTGCAGCGTGGGGGGATTGGAGGTGGCCAGAGGCAGCAGCAGTAGCGTCCCAGCGAGACCCCGTCGTCCCAGCAGCTCCGTGAGTGGTACTCTCAGCGTGGGGGGTCTAGGGGTGGAGGTACCTGCCCGTACATCATCCGCACAGGTGACCGCATTGGCCAGACCTGTAGGAGGTTTCATACGGCGCAGCGCTGTTTCTTTCGCCTCGACGAAGCCTGGCGCGAGCAGTTCCCTGACGCCTCTGAGCTGCCCCGCTGGGCTGATCTGCTTAAGAAGGGAATTGATATCTTTGCTCTTGATTTTGATGCTATCCTTGCTGCTATGTATGCATTGACTATTAGTGTTGAGGGTGACTGCTACCTAAGTGTACCGCCCGACCCGGGTATTGGGACCAGTGAGACAGCTGCTCTAGTTGCTAGTGCGTCTGCTGCCCTAGGTCCTGGTGAGGCTGCTGCTCTAGGTGCTAGTGAGTCTGCTGCTCCAGGTGCTACTGCGTCTACTGAGGCACTACACACCTTCACCCTGGACTCGGGTGCTTCCCGCTGTTTCTTTCGTGACCGCACTGTCCTTGAGCAGCTAGCTCGGCCAGTTGCTGTCTCTCTCGCTGACCCCTCTGGGGGCCCAGTCCTTGCGACCTCCTCCACTGTCCTCCCTTGTCCAGCGGTTCCGGCCGGCACCCTGTCGGGTCTTTACCTCCCCTCGTTCTCCACGAACTTGGTGGCGGGCTCTGCTCTCCAGGACGGGGGTGTTCACCAGTTCACCCCTGCCTATGAGCGTGTGACCCACTGTACGTGTGCTCGGACGGGTCGCCACCTGGCTACCTTTACTCGGCAGCCGGGGTCAGACCTGTACACACTGACCACTGAGTCCCCTCAGGTAGCTGCGTCTGCGTCTGCGTCGGGTCAGCTGTCAGCCCCCTGCTCGTGTCGCACCCTGTCGCACCAGACCGTCCTCTGGCACCACCGCCTTGGTCACCCTTCAGTGCAGCGCCTTTGTGGCATGCACTCCCGGTACCTTGTCTCTGGTCTTCCCAGGGTTCTCCCTCCTCTCCCACCCTCGCCTGCTCCTCCCTGTCTTCCCTGTGTCGAGGGGCGGCAGCGCGCCACTCCTCACTCCTCCTCGTTCCCTCCCACAGAGGCTCCTCTGCAGACTCTCCACCTGGACGTGTGGGGCCCAGCCCGCGTCCGTGGACAGGGCCACGAGCGGTACTTCCTGCTGGTCGTCGACGATTACACGCGCTACACCACGGTCTTCCCCTTGCGCACCAAGGGAGAGGTCCCTGATGTTTTGATCCCTTGGATCCGCGCTGCTCGTCTCCAGCTCCGCGAGCGGTTCCAGTCGGACTTTCCAGTCCTGCGTCTGCACTCTGACAGGGGTGGTGAGTTTTCCTCCGACCTCTTGGCAGCCTACTGTGCGGAGCACGGCATCCGCCAAACGTTCACTCTTCCGGCCTCTCCACAGCAGAATGGGATTGCTGAGCGCCGCATTGGCTTAGTCATGGAAATCGCTCGTACCTCCATGATCCATGCGGCTGCCCCCCATTTTCTGTGGTCGTTTGCAGTACAGTACGCTGCGCATCAGCTCAACCTCTGGCCCCGTGTCTCTGCTCCGGAGACCTCGCCCACACTGCGTTGGACGGGGAAGGTTGGCGATGCGTCGGTGTTCCGAGTCTGGGGATGTCGAGCCTTTGTCCGCGATACGTCCGCAGACAAGCTCTCCTCCCGTGTCGTTCCCTGCGTCTTTCTTGGCTTTGTCCCTGACGCGCCTGGCTGGCTGTTCTACCACCCCACCTCACGTCGTGTCTTCCCCTCTCAGGACATCACTTTTGACGAGTCGGTACCCTTCTACCGTCTGTTCCCCTACCGCACTGCGCCGCTTCCCCCCTCGCCGCTCTTCCTCACGCCAGGTGCTACTTCGGTAGACCCCCTCCCTCCCCAGGGTCCTGCTCCCTCAGGTGTTTCCCAGGTAGACCCGGTCGAGCCTGTCGAGGTAGCTGTCGACTCTGGTCCTGCGAGGGGTACGGCGTCTGGGGGTGCTGAGACTGGGGGTGCTGAGCCTGGGGGTGCTGAGAGTGAGGGTGCTGAGCCTGGGGGTGCTGAGCCTGGGGGTGCTGAGACTGGGGGTGCTGAGCCTGGGGGTGCTGAGACTGGGGGTGCTGAGCCTGGGGGTGCTGAGCCTTGGGGTGCTGAGCCTGAGGGAGCTGAGACTGACCGTCCCGCGCCTGGTGACACTCCCTCTTCACAGCAGCTGCGTGAGTGGTACTCTCAGTGTTACAGCCTCTGGCGTGGGGCTGCTGGAGCTGCGGGTTCTGCCGGAGTTGGAGCTATTGGTGCTTCGGGTACTGTGTCGCAGCCGGCGCCTCCCTCCCCACAGCGACTGCGTGAGTGGTACGCTCGCCGCTGCAGCCTCCGGAGCGGCGCTCCTAGCACTGGGGTGCCGCTCGCTGGAGGCCCTGGTGCGACTGGAGGTACTTGAGCCTCAGGTCCTGGAGGTGCTCGTACAGGCGGTACTGGAGCTGCTGGGACTGGGGCACCTGCTGGAGCTGGAGCTACTGGAGCTGGTGCTACTGGAGGTGCTACTGGTGCTGGAGTTGGAGCTACAGATGCTGGCGCTGCTGGAGCTGCCAGTGGAGCTGAGGACGCTGGGCCTACTGGAGTTGGTGTAGCTGCTGACCCTGGGGTTGGTCCTGCAGGTGCTGGAGCCGACGGTGCGGCTGGAGCTGGTACTACTGGGGGTACTGGAGTTGGCGCTGCTGGAGCTGCTGGTAGTGCTACAGGAGTTGGAGCTGCTGCTGGGGGTTCTGATGCTGTCTCTGCTGGTTCTGGGGGCGCTTCACGGCCGCGGCCGTACTTCGCTCCGCTCCTTCAGCAGGTTCTTGGTCAGCCTCCTCCTCCTTGTCCTGCTCCCTCCTTAGAGTGTCCTCAACCTGTCCAGTCGCAGTTACAGTTACAGCCTGCCTCGCCCCTCCCTGGTCCTTCTCCCTACACTGGTCCGACAGGAGGTCTTACGGAGCGTCGTGAGCCTGAGTCTCGTCCTGTGTCGCCTGAGTCTCGTTCTGCATCGCCTGTTCGTGCTGCTCGCCCTGGTCGTCGTGTCCCGCGTCAGCGTCCTCCTGCTGTGCGAGGCACTCACCAGATGACGCTTCGTCTTTCCACTGCTCCGCAGCGTGTCCCTCTGCCTTCTCCTCCTGCGTCCTCTCTTCCTGCCCTTGCTGACCCGGAGTCTGACTCTCTTCGTGCTGCTAGTCCTACTGTCACGCGTCTCCTGGCCACTGCTGTCACTGACCCTTCCTTTGAGTCTGCTGCTGCGTCTGCCTTAGTTGCTGAGCTTGTCGACTTTGCTGCTCGCTGTCGTCTAGACTACGCCGCGAGTCTTGTTGCTGAGTCTGAGTCTGTCTGTCCTCCGTCCGTCGGGGGTGAGTGTGCTCTAGGCATGGACGTCCTTGAGGACAGGCAGGAGGAGTTTGAGTGCTTTGCCGCTGCTGTACCTCATCTCGTGTCCATGCTGATTGCACCTGAGGGAGACCTGGATGCACCAGACATCCCGACCCCGCGCTCTTACGCTGAGGCGATCGCGGGTGAGTACTCCTCTCAGTGGCAGTCAGCCATGGACGCAGAGATGGCATCCTGGAAGTCCACTGGCACCTACGTCGACGAGGTTCCCCCTCCTGGGGCGAACATCGTCAGTGGCATGTGGATTTTCAGGGTGAAGTGGCCGCCAGGTTCTCCGCCTGTCTTCAAGGCTCGTTACGTTGCTCGAGGCTTCAGTTAGCGAGAGAGAGTAGACTTCTTCCAGACCTTCTCCCCCACCCCGAAGATGACCACTCTTCGGGTGCTACTACACGTTGCCGCTCAGCGTGACTACGAGCTTCACTCTCTTGACTTCAGCACAGCTTTCTTGCAGGGCAGCCTGCACGAGGAGATCTGGCTGCGCCGCCCTCCTGGCTTCACTGGGTCATTTCCTCCTGGTACCCAGTGGAGCCTCCGGCGGCCGGTCTACGGTCTCCGTCAGGCGCCACGTGAGTGGCACGACACACTGAGGACTACGCTTGCGGCTCTTGGGTTCGCGCCTTCTACTGCTGACCCGTCGCTGTTTCTGCGCACCGACACTTTGCTGCCGCTGTTCTACATCCTCGTGTACGTCGACGACTTGGTCTTTGCCACAGAGCATGCACTTACATCCGCATGTGATCCTGGTCAGTCCCGTGATAATGCGTCATCAAAGAAGCATGGTCATGAAGGGGTTACACTTTCCCGCACACCTGGTGTGCACTTGGATACACATGGGAGCATGGTTTTCCGCACACCTGGGATGCACTTGAGTGGCCAGCCTGCACTTGAGTGGCCAGTCTGCACATGCGTCTGTGACATACCGCATGGCACACAAAGCAGGCATCGTGCGGAAGCCGGCACATGATTATACTACGGATGAAGTCTCACCCCACGTTGTGGTGTGGACTTCAGGGGGAGAGGGGCAAAGGACAACGAATACTGAAGGTCATGGAGGCGAAGGAGCAGGCTCTGCAAAAGAGGACTTACTCGGAGCTGATGCAGCTGATGAAGTCAGTGCAGTTGAAGGAAGCGGAGGTACAGCTGATGGCGTACATGTGACTGGTGTTTCCATTTTGGAAAGGATGTGGGAAATGAGGTGGACAAGCCAAGCAAGCAGCATCTCACCTGCAATCTGCTGGCTGGTCATGGCAATCAAGTCAAGGATTCTGGTGTTGTACTCACCTGTGCGGCCACCTCGAGCTGTGCTGCACAACAGAGCATCCCCTAACTCCACACTCACTGATGCGCTTGTAACTGTGTACGAGATCTCTTGCACGGATACAAGCACATGGGTGGGGGGGAGGTGGGGTGTGGAGAGTGTTTGGGGGCAGAAGAGTGGGACATGGAGTCAAGAAGCATGTGAGGAAGACATACTCACCAAGGGTTGCCAATAGGCAGGGGGAGCAGGCAGAAAGGTTGTAGCCGGTCATCGTCCGTCGTCGTGATGCAGCGGTAGCGTGCGACTGGTTGCTGCGGATGAATGGTACCACTTGAGGGAAGAATGGAGAATATACAAGGGAGCACGCATTTCTGCATACCTGGCGTGCACGTCTCTGCATACCTTGGTGTGCACACGTCTTCAAACTTGGTGGTACTGCATACCTAGGGTGCACAAGACTGCATACTTGGTGTGAACTGCGTACTTGGAATGGGAATTTCTGCATGCATGAAGTGTAGTGTTCGGCATACTTGGAGTGCGTCGGCATGCGCAACTCTCCAGCTGATGGAGTTCAGCAACTCCGACTGCTACCGTGTGTCTGCTGGAGTGTATGGGGAGCATCACAGGGGTGAAGTTTGAGCAAACTTTGCATGATTGCCAAAGCATGGGGAGAAAGGCCTACGAAGATGCAGCAGGCGCGGAAAGGAAAATGATGCAGTAGGCGCGCAGCAGATTGTCGGCCGGCCGCTGACGAACGCCAAGTCGTCGCTTCTATCGCGCGAAGTGTGCGCCCACCAATGCGGTTCTGCAGTCGACGAAGACGCGCATCCGCTGTGGTTTCGCGTCGTCGCACAGTAGGCGTGCGACAGTCAGCAGCGGTGATAATCGCATGTCAGTAAAGTCTACGGTTTTGAAAATTCGACGGACGCTAATGGCATTCCGCCATGACGATACACACACTTCGCCATGGTTTGAGGAGATTTCGTCATGGAGCTGCTACGAATCCCTCAGCAGCAACAACTATTCTCTAGATCTTGATCTGGAAAGTCGAGCTTGAAAGGAGGGATTGGAAAACGTGAAGGAAGGTGGTTTGGTTGGAGTTTGAAAAGCCCAAAGGTTGGGAGGGGAAAGGTGCTACAGTGACAAGCAGCTTGGCCAACACCAAACCCTAGCTTGGTTTGGGCGCACCCCTACTTTGTGGTGGTGCACCACCTCAACCACCCCATCCTCCAAGGAAAACGGATTCACTAAAACTTACAGCAAGGGGGAGTGTTGGAAATCCGAATACCGTATAACGAATACTGTATACCAGTGTGCTGTTCGGTTTTAGTGTAGTCCTCTTTATAAGCCTCCAGGTCCTACAATAATTGTCACAATTAATGTAGGGCCATAATTATTGGAGGTCAGCATTATTGGAGGATAGAGGGTACAATTATTGGTACACCATTATTGGTGTGAATGGGGTGATTCTGGAAGGGTAGTTGGATGCATATATACTCTGGTGTGTCACTTCATCATCATCATTGTGTCATCATTTTATTTTTCAATGACCAATGCAAGTTTTTTATACTGTTCTTTTCTACAAACACGTTTCCGCTATGCTGACACTATGCCTTTCTAGCAAGGTGAATAGTGTCTGGAGCTTGAATTGAATTTCTGGATGGATGATGGCCTCTTCGTTGGCAGATTACAGAGGCCACCATCCACAAGCTTGTCTCAAGGCATCTATGAGCGAAATAGATATGAATTTTGATTTATACCACTTGCAAGAGCATATGGAAAATAATGTTTGTGGATCAGCGTATGTTTCGGGCAAATCATAAAGCACACTAGTTATGGCTGGGTCGTCAGAAGTACCACGTGCAACCTTATCGCCTTACCTGCAGCTTGACATTTTTCACCCTAGATTATGGAGCCACATGCGCGCCACTGAATTTCAATTCTGGTGTGCAATAAATCATGATGCCAACACCATCCCTAGATTTTATTATTGATGAGTATGGCAGACAACATGGCCTGGTTCGAGGGAATCATTCGCAAATCCCTTCTGCTGACCTGTTCGCGCGTTTCGCCAGTCCACGTGACGTAACCAGCGGGACAGCTTGACGCGCTTATTCCTCTTGTTGACTTGGCGCAAATCAGAGAATCCACGAATCACGGCTATAGCGGGAGTTGAAAGGGTCTCGCTGATGTGAGCTTCACGAATATGACATGGGTACCTAAACCTTCCAGCGTGGCATCCGCGACCTCTGGTTTGGTCCCTCGTTAGCCATGCTGGCTTGCACGTGCTTTGTGGCTCTTCGCGATTGTCGTGCGCTTTAATCCACCTCCACGATAGCCTTCTGTTGGCCGAAAGAACAACTTGGGAAAGAAGGGACAGAGAATCAGGGATCCACCAAAACCCTAGCTATCCATGTGCTCCAGCCAGCCTCCTGTTCCAGGCGGAGTCTGTTCCTCACGCACGCAACCTCCGCCGCCTTCGTCACACGCCCTCAGCCCAAAAGTTCCCTCCCCTCCGCTTTTCCACCCCTCCTTCCCCCAACGCCCTTCCCCCTGCCCCTCACTCTCAAGTTGCCGGGGGAGCTGGGGTATTTTTCTACCCAGCCAGCCCCACCCACCCAGCCCAACTCGGACTCCACACCGCGAGCACCATTGCGCAGAATGGTGTCACACACACCCTCACAACTGTCACCCAATCCATTCTCAGGCCATTGCCCGGTCACTTTCACCGATCGCACAAACCCTCTTTCTCCTGAACCCCTTTTCCGTTACAGGCACAAGCAACGCATGTAGAGCTATTCTAACAAGCCTCTTAGAGAATCTAAGATTTCCGACTCCTCGACTGCTGGACCCCTCGGACTTGTGACAGCAACTTGCCTTGGGAGAGCCAACTTCTCCCACTTCCCTTGATTCTGTCCCTCCCATCCCTGCGTCATTAATTGCCTCCCTCTCTAACCGATCCTTGAAAGGCTGCTCTGGCGATTCCGTTCTCTAGGAGGTGTTATGTTCTTACGACCAAATGTGTCTGTCGTTAGGCCTAACGCCCTTTCGGCAGTCAGAAATATCATTTCACGTGCCTAAAAATCCATCAGGCGATAATACCACGTGGTTGCGCTTTATCTAAAATCATGGTCGGCATGTCGCCTCTACCCTTTTCGCCATCTCCCTCCCATAAGGCCTCCTGGATTGGTAGTAATTGTCCAACATGTTCCAAGTTGGTACAAAACGAAGATCAGGCTATTATTAAGACCAGTCCACTAAACTCGCCTAGAAGTACAATGCCACCACCAGCGAAGAAGAAGAGCAACCCTCTCGCTTTAACGATCTCGCGGTTATTCAAGAAGTCAGCTGCAATCCCTCTGTCTCCTCCTGGTTCTGAGATGCCGGAAGGCAGGGTAGAGACAGCGATTAACGAGCTTTTGAACGGCAGTAGTTGGAGCAAGGACGATGAAGAGCAGCTGAGGATCCACTTCAAGTCCCTCCCCCCTCGGTACGTCTTAGGTTACAAGTGCTTGCTTCCACGATCCACGATCTGCTGTAGTTCATGTCATAGTCCTGTAGGTGATTGTTTGTTTGTTTCGTTTATTCCCTGCTAATCAACGTGCTTTTCCATCTCTCCCTATGTTTGTTTCTGGCAGGTACGCAGCCATGGGTTACTCTTCCGACGCAGTGAGGAGCCACATGGGTCTGCTTAAAGAAGCATCAGGCCTGAAGGAGGGAATACCGGCAATTCGATTGGACGTGAACAACGGCGAGCTTGACGCTTTCATGGAGGACGAGAGCGAAACGGATGATTCCTTCTCATCGGCCGGCGGTATTTCGCTCTCGTCGTGCCTCGAGGATTCGTTATCGTCCAGCCGGACCGAGGTCACGTTCGCATGCAGCACCCATGTCTGTCGCAGCAACATCTCTTCGACGTTTCACAGATCTGGCATCCGAGTTTTCGGAATTTACACGTATGACACAGCCGCGGGTGCAACTCTCGGTCATTTCTACATCCGAGCGTCCATTTCTCACGTCTCGAAGAAGCAGATTGAGGATGTTCTTGCGTCGGCTATCAAAAGACCTCCCAAAGGCCTCGGAATCCAGGAAACACTGTCCAATTTCATGAGCAAGGCGAGTCCGAGACACAGCAGCTTCGTCGATGGAGACAACAGTCAGAGGTCCAATTTGGGCTCCGTCCCTTCGTCACCTTCTCCGAGCTTCACTTCCAAGCAGGGTTCGCAGTCCGGAAAGGATATGCTGGAAGTGCTGCTGTGCGAGAAGGGAGCGATGAAGAAGAAGCTTGGTAACTTTATTCTTGACCCGCTTCGTCTGTCCATGGGACCGGTGATTGCTGTCGGAGCGTCAGGCGAAGTCAGGAAGGGGACGTACGACGGAGAAACGGTCGCTGTTAAAGTGCTGAAAGGGGAGGGTAAAGACCCGTACGCGAATGTCGCGGAGTTTCGCCGGGAGGTGGTAACCCTAATGTCTTGCGGCCAGTGTCCGCAGCTTTTGAAGTTCCTCGGTGTCTGCATCGACTTTCGGCAACGGATCTGCATTGTTACAAAGTTCATGGAGGGAGGGACTCTGAACGACCTGCTCAGGCGACGCCAGGGAAAAAGTTTGTCACTCAACGATGCAGTGAACGTCGCGCGCGACGTCGCACAAGCCATGGCGTTTCTTCACAAGAACGGAATGATTCACCGCGATCTGAAATCGGCGAATATTCTCTTAGATAAGGAGGGTCACGCAGTGGTGGGAGATTTCGGCGTGGCTAGACTAAAAGGAGAGCGAGGGGAGATGACCAAGGAAGTCGGAACTTACAGATGGATGGCGCCTGAAGCCTTTGGCACGAGTCCATGGCCGGTCACCCACAAAGCCGACGTCTACAGTTTCGGAATCGTTCTGTGGGAAGTTTTAACAGGGGGAGTGCCGTTTGCTGATTATTCCCCGCTACAAGCTGCTGTGGCTGTTGCTCTTAACGGAGCGCGTCCGACTATTCCGGAATCGCTACCGGAATCGCTTCGCTCGCTGATTCAAAGGTGCTGGGACAAGACGCCCAAGGAAAGACCAGAGTTCAGCGAAATTTTGACCGAGCTTGACCGGATTGCTAAGGAGATTCAGCAGCAGTAAGAGTCTTCCTTGGCTAAACCGGCCATGGTCAACCAATTTTGAGGCAGGGCCATCCAGATTTTCCCTTCCTGGTTGAGCCCGTCTTTTCATTTTCAGTGTACAGCTCCTCTTGTCATATGGGACCAGCTTTTCATGTGCAGGTGTTACAGCAGCTCAGCTGTACCGTAACTCCCCCAATTTTGTAGGAATCATGGTGTTTGAAGAAGTATTCAGCGTCCCCCAACCAGGAACTGGTGTACCACGCTGATGCTAACATGTGATTTATGAGGCTTGTCAAGTTTTGCAAAGTCAACATTGCTACGGTAATGATCCGTACAGTGCTTTAAATCTTAACTTGTGCTGGTAGAAATGCATCATGGTCATGCTAGGCACAAGGATGTGGAAGTGTACTCATCATGAGCTAAGGGCGCGTAACTTTTTCCATTTTAGGCCAATGTCCGGACGGAGCCCCCAAAACGTCCGAACGGAGCTCCGTCCGGACGGTTGGGAATGTGGTTCGGACGATGAAGCGTCCGTACCACAATTGTGACACTTTTTTGCAGTTTCGAAATTTGAAATTCGTACGAAATAGTAACGAGCATAACTCACCTCGCCAGCACATCGCTCAGTTCGCAAGCATGCATTTGCGGCTCGGTAATGTTTGAACTTTCCAACCACTTTGTCCTCTTGCTCGCGCTTCTGTGAGTACAACACACAAACAAATTGAAAGTTGGAGTGGGAAATTTGATTCTGAAAAATGTGTCTCGCGCACCAATGACGTTGCAGGGGTTCCGGACGGTCCGAAATGCTGTCCGGACGGTGTCAGTAGCGTAGAACGGACGATGAACTGACAGAAAAGTGTCAGACTTCGTACGGACGATCGCGACGTCGCGGGAGGACTTGCGAACTTTTTGACGAACCCTGACGAATATAGTAGCCTTACAAAAGTCCGGACGGGGCCTCCGTCCGGACGATGAAAAGCGAAAAATTTACGCGCCCTAAGAGACCAACCGAATGTTTTTTAATCTCAGATAGGATGATAGGATGCTACTGTACTCATCATTAGCTAAGAGACCTACCGAAGGTTTTTTACAACTCACATTTCTTGGCTATTTGCTCCAAATGGTGTGTCAACACTGAAAACATAACAGCAGCTCCTCTAATCAATGTGCCACCACAAACATCATTGCAACCCATACACATCCACCCGCATTGCATCCCCACCAGCAAACAGCAGCCGCCGTCCATGTGCCCACTTGATATCATGATACCGCCCGGGCTGCCGCCCATCCTGGAACCCCCCTGCCAGCCTGGCACCGCCCCCTCCACTCGGCCCCACACTGCCGCTCAAATCAGCCAAGTAAAGCCCCCGCACAGTGCTCACAGCGACGACACCTGGCAGCATGCTACTGGCCAGCTTCAGAATCGGGGATTCGTCCAGGTTCAGCGAACCAAGCGGCGGGGAGTTCCCGAGGGAGTGCAGGGAGCGCAGGTCCCAGAGCTTCAGGTAACCGTCCATGCCGCCAGATGCGATAGTAACAGATGCAGGGCATGCGTCCAATGCGGTTACCATGCCCGCATGTGCCTGGGGTCGACCCGAGGGGGAGGGGGAGCCAAGCAGAGCTGGGGGGGGGGAGGGAAGGAGAAGGGGGGGAAGAGCAGGGAGGGGGGGAGAGTAGGAGGGGGGAGTGGGGAGAAAGAGGAATGGGGCGAGTAGAAGGAGAAAGTGGGAGTGAGCACACCATTTTGCTGCCATGACTTTACTCGGTAACGACTAGTTCTTAGATAAGTGTGACAAGTGTGTATTACAAAAGAGGGGGGCGCGGGGGGTTCACTTGTACGCACAGACAGCGGTGGCGAATGGTTGCATCCCAAGAGGTGAATGGGTGATGATTAGTGGGTGAGAAAGTGCAACTCGATTGAATCATATGGCGGTGAATTACACGTACCAACAGCGTTGGAGGCGCGGCGGTCCCAGAGGCGAATGGTGGCGTCCCGAGAGGCAGAGAGGAAGAGGTTGGGGTTGGGGGGGAAGACTGTGAGACACGTGATCAGGTCCTGTGAGGGGCAAAGAAGGGAGCAAGAAACACGGGGGGAAGGGGCGAGACGAGGGGGAGGGAGGTTGACTTTACGGATGATCGGTAGGCGGCAGAGAGGAAGAGAGGAAGAGAGGTAAAGAGAGAGGAAAGCCTGTCAGTGGTTGGCCCACCTCGTGCTCCGTGTATTGCCTGATGGGTTGCAGGCTGGAAAAGGGCACCCCCGTGAGGTGCATTCTATCCATACCACACCATCTCTATCTTGCACCCACCTCGTGCTCCGTGTACTGTCGGACGGGGTGCAGGCTGGAGAGGGAAGCAAGTTGCAAGGAAGCGTGTACCATGTTAGAGTCCCTCATACAAGGAAGCGTGTACCATGTTAGAGTCCCTCATACAAGGAAGCGTGTACCATGTTAGAATCCCTCATACAAGGAAGCGTGTACCATGTTAGAATCCCTCATACAAGGAAGCGTGTACCATGTTAGAATCCCTCATACAAGGAAGCGTGTCCCATGTTAGAATCCCTCATACAAGGAAGCGTGTACCATGTTAGAATCCCTCATACCAGACCGGCTCTATCTTGACCAGCTCTCTTCTCTTGCACGCACCTCATGCTCCGTGTATTGCCTGACAGGGTGCAGGCTGGAAAAGGGCGCCCCTGCCAGGTGAGCAAGACGAGAGGAACGCTGTACCAACACCCACAAGCTGATTCTCACCTCATGCTCCGTGTATTGCCTGACAGGGTGCAGGCTGGAAAAGGGCGCCCCTGCCAGGTCGTAGCAGCAGATGCGGTCGCGCGGCGAGGCAGCAGAGCCGTCGGATGGAGCCATGCTCTCGGCTGTGATGAACGCCAGGTCTGGGTGGATTCCTATTGCCTGGTGTTGGGATGTGGCAGTGTGGAAAAGTGTATGTGTGTGGGTGAGAGGGAAAGTGATGCGTGCATGCATGGAGCCATGCTCTTGGCTGTGATGAAGGCCAGGTCTGGATGGATGCCAATTGCCTGGCGAGCAGGGATGTTGGGGGGAGAGCAGAGCAATTTTGTAATTAGGTGGAGGGGAGGGATGTGGGTAGGGACGTTCCACCAGGATATAAGCACACTTCTCAACAAGCACACCTCTTTACAAGCACACCTCTTTACAAGCAGATTCTTTGACAAGAACACCTCGTTACAAGCCCACCTTGATACACGATATCACACTTGTCTGATTGCGATCCAGCCGCCCCGTCACTTGCCACCCTCCCCCTCCCCCTCCGCCCGCTCCTCCTGTCACTCCCCCTGCCCCCTCGTCCCCTGTGAGTTGCAGGATGCAAGGGGCAACGGGGTTGGCGGCTGCTTGACCCTCGCTCATGTCGTCCTGGGGGCAGCAGGGAAGTGGGTAAACAGAGGAAAGGGAATGAGATGTTTGTCCTACGGCCAACACTTGCCACCTTTCTGTCCCCTCTTCCTCTGCCCCTGCCCCCTCGTCCCCTGTGAGTTGCAGGATGCAAGGGGCAACGGGGTTGGAGGCTGCTTGACCCTCGCTCATATCGTCCTGATGTGGGACAGGGGAGCGGGAGAGAGAGGGGGAGAGGTGGCGAGCGGGGGCAGAGAAGAGGGAAGCAGGAAGAGGTTTGAACTAGTAGGGCAACGGGGTTGGAGGCTGGCCAGCCCTCGCTCATGTGGTCCTAATGGCAGCAGGAAAAAGCCGGGCCAGAGATGAGGGGAGGAGAATCAGGTACGGACGGGATGGTATGAAACCAGTGCAACCTGATTTGAAGAGACGCTAAGACGGGAGAAGGACGAGGAAACCATGACTACAACCATGTGAAGCCGCATTTGTAGAGAGGTTATTTTTGAGACGTCTCAAAAAGACGGGAGAAGGAGGAAACCATGATCACAACCATGTGAAGTCGCATATGAAGTAGACGACTTTTGAGACGTGTGGAGTCACGTGTAGACTTTTGAGACGTCTCAAAAGCCATGCGAAGTCCCATTTGAAGCAGCAAAGATGTGGAAAGAGGGCTTTCAAAGCGCGCGCCTCAAAAGCAGGGCAGTTGGTGAATACCAGTCTGGGTTACAATACTGGTGATACTCACTCTAGGAGCTGCAGCGAGCAGCAGGGAGGAGGGCGAGTATAGTAGGTCCATGCCACACACGTAGTGTGACCCGAGCAGGAGAGATTGGCGGGGCTGTGGTGAGTAAGGGGGGAGGGGAGATGGAAGAAGAAGGAGAAGCGGAAGTGGGGGATAAGCAGCAAGCAGGGAGGAGGGCGAGTATAGATGGTCCATGCCACACACGTAGTGTGACCCGAGCAGGAGAGATTGGCGGGGCTGTGGTGAGTAAGGGGGGAGGGGAGATGGAAGAAGAAGGAGAAGCGGAAGTGGGGGATAAGCAGCAAGCAGGGAGGAGGGCGAGTATAGATGGTCCATGCCACACACGTAGTGTGACCCGAGCAGGAGAGATTGGCAGGGCTGTGTGGAGTTGGGCCAGAAGGAAAGCACTGGAAGAAGAAGTAAGAGATAGGAAGCAAGGAGGGAGAAGGTGGAGCGAGCAGAGAAGGTCTATGCCATCTTCAGACATAATTCTCAGGGAGAAGGTGGAGCGAGCAAGAAGCGAGTATAGAAGGTCCATGCCACACATGTAGTGCGAACTGAGCCGGAGGGATTGGCGGGGCTGCATTAGGGAGGGGGCTTGTATCCCTTCACCCACCATCCCTTTACATACCTTGTTAGCCCACCTCTTCTTACCCCATCACCACACCCACCTTGCCATCACCCCCCCACATGATGAGACTCCCGTCCATGGCTGCACTCCACGTGGCCCCGCTGTTGCCGTCCACCCCCACTGCCAGGATGGTGTGCTGATGCCCGTGGAACGAGTCGAGTGGGACCAGCATGGCTGCGAGACAAGCACACAGGGGGCAGGGCATGCATGGGGATGAGACGGATGGAAGATGGAAGATGGAGTGTTGGTGTCCACTGCTGCCGTCCGCCCCCACTGCCAGGATGGTGTGCTGATGCCCGTGATACGAGTCGACAGGGACCAGCATGGCCGTGAGTATGGGGAGAAAAGCATGAACAAGGCGTGGAGATGGGTTGGAATGATTCTGTGTATGGCCGCTGTTGCCGTCCACCCCCACTGCCAGGATGGTGTGCTGATGCCCGTGGTACGAGTCGAGTGGGACCAGCATGGCTGATAGGAAGAGATGACGAGCACGGGAGGCAAACACAGGGGGCAGGGAGCAGCTTGGGTTGTTAGAGGGACCGGTGGTTGAGATGGAGATGAGATGGGCTGTATGGACCGGTGGGCGTGGGACCGGTGGGACCGAGGAGGAGAGGGGCTGTGTGGGATTGACTGATCTGTACTTGACTCGAAAATGACTGCTGAGTCACAAAGGAACATACTTGGGTTGTTAGACGGAACGGTGGACTGCGATGGAGAGGATTGCATGGGATCTGTTGCCCCGCTGCCCTTCACCTCACCACCTCCTCCTCCTGCTCCTCCTGCTCCTCCTGCTCCTGCTGCTAGTGCGGGTGGTGGTTGTGGCGCCACTGCTGCTGCTGGTGGTGGTGGTGCTGCTGCTGCTGCTGTTGCAGGGAGTGTGGAGGTGGAAGAGGAAGGGGAGGAGCCGGAAAGAAGCATCAGCTGCTGCCGAGCCTGCACCGACTGCTGCTGCAGCTGCTGTTGCACCTGCTGCAGTTGCTGTGGCGGCTGTGGTTGCTGCTGCTGCTGCTGCTGCGCCTGCTGTAGTTGCTGTGGTGGCGGTAACACCTGCTGCTGCTGGGAAGAGGCAGAGAGGTGCTGCAGTTGCTGCTGCACCTGCTGCATCTGCTGCTGTAGCTGCTGCTGTAACTGAAACATCTGCTGCTGCTGCTGCAGCTGGTGCTGCGGTGGCTGCTGCTGCTGCTGCTGTTGCTGCTGCTGTGCTTGCTGTTGCACTGCTTGCAACTGTGACTGCAGCAACTGCTGCTGCTGCAGCAGCTGCAACTGTAACTGCTGTTGCTGCTGCTGTTGTGGCTGCATCAGCTGTTCCCCCCCTCCTCCTCCTCCTGCTGTCGTTGCTCCTACCCCTCCCAAACCTGCCTGCCCCTGCCCCTGCCCCAGCCCCTGCGTTTGCATCTGATGGGTTGTTGACACAGGAGGGTTGAGGGGAGCAGGGGCGGTAACAGCCATAGGGGACTGTCTGGAAGGCTGGGCTAGGGGCAGGGGAGGCTGAGGCGGGGGGAGCGGGGGCTGAGAGGGAGGAAGGGGGGCGTGAGATGGGGGAAGGGGGGCGGAAAGGGGAGCAGGGGAGGATCCTGCTGCTGCCAGAGCGGCTGTAGCGGCAGCACCGGCAGAAAGTGCGGCTGTAGCAGGGGGAATGGCGGGAGGAGCGGCTGTAGCGGCAGGAGCAGGAGAGGTGGCGATTGGGTTGTCTGTCCAACCGAGGCTGTCCCTCACGTAATTGACATCGTAGCTGGATGGAGAGAGGGAGGATGGGAGGGGAGGATGGGAGGGGAGGATGGGAGGGGAGGATGGGAGCGGCAGAGGCGGTGGGTGTTGGTGAGATGGCACTAGTCAAGGCACGGCTGTCCGTCTCACATAACTGACGTGGTAGCTAGCTATTTTCCATGGGGAGGAGAGGCATGTTTGCCCCCCATACTCGATCGACCTACCTACCTACAAATGAGCTCACTACTGCAGCACACACCCCATTGCCTATGTTACTCCTGCCTTTGAGACCTCTCAGAGCTGTGCTAACCCAAATACCCATACCCCCCCTCACCCCCACCCCTTTTCTTCCCTCTCCCTCTCACCGGAAAGCCTCTTCCTTGAGTCCCAAAACTGCTTTCCGCAGCTCCTCCAGTTTTGAGTCGACTCAAAACACGATTCAACTCCTCCAGCTTGCCCGGGTGGGTCGCCCTGAGAGCCTTTCCACCCTTCCCTCTCGCCTCTCACCCACCATCTCTCCATTTCTCACCGGAAAGCCTCTTCCTTGAGTCCCAGGACTGCTTTCCTCAACTCCTCCATTTTTCCCGGGTCACCCTGAGCCACTAGCTGATTGGATGGGGAAGAAGGGAAGGGGTTGAGTACAAGGAAAGGGAGGGGCAGGAGGGCAGGCAGGTGGGCAGGTGGGCAGGTGGGCGTGTGGGCGGGTGGGCAGGTGGAGATGAGAGAAGCAAAGGGGGTGCCATTGCAGCAACTCTCGTTTCCTCCATCTTGCCCGGGTCGCCCTGAGCCACGAGCTGATTGGGAAAGGTGAGGGTTTGGACGAGGGTTGGTGGGTGGGCTTGGAAGGAGCACAAGGGGAGTCACTGCAACAGGTTCGTAACTCCTCCATTTTGCCCGGGTCGCCCTGAGCCACGAGCTGATTGGATGGGGAAAGGGCGTGTGTGGAATGGAACGAAAGGCAGGGCTGGGAATCTGGGTGACTTTTGACTCGACTCATCTTTTGACGCGCAAAAGTCACATGGAACGAAAGGCAGGGCTGGGAATCTGGGAAAGGCAGGGCTGGGAATCTGGGAAAGGCAGGGCTGGGAATCTGACTCATCTTTTGACGCGCCTCAGAAATCATATTGCCCGCATCGCCCTGAGCTGAGCCACCATCTGGTGGGGGGGGGGGAAAGGTGTGTGTGGAATCTAGGGGAAGGCACGGTTGAACCTTCTAATGCACCTCTCCTCCGCTCCTCCCCAGGCAGCAACTTTTGAGACGTCTCAGAAGTCTGATTGGATGGGGAAAGGCCGTGTGTGGAATGTAGGGGAAGGCACGGTTGAGCATGGTGACGGCAGCACAGAGCGGTTGTCTGGCTTGTCCGGCAAGCTTGCATAGCAGAGAGGGATGTTATCTCAAGGGCACATGGAGGGGTGTTAGTCTCACTCTCTAGCCTGCGGGGCGCAGAGCTCCACGGTTTTCCCCAGCATGGTGACAGCAGCACAGCAGTTGTCCGGCTTGTGCAGCATGCTTGCATAGCAGAGAGGGTTGCGACCTCAAGGGCACAAGGGCGCATGGGAGTCTTACCTGCCTGGGGAGCGCAGAGCTCAACGGTCTTCCCCGGCATGGTCACTGCGGCGCAGCGGTTGCCTGGTTTGCCCGGCTTGCATGGCGGTTCGTGGTTGTGTGGCTGTGCTGCTGCTGCTGCGAGCACATGGGATGAGGGAGTGTTAGTCTCACCTGGGGAGCGCAGAGCTCGACAGTCTTCCCCAGCATGGTCACTGCAGCACAGCGGTTGTCTGGCTTGCGCAGCAATGTGAGGATGGTGGTGACGGCGCCTGGAGGGGTTGCATATGTGGTGGGATGGTGGGAAGGAAGAGGAAGTGAGGTGACAGGGACGGGAAGTTGAGGCCTGATTGCAGTGCAGCGGTTGTCTGGCTTGCGCAGCAATGTGAGGATGGTGGTGACGGCACCTGGTGGGATTGCATTGCATACAGGTTGTTGTCTCTTGCAAGAGACAAGCCTTGACAAGCTTCGATGGGGTGGTATATCATGCAGGCAGTTTCTCGTGTCAACTGCGTGGCATACCACCATCCATCAGGATATAGTCCGCAATCACGCCAACTCACCCTGAATGCCAGCTCACCTTGAATGCCAGCTCACCTTGAATGCCAGCTCACCTTGAATGCCAGCTCACCCTGAATGCCAGCTCACCCTGAATGGAGACAAACTCGAGGTGCACGAGGGCGGCAAACGCCTCAGCATGGACAAAGAACTCCGCCCGGCTGGCGTCGGGCGGCCGCTTTATCGTCAGGAACTTGAGGATCTGTGGATTGCGTTTGTGGCAGATGAGGAAGAGGATATAGGCGTCAACATTCAAGGTACATATTCCATGTTTGGAACAAGAGAATTCGTGACTTGCTGGCAGCATAATGTGTCACTTTTGAGAATTCCCAAAGGTGACCCAAGCATAGTGGCTGTCAGCATGACACGGAACTGGACAGCACCCACCAGCACGTACCTTGGGGATAAGCGTGTGACCTTTGTAGCATCAGGTAACCTGCTGGCCACGCACGTATGTGCGTGTATGTACTCTCTATACACTCTGTAGTGTACAGCACCCACTAGCACCCACCAGCCCCTACCTTGGGGATAAGCGTGTCTCTCATCTTGACCTTTGCCGTGTCGGGTAACCTGCCAGCCACACAAAGACAGGCAGGCAGAAGGGGAATGAAGCACGGTAGCACACCGTGGTGCTGGCCGATAAGCAGGAACTCACCTGCTTTCGCAGCAGAAAATTACTACTTTTTGAATTACACAAGATCATCATTTTGAGGGTGCGTGCACACAGCATCAGCATGCATGTGTGCTCTAGGTGGTTAGTATCTATCAGAGAGAACGCTCACTCACACACTCACCGCACTAAGCGCGCTCACCATGGCACGGGGCGCATGAAGGGCACGACGCTGAGCTTCTGAGCGAGCAGGTTCGTCTCAAACACCACGTGCAGGAACGCTGCCACACTCACCGCACTGCACTCACTCACCGCACACTCTCACCCCACTCACACACTTACCTGGGCACTAGACGCATGAAGGGCACGACGCTGAGCTTCTGAGCGAGCGTGCAGGCATACATGCATGCATCTACTGGTGACTGGTTGTCCTTAGGAGATAGAGTAACCCCTCACTCACTCACTCCCACACTCACCGTGGCACGAGGCGCATGAAGGGAACAACACTAATCTTCTGAGCAAGCAGGTGGAGGAATGCTGCCACACTCACCGCACTGCACTCACTCACCGCACACTCTCACCCCACTAACGCACTTACCTGGGCACTAGACGCATGAAGGGCACAACGCTGATCTTCTGAGCCAGCAGGTCTGTTTCAAACACCACGTGCAGGAACGCTGCCACGAACGCATCCAGGGGGTCCTGTGGGGCGGTGGTAACCAGACAGGCAGAGTTTTGGGTTTTGCATTGAATTGAAGCACATGTGAGTTTTTGTGTCAAACACCACGTGCAGGAATGCCATGACAGAAGCATCCAGGGGTCTTGTGGTAACCAGGCATGCAATATTTGAGGCAGAGTATTTAAAGGCAGAGTTCAGAATTTGAAGGTTTAAGGTTACTAGTTGAAGCAATAATGAATGGTGGAGATCAGATCTCAGTCACCGAGTTGGGGGATTCTGTGATTCTGGGTTTGGGGTTGAAGCATTGAATGCTGCAACGAAAGTGTAGAAGGAATGGGACAACACGCAAACGCATGGGGGATGTAATTGATGCCTCCCGTTATAATCACAAGCACAAACCTCATTGGCCTTCGCCCCATCCGCGGCCCCTTCTTTCTCTTCCCCGTTTCCGCTTCCGCTCTTGCTCCCGCCCCCACTTCCCCGCGCGCCCCCTTTCTCCCCCGATTCCCCCACTCCTGCGCCTTCCCCCAGCAGCGTGCGCACGTCCCGCGCAACCGAATCAAGTTCCGCGGGGTCGCGCAGGCGCGCAATCAGCGCCTCGAACACGGGGCGCAAATTGCGCGCGCGCACATCGTCCGCAATTGCCCTGGCCAGGGTGGGTGCGCGGGGGAGTCCGGGGGAAGATGGGCGGGGATATGGTCAAACGGAGGAGGCGTAGTTGTCATGCCACTGCGCGCCAAGCCGCGGAGGAAAGGGGGCGGGTGGAAATGGGGACAGGCACGCGGGGAAGGTGCGAAATGACGCATTGGCGTGCCAAATGCTCTGGCGCTACAAGGTGGTGGCTCGTGCTGCCACGTGTTGGATGCGTGCGCTGCCTCGTGGCATCACTCACCTGAGGGCGCTGAATAGATGCGTCGCGAGAGTAATCTCCTCCGCACTCACATCCACCTCTATCACTATCCTCATCTTGCCCCTCGGTAATGTCACTACTGGGAGACCCACACGGACCGCAGCTACTACCCAAATCAGACAATGTTTCGAAAATAAGATGTCCTCAGCGACCGCAGCAGGCAACCATTGCAGTAATTGCTTTTATGACCTAGCTGCAATGCAAAAGTTGATCAGCCACAGAAGCTAAGTGGGGCGATAGAAGCAGCAAATTAGCTGTGGTTTTGCCACTTGTTTGCCTAGGGGGGTGCTTGACATTATCTGGCTCAATTGAGTGCACTTCGTTACAAGACAAACTGTTCCTACACTTTGATGAACGTATGCTTGCGTCTTTGCAATGACTGTATTTTGTTCCAAGCTGCTTGGCATGACGTGGGTGATGAGCAGGATGTTACTGGTGGATAACATCGCCAGCCGCATGGCATGCAGCCATTGGTGTTTATCCGCACGCGATAGCACGTGGTAGCTGGATTCACT
This sequence comes from Closterium sp. Naga37s-1, assembly GCA_947471745.1. Lineage (NCBI taxonomy): Eukaryota > Viridiplantae > Streptophyta > Zygnematophyceae > Desmidiales > Closteriaceae > Closterium > Closterium sp. Naga37s-1. The sequence goes on along the minus strand of CANJKZ010001093.1, from coordinate 3,239,376 downwards.
CGGCCGCATGCGATATTTCCGTCCAATCCGTGGCGGACTTTGGCACGAGTCGCATTTAAAAGGCATGTGGCAGGGCAACCCCTTTCTTTTACTTTTCCACGATATGTATCTGGGAAGCAGGATATGTCTTATTGAACAACTTATAAGCTCTATATTCCTCTGCACCAACTTTCCACACGAAAAATTAACAAAATTATGCCAGAAAATTCTTTATTCGGGAAACTAAAATAATAATCCCTGAGGTTCACGTCGACATGCAGCCCTGTTTCCAAGGTTCCCCTGCCTTGAGAAAAGGCGGGAACGAGATCTGCGTCAGCCAATCGGCAAATACTGCGACCTCCGCCACCTCCTCCTTTCCCCTCCCCCTCCCCGCACCTCCCCAGCCTCTCCCCTCCTCCCCGCGCTTTTCCCATCGCTTCCCGATTGTCTGTATGTCTGACCAGATGTCGGTCGAGGGCGTGGTGAGAGCCAGTTTCTCTCGGAAACCCATCGAACCGTTCTATCTTTGACATAGCATGTCTTCAAACGCAGGAAAACCGACTCAACCGCACTGAAGTAGAGGCTTATGACACACAAGAGGAAGCAGACTCGAGCAGTAAGCAGAAATTGCAGAATCTAATAAAGACAGGTTGCCAGTGACCAGCATCTAGAATTTTCTGCTTCTGGCATTGTGCTGGTTTCTGCATTGCTTGGCATAGGGCAATTAGAGGCATTGCTCTGGTGCGATTTCTTTTCTACCGTGAGACTCTATAATTCCCGTGCTATTTGCTTGACTCGCCATGGCTACGTTACGCGTTGCGTCGTCCGGAACAGCTGCAGTCGGAGTATCACCATGTGCAGTTTCAACGACCAAGCAACAGCACGCTCAAATCTCCTTCCTAAGCACGGTGAAAAATGCTCCGCTAAGAGCAGCTTCTTATCGAAGCGTAAAAGCTATCCCCTCGCGAGCAGTGCGACCCACAGCAGCCTTCTCGGATAATTCTTCTTCCATCTCGCCGCATCGCCATTCGCTCTTACGCTCGGAAGCAGCGATCGAGAATCGTGAGGCTTGGTGCAGCAAGCGAGCAGCGGTTGTGTCGCGGAGCGGCGATGGCGAAACGGCGGAAGCAGGCGATGCGAAGAGCCAGCTGACGAAAACGATTCAGCTGGGATCGCTGTTCGGGCTGTGGTATCTCTTTAACATCTACTTCAACATTTACAACAAGCAGGTATGGCCTGTCGCGAAATTGTGCCTAATGTCGTTCACAGCAAGATCTAATTGAGGGAATGTGTTATCTGTTTCCCTTCACAACACTTTCCCGTGCTTCAATCACTCACGATTCTTACATCCGTTGATCTGACATCTTCACGAACCGATGAATTTCATTGTCAATCCAAAGATGTGAAATTGTGGTAATTGCAGACGAAAAGGCTGGATGCAGATTAAGGTTCTGAAATTGCGCCGAAAGCAGTCAAGCTTCACAATTTTGTCGCCTGTCGGTCCCTGTACGAATGTTTTACTCTAGCAATTTCAGTGGCGCCCGTGGTTACACGACATTCTCCGTTTCTGCGTCTCTTTTATCCCTGGTCTTACCGTGCCTCCCTCATCTACAAGCTGTGAATTCCGTGCCAGGCCACCTTACCGTTTCTTTCTCCAATGCACGTGCTCAAGGTGTTCCGTACCGGCTTACAATCACAACTGTGCAATCCGGAAAATTAAATTTCATTAATTTAATAATGTGCCGCGTTTCTCCTCCCGTGCAGGTGCTCAAGGTGTTCCCGTACCCGCTCACCATCACGACGGTGCAATTCGCCATCGGCGCCATCGTGGTGCTGCTGTCGTGGGCCACCAACATCGTCAAACGGCCCACAATTTCCAAGGCGCAGGTGAGACAGGCGCGCACGGGAATGAGGCGATCTCAGGGTGGGTTTGAAAGGCACGGCGATCGTGGTGCTGCTGTCGTGGGCCACCAACATCGTCAAGCGCCCCGCCATCTCTAAGGCACAGGTGAGACAGTCGCACCGGGGAGAGAGGCGACCTTTGGTTTGATCCAAAGGTCACGGCGATCGTGGTGCTGCTGTCGTGGGCCACCAACATCGTCAAGAGGCCCACCATTTCCAAGGCGCAGGTGAGAACACGCCTCCTCAACCCCTTTCTTTTCACCTCATCGTCCCGTCTGCTTCCGTGCCAGTTCCATCTTTCCCGCTATTCCACTCCCCCTTCATTTCCCTACCTCGTGCACACCATGAGCAACGCGTTTACCAACGCCAGCCTGGGCAAGGTGGCCGTGTCGTTCACTCATCTTCCATCCCCACCACCACCCTCTGCACTCCATACACCCTCTCTTGGCTTCTTGATCCCCCTACTCCCCAGCCCCTGGCGATTCTCCCCCTGGCCCTCGTGCACACCATGGGCAACGAGTTCACCAGTCTGGGCAAGGTGGCGGTGTTGTTCACTCAAACCCATCACCCCACCACCCTATACATCCCATGCACCCCCTCTTGGTCTCTTGACCCCTATGCACCCCATGCAGCTCCTAGCGATCCTGCCTCTGGCTCTCGTGCACACCATGGGCAACGCGTTCACCAACGTCAGTCTGGGCAAGGTGGCCGTGTCGTTCACGCACACCATCAAGGCGCTCGAGCCATTCTTCTCTGTTACCCTTTCTGCCCTTCTGCTGGGCGAGGTGAGTCGCTGGAGAGGGGAGGCGAAGGGAAGTGAGCAAGGATGAGTGGAGGCAGGGGCAACGTGGCTGGGCAAGGTGGCAAGGTGGCCGTGTCGTTCACGCACACCATCAAGGCGCTCGAGCCCTTCTTCTCCGTCACCCTTTCTGCTCTTCTCCTTGGCGAGGTATGTCACGGGCCGAGGGGAGGCAGGATGGGGTAAGGGTCGAGTGTGGGCAAGGTGCTGCCAAGGTGGCCGTGTCGTTCACGCACACCATCAAGGCGCTCGAGCCATTCTTCTCCGTCACGCTTTCCGCGCTGCTGCTGGGAGAGGTGAGACTCAGACCTTGAGGAGGTGGAGGTAAGTGAGCAAGGATGGGGTGAGGAGGTCTAGGTGAGGAGGTTTGGGCGAGTGTGGGTTGTCTGGGCGAGTGTGTGCAAGGTGGCGGTGGTGTCGTTCATGTTTTTTGAGAATTCTCAAAAAAGGTGGCGGTGGTGTCGTTCACGCACACCATCAAGGCGCTCGAGCCATTCTTCTCCGTTACCCTGTCTGCTCTCCTGCTGGGGGAGGCGAGTCGCTGGAGGGGGGGAGGCGAAGGGAATTGAGCAAGGATGCGCGAGTGTGGGCAAGGTGGCAAGGCAGCTGTGTCGTTCACGCACACCATCAGGGCGCTCGAGCCATTCTTCTCTGCCACGCTCACCGCGCTGCTGCCGGGCGAGGTGAGTCTCAGGGCGAGGGTATGAGGAGGAGGGGGAGAGCGGGGGAGAAGCGTGGGCGGAAGGGAGGAAGGGGAAGCTGGGGGGGGAGGACATTCCCAGAATACCTGCCACGTGGGCATTTCTGTACAGTACAACGGATCCCTGACATTTGTACCCGATATAGGCTCTCTTTGGGGGTAAGGGGGCGTTGCTTTTGAGTAATCCCAGTTGATCTAGGCGTGTGCTGTATTCTCCTGGTTACGCTCATGCCCATCGTGGGAGACGTGGCCCTTTTCGTTCCCACCCACACCTTCAAGCCTCCTTTTACCCCTCCTTACTCCTCCTCCCCACCCCTCCAGCAATCCACCCACGCTGCCTGTCATCCTCGCCCTCATTCCCATTATGGGAGACGTGGAGTGGCACGTAGAGTTCTCAACCGTCTCAAACCTCCCTTTACCCCTCCCCACTCCTCCCCACTCCTGTTCACACCCCCTCCAGCAACCCACGCTGCCGGTTATCCTCGCCCTCATGCCAATCGTGGGAGGCGTGGCGCTCGCCTCTGCCACCGAAGCTTCCTTCAACTGGTGTGTGCAGTGACGTGCTTTGCTGTTTCCTGTCATGCAAAACTGTCCCATGCTCGTCTGTGCCATGCCACAATATAAAAAAATGCAGACTCATGGCATGCCATACCATTCCATGCTCATTCCATTGACGTGCCACGTTGTTCTAAAACGCCTTCCCATCCTCGTGGTCAACCTCTGGTGTATTGCAACATCTAACTGTATGTTTTTCTTAGGTGCCTGAAAAGTTGTCTCTGGTGTATTGCATCTAACATCTAATGGATGCTTTCCATCCATTCGCTTACCTTCCAATCTGCTGTATCCGTATCAACCCTTTTGCCCCCTTCTGCACCCCTTTGGCCCCTTCCGCACCCCATTGCCCCTTTCTGCACCCCTTTGCGTCTGTCTGCATGCAGGGCGGGCTTCCTGTCGGCCATGGCGTCCAACCTCACCTTCCAGTCGCGCAACGTGCTCAGCAAGAAGCTCATGATCAAGAAAGACGTGAGAACCCCCATCACACCCTTGCCTCCCTGCACCCTCTCCCCCTTTTTCCGCCACCCTCTTAACCCTCACATCATTCTCTTCTCAACCATCACCCACTTCTCAATCTTCTTGCTTTTCCCCACCTTCCCTTCTAGCGTATTTTGGCATTCATGAAGAATCTTTCATCCTTGCTCCCTGGCATCACTCAACAATACAAACCTCTTCTCCATCATCAACATTCGCTCCTTTCTGTTCCTCCCATTCACCTCTCACATTCTCTGCTCCTCTCCTTTCCCTCCCATCTTCCCCCTCCCCCTTCCAGTCATCGCTGGACAACATAAACCTCTTCTCCATCACCATACTCTCATTCTTCCTGCTGCTGCCTTCCCTCCCTAATGCTGTTCCTCATCCATGCCCGTGTGTGCCCGTGTGCTCCCCTTGCCCCTCCCCCGCCCACCAGTCATCGCTGGACAACATAAACCTCTTCTCCATCATCACCATCCTCTCCTTCTTCCTGCTGCTGCCCGTCGCACTCCTCACAGAGGGCATCAAGTTCAGCCCCACGCTGCTGCAGGCGCAGGTACGACTTGGGCTTTAAGTGAGGACCATGCGTCGGGCTTTAAGGTTACTCTGGTGTGATTCCACTGTGGTAACTCTACTCAATGTCGGCATCACGTTCAACCCGCAGTTGCTGGCTTACGTATCGCCCAACATGGCTCTAGTTTCACATGATATGGCACCGGATTTGAAGTAATGTGGCCCAGAATGAATGTGTTACTCTGTACGGGTCTAGATCTTACATTGGTGCGTTCTTCCGATGTTGCTCCCTTGTTGCACTTCGCCCTTCATAACACGTTCTTGTGTTCTGTCCTCCCGTCTTCCCCTCTCTCGTTCCTTTCCCTCCTCGTCTTCCTTCACTCCCACCCTGGCAGGGATTGGACGTGCAGAGGCTGCTGTGAGGTTACCTAGTAACATGTCCTGTGTTCTCCCTTCCCTTCATTCTCCTGCCTCATCCTTCGCCTCCCCTGCTTCCCCATCTCCCACCCTGGCAGGGAGTGGACGTGCAAAGGCTGCTGGTCCGATCCACGCTCGCTGCTCTCTGCTTCCACGCCTACCAGCAGGTACGCCGCTTGCTCTCACACAACCTCACCCCACCCTCCCCCCCCCCCCCCCCCCCCCCCCTCTCTCTCTCTCTCTCTCTCTCTCTCTCTCTCTCTCTCTCTCTCTCTCTCTCTCTCTCTTGCTGTCCTACCTGATCCTGCAGCTTTTCTTCCCACTCACACACTCTCTGCCTCCCATTCTTGTGCCAACTTGCCTGCCCGTCCTCCTCCCCCTCCCCACCACCCCCTTCCTCCCTTCTTTCCTCCAGCTGTCCTATTTGATTTTGCAGTCTGTTTCCCAAGTTAGCCTCTCTCTGCTTTCTATGCCTGTGTCAACTTGCCTTTCCCTCCCCCCTTCCTCCCGTCTCTCCTCCAGGTCTCCTACATGATTCTGCAGCGTGTCTCCCCAGTCACCCACTCGGTCGGCAACTGTGTTAAGAGGGTCATCGTTATAGTCACATCCGTGCTCTTCTTCCGAACCCCCGTCTCCCCAATCAACGCTGTCGGTACGTATCTACCAGCCTCCTACATGCCAGCATTCGTTACAATCACATCTGCAATAAGGGAGTTATCGTTATAGTCACATCTGTGCTCTTCTTCAAACCCCCGCTTCCCCGATCAACGCTGTCGGCACGTCCTTAACAATCTCCTATATGCCAGGGTTCGGTACAGTCACAGCGTTCGTTACAGTCACACCTGTGTTAAGAGGTCATTGTCATAGTCACACCCACGCTCATATTCTCCTAACTCCTGCCTCCCACGATCTATGCTATCGGTAATTCCTTGCAAGAGGGCAAGCGAAACCCTTGTTATAGTCACATCTTGGTCCGGAGGGACTTTCTTAGAGTCACAACTCTGTTCCTCTTCCGCACCCTCATCCACCCAATCAACGCCATTTGTATGTGTATGCAAGAGGGTATACAAGCCTCATTCTAGCCGCGTGTCTTGGAGTCACTTGACACTTTCAAATGGATCTGTTCCAATGTTCTCTTTACCCCCCTATCTTGCTGCATGTAGGTACTGCCATTGCTCTGGGCGGTGTGTTTGCGTATTCTCGTGCCAAGTCCTCCAAGCCCAAGGCTGCTTAGAGCCATTTGGCTGGAGTCTCAATAAAGCCCTAGGTCGTTCCTGTTACGTAGTTATTTTAGGCGAACATTTCGTGTGTAGAGGGGGGGTTTCTCCCTTATCCATGCTTGGATATTGTAGCTGCTGTTAATGAGTAAAATACACATTGGTATTCTCTATTCGTCTCATTCCGTGGCCTAAGCAAAGTGATATGTGCAAGTGTCAGTTCCTGCACTAAAACATATAGCAGGTTGTATGTTGTAGTTTATTTAAGTGCAAAAATATGTACGCGTATTGGTGTGAGGAGGTTGGTACAGCGTCGGTACAGTAGGAGCAGCGTGCAAACTGCCTCCAACATCAACACCAGGCGAGATCGCGTGCATCGGCAGAAATCGCGTTTCTCTCAAAAGAATCGACCCGAATTGCTATGACCTCGCCACGTGGGCGTTTTTTTTAATTGGATGGACCGCGTTTTCCCCCGGCCCCCCAACCCGATTTTCCCGCCCTTCCCCTCCGAAATTCGGGCAGCCGTGTGTACTCCCATGAAATCACAAACAGTCACGAATTCAAAATACTAGGCGTTTTGATTCTTCAATGTTGACTGCGTGCACGTTCGGTTGTGCCATCAGCCGTTGTAGTACCTTTACTATATTTCTCATTTACGTATATGATATATCTAGTAGTTAAAATCTGTTACATTCTGAAAGTAATGATATATGGAGCAACACAAGATAATTAAATTATTATTTTTTATAAGATAATAGTCAGTAATATGGATCTTAGTAGCTTTATGCCACTGAGGTAACATCTTTTTCAGAATAATAATAATAGGAGGGCAATATTTATTTCTAAATGATATAGATCAATAAATTCAAACAAAGAATTTACCTGATTCAAAAAAAAGTTTAAATTAATCTAAATTGGAGTGAATATATTATGACTGAATAAAACTTAGCTAGAATTGTTTTGTATGTCTCCAAAAATCTGCTTTACGTATAGCAATCAACAGATATAAAGAACTATAGGTCATTTGTCATGTGTTTTATTGCGCCCCTATCTAATAACATGGGCTAATCCAAAAAAACATGATACAATCAACGTGCATAAGAGCCTCTAGTGATTGAGAAGCAACCTCCAAATTATCAAGAGTCTATTGCGAAAGCTGATGTGGCATGCCATAACTACACGGAGGATTTGGCATGATGTCGGGAGCATGTATTCGTCACTGTTTGTGATTCAACAGAAATCCAGCGGGTGCCCGAATTTCGGAGGGGAAGGGCGGGAAAAACGGGTTGGGGGGGCGGGGGGAAAGGCGGTCCATCCAATTAAGAAAAATGCCCTCGTGGCGAAGTCGGAGCAATTTGGGTCGATTAGATTAAGACAAACGCGATTTTTGCAAATGCGCACGATTTCGCCTCAACACCAGTCGTGAGTCGTGACAGAAATGTGGCTTGATTCCGAACCGTAGGATGTTGTCGGAGGATCACCTTGATCGTGTTGCCACTTGGAACGAGGATACAGTGGAATGTACACTTTCCAATCTCGATCGATCTACACCACATACGGTGTGTGTACGCCATACAAGATACTGTACACATATGTAGCCCCCTGAATCTCATAAACCCGGCATCATACAGATTGGCCTCGGGAAGGCGGATCTGTTTTTCAGGCGGTCTCTCGACAAATCGTGGTTTCAACCTCGACTGTCACCTGTAGGAACTCCTGAAGTCAACTGTCAAGGCGGACACTCCCAGGGCAAACAAGGAAGGGACTCACCTGGGCCCAGTTCGGCAGGCATAAAAAAAACGGTATCCCCGTATGGGCTACAGTAAACCGACCACCCTGGAATCTTCTGTGATAAGCGCGTGAAAGATTATCTAGGCTCGATATAAGCGGATCATTGCCGAACCAGACAATAATGGAATGCCAGCCGAACACCCCTTTTAGCGCTGGCATTTTCCACCAGTGGAGCCTTCCTCGAACCATATTTCTCAGGCAAACTGTCCATTTTCTCATCCGCCGCACCATGCGGCCTCGAGGTCCCGCACCATGCGGGGGATAATTGATTCGGGGCAATCACACCTTGCCCTGAAAAAAAACAAATCCCGGTCTTTCTCACCCCTCTTCGTGCCCGCTGGAAAATCGCACATCACCAGCACACCATCACTAACACATCGAACGGACAGTTTTCAATCGCTGATTTTTTTTTACGTCCACCGCTGGTTTGCAGGGCTGCCCGGGTTGCCAAAACAGTGATTCTGCGCTCCATCAGCGCGGCTGCATACATGCTTCTCCGAAGTGTCGTTTTCGGTTGATGCCATTAATCTTGGCTCAGTTAATGCCAACCGAACACTCGGGCCCATTTTCCCGAAGTTTCACTGCAGCTACAGTCTGTTTCTTTGAGCCATTATTTGGGGGCCCGTTAAAAATGCCCATAATGGCGATAATGGCGGGAATGCCTGCCGAACTGGGCCCTGGTCCCAATTGGGAACATCTTCTACCTGACATATCACCAAGAACCATGTTCGTCGTCTTGCGATGACATGACAAGATGCGGTGCAGTGGGCGGCAGTGCCGCTCAGAAATCAGAGGGTGTGGATCTGTTCAGTTGAGTGGAGAAACTGGATGCAGTGCGTGGAACTTGTCTGGTTTGTGCAGTGGGTCAGTTGTTTCGATGGGCGTTAAAGCCGCGGTGCAGATATCTTAAGAACAGTGACAAACAGTTTTTTGTCTTGTTCCTTCCTGGTCGCCAATTGGCTAGCGAGAGAGTAGATTGTGTTGCGATGAAGAGAAAAAGGAAACAACTGAGGCGAACCTCGCGAACCTCGAAAGTGAGGGGGAAGGGGAAGGGGTGGGGGGAGGGAAGGGGGGAACACACACGACAACGCGAAAATCGGAACCCATGAATACGCCGTCATCTCTACATTGCATAACGAAAGAGTTTGTATTTCAAATAATCTGAGTACCACACAAATATCATTTTCTGCGAATCAAAGGCACATTCGAGGATTTCAGAAAGATCAAAGTTTGGGGTGGTTGTTTCCTCTTTTTTTTTTGGGGTGCAACGAATGTACACATGGCAGGCAAACATGAGTGTCTTTAAATCCTACATGGCATCTCCAAGATGAGCCAAACTTCACACCCCTCTGATCCATTATTGATGCAGCTGTCCACCGATAGCAGGGGGGGAGGGGGGTAGGGAAGGACACCAGCCGTAGAAGTGAAAAATGTTCGATGGGGAAATTGAATGGAGGGTTGGCAGAAACAGTGGGGTGCGCGAAGGTTCAAAGTGGTGGGGTGGGTGAAGGGAAGTAGTAGGGTGGGTGAAGGGAAGCAGCGGGGTGGGTGAAGGGAAGCAGCGGAGTTGGGAGCGGTGGAGCAGAGGGTTGGATGTCGTCACGTCTGCCACCGTCGCCACTTGACATCACTGCACACCGCCATCATTGCATCAGCTCGCTGCTGCTGCTCACAGTTACCGCGCTTGCAGGATGGGAACTGAGGTATGATGGGCTCGGGACAGTGGCAAAGCGAAACTATTGGCTGAGGGGACATAGTGGAAAGGGAAGGGTCGGATGTGGGGAATGGGGAGGGACAGGAGAGGGGGAAAGGGATGGCCGGGAGAGGGGTGAATGGTGGGATGGGATAGGGGGAAAGGGAAGGGATGGGAGAAAGGGAAAGGAAGGGTTTAGGAATCGGGGGATGCCTTGAAAGGACAAGGGTAGGGTAAAGGGTGGATGGTGGGGGAAGGAGGGACGGACACCGATGGAAGGAGGGACGGGGACGGGGGGAAGGTTTGAACGGTAACGGGAGAAAGGAGGGACGGCGGGAGTGGGGGAGAGGAGGATTGGTGGTGGAGAGACGGTGGGATCGAGCCGCTTGCTACCGTCGCGCCCAATCCTGCCTCCTGGGAAGGGCAAGAGGCCAAGGTATCGACGGACAAGGGGAGTTCGGGAATGGGGAGGCGTGAAACCGAAGGTGTGGCATAGGAGGATGTGTCATGGGGGATGGTGGCAGGGGGGAATGCCCTGGAACAAACAATCTCTCACGCTTGAACTAGGACAGGAATGGGATAGGACAGGGGGAAGGAGAAAGCGACAGGGGGAATGGGATAGGACAGTGGAGGGACAGGAGAGGAGGGAAAGGGATGGCCATCAGAAGGGTGAATGGTGGGATGGGATAGTGGGAACGGGAAGGGATGTGAGAGAGGAAAAGGAAGGGTTCAGAAAAGGGGGAAATGAGCAGGAAAAGCAGCGACGGTAGTGGGGGAAAAGGGACGAATGGGGGCAAGGGGACGGATGAGAGCAGGGGGGAGCAGTGGGTTGGGAGAGGGGAAAGGAGGGAGGGAGAAGAAGGGGAGGGAAGGATAGGGGGACAGGGCAGAAAGAACAGGGGGGAGGATTAAGCATCAGGAGGAACGAAAACGATGAAAGGGAGGGAAGGACTAAGGGGAAAGGGAGAGAATGACAGGGGGAAAGGGTGGGAAGGACATGGAGGAAAGGAGGGAAGGACAGGGGGGAAGGGATAGAAGGAGTGGGGGAAAGGGAAAGAAGGACAGGGGCCTATAGCATCGATCGCTGCTCTTCCCACCCTTTCCCCCTGTCCTCCTCTCCCATTCCGGCCCTGTCTGCTCGCTACCCTTGCCTTCGCCGCATCGCTACCAATATCGCTCGCTAAAGCCGCTTGCGAGGTTTGGACGCGAGATGCTTCGCCACCGTCGGAACAGATGCTTCGCCCCGCTGCTCGCTAACGACACCCTGCTGCACGCTAACGTCGCCCCGCTGCTCGCTACTGTCGTTATCGCTACTCACTATCGTCATTGCGCTGCAGTCGCCATGCTGTTCGCTACCATCGCAACCCTGCTCGCTGCCGTCGCAACCCTGCTCGCTGCCATCGCAACCCTGCTCGCTACCGTCGCCGCTCTGCTCGTTATCGTCGCCCCGATGCTGGCTACCGTCGCACCCAATCCTGCCTGTCGCCATCGTCGCTGCTTGCCACCGCCGATTCGTGAGAAATAGAGGGACGGGAGAGGGAAAACTGAACGACGACAGCGGAGGAAATCTAGCGCAATGCGCTACGGGTACGACTGCCGTGGTGTTTTTTGAGGTACGAAATAGCGCAGATATTCGAGCGCACACTAAGAGGCGAAGAATAGAGATAGATCTGAGGCGAATGGCTCTCAGTAGCCCTACGGGAAGGCACTTCAAGTTGGTAGTAACCTAGCCTAACGCGAGAGATTGCCGAGTTTGAGTAGTTTTGAGTTCAAGTTTCAAGTTTCAAGTTTGATGCCTGGCCCCCCCTTCATGCTGTTGTGCGGTGCTTTTCCGCAAGCCCTCCCCAACTTCCCCCCCACTCATCATGCTGCGAGGCACTTTTCCGCACGACCTTCCCCCGATCTCAGAAAGCTCTGCCTGCTCGACTTCCAGTGTATACTGGGTAACGCGCCCTTCAAGCTATAATACTTTGAACTGGCGCAGCGATATCTGCACCGCGGCTTTAAAATTCAGCGAGCAGTTCATTGGTGGGGAGCAACGATATTTGGAAGTTTTGATAGCCCCCGGGATGGAGTCAGTGTTTCGTGAATGGTCGCAGAAGTTGGGAGCCCAAGGATGGTTGTAGAAATCAATGCAACGTCTTACTTTCCTGGCCCTCCCTGAGCTACACCAGCCGCTGAAATCACAAGCCCGGATTTATATTGAAGACTGGGGGTATAGCTTGTTTACACCCTGGCGGCCTATTTGATTTCCACCTGAGTCAACCTTGGTCTGCGGGAAATTCACCGGCGGTATCTTCACCACGTGGTGTACTTTTCATCGGTCAAGCTAGTTTTGAAAGGTAGTTTCGGATTCAGAGGGGGTAAAATCATGACTACCCACACTTGACCAGGTGCCGAAACTTGGTTTAAAACCAATCCCGCCCTTATCTCTGATCACTAAGTACCAGCCGCGCTAGACAGAAATGCAATCCTGACTGTTTACTTGTAGCCCCGCAGTCTCTGAGTGACCGTCGAATTAGTCAGAAACGCTCAAAGGAGGGCTGGAAAAACAAAGTTCACGCGGTGAATTTATCGCGGACCAGGCCAGCGGATTGGATGCAACTAGCGGTGCGGAATCGGACCCAGTCTAAACACGGTTGCACGTATTGTCGCTTCGTCCCATAGTGCTTCTTGGCGCGACGTGAAGGCCCATTCCCGTCACAGCCGTGACATTGGGGCCTGTATCATTGACATTTTAGGTTTCACCTGGTGAAAGTAATATTTCCTCCACAAGTGTCTGTTTTGGGTTACATCCGACAGAACGTGTACATGCATGTATAAATGTTCCGTGATACATTGCTTTCAACTACATGTTTTCGCGACTTTTACAGGACTATAAAACGGCTTCTTCAATTAATGATCTTTGTTGGGTTATGTGACTTGAAGAACACTTGGTGAAACGAAATACAGGAGGAAATGTGGGCCTTGCCTGGATTTCCCAACCTGAACGCCCGCGTTATGTGTGTCCTGCGACGCGGCTTCCGAGTCGCGACTCCCAACCACATCGTTTCCTCCGAGCTTTTCCAGGCAGTCACCTCATCACTTTGCCTAAAATTGGAGCATAAAAGCAGTGCAAAGCTCAGTGCAAATCATCCTCACCGAGTTCCCTTCACTCCGTCCACAAAAGGAGCTCCTTCCTTCCGCCATGGCTTCCAACTCCGTGTTTGCTGCTGTGCTCCTCCTCGCCCTCTCCCTGCCATTCGTTCTTGCTGGAAACGCTGCTGGCGCGGAGCAATCGTCACAGTCCTACTACGAGTATGACGCCGACGGCAACATCATCCTGTCTCCTGCTAGAAACAACAACCAGAACGGCAACGGGGAGGGCACATCCGCTGACGTGATCGATTGGTACAACGACCAGGAGTACCCGACCTGCCCGCTCAAAGCCTGCCCGGAATTCAAGCACTATTGCTCGGGCGGGATGTGCAACGACACGGCCGGCATCCTCGGCCGCTGGAGGGTGAGCGTCGACTCTCGAAATCTGAGATTTGCCAAATGCCGCGTTGGAATTCCGCCGATTCCGATCAGTTAACAAATCCAATCTCGTTTTCCTGTCTTGTTTCAATCATCTACGCCGATTCCGATCTGTTCACTCACCTCGCGTCACGGTAATATCTCAATTCTCCCAATTTCGGTTGTGTTTGCCGCTGCCATCTGACCGTCACCGTGCCGCGCAGCTCCCCGAGCAGTCGTCGCTCGTGTGTCCGCCGGGGCGCGCCGACCCGAAGCCCAACAACGAGTGGTGCATCGGAGAGCTCACGCCGTCGCAGTGCTGCGAGGCGTGCTCCAACAGCAAGGAACCATGCGCCATGTGGCAGCACTACATTGGGTAGGTAACCAAATCTGAGATTCGCGGGTTTCTTCCGCGGCTCGGCCTGTTACTACGTCGACGGATCGTCCGCATCAATCCGTAATTCTCTTGCGCTGCTGTGTGTGCTGGTTCGCGGCAACCAAATTGATATTGTAAAATTCCTCGTTTTCTCGCTTCTCTAATTTTGTCCTTTTGTAGAACTGTGAACCCGTCCGGCAAGTGCCTCAAGTGCGGCATCTGCTGGCTGTACCCGCCCGGCACGGCGCCGCGGTGCGAGACGCAGCTGGACAACAACAACGGCTACCGCATTAAGTACAACTGCTCGCGCATCGGCGGCAGTTGCCCCTACACCAAGAACGACTTGCACTTCCAGGGCGCACAAGGCACGCGCTTTGAGTTCAACGGCGCTCCGGAGAAGACTTTCTGTCTGCTGACGGATCGCAACGTGCACGTGAACATGCAGATGCGCGGATACTACGATACGCGCACCGTCGGCGCGACGGTTCTGCGCAACGGCAAGGCTGTGCGCACGTGGATCCGCGCGCTCGGCTTCGTGTGGCGCGCGGCAGCTGGGGAGGCGGGGCACAAGTTCCGCCTGGTGGCGCGCTCGGGCAAACAGCAGAAGCGCGGGGACGGGTTCCTGGAGCTGGCGGAGATCGACGGGAAGGCCCTTCCGCGCATGACCAAGGAAGGGGAGACTCTCTCCCTTCCCGGCGGCCTCACCTTCGCGTACATCGGGGTCGAGACCGGCGGGTTCGTGAAGGACGTGTACCGTGTGACTATTGCGGGGCTTGGAGATCAAGCTGCGCGTCGCGCACCCTCTGTTGCAAACACCTGACGACGCCGAGGCGCACATCAACGTGGCGTTCAACGGCGTGGAGGCGACGGAGCAGGTCCACGGGATCATCGGGCAGACGTACTGCGAGGGCCGCGAGAAGCGCGCGATGGACTACAACACGCTCGCGCACGCGCTCGGGCACCCCGTCGCGGCCGACGCGGCGGAAGGTGCGGGGTTCCTGGACGGCAAGACCGCGGACTATGAATCGTCGTCAGTCCTCGCTGCGGATTGCAGATTCTCCGCGTTCAACGGGAAGGCGCTGCCGCTGACAGAGTAGAATTTACTGAGCTGACTGCTGTATTCCGATGGGTCTCATCGGGCTGTGCCTCCTCGTTGTATTGTACGCCGTCGTCTTGGTCTCCTCGTTTTTCTTCTGCTGGTGGGCTGATTCTCGTTTCTCTTTCGGTGGGCTGCTCTTCCTCCTTTCTGCTGTCTTCCCTCGGTGGGCTACTTCCGTTCTCCTCTTCAATCGGTGGGCTCAGCCGTACAACACTTCTTAATCCTCTTATTTCGAGCTTGCATGACTTCCGCTTTGGAAACATGTTGTTATGCCTAATTGTTGGGTCACCTTGATGTGCAATAAGATGCCAGTTACTCCGCTTATTGCTGTATCTGTCCGCGTCCACTATGCTGAATTACTATCAACTAAGGGTTACTCTGACTTTACTCTACCGAATTGTGAAGCTCGTGGGACAGCATGAAGTGCACAGCGGGGAAGAATCAGGACGAGGTAACAATGCAGCTCCGTTTGACAGCTCTGTTCAAAATAAGAGGGGCCTTGCATCACCCATAGCCCCCGGTTCACAAGCGGGCCGAA
This sequence comes from Closterium sp. Naga37s-1, assembly GCA_947471745.1. Classification (NCBI taxonomy): domain Eukaryota; kingdom Viridiplantae; phylum Streptophyta; class Zygnematophyceae; order Desmidiales; family Closteriaceae; genus Closterium; species Closterium sp. Naga37s-1. The sequence continues at coordinate 3,223,828 of CANJKZ010001093.1, read as the reverse complement.
CATTACGCGCTCCCATTTGCAATTTTGTGTTCCCTTCCCACCGCACCCTACTTTCGTGTCGCGTTCGCTCTTGTGTGCTTGCGGCACGAGGGTCGGATTCCGGCTGCACATGGCTTCCTGCAAATTGGCACACTGGGTCCGCTTTCGAGCCCGGAGTCAAATATCCCATGTTACACAGGTTTTGGTCAATAAGCTGTTATGAGCTGTAAAACAATGTTATGAGTTGTACTAAACAGAGTGTGCGGAAGACTTTATCCAGAAACTGTGATTACAGAAAGCTGAATACAATGAAGGAAGCGAGCATATAAAGGCAAAATATTGCTAGGCAAGGACCTCGGGACGTGCATGGTTTGGAAGTGTCGCGATTGGTACGGGGGCGTCTTGAGGCCAATTCGGGCCGAAATATAGGCCAAACTCAGGGCCTTAGATGTTAGAGAAAAAAGGCTGATTTAGGGTCCGGAGGATGATTTTCCAGACATGTGGCTAATGTGTTGGCTGATTCACCAGTGTTTCCTTATTGTATGGGCTGATTTTTTTTTTTTTTTTTTTTTTTAGTGAGAGGGCTGAAGTTTCAGCGTTTTTTTACAAATGTTCGCTGATCAATCAGTGTTGTAACAAGAGTGTAGGCTGAATAACGGAATTACAGATTCGTGCTGGAGCCGTGAGTTTCGGCTGTCTATGTACATCCCCCGTCCATCTGGCAAAAGTTGCCATCTACAGCGCCGACGCAGAGGGAAAAGCGAATTTCCCCGACGCGTCGGTTGCGTTGTTGTCACCGACGGCGTGCGTAAAGTGATGTGATTGGTTGTTTAACTAATCACATCATTTATGGACCAATCACCCACCCTCAGTGCAGCACAGCAACGCACCGCACGCCCCCACGACATGGACACCCACCTCACCCGATCTCACCCACCCCAAACCTGCATCCAAGTGTGTGCATGGTGCCCCTACGTTGCGTCGCGTTGCAGCTGGGTGGTGCACGATGACCCTTCTTTTACACCCCTCTCTTGATGACCCCACTGTACCCACTCACCAAGCGAGCTGCACTGTCAATCCCCTGCCTTTCGCACTGGTTTTCACAAACCCTAGCAACATCAGAGCTCGGCACGCTCTCTTCTTTCAGCCATGGATGGCCCTGCTGAAGGCTTGGGCAGCGACGATGATGCAGATCTAGACGGTGATGACGTAGACGGCCTCGAAGAAGCCATGATTGGCCTAGATTTGCTTATGCGCTCGCTTGGCCCTGGTGTGAACCTCGCACCCAGGCCGTCTTCTGCAAAGCCTGCTAGAGTCGAGAACCACGACCACCCACTTATTTGTTCAAGCCCAGATTCGATAAGGAGTGAGCCTGCTACGCCGGCTGCCGTCTCCGGCACCATGGTATTCGAGCCGCCTACAACGAAGTCGTCTGCCCCGCGCACCTTCAAGCTGAAGCAGTCGACGCTGAGCTGGGCAAGGCCATCCTCCAGCGCCGCAGTCGAGCAACATGTCCCGATCAACACATCCCCTAGCCCAGCTTTGGTTATAGACATTTCTGAGGCCATCGATGCCGTCTATGCTGACGCCCTCGTGAAGTATAAATCCAAGTAGACTGAGAGGTTCCCATGGCTAGTTCTAACGAAATCTAAACCCGGTTTCCCTGCCTTTAAGTGCAATGTCTGCACCAAGCATGCCGGAGTCAGGGGACGATGTGGCCGGACAGGGCGAGGGGCGAACGACATGCAGACCAAGGCGTTTCGCAAGCATGCGGTACAACAAAACACAAGCTAGCGATGGAGAAGCAGGAGGCACTGCTGAACGCAGCGTCCAAGCAGCCACAGATCTGTCAAAATACGGCTTCAGACGAACTCCCTAGCCACCTGGCTACAGTCAGCTCAGCTGGAGCACATCTTGAAAAGCCTTTTCATCGGCACTTGCATCGATGAAAAGCACGGATCGGCTCAGAGGGAAGCACATGATTTTATACGCCATGTTCATCCACGACAACGTCCTCGTGACTGAGCTCATGCGGCTGATTACAGTGGAAAAAGCTGACGCTGCTTCTCGACTCAGCATCTTCCTTTCCCACTTGCAGGCAGTCGGTGTCGATCTGCAGAGGATTTTTGGCATTAGTACCGACGGTGCTAGAGTGATGATGGGGACGAAGGCCGTCCTGGTTTTTCGCCTGCGTCAGAAAAACTCGCACCTTGTCTCCGTTCACTACATCGCTCACATGTTAGTGCGTGGTTTTGTCCTAAGCCCGTAACGTTGTCGTGTTCGTACACTTCGCTAATGTTACGCATTGATGTGTTCCACGTGCTGGGAGGCTCTTGCAGCGAAGGATGCGGTAGAGGAGCTCCCCGTCTTCGACATGGTCGACGATCTTATCCTGGCTGTGTCCGAGTTGCTGGGACGGTCGGGTCCGCGCCACGCACGGTTCATGGATCTGCAAGAGATGTTCACCGAAACGAGCCTTGAAGTCCAAGGAATCCACTCGGTTTGGTGGCTTTCTCGGGGGGATGCCGACCGTCGGCTCGTCGCTGTTTTGCCGGCAGTGATTGTGATACTGAAGGAGCTTAACAGCAAGATGTATACTCTGGCCAGCTCCTACCGTTTTCACTTCTTCCTTTACTTCCTGGCTGATGTGCTTGAGTAGCTCAATATCTTGAACAAGACCTTCCAGCAGAGACATGTGAGGTGTTACGAAGATATATATGCATGTGCTTCTACACCACGATTCTAACTATTGTCTTTGTGTGCGTTTTGTCTGTCCAGCTTGATCTGGTGTTTTCGCATGCGCAGATCAAGCGGACAACCAATCACATCAAGAGCCGCTATGTGGACTGCGGCGATGACTTTGGCGGTGGATCGAGCCAGTGGCTGTCACCTTTCCTGGAGTGCCATGGCCCGGGGTGTAACCGTGAAGTGAAGGTGGAGGGAGTCGACAGGGACGGCCGACCAACTTCTTTCACGTTCACTCTTCACGACGACCCCGTGGACTCATATAGCGGCCCAGAGGACCACGACGGCTGCATTCAGATGTGCGCCGAGTTCGAGAAGAAGATCGTGGTGAACCTAAAGTGGAGGCTCGGTGACCTCGACTCGCTCTCTGGAGTCCGCCTGTTCATTCCTGATGCATGGCCACAAAGCAAGTTGAAGCGGAATGCCAGGTGCCTAGAATGGTTGAACTCGTTGGTGACGATGTTCAAGGCACAGCACCGTGATGAGATCTTACCAGGTACGTTTGGGGTAACCAAGAATGTCAATCCCTTCATGCTTGATTATGCTGTATATTTATTTACATCTTCTTCGTCTGAATCACCCTCCCTCCTCCAGGCATCAACAATCAGTGCGAGAGTACTCTCTCTCCCCCACTCCTTTGAAGAAGGTTGCCCACCGAAATAAACACAACTGCGCGGGTATGATGGGGTACCCAAATCACCCTGTACGCCGGGGGTATGTTAGAACACCAAGCGTTATGGACAACGTCGAAAATGCTTAGCAGGTGCGCTGATGAAAATGTCGCCGGTGGTGAATCTTGCTGGTGTGGTGCTTACTCATCTGCAGGGTAGACTCCATCGAAGGTCCCTTGAAATGTTTTTGCGCAGGGACTCAATAGTGGCCCGTCGAAGAGTTTCCCACGACGAAATGTTCTTGTTGTCGTGTTGCCAAAACTGTACTCAATGTCAGAATGAACAAGAGTGATTGAACTAGGAAAGAGTTGGGTACAAGTAGGAAACCCTAAACTTACTGTACCCCATAGTAACTACCCCACTACAGCCTAAACAAACTGTAGCAGATATGACATTTGACACACCCCCATAGGCAAAGTGGGGGAGAGCAAGGGGTCACAAGACCAGTCAAGAAGGGCAAAGCAAGCTCAGGGTGGATCACAAAGTCACCACACTCACTGAGCACAAGCAAAGGGCCACAAGGCCAGTTCACATGCAGAGGCATATATGCAACACAAACATCACAGTGATCTCTACCTAGCAAAGCAAGCATGCAGGTATATATATATATAGGTCACAGTACAAGCAAAGCCTACAGCAAGTGAGGAAAAGTGGGCACAAGCCCTAGCATAGTGCAAAAACGCTGATGATCACCAGACTGAAGTGCCTTGGTGAATATATCAGCAGTGTTGGCCCGAGTGGCCACGTAACGCAGACGAAGCTGACCACGCTGCTGCAACTCTCGAGCCAGGAAGTACCGCAGAGCTATGTGCTTCGTTCTGTGCTCCAGTCTGTGCTCCTCACACAAGGCAATGGCAGCCTTGTTGTCGACGTACAGCACCGGAGGAGAACGAGGCGGCTCTCCCAAGTTGGTCAGCAGGTAGGTGAGCCAGCGTAACTCCTGTGCAGCCATGGCTGTGGCGTAGATCTCAGCCTCACAACTGGAGCTGAGAACTGAAGACGAGTGTGTAGAACGCCAAGAAACTGAACCAGAGCCAAGGCTGAAGGTGTAACCCTGTGACGACCGCTGAGTAGCCTGGTCGTCAACCCAAGAAGCGTCTGAGTGCCCAGTGAGAACAACTGAGCTCCTCCCTCCAAGCACGAGCCCCATGCCTGATGTACTGCACAAGTAGCGCAGTACCCTCTTAGCAGCATCTATGTGCACCTTTCGGTGCCGACCAGGAGCCACGTAGCGAGCCAGAAGGCCAAGAGGGTACGCGAGGTCAGGACGAGTGCAAGTCATTAGGTACATGAGGCAGCCAACTAGCTCTGGGTAAGGACCACTCGGCTCTACGGACTCGTCCGAAGGTGGAGCTGAGAGCGAGTGACCTGTAACCAGAGGAGTGGCCTGTGCCGAGGACCAGGTGAAGCCGAAGCGCTGAAGGACCTGCTGCACCATGTGTGACTGAGTCAGTGTGATGGTGCGGCGTGCTCTGTCCCGGGTGATCTGCAAGCCAAGGTAGCTGCGCAGTTCACCCAGGTCTGTGCACGTGTGTCTCTTCTGCAGCTCCGACTTCACGTGGGCGAGAGCCTCAGTGTCAGCAGTGGCAAAGACCAAGTCGTCGACGTACACGAGGTTGTAGAACGGCGGCAGCGAAGTGTCGGTGCGCAGAAACAGCGACAGGTCAGCAGTAGAAGGCGCGAACCCAAGAGCCGCAAGTGTAGTCCTCAGTGTGTCGTGCCACTCACGTGGCGCCTGGCGGAGACCGTAGACCGGCCGCCGGAGGCTCCACTGGGTACCAGGAGGGAACGACCCAGTGAAGCCAGGAGGGCGGCGCAGCCAGATCTCCTCGCAGGCTGCCCTGCAAGAAAGCTGTGCTGAAGTCAAGAGAGTGAAGCTCGTAGTCACGCTGAGCGGCGACGTGCAGTAGCACCCAAAGAGTGGTCATCTTCGGGATGGGGGAGAAGGTCTGGAAGAAGTCTACTCCCTCTCGCTGACTGAAGCCTCGAGCAATGTAACGAGCCTTGAAGACAGGCGGAGAACCTGGCGGCCGCTTCACCCTGAAAATCCACATGCCACTGACGATGTTCGCCCCAGGAGAGGGAACCTCGTCGACGTAAGTGCCAGTGGACTTCCAGGATGCCATCTCTGCGTCCATGGCTGACTGCCACTGAGAGGAGTACTCACCCGCGATCGCCTCAGCGTAAGAGCGCGGGGTCGGGATGTCTGGTGCATCCGGGTCTCCCTCAGGTGCAATCAGCATGGACACGAGATGAGGTACAGCGGCGGCAACGCACTCAAACTCCTCCTGCCTGTCCTCAAGGACGTCCGTGCCAAGAGCACACTCACCCCCGACGGACGGAGGACAGACAGACTCAGACTCAGACTCAGCAACAAGACTCGCAGCGTAGTCTAGACGACAGTGAGCAGCAAAGTCGACAAGCTCAGCAACTAAGGCAGACGCAGCAGCTGACTCAAAGGAAGGGTCAGTGACAGCAGTGGCCAGGAGACGCGTGACAGTAGGACTAGCAGCACGAAGAGAGTCAGACTCCGGGTCAGCAAGGGCAGGAAGAGAGGACGCAGGAGGAGAAGGCAGCGGGACACGCTGTGGAGCAGTGGAAGGACGAAGCGCCATCTGGTGGGTGCCTGGGACAGCAGGAGGACGCTGACGCGGGACACGACGACCAGTACGAGTAGCACGAACAGGTGACGCAGACCGAGACTCAGGCGACACAGGACGAGACTCAGGCTCACGGCGCTCCGTAAGACCGCCTGTCGGACCAGTGTATGGAGAAGGACCAGGGAGTGGCGAGGCAGGCGGTAGCTGTGACAGCGACTGGACAGGCGGAGGACACTCTAAGGCGGGAGCAGGACAAGGAGGAGGCGGCTGACCAAGAACCTGCTGAAGGAGGGGAACGAAGTACGTCCGTGGCCGTGAAGTGCCCCCAGAACCAGCAGAGACAGCACCAGAACCTCCAGCAGCAGCTCCAACTCCCTCAGCACCACCAGCAGCACCAGCAGCACCTCCAGCAGGACCAGCTCTAGCAGCTCCAGTAGCACTCCTAGTCCTAGCAGCTCCAGTACCGCCAGTACGAGCACCTCCAGGACCTGTGGCTCCAGCACCTCCAGTACCAACCCCAAGGTCAGCAGTAACACCAACTCCAGTAGGCTCAGCGCCCTCAGCTCCAGCTCCAGTAGCACCTCCAGCTCCCACAGCACCACGGCGGCGGCGACAGTACCGAGAGTACCACTCACGCAGCTGCTGGGAAGAGAGAACGTCCCCAGGCGCAGCACCCCCAGGCTCAGGACCTCCAGACTCAGCACCCCCAGGGACAGCACCCCCAGTCTCAGCACCCCCAGGCTTAGCACCCGCAGTCTTCGCACCCCCAAGCTCAGCACCACCAGTCTCCGCACCCCTAGGCTCAACACCCCTAGTCTCAGTACCCCCAGACCCAGCACTACGAGGCTCAGCACGCTCAGTACCTCACGCAGGGCCAGAGTCGACAGCTACCTCGACAGGCTCGACCGGGTCTACCTGGGAAACACCTGAGGGAGCAGGACCCTGGGGAGGCAGGGGGTCTACCGAAGCAGCACCTGGCGTGAGGAAGAGCGGCAGAGGGGGGAGCGGGGCAGTGCGGTAGGGGAAGAGACGGTAAAAGGCGACCGACTCGTCAAACGTGACGTCCTGAGAGGGGAAGACACGGCGCGAGGTGGGGTGGTAAAACTGCCAGCCAGGCGCGTCAGGGACAAAGCCCAGGAAGACACAAGGAACAGTGCGGGAGGAGAGCTTGTCCGCGGACGTATCGCGGACAAAGGCACGAGATCCCCAGACACGGAACACAGACGCATCGCCAACCGCTCCCGTCCAACGCAGTGTCGGCGAGGTCTCCGGAACGGAGACACGGGGCCAGAGGTTGAGCTGATGCGCGGTGTACCGGACCGCAAACGGCCACAGAAAATGGGGGGCAGCCGCATGGATCAAGGAGGTACGAGCGACCTCCATGACCAAGCCAATGCGACGCTCAGCAACCCCATTCTGGTGAGGAGAGGCCGGAAGCGTGAACGTCTGCTCAATGCCCTCCCCCTGACAGAAGGCCTCCAAGAGGCCGGAGGAAAACTCACCACCTCTGTCAGAGTGCAGTCGCAGGACGGGAAGGTCCGTGCGAAAGCGCCTCTCCAGCTGGAGACGAGTAGCGCGGATCCAAGGGATCAAGACAGCAGGGACCTCTCCCTTGGTGCGCAAGGGGAAGACCGTGGTGTAACGCATGTAGTCGTCAACTACCAGCAGGAAGTAGCGCTCTCCGCCCTGTCCACGGACGCGGGCTGGGCCCCACACGTCCATGTGAAGGGTCTGCAGAGGAGCCTCTGTTGGGGGGAACTCAGAGGAGTGAGGAGTGGCACGCTGCCGCCCCTCGACACATGGAAGGCAGGGAGGGGCAGGGGACGGTGGCAGGGGAGGCAGTGACCTGGGGAGACCAGAGACAAGATAGCGAGAGTGCATGCCACGAAGGCGCTGCATCGAAGGGTGACCAAGGCGGTGGTGCCAGAGGACCGTCCGGTGCGACAGGGTGCGACACGAGCAGGGGGCGGACAACTGACCTGACGCAGACACAGACGCCGCTACCTGAGGGGACTCAGTGGTCAGTGTGTACAAGTCCGACCCCGGCTGCCGAGTGAAGGTAGCCAGGTGACGACCCGTCTGGGCACACGTGCAGTGTGTCACACGCTCGTAGGCAGGGGTGAACTGGTGAACACCCGCGTCCTGGAGCACGGAACCCGCCACCAAGTTCGTAGAGAACGAGGGGAGGTAAAGGCCCGACAATGTGCCGAACGGGACAGCAGGACAAGGGAGGGCAGTGGTGGAGGTCGCAAGGACCGGACCCCCGGAGGGGTCAGCCAGGGAGACAGCAACCGGCCTAGGGAGCTGCTCAAGGGCAGTGCGGTCGCGAAAGAAACAGCGGGAAGCACCTGAGTCCAGTGTGAAGGTGTGCAGTGCCTCAGTAGACGCAGTACCTGAAGGCGCAGACTCACAAGCACCTGAAGCAGCAGACACACCTGCACCTAGAGCAGCAGCCTCACCAGGACCTGGGGCAGCAGACGCGCTAGCACCTAGAGCGGCAGCCTCACCGGCACCTGGAGCAGCAGACTGGATACCGGGGTCAGGCGGCACACACAGGTGACAGGCTCCCTCGGCACTAGTAGACAATGCATCTATTGCAGTGAGAACAACATCATAGTCAAGAGCAAAGATATCTACCCTCTGCCTAAGCAGCTCCACCCAGTCGGGGAGCTCAGCGTCGTCGCCAAACTCTGTACGCCAAGCGTCGCTCAGACGGGCGAAGCAGCGGGACTCTGTGTGACCACGCGTCCCGCAAGGCTGACCAGTCCGGACACCCGTGCTAATAACGTACGGGCAGCGAGCAGTACTCAGCGACCCTCTACTCTGAGCGTACCACTCACGAAGCTCCTGGGGCAAAAGAGTCTCGCGCGGACGACGCTGCTGCTGCACAGGGCCACTACAAGAAGCTCCCGAACTACCCACTCCAGGACGACTCCCACTACTGCCACCCCGACAACCCCAACTGGCGTACCACTCACGAAGCTGCTGGGGCGTGAGGGACACACGCGGACGGCCCTGGAGCTGCATCTGGCCACGCCAGGAGCAGCAGTAGAAGCAGGAGCAGCAGTAGCAGTAGCAGCAGCAGTAACAGCAGTAGCAGCACAGGCAGGGCAGTGCTCACTAGTGGTGGGAAGGGCAGGCGCACGACGGAGGCGACTGCGGGGCCGCTACAGCGGCAGGGCGGGGCCGCGACCGCGGCAGGAAGCTCCGCGACGGTCGCTGCTGCAGGGGCGGCTGCTCCAGGGGCGGCTGCTCCAGGGGCGGCTGCTCCAGGGGCGGCTGCTCCATGGGCCAGGGGCGGCTCGTGCAGTGGTGGCTGCTCTAGTGGTCAGGGGCGGCTGCTGCAGGGGCGGCCACTCCAGGGGCCAGGGGCGGCTGCAGGTGCGGCTGCTCCAGGGGCCAGGGGCGGCTGCTGCAGTGGCGGCTGCTCCAGGGGCCAGGGGCGGCTGCTGCAGGGGCGGCTGCTCCAGGGGCCAGGCGCGGGGTAGGGCAGGGCGATGCGACGGGCAGGGGCGACGCCGCGGGCAGGGGCGACGCGGCGGGCAGGGCGACGCGGCGGGCAGGGCGACGCCGCGACCAAGGCGACGCCGCGGCCAGGGGCGACGACGCGGGCAGGGGGGCGACGACGCGGGCAGGGGCGACGCTGCGGGCAGGGCGACGCGGCGGGCAGGGGGGCGACGACGCGTTAGCAGCTGGGCGCGGCCGCGTCAGCAGTAGGGCGCGGCCGCGTCAGCTGCAGGGCTGGCGGGGCCGCGTCACGGCAGGGCGGGGCCGCGTCCGCGTCGGCGGCAGGGCGGGGCCGCGACCGCGGCAGGGTGGGGCCGCGTCAGCGACTAGGCGGGGCTGCGACTGCGGCCTGACGGGGCCGCGACCGCGACCTGACGGGGTCGCGCGCTGGCCTGACGGGCCTGCAGAGGCTGCGTGCGGGCGGCGAGGGCCTGCAGGGGCGGCGTGGTTTTGCAGGGGCAGCACGCCGACCTGACGGGCCTGCAGGGGCGGCTCTCGGGCCTGACGGGCCTGCAGAGGCGGCTCGGGGGCCTGACGGGTCTGCAGAGGCGGCTCGGGGGCCTGACGGGTCTGCAGAGGCGGCTCGGGGGCCTGACGGACCTGCAGGGGCAGCTCGAGGGCCTTACTAGCTTGCAGGGGCGGCGCACTGGCCTAGGGCAGCAGGAGGGCTGCAGAACGGCGCGCAGGCAGAACGAAGGGCGAGGCGCACGAGGGCGCACGAGGAGAGAAAGGCGCACGAGGGCGCACGTAAGGTAGGGCGCACGAGGGCGCTTCTAGCGGAATAGTGGGCCCGTAGTAGTAAGCGGTCCTAGGTGGCAACCTAGGCTCGTGATACCATGTCAGAATGAACAAGAGTGATTGAACTAGGAAAGAGTTGGGTACAAGTAGGAAACCCTAAACTTACTGTACCCCATAGTAACTACCCCACTACAGCCTAAACAAACTGTAGCAGATATGACATTTGACACTCGAATTGTCTCGAACGGTGTAGTATCTCCAACTGGCAGTAGTTGCCATCCAGTTCACCGGGTTGTTGCTTTGTTCTGGCAGCATCAAATCACGTAATTGCTGTAGCATCTCCAACTAGCATCAGTTGCAACCCGAAATAGTTGCTTGTTTGTCGTTTGCGCGAACGTGTTGATTCGTTGTCGGTAGCGGACTACAAAACAGCTGTCCGAAAACTATTTTGCCGTGACTCCGAATCGTGTAGGGTCGTCGTCGAAATTGTCGTGGCGAATTTGCAAAGTCGTTGTAGCGCCTTCGTGATGATTGGCGAGAAGGGCGGATCATGTAACACACGAGTGTCACTATTCAAAACTCCATCGAAAAACCCTTGCTCATGGTCGTATGACGCCAGCACCATCGGCGGTTTTGTCCACACTCGCCTGTGTCGTTCTTGTGGCTCTCCGAAAAACTCCTAGGCAGGGGAGAAATACAGTTGCTGCTCCTCCCCCGACCTCTCAATTTTGTTTCCAAACTCGAAATTTGACCTGCAAATGATGTAAGCATCACTGTCGGCATTGTCGTACGTGCAAAAATCTTCTGGGCAGGGGCGAAAAAACAACTGCCGCCTCTCACCCCACATGTTTCAAAATTCTATCTCTGGTGTTGTCGCTGGTACCCCTGAACAGCTTGATGTTTTGCCATCATAAGGTTTACAACGGCAGTGTTTTGCGCGCTTAACCAAGCGCCGCTGCAATCCCGTCGTTTTCTCCTAAGAAATGTTGGCTGGACCGCCGAACTCCGTTAAGACCCGACTCTCCGTGTTACTTCTGATATCCGTAATCGTCGGCGTCGACGTAAAACTCGGACGTAGGTAAGTCTTCTCTTCGAAATCTTCGGACATGTCTAGAGTGCCCGCCCCTGCGGTTAACCAAGCCGATTTCCCACCGTATTTAAAGGCAATATGCAGCCCAGGACTTTCTGGGGATATTTAGAGACCAAATTCCACGGAACCTAGCTCGCATCGACGCCGTCGATCTCGTCGTTGAACTTGCCTAGAATGCTTCGAAGTACACCACGAAGTCATTTGGCGAGCAGACGTTCACCCGTCTCCCACCTTGTTTTTATTTGTTTCACCCCCCGACAATATCGGCGGGGGCCACCGTTTAACTAGCGGTCGCGTTTGTCGGATGAACTATAACTCCGTGTTGCCCACGATTTTTCTGACACTCGGTGAAGGCCCAAATGCTATCTTAGTCGGAGGTTGTTTATCGTATCAAACGCTCATGCTGGTCGCTTCGCTGCCCACCTCGTCTATTGCGTGTTAAAATCCATAACTTTGGCAGGGTAACTGTTGCCGATGGTCCGTTTTGTCGGGGCCGAAACAGTGTCACGCCACTCCACGCGCCACTTTGAATTTTCTTTCACGCCCAGCTGTCGAACTTGCGCAATACCCGCCCCTTTTATCCACCATATGGCTAAACACATGACTCCACGTTATTTGACCAGTGCCGTTAGGAACTTATGCATTTTATACCGCCTTTGCAGCTACCTGGTATGAGGTTAGCCGTTGTAAAACTTTGGCCGGCATTTTTTTTTTTTTAAGGGTTTTTCTCTCGCCTTCAGAAGCCGAAAGTTGTTTCTCTCGTAAGACCTGCATTTGACGCAACTAGAAAGTTGTAGCTGGTAGATTCCAAAAAAATCGTGGGTTTTAATGTGGTGCGAACCATTGTCCCGTTGGTGTACTGTCATGTCTGCGGCACAACTACCATTGATCAGAGGGGACATGTGTCGCATGAAGTACAGTGCTTGCTGCTACTGTTGGTCCAATTTTTTTCAGAATTTGTTGCATGCGCAGAAGTGACCCTAGCGCGAAATCTAGTCGTAGGCGTGTGTTCCAAACTTTTCGGTGGTTTGAAAAACGACTTCCGTCCCACACTATGCCGCTCCTACCGAAAATGCCAACGATGCACCCTTCTCTAGCAACACCGCTACACCCGGGCGAGACGACTGTAGACCCCCGCTTTCTTCTGGTAGTGGTCACGCCGTCTCTTCTCGTCGTTACGTTTTCTGACGCAAATCACAACGCGCATGGCTTGCCCGGCATGCTGTCGTTTGCCGTGTGAAGCCACTCTGAAATCTTTGCGCACAGTGACGACAATCGCCACTTGCCGAAGACCTCCAACAGAGTTGTGCACAATGTGACGAAGGAGCCCGACGCCACTTGCTACACGCATCAACCCCGATTTTCCCATGCCCAGTTGACGACCACGTAAAAACGCCAGCTGCACCGCAGTTGCTATGAAAATCTCACGCATGCAGTAACGACGACCTGCCTGACGCCAACTGCCACGTAAAAACAATGCCAAGATTAACAGAATTGACAAAACGACTCACGCAATAAAGGTGCGACAACCACAGTTGTCCACCACACGGGGGGGGGGGGGGAGAGGTCACGGTCAATCTCGAATGTCGAGGGCGGAAGGATCCGGCGGTATCGAAGGAGCGCCTGTTAATTTCCTGACCGCGAAGAGCAACTACCAGTTTTCCTGGCCTGCTAACGCTCAGCTCCTGGACCCCACGGCATCCTTCCCCGTCCCCCCCCCCCCCCCCCCTCCTCCCCCCGAGGGGTAAAACACTCTAAAATCTGGGGTGAGCTATGTCGAGATACTAAGCAGAAAGATAGAACACGAAAGAGGGATTGCACTAGCAAGCAGTTGAGTACATAAAGGAAACCCTAAATTGGGTTGTACTCGCTATAGAGTACCCCACTGCATGCTAGACAAATACAACATTCTGACACACCCCATAGCCAAAGTGGGGTGTAATTAGCACAATAAGCAGGCAGAGTAATAGTTCACAATGATAAGCAGAGCTAGAGGCTATCACAGAGGGCAAGTGAGGAGGAGGAGAGACTGTGGGGGCGAGAAGATGGGAGGCGACGGCTGAAGCTGCAGACACACTGTAGCGGCTGGCTCAGTGGCTACCGAAGCAAAGGCCCGGACTTCAGGAGTAATTTGCTCCGCGGCTACACCGAGCGGCTGGAGCAACTGACCCACGGGCGACTGGCGACTACCGGAGATTGTAGCCTCCGGACTACTGGCGCCGCGGACGACAAGACGGCTGCCTCCACTCAACCTCCCCCAGCTGTCCCACACCCCTTTCACACACCCCCTGCTGAACCCTAGCTCCACACCCACGACACCCCCCTAGCGCCACGCCCGCGGCTCCCACACATCCACCCCCCTCAACGGCAGCTGCAGTAGTGGGAGACGGAGGAGGAGGAGGAGCATGTGGCGACGCACACACCCGCCACCCCCATACCCGCCACCCCGCAGTTGCACGAAGGCAGGAGGCGGCAGGGACGGCTCGCAGGCTGCAGGGGCGGCACGCGGGCTGCAGGGGCGGTTCGCGAGCTGCAGAAGGGGCAGCGCGCGGGCCCCCGAGGGCGCCTCGACGGGCGACGGGAGGGGGGCCGCGCGCGGGCCCCCAAGGGCGCCTCGACGGGCGACGGAAATGGGGGCCGCGCGGGCCCCCGAGGGCGCCACGACGGGCGACGGGAGGGGGCCGTGCGCGGGCCCCCGAGGGCGCCACGACGGGCGACGGGAGGGGGCCGCGCGCGGGCCCCCGAGGGCGCCACGACGGGCGACGGGAGGGGGCCGCGCGCGAGCCCCCGAGGGCGCCTCGACGGGCGACGGGAGGGGGCCGCGCGCGGGCCCTCGAGGGCGCCTCGACGGGCGACGGAAGTGGGGGCGGCGCGGGCCCCCGAGGGCGCCACGACGGGCACGGGAGGAGGCCGCGCACGAGCCCCCGAGGGCGCCTCGACGGGCGACGGGAGGCAGTAAACCGCCGCGCGCCCCGAGCGCGCGGCGCGGTGGGATGAAAAGGTGAGAAACGTCGCGCGCCCGGGGTGCGCGACTCGCAGGGACAGAGTAGCAACGGAAGCTAACGGTGGGCCCACAGGCCAGGAGCGTAACCGCTCTGATAGCATGTCGAGATACTAAGCAAAAAGATAGAACACGAAAGAGGGGTTGCACTAGCAAGCAGTTGAGTACCCCACTGCAGGCTAGACAAATACAACATTCTGACAAGCTAGGACAGTAGCTTTGATACCAAGTGTATTGAGTTGTACTAAACAGAGTGCATGGAATAATTTATAATGAGACCATGGTTACATAATAATGAAGACAATGAAGCAAGCGTGCAATTATAGGCAAAAATGTGCTAGGCGAGGGCCTCGGGACGTGTGTGGGTTGGAAGTGTTGCGATCGGTGCGGGGGCGACTTGGGGCTAGTTCGGGCCGAACTGTAGGCCGAATCCAATCTGACTCGAAGTGCTCGGGCTATCCCCGCTAAGGCTAGGCTACAGTAATGAATTGCTACATGCATTACAAACAGAGTTGCGCGGAAAATGAATAACGAAGATTGTGACTAAATAAACTGATGTTACAATGAAAAGCACGCGATTATATAGCGGGTCAACCTAGCTAGGCGGGAACCTCGGGAAGACGAGGCTGGGTGCAGTTGGGCAAAGGAGAAAGTGAAGGCGACGCGAGGTTGCTTCGGAAGCAATTAAACCAGCCAAACGTGCATTTCCAAAAGTCGGGGTTGTAAGCGAAAGAGTAAACCCTCGAAAAGAAAAGGGTTTTTCCTTACACTATCCCCCCTCCCATTAAGAAAGGTGATCAACATCAGTGACACGATTCCAGGCGAGGTAGTCTCACAGTAGCGAAGGTGCTTCACTAGTGCGGTGAGCCCAACAAATGAGAAAATCTACGTGGCATCTGGAGGCATCAAGTCGAACACGATGCGCCAAAATCTTTGACGGGTCCAACGTCAGTTCCGGGACAGGTTGAGCCATCGGGGCGGCGTTCTGGCGGGCAATGTCTGTAGTTTCTGGCATGAAAGGCATCAGTAGGCTGACGTGGAATGTGTCCTATGTTGGTCTTAAAACGTACTAAAGTAGCTACTAAAGACCTTTAGGTGCACTAGTTTCAAACATATATGCTTATATATGATGTAGGCTATATGGGTGTTAGCACTAGGGGGTATAAAATTTCACTCGATGTTGTTGTTGTACCCCTCCCTTGACCTAATCACCATCATTCATCCCTCATAGTTCTGACAACTAGAACTCTCTCCTCGGGGTCACGTCCAAGGGTCCTTGGGTGCCTGACCGAGGTCAGCCCCTATCCAAGGGTCCGAGTGTGTAGAGAGAGAGTCGTAGCAACAACTAAAGTGTAGTAGCAATCGTCGCTTCCTTGGCGTTGTCAAGAGAATAAACTATGGCAGCGTACTTGCAGCAGGCACATGAGAAATCATCTATTCAAGTTAGCCTAGTCTATTCTAGCCTTTTCCTATCTTGTTCTACTTTCCTTGTTTCAATTTACATAGCGCGAGCACATATCAATTTTCCCTCAAATTCTTTCTTGACTTGGCATGCGCGCCGCCGAAACATTTCAAAAATAGCGCGTGAAGCGTTCCGACGATGTCGATTCGAACTTTTCACTTCGCGCCCTTTGCGAAGGGGTACGATGAAGCCCGTTTAAATCCTTTTCGTCAGAAGATGTCGATGGCGATCAACTTGAACAATATCTTGATCGGCAACTCGAACAACACCCAACTGGTGCTTGCCACACGTGCCTCGCTTTCAAGGCGCGAACACCTTTGATCCGAACTGCTCAGAACGTGAGTAACCAAAATCACGTTTCGATCACTTCATTGGTCTCGCCACCTACGTAAGTGACAATTTGCAAGCTTATAAAACGCGTGTTACTCCACACGAAGCGCGAACCCTAAACCCTAAACCCTACACCCTAAACCGAAGCCTCCTTCAACTAGGTGCTCTGCGGTGCTGTGCCTTGCGGTGCTGTGCCTTGCGGTGCTATGCCTTGCGGTGCTATGCCTTGCGGTGCTGTGCTCTGCGGTGCTGTGCCTTGCGGTGCTGTGCTCTGCGGTGCTGTGCCTTGCGGTGCCATACCGTGCTGTGCCATAAAGTTAGATGCCACGCCATGTCATACCATGCCATGCCATGCCCATCGTGGGAGGCGTGGTGCTCACATCTGCCACCGAGGCGTCCTTCAACTGGTATGTGCTCTGCGGTGCTGTGCCTTGCGCTGTTGTGCCTTGCGCTGCTGTGCCTTGCGGTGCTGTGCCTTGCGGTGCTATGCTCTGCAGTGCTATGCCATGCAGTGCTGTGCTCTGCGGTGCTGTGCCTTGCGGTGCTATGCTCTGCAGTGCTATGCCATGCAGTGATGTGCTCTGCGGTGATGTGCCTTGCGGTGCCGTACCATGCTGTGCCATACGGTTAGATGCCACGCCATATCATACCATGCCATGCCATGCCTATCGTGGGAAGCATGGCGCTCGCCTCTGCCACCAAGGCGTCCTTCAACTGGTATGTGCTCTGTCGTGCCGTGTTGTGCCGTGCCATGCGTTGCCACACGTTGCCACGCCATGCCATGCCATTTCAACATGCCTCCCCCCCACCCCCACTGTCCACTCTCATGTATCTCGCCAACCTCTGTCGCACGGCGTCTAACAACTGGTGGTTCTCTTGCATCTCTACGACCTGTTCTAACCCTAAACCTTCTCGTGCTTCCTCTCGGCCATGCCGTCCAACCTCACCTTCCACTCTCTTGTCCTACTAACCCCTTTTCTCCATTCCTCGTATCTCTCTGCCCCTTTGCACTCCTTCTACAATGGCTGCAGTGCGGGCTTCCTCTCGGCCATGGCGTCCAACCTCACATTCCAGTCGCGCAACGTTCTCAGCAAGAAGCTCATGATCAAGAAAGACGTGAAAACCAACCCGCTTCATGTGCCTCTCTTGCCCTTGTCAACCTGTCAATCTGCGCCCTTGTTAGTCTATCACTCCTGTCAGCTATGGCCTCTAACATCACCTTCTAGTCGCGCAACGTTCTCAGCAAGAAGCTCATGATCAAGAAAGATGTGAGAACCAACCCGCTTCCTGTCCTCTCTTGCCCTTGTCAACCTGTCAGTCCGTGCCCTTGTTAGTCTGTCACTCCTGTTAGATATGGCCTCTAACATCACCTTCCAGTCGCGCAACATGCTCAATAAGAAGCTCATGATCAAGAAAGACGTGAGGGCCCCCTTTCCTCCCATGTCCTCCTTGTGCCCTTGTCCTTGCCTTGTCTTGCACTTGCCAGCCTGTCACTCCTTGCCCCTGTCACCTGTCGCTCCCATTCTTCCTGCTTCTACCTTCTCCCGTCCATGCCCGTGTGCTCCCATCACCCCCAACCTCCCACCTGTCATCACTAGGCAACATAAACCTCTTCTCCATCATCACCATCCCTGCCCGTGCTCTCTTCCCCCCTCTTCTCCCCCTCCCCCCCTCCCCCACCAGTCATCACTGGACAACATAAACCTCTTTCCATCATCACCAACCTCGCCTCCCTGCTGCTCCTGCCCTTCTCTCACTGCTGCTTCCCTTCCCGTCCCCCCTTACCCCTCTCCCCCACCAGTCATCGCTGGACAACATAAACCTCTTCTCAATCATCACCATCCTTTCAATCTTCCTGACTTTCCTCTCTATTTCTGCTCCCCATCCATGCCCATGTGCTCCCCTCCCCCCCTATCTCCCATCCAGTCATCACTGGGCAACATAAACCTCTTCTCCATCATCACCATCCTCTCCTTCTTCCTGCTGCTGCTCCCCTTCTCTCCCTGCTGCTGCTCCCCTTCTCTCCCTGCTGCTGCGCCCCATCCATACCCGTGTGCTCCCATCCCACACCAGGCCTCATTGGACAACATAAAATTCTTCTCCATCATCACCATCCTCCCATTCTTCCTGCTGCCCATCTCTCCCTAATACTCCCATCACCCCCCTCCCTCCCCCACCAGGCGTCACTAGATAACATAAACCTCTTCTCCATCATCACCATCCTCTCATTCTTCCTGCTGCTGCCCGTCACGCTCCTCACAGAGGGCATCAAGTTCACCACCACACTGCTGCAGGCGCAGGTACGACTCGGGCTTGAAGTGGGGACACTGCGTGGGTCTTTTACTTACTCTGGTGTGATTCCATTGTGGTAACTCTGTTCGGGGTTGGCATCAAGTTCACCCCGCAGTTGTTGGCTTACGTATGGCCCAACATGGCTCTAGTTTCACATGATATGGCACCAGAATTGTAGTAATGTGGCACAGAATGAATGTGTTACTCTGTACGGGTTTAGATCTTACATTGGTGCGTTCTTCCGATGTTGCTCCCTTGTTGCACTCCACCCTTCATAACACGTTCTTGTGTTCTGTCCTCCCGTCTTCCTCTCCCGTTCCTTTCCCTCCTCTTCTTCCTTCACTCCCACCCTGGCAGGGATTGGACGTGCAAAGGCTGTTGTGAGGCTACCTAGTAACATGTCCTGTGTTCTCCCTTCCCTTCATTCTCCTGCCTCATCCTTCGCCTCCCCTGCTCCCCCATCTTCCACCCTGGCAGGGAGTGGACGTGCAAAGGCTGCTGGTCCGATCCACACTTGCTGCTCTCTGCTTCCACGCCTACCAGCAGGTACGGATGCTTGCTCTCACACAACCTCACCCCACCCTCCCCCCCCCCCCCCCCCCCCCCCTCTCTCTCTCTCTCTCTCTCTCTCTCTCTCTCTCTCTCTCTCTCTCTCTCTCTCTCTCTCTCTCTTGCTGTCCTACCTGATCCTGCAGCTTTTCTCCCCACTCACGCACTCTCTGCCCCCCATTCTTGTGCCAACTTGCCTGCCCGTCCTCCTCCCCCTCCCCACCACCCCCTTCCTCCCTCCTTTCCTCCAGCTTTCCTATTTGATTTTGCAGTCTTTTTCCCAAGTTAGCCTCTCTCTGCTTTCTATGCCTGTGTCAACTTGCCTTCCCCTCCCCCCTTCCTCCCTCCTCCCTCCTCCAGGTCTCCTACATGATTCTCCAGCGTGTCTCCCCTGTCACCCACTCCCTGCCTTCCATTCTTTTGCTGATCCCCCCCAACACCCCCTCCACCTACCCCCCCTCTCCCCCCTTCCCCCCCGTCTCTCTCCTCCAGGTCTCCTACATGATTCTGCAGCGTGTCTCCCCAGTCACCCACTCGGTCGGCAACTGCGTTAAGAGGGTCATCGTTATAGTCACATCTGTGCTCTTTTTCCAAACCCCCGTCTCCCCAATTAACGCCGTCGGTACGTGCTTCTTATAAGCCAGCATTCAATGTAGTCACATCCGTGCTCTTGTTCGGAACCCCCGTCTCCCCGATCAACGCAGTCGGTACGTGCTTAACAACCTCCTATATGCCAGCGCTCGTTACAGTCACACTTGTGTAGATCATTGTCATAGTCACATTCGTGCTCATTTTTCCTAACTACTGCCTCCCACGATCTATGCTGTCAGTAATTCCTTGCAAGAGGGCAAGCAAAACCTTTGTTTTAGTCACGTCTTCGTCCGGAGGGACTTTCTTAGAGTCACATCTATGTTCCTCTTCTGCACCCTCATCCATCCAATCAACGCCATTTGTATGTGCATGCAAGAGGGTATACAAGCCTCATTTCTAGCCGTGTGTCTTGCAGTCACTTGACACTTTCAAATGGATTTGTTCCAATGTTCTCTTTACCCCCCTATCTTGCTGTATGTAGGTACTGTAATTGCTCTGGGTGGTGTGTTTGCATATTCTCGTGCCAAGTCTTCCAAGCCGAAGACTGCGTAGAGTCGTTTCATTTGGCTGGACTCTCAACAAAACCCTAGGTCGTTCCTATTTGAGATGTAGTGCTTGGAAGTTGTAGCTGCTGCTAGTAAGTAAAGACACTTGGGTATGTTAAAGTGAGTGCCGCCCTTAGGCGTTTCTCTATTAGTTGCCTTCTTCAGTGGCCTATGCAAAGTTACTTGTGCATGTGTCAGTTCATGCTTTTGCAGTTTACAGACACGCCGAGCAACGTGCAAAGGCAAGGCGGTTCGTCAAACTGGCAACGTGTGGAACAAAACAGCCGAAGCTGCCTCGCAGCTCGGAGTACGACAAAAGCTGTCACCCTTCATTATTACGCAAAACAGAAAACGTGTTACTTATGTGCTAATTACAAGCCCTTTTTTGCCCGTGGTGAGCGTTGATGACGCTCGCGAAATGCAGCACTCGTTAAATACCCAAAATGTTTATCCAGTATATGGGACTCAAATGGGCATCGTGTGTACACCCGGTGTGTGTACGCCATACAATTCTAGACAACCCCGACTTTCATAAACCCGACATCACACAGGTCGGCCTTGTGAAGGCGGATCTATTTTTAGCGGGCTGTCGACAAACCCCTGGTTTCAGCCCTCGAATGACACCTGTAGGAACTCCTGGTGTCAACTGCCAGGCGGACACTCCCACAAACAGAACTGAAAGGGACCGCACCTGGTCCTAATTGCGAACGTCTTCCACCTGAGATACCACCAAGAACCATGTTCGTCCTCTTGTGAGACAGGATGCGGTGGTGGGCGGCCAATCTGCTCAAATATCAGGGGGTGAGGTTCGGTTCGGTTGGAGGGGGTGTACTCGATGCTGTGCGTGAGACTCGTCTGATTTGGCTAGAATCCAGCGAGCAGTTGATGGGGGAACAACGACATTTGAAAGCTCTGATAACCCTTGCTTGAGATGGAGAGATACTGTAACCAGGAACTTTTGTTTACGGAGAGACTCTCGTCAGCGCATTGGATGCAACTTGCGGTGCGGAATTGGACCCACATCAAAACAAAGTCGTGAATATTGTCGCTTCATCCCATAGTGCTTCTTGGCGCGACGTGATGCCCCCATTCTCGTCACAGCTTTGACATTGGGGTCTGGTCTGGTCTGGTTTCATTGACATTTTAGGGTTCACCTGGCGAAAGTATGTTTCCTCCACAGCTGTCTCTTTTGGGTTACATCCGACAGAACGTGTAATAATGATCTACATGCATGTATTCTGTCT
Organism: Closterium sp. Naga37s-1; assembly: GCA_947471745.1. Taxonomy (NCBI): domain Eukaryota; kingdom Viridiplantae; phylum Streptophyta; class Zygnematophyceae; order Desmidiales; family Closteriaceae; genus Closterium; species Closterium sp. Naga37s-1. The sequence continues at coordinate 3,202,484 of CANJKZ010001093.1, read as the reverse complement.
CTATTCCATATTCCACTATGCTTTCAGTACATATTTCCACGAATTTTCATAGATTAATGATCTCGTTGGGTTGAATGACGTGAAGAACACTTTGTGAAACGCAATACATTCTAGGAGGGAATGTGGGCTTGGGTTGCCTGGATTTTCCAACCAAAACGCCTGAATGTGTGTCCTGCGACGCGGCTTCCGAGTCGCGATTCTCAACCGCATCGTTTCCTCTTCCAGGCTATCACCTTCATCACTTCCTAAATTTACAACACAAAAGCAGTGCAAAACTCAGTTCAAATCATCCTCACCCAGTTCCCTCACATTCCAAGATCCGTCCACCAAAGGAGCTCCTTCCCTCCGCCATGGCTTCCAACTCGGTCTTTGCTGCTGTGCTCCTCCTCGCCCTCTCCCTGCCCTTCGTCCTCGCCGGAAACGCTGCTGGCGCGGAGCAATCGTCCCAGTCCAATTACGAGTATGACGCCAACGGCAACATTATCCTGTCTCCCGCGGGAAACAACAACCAGAATGGCAACGGGGAGGGCACATCGGCGGACGTGATCGATTGGTACAATGACCAGGAGTACCCGACCTGCCCGCTTAAAGCCTGCCCGGAATTCAAGCACTATTGCTCGGGCGGCATGTGCAACGACACTGCCGGCATCCTCGGCCGCTGGAGGGTGAGTGTCGAGTTCAAATGCTTCGATCTTATCTGTTCTGATTCTCCCATTCTTGCATCCGACCCAAAGCTGATCCATTCCGAGCTCATTACTCAAGTCAATTGGCAATATCTGTCGCGTATTTCCAAGTATTGAGTAAATTCCCTGATTCCTATCGTGCTTGCATGCGTACCCTTCGACCGTCACCTTGCGCAGCTCCCCGAGCAGTCATCGCTCGTGTGTCCGCCGGGGCGCGCCAACCCGAAGCCCAACAACGAGTGGTGCATCGGAGAGCTCACGCCGTCGCAGTGCTGCAAGGCGTGCTCCGAGAGCAAATAGCCGTGCGCCATGTGGCAGCACTACATTGGGTGAGTAACTTCGCGAGCTTCTTTTGCGGCTCGGCCTGTTTACTACGATGACGGATGCGGGATCGGCATCAATGCGGTCGTGATTCTCTTGCTCTGCAGTGCGCGCTGTTTCGCGCCACCCGAAAGCATTTCTTACCCATTTTCTCGTATGCGTTTCTTACTATTTCTTATATCTAATTTTAAATTTCTTATGTTTTTTTTCTTTCCTGTTTGATTTCCTGTGTTTTCTTCGCGCAGAACTGTGAACCCATCCGGCAAGTGCCTCAAGTGCGGAATCTGCTGGCTGTACCCGCCCGGCACGGCGCCGCGGTGCGAGACTCAGCTGGACAACAACAACGGCTACCGCATCAAGTACAACTGCTCGCGCATCGGCGGCAGCTGCCCCTACACCAAGAACGACCCGCACTTCCAGGGCGCGCACGGCACGCGCTTCGAGTTCAACGGCGCTCCGGAGAAGACTTTCTGTCTGCTGACGGATCGCAATGTGCACGTGAACATGCAGATGCGCGGATACTACGATACGCGCACCGTCGGCGCGACGATTCTGCGCAACGGGAAGGCTGTGCGCACGTGGATCCGCGCGCTCGGGTTCGTGTGGCGCGCGGCTGCCGGAGATGCGGAGCACAAGTTCCGCCTGGTGGCGCGCGCGGGGAAGCAGCAGGAGCGCGGGGACGGGTTCCTGGAGCTGGCGGAGATCGACGGGAAGGCCCTTCCGCGCATGACCAAGGAAGGGGAGACTCTCTCGCTCCCCGGAGGCCTCGCCTTCACTTATATCGGGGTCGAGACTGGCGGGTTCGTGAAGGACGTGTACCGTGTGACTATTGCGGGGCTCCTGGACATGGAGATCAAGCTGCGCGTCGCGCACCCTCTGTTGCAAACACCTGACGACGCCGAGGCGCACATCAACGTGGCGTTCGACGGTGTGGAAGCGACGGAGCAGGTCCACGGGATCATCGGGCAGACGTACCGCGAGGGCCGCGAGAAGCGCGCGATGGATTACAACACCCTCGCGCACGCGCTTGGACACCCCGTCGCGGCGGACGCGGCGGAAGGCGCGGGGTTCCTGGACGGCAAGGCCGGCGACTACGAGTCTTCGTCTGTCCTCGCTGCGGATTGCAGATTCTCCGCGTTCAACGCGAAGGCGCTGCCGCTGACAGAGTAGAATTGACTAAACTGACTCTTAAAATCCGACGGTTCTCGTCGGACCGGTCTCTTCGCTGTATTGTATGACGTCACCGTCTTGGTCTCCTCGTTTTGCTTCTGCTGGTGGGCTGATTCTCGTTTCTCTTTCGGTGGGCTGCTCTGTTCTTCCTCCTCGCTGCTGCTCGTCCCTCGGTGGGCTGCGTCCGTTCTCCTCTTCTCGGTGAACTGCACTAATTGGTCGCTTATTGGTCGGCTGGTTCCGTTCGCCGCTTTCCTGGTGGGCTTTGTGTTGTGCCTTGGGCCGGTCCCGTTTGTTCGATAACTGATATTATGCCTCGTTGTTCGGTCATCTTGAGCAATAAAACGCCCCGTTCCTCAGCTAACCTTCGTATCTATCAGGGTCCGTTGAACTATCAACCAAACACCTGATCTGGGATTGACGCTCACTCACTGCGTAATCTAGCATGAAATGCCGTGGAGAGGAGACCAGAAAACGATGGGGCTGATGATTTTATGGCTCCGTTGAGAGAAAGAAAGCTCTCACGTCCTTGCATCATCGACAAGTCAGTGCAATTTTCAGCTCTCGCGCTGCAATTTTGCATTCGCATCATACGGAACGGAACCTCACTTTCGCCCGCTTCGCATCAAACTCTCGTGTCGCGTTTGAATTGGTGTGCTTGCGACACGGGAACCAAAGGCTATCCGCGACCTCCTGCAATTTGGCACGCAAACACACATAGAAAATCAGGTAACATGCCATTCGTTGTTATTCCCACATCACGGCAGCCCTGGTACGACAGGTGTCGAAACTGCATCCCCCTCCATTCTGACTGGTTCCGCGAAAAGTGTTAGCTCATTGTTTGCTTCGCACAGCACGCTCTTTCGCTGTATGGTTGGGTTCAAGCGAAGGTTATTCGCGAAACCCCTTTTGCAACAAGGCTAAACGCGTTTCAGTAAGATAGGAAAGAAGGGCTACTTTTGGTGCTGTTTATACTCGATAGTACCACCTAGCAACACCCCCTGAAATTGCATTACCTCTGCAAAAACGGCGGGTTACACTGCACAGCTGATCAAATAAAGGGACGACAATGTTTTCAGCCAGTAATGTGTGAGATTCCACGTCTGCATGCTTAGGTGTCACAATCTAGAAGCACCCCATCCAACGCCACTTTAAACGTTCCGTAAACCACGTGTCATGAGCTCATTCGTTCTAAACAAACCGTTCGCGACTTGCCATGCGCGAGCTGCTGTAAGCCATGCCGCGCGACTCGCCGTGAATTACGCCGTGGAATGCGGAAGCGTGGTGACGAGCAATGTCAGGGTTTGCAGCAGCAGTGCTAGCAGCGATATCAGCAGCAGCAGTACCGATAGCAGTCGCAGAAGCAGCAGCACTGGCGGTAGCAGAACGGGGAGCAGCAGCAGCAGCAACCGCCATAGCAGCAACACCGCTAGTAGCAGGAGTAACACCAGCGGTAACAACAGCAGCAGCAGTAACAGCAGCAGCGGCAGGAACAGCGGAACAGGACGAGGCATCAGTAGCAAGAACAGGCGGAAGTCAGAAGTCACCTCCCCCAGACCTACCTCCCCCACCTCTGAATCCTCCTTCCCGACACAGCCCCCTCCCGCTTCCCCCGCCCCGCCCGCCTTCACGCTATTCTCCTCCCCCTTGCCCGCGGTGCTCCCCCCGCCGCCCGCCCTCCCCCACCTGCTTCCCAGGCAGCAGCAGCGCCTTGCGCTCTACCTCGACCTGCTCTTGGACTGGAACCAGGTGATTTTTCAGGTGTTCTATTTCCAGGTTAGTGGAACAACATTTGCTTCCTTTTATACTGGTGCGAAGCGATTTTCCAGGGGGCACGGTTTTGAGCTGGGATAAGTGTTCGGGTTCAGGGTTTTGAATTTCGGGGTTTTGGGTGTATACCTAAAATAAGCGCTTTTCCCCTCCAATTTTTACCTTCCTCTGCCGACCTCCCCACTTCCACTCTCCTCTCTCTGGCTCTCATGCCCCCTTCCCCCCTTCTCGCTCCTCTCCCCCCATCAGTGCATGAACCTGACAGCAGTGACCAGTTGTGCAGAGGCAGAACAGCACCACCTTGCTAACTCTCTTCCCCTGATTTGATTCCTTGCCCACTTCCTCTACCTCCCCCCACCCTCCCCGCCTCCCCCCCCCAGCAGCGCATGAACCTGACAGCAGTGACCAGTCGCGCAGAGGCAGAGCAGCGCCACACAGCCGACTCGCTCTCACTCATCCGCCCCTTTTCTACCCCCCCCCCTTCTCTCCCTTCCCCCCCTCCCTCACCCATCAATTCCATCAGCGCATGAACCTGACAGCAGTCACTAGTCGCACAGAGGCAGAGCAGCGCCACACAGCCGACTCCCTCCCCTAAACCCTACCGTCTTCCCTCCCATCACTCCCTCCTTTCCCACTCCTTCTCCCCAACCCCATCAGCGTATGAACCTGACAGCACTGTCCACTCGCTCAGAGGCAGAGCAACGCCGCATTGCAGACTCCCTCTCACTTATCCCTGTTATCCTGGCATTCACCGTATCACCACACTTCCCCTGATTCTCTCCCCATGCGCTTCCGATCCCTCCTAGCAGCGTATGAACCTGACAGCAGTCACTAGTCGCGCAGAAGCAGAGCAGCGGCACATAGCCGACTCGCTCTCGATCATCCTCACCTCACTTCCCCTTCTTTGCTTGCTTCTCTTCACCCCCACACACCCCTCCATCAGCGCATGAACCTGACAGCAGTGACCAGTCGCGCAGAGGCAGAGCAACGCCACATAGCCGACTCTCTCTCACTCATCCCTGTCATCCTGGCCCTCACCGCACCATCGCTCCCAGCCGCGCCACTTGCTGCCGCACCCACTCCTACCGCACCTCTCCCTACCGAACCACTCGCTACCGCCCCAATTCCCACTGATTCACCTTCTACCGTACCTCTCCCCACTGAGAGCCCATTTGACTCTCCATCTGCTACAGCACCCCCTGCCATGCCACATGGCGCGCTGCGATTGGTGGATGTGGGCACAGGAGCGGGGCTACCAGGGATCGTGCTAGCAGTGGCCCAGTCCACGTGGCAAGTCACTCTGGTGGAATCTCTAAACAAGAGATGCGATTTCCTGTCGCATGTGGTGCAGCGGTTGGGACTCAATAATGTGCAAGTGGTGTGTGGGAGAGCAGAGGTGAGAGTGTGGGGGGGCTCACTTCCTAGCAGTTAAAGTCACACCACAGCACAGCCCCCACATCGCAGCCCCCACATCGCAGCCCCCACATCGCAGCCCCCACATCGCAGCCCACGTGGCGCATCACTCTGGCTGAATAATGTGCAAGTGGTGTGTGGGAGAGCAGGGGTGAGTGCGTGTGCGTGGGCACTGTTCCTGGCAGTTGAAGTTACAGCACAGCACAGCACAGCACACGTGGCACATCACGCTGGTTGAATCTCTAAACAAGAGATGCGAGTTTCTCTCGCATGTGGTGTGGCAAATGGGGCTGCGGAACGGAACGTGCGAGTGGTGTGTGGGAGAGCTGAGGTAATGTTTTTCTATCAAGATTCATATGAATCTAAAACTTAAGTGCCCTCTTGAGGCTCTAAATTGATCGTGTGTCACCCCGTCCACCTCTCTCCTTTCAATTGTGCTGCTACAGGAGGTGGGGAGGGACCCGGACCACAGGGAGGCGTACGACTTGGCTGTAGCGCGGGCTGTAGCAGAGATGAGAGTGCTCAGTGAGTCAAGAGCTGCTAGAGGGCTGTAGCATGGGCTGTAGCATGGGCTGTAGCGCGGGCTGTAGCGGAGATGAGAGTACTCAGTGAGTTGACACATTGAGGCGGGTGACATGGGAGGGAGGCGGCTACTCTGGTCCATATCTTGAAACAACCACCTGACTCTGTTTCAGCAGTCATTTAGTCTGTTGTTTTCACCTGAACAACCACCTGGCACTTTCCTCCCTCTTTCCCCTCCCCTGCTTTCAGATGAGCTCTGTCTGCCTCTGGTTCGAGTGGGAGGTGCCTTTATAGCCGCCAAGGGCCCCAACCCTCAGGTTAGCTCTCAGGTGCCGCTTCAGGTGCCTGGATAGGAAAGGATCCAGCCCTCAGGGTAGCTGTCGGGTGCCCTTCAGGTGCTTAGGTTCCAAGGGGCCCAACCCTCAGGTTCATCTTCAGGTGGCACCTCAGGTGCTGCGAGAAGGTTATATTTATTCAGGTGACTTTTGAGGTGCCTCAAAAGTCGACTTTTGAGTTTTGAGGCGCCTCAAAGGTGGCATCTCAGGTGCTGCGAGAAGGTTATACTTATTCAGGTGCCCTTGTTATTTCCTCTGTGCACGTGACAGGATGAGGTGGCAGCAGCATCCAACTCTGCTTCCTGCAGCAGCATTCGTCCTGCATGCCTTACAGCCTTGAGGCATCTCAGAACCCACCCCTGTGCATTCGCATTCACTGCTTTCCTCTGTGCCCCTGACAGGATGAGGTGGCAGCAGCATCCAACTCTGCTTCCCTGCTTGGTGCACAACTTGCTACAACTTATGAAGGTGCGTATTACCGCATAATGAACTTATCATTCGCACTTTCTTTTTTTTCAACAGCTTCCATGCTCGGTGCACAACTCGCTTGAACCTATGAAGGTCGGTTCTTATTACTTACCACGTGCTAACCTCTTTCACACTTCGGTTTTGAGAACTGCCAAGAGCTCCCTTGCTCAGTGCTCAACTCGCTTGAATCTATGAGGGTGGGTACTTACTGCTGACCATATGGTCCCTCGCACTTTGCTTTTGGGATTTCACAGAAGCTTTCCTGCTCACTGCTGCAAACGCTCGAATCTCTGTGCGAGGGGGGGTTACGACCGGAAAATTCTTTGGTCCGTTGTTGCCTGTTTCTCGGCTGTCTTTCTATCGCGTTTTGAGGCGCCTCGGAACCAGTGCTGCACACGCTCGAATCTCTGAGGATGGGTGGGTACTTACTGCTTACCACATGGTCCCCCGCACTTTGCATTTGGGAATGTACAGAAGCTTCCCTGCTCAGTGCTGCACACGCCTGAACCTCACAGCAGCTCATTGATCTCTCCTCCCCCTCTCCTCCCCCTCTCCTCCCCCTCTCATCACGTCCAGCGCACAGCAGTCATCTACGCTATTGCTCCTCCCCTCACCTTCCTTCCCCTCTCCTCCCCTCACCCCACCACAGTTGCATCTTCAAACACCAACGGCCAGCGCACAGCAGTCGTTTACAGGAAGCTTGACCCAACTGCTTCCAAGCACTGAAAAGCCTGTCAAAGCACCCATTGCTCTACTCCTCTGAAAGGCTTGTCAAAGCACTCATTGCTCCTCTCCCCTCCCTATCCCTCACCCCGTCACAGTTGCATCGTCAAACGCCAATGGCCAGCACACAGCAGTCATTTACAGGAAGCTTGACCCAACAGCATCCAAGCACTGCAAGTGCTGCCAGTGTGGTTATTGCTCTACTCCTCTTTCTTCCCTTCTCCTCCCCTCTCCTCCCCTCACCCCACCACAGTGGCATCGTCAAACACCAACGGCCAGCACACAGCGATCGTTTACAAGAAGGTTGAACCAACAGCATCCAAGCACTGAAAGGCCTGTCAATGCACTCATTGCTCTCCTCCCCTCCCTGTCCCTCACCCCACAACAGTTGCATCGTCAAACACCAACGGCCAGCGCACAGCAGTGATCTACAAGAAGGTTGATCCAACAGCATCCAAGTACCCAAGGCGACCTGGAATGCCCTCCAAACGGCCGCTGTGATTCAGAGAGTCATTGAATGAAACGATGATGCCATTTCATTGTGAAAACGGCTTCTCGCGTCTTGAATATGCTTACCTGCAAGCCAGCGCAGCTGTCATTCAGAAGAAGCTTGAGCCAACTGCTTCCAAGTACCCAAGGCGCCCAGGAATGCCCTCCAAGCAACCGCTCTGATTCGTGCCCTGCCGTGCCGTCTCATTGCCCCACAGCACTTTCACGCCTTCTGAATAAGGTTGTTTCATAACTAACGCATGCACAGCAGTCATTCACTAGAAGGTTGACCCAACAGTTTCCAAGTACCCAAGGCGACCACTGTGATTCGCCGTGGAAAAAAACAGGCAAATTCAGGAAGAAGTATGGTACTGCCTGTACTGTAGACGACTCTCTGTTTAGGACGCGGTGCAAGTGCAAATATCGCAGGATCGTCTGCAAATATCGAGCCCCACAATCGAGTGGGCAGATCGAATGGCGAAACGTGGCGACCGCGACGTTGTAACGATCGCCCCTTTAGAATTGACAGATCTCCCACGATCAGTGATCAGTCGCATTCGCACACTATACAGAAAATTTGGCAAAAAGCATACTGTAGCATAGTTACAGCGTAGTAAACAGGGTAACCGATCCGCACATCGATCGTGACTGACGATCGATCGTCTACTTTTACCGCGCCCTAAACACTGTACGAAAGATGCTAAGGAAGGACACTTCCCTTCCGCGGATCGGTGGAGAATCAGTGGTTAACACCGAACTTGAGGCATCAGAATTTGTAAACTCCAGGAAAGCACAAACAAGAGTGCATTCATGCGCTAAAAGGAAATGTAAAGTTCCACAGCAGACATCTATAGGTAGAAAGAAACAAGAGTCGTTGACTAATTGCTACACGTTTTTTACAAATAGGTCTACAGGAACACAACAGTCAATCTAAATGTTCTATATACGCTTATGTCAGGGGCAGAATGAGCAGCTGAGCCCAAAACCAAGCAGCCAGAAGCTGCCAAACAAAAAAAACAAAGGCAAGTAACCAAGCAAAAGTGCTATCAGAAGCACCTCTCTCTCTACCGTAGCATAACCTGTAGCATTATTTAGCGCTGCCAGTTAATAGCTATAAGCAGCTGAAACCCATCCCGTGGTGTACCTGTATATGTGGATGCTATGGCAACTTTCCACAGCAGAGCACTCTACTACTAGTACTACTGTGGAAAGCTTGACTGCTGGTAACAACGGTCCTATCAGCTATGGCTAGTAACGCTGTATGAGAGGCTGTGTGGCTAGTCAAGAATCGAAGTGCCTGTGTGTGCCCGTGCGCCTGTGACTTGTGAGAATTCTCAAAATAACGCTGTATGAGAGGCTGTGTGGCTAGTCAAGAATCGAAGTGCCTGTGTGTGCCCGTGCGCCTGTGTGTGCCCGTGCGCCTGTGTGTGCCTTGAGGTCGTTTTTGAGGCACCTCAAAAACGACCTCGGTGCGCCTGTGTGTGCCGGTGCGCCTGTGTGTGCCGGTGCGCCTGTGTGTGCCCGTGCGCCTGTGTGGGGATGTGCGCCCGTGTGCCCACGCGCTAGTGCCTGCATGCACCATAGTGCCTATGTGTGCCCGTGCGCTGGTGCCTGCATGCACCATAGTGCCTATGTGTGCCCATGCGCTAGTGCCTGCATGCACCATAGTGCCTATGTGTGCCTGTGCGCTGGTGCCTGCATGCACCATAGTGCCTATGTGTGCCTGTGCGCTGGTGCCTGCATGCACCATAGTGCCTATGTGTGCCTGTGCGCTGGTGCCTGCATGCACCATAGTGCCTATGTGTGCCTGTGCGCTGGTGCCTGCATGCACCATAGTGCCCTTCTCCTCCAACGTACCGTAGTCCTTCCTTGCTCTATCTATTGCTAACTTATGTTGCAACAGCTGCTCCCTGCTGCACTTCCTCTCCACACCTCTGGCGATCACAGATGCTTAGTTCTCCCCAGGTGCCTTCTCCCCAGGTGCCTTCTCCTCAGGTGCCTTATCCTCAGGTGCCTTCACCCCAGGAGCCTTTTCCTCAGGTGCCTTCTCCTCAGGTGCCTTATCCTCGGGTGCCTTCTCCTCAGGTGCCTTCACCTCGGGTGCCTTCTCCTCAGGTGCCTTCTCCTCAGGTGCCTTCTCCTCAGGTGCCTTCTCCCCAGGTGCCTTCACCCCAGGTGCCTTCTCCTCAGGTGCCTTCACCCCAGGAGCCTTCTCCTCAGGTGCCTTCTCCTCGGGTGCCTTCTCCTCAGGTGCCTTCTCCTCAGGTGCCTTCTCCTCAGGTGCCTTCTCCTCAGGTGCCTTCTCCTCAGGTGCCTTCTCCCCAGGTGCCTTCACCCCAGGAGCCTTCTCCTCGGGTGCCTTCTCCTCAGGTGCCTTCTCCTCAGGTGCCTTCACCTCAGGTGCCTTCTCCTCAGGTGCCATCACCCCAGGAGACTTCTTCTCAGGTGCCTTCTCCTCGGGTGCCTTCTCTTCAGGTGCCTTCTCCTCAGGTGCCTTTTCCTCAGGTACCTTTCTCTCAGGTGCCTTCCCCTCAGGTGCCTTTTCCTCAGGTGCCTTTTCCTCAGGTGCCTTCTCCTCGGGTGCCTTCTCTTCAGGTGCCTTCTCCCCAGGTGCCTTCTCCCCAGGTGCCTTCCCCTCAGGTACATTTCTCTCAGGTGCCTTTTCCTCAGGTGCCTTTTCCTCAGGTGCCTTTACAGGCTCAGCTTGCTCCACAGGTTCAGGTGGTTGCACAGACTCAGGAGATTCTTCAGGTAGAATCTCAGGTGTCTTACCCTCGTCAGCTTCAGGTGTTTTCTCAGGAGCAGATGCGCAAGAGGACTGAGCTTCTTTCTCCTGCACCAGCTGCTTTACAGGCACCGACTGAGTCTCAGGCTCAGGTCGTTCCTCAGGTGCAGGTGTCTTTTCAGGTGCCTGTCCAGAGACCTTCTCCTTACCAGCTGCATCTTCCCTCCCAACTGCAGGTGCTCCTTCAGGTGCTTTTTCAGGTGCTTTCTCAGATGCACTCTCCTCCACACTTCCAGCAACCTCCTCAGCTCCTCCTCCTCTGACCATAACAATCGCCTCCGCACCTGCAGGCCTTTTCTCAGATGAACCCGCCTGTTCTGCGCACAGTTGTGACGCCCCTTCCTTCCCAGCTTCTTCCTTTTCACCTCCAACCGTTGTCGCACCTCCTGCTGCTGCTGTTTCTGTTCCGCCCTGCACTGCTGCAACCACCTTTCCAGCACCAGGCACCTGTTCAGATGAACCTGCCTGTTTGAAGGGCAGCTGAGAAGCACCCTCCCCCTTCCCTGCTTCTCCCTTTGCACCTCCAGCCTCCTTCACAGGTCCAATCACCACATCAGATGCAACCACCTTTGCAGCTGCATGCTCCTTTTCAGATGAACCTGCCAGTTTTGAGGCAAGTTGTTTTGCACCCTCCCCCTTCCCTGCTTCTCCCTTCGCACCTTCAGCCTCCTTCACAGCTCCAATCACCACATCAGATGACTTTTGAGGCGCCTCAAAACCCTTCGCACCTTCAACTTCCTTCACAGCTTCATTCACCACATCAAATGCAACCACCATCCCCGCTGTAGATAAACTTGCCTGTTCTGATTCCAGTTGCCCAGCACCTTCCTTCCCTTTTGCTTCTCCCTTCACAACCCCAACCACCTTCTCTAGTCCAGCCACTTTCCCATCTCCACCTTCTCCCGCTGCTGCAACCAACTTCCCACCTACAGACACTTCCTCTGATGAGCCCGCCTGGTCTGAGTCAGGCTGTTTCACGCCTTCCTTCCCTTCTTCTCCCTTCTCCCCCCCATCCATCCTCGCACCTCCAACCACCTTCGCACCTCCTGCTGCTGCCTCCGTTCCCCCTTCTTGCACTGCTGCAACCACCTTCCCACCTACAGACTCTTCCGCTGATGAACCCGCCTGTTCTGGGTCAGGCTGTTTCGCACTTTCCTCTGCTGCTTCTCTCCTCACACCTCCAGCCATCTTCGCGGCTTCATCCACTCGCACTGCTGCAGTCATCTGGCTACCAGCAGACCCCTTCTCAGATGAACCTGCCTGTTCAGTATCAAGCTGCGCCGCACCCTCTGCTTCTTCCTTCGCTCCTCCATCCACCTTTGCTGCTGCAGTCATCTTGCTACCAGCAGACTCTTTCTCAGATGAACCCGCCTGTTCTGAGTCCAGCTGTGCCGCACCCTCCTTCCCTGCTTCTCCCTTCACACCTCCAGCCTCGTTCACAGCTTCAATCACCGCATCAGATGCAGCCATCTTGCTACCGGTATACTCCTTTTCAGATGAACCCGCCTGTTCTGAGTCCAGCTGTGCCGCACCCTCCTTCCCTGCTTCTCCCTTCACACCAGCAGTAGGAGCTAGAGCGGGGAGAGCAGAAGCAGCAGGGAGCGCAAAAGCAGAAGGTGGAGCAGAAGTAGAAGCAGCAGGAGCAGGAGCAGGAGCAGGAGCAGGAGCAGGAGCAGGAGAAGGAGCAGGAGCAGGAGCAGGAGCAGGAGCAGAAGGAGCAGGAGCAGGAGCAGGAGCAGGAGCAGGAGCAGGAGCAGGAGCAGGAGCAGGAGCAGAAGGAGCAGGAGCAGGAGCAGGAGCAAGAGCAGGAGCAGGAGCAGGAGCAGGAGCAGGAGCAGAAGCAGAAGCAGCAGGTGCAGGAGCAGGAGCAGGAGCGGGAGCAGGAGCAGGAGCAGGAGCAGGAGCAGCAGGAGCAGCAGGAGCAGCAGGAGGAGCAGACACAGCAGGCGGAGCAGAACCAGCAGGCGGAGCAGACACAGCAGCGGGAGCGGCAGGGGCAGAACCAGAGACGGCAACAGGGGCAGAAATAGAAGCAGGAGAAGACGCAGCAGCAGAAGCAGAAGCAGCAGCAGGAGCAAGAGCAGCAGCTTCAGGTGAAGGAGCAGGAGCAGCCGGCGGAGCAGCAGGAGGGGCAACAGGAGGGGTAGTAGGAGGGGCAGCAGGAGGGGCAGCAGGAGGGGCAGCAGGAGGGGCAGCAGGAGGAGCAGCAGGAGGGGCAGCAGGAGGAGCAGCAGGAGGGGCAGCAGGAGGAGCAGCAGGAGGGGCAGAAGCACCGAGGCCTAAACCCATCTCCATCAACCATCTCTGCTCCCTGGCCCCCTCCACCTCTGCTGCCTTCCCTTCTCCTTCCAACTCTTTTTCTCCCAATCCTTCCCTTCCCTCCACCTCCATTTCTACCTCTCCCTTGCTTCCATCCTCCACCTCTTTCAGCTCCTCTCCCTCCCTTCTCTCCTCCACTTGGCTCTCTTCCCTTCCTTTCTCTTCCTTCCCTGCAACACGCTCCTTCCCGCTGATCTTCTCAGATTCTTTTGTCCCTGCTGGTGCTCCCACTTTTCCCTCAGATGATCCCCTTTCCTTCTTCTCCCCTATGTCCTCCTTCCCTCCCTTCTTCTCTCTTTCCTCCCCCGCTGCTTTTGCCTCCCCTGTTTTCTCCTCCCCTACATTCTCCTTCCCTTCCCCCTTTTCCTCCTCCCCTGCTTTCACCCCCCGTGTTTTCACCTGGCCTGACTCCTCCCCCCCTGCTTTCGCCTCCCCTGTTTTCTCCTGCCCGGTTTTCTCCTCCCTTGTTTCCTCCTCCCCTGCTTTCCTCCCCCCCGTCTTCCCCCCCACCGGAACCCCCACCCGTGCAACAACCACACCACCCCCACCAGCACTTCCCTCCAAAGCCTCAGGAATCTCTGTCCCTGAATCACAGGCTGCCCTCTCCCCAACCACCTGCTCCTTCTCCCCCCCTGCTTTCACTTCCTCCGCCCCAGCCCGTGCAACCATCACACCATCCCCGCCAACTCTCTCCACTAGAGCCTCTGGAATCTCTGTCCCTGAATCACAGGCTGCCCTCTCCCCACCCACCTGCTCCTTCTCCCCCCCAAAAACCACCCTCTCAACCTGAGAAGCCTCCACAGTACTCTCTCTCCCCTCTTTGCTCTCTCTCCCATCTTTGCCCTCTCCTCCCTCTCTCCTCTCCCCACTCTCTTCCCCTTCTCTTCTCTCCCCACCCTCTCCCCCGCTCTCTTCTTCAGTCCTATCCGGACCTTCTCCCCCCGTTTTATTCTCCCCAACTTCAACCCAATCTTTACTCTTCCCGCTCTCTTCCCGCTCTGCCCTCTCCCCACTCTCTTCCCGCTCTGCCCTCTCCCCACTCTCTTTCCGCTCTGCCCTCTCCCCACTCTCTTTCCCCTCTGTCCTCTCCCCACTCTCTTTCCCCTCTGTCCTCTCCCCACACTCTTCATCCTCTCTCCTCTTCTCGCCTTCACTCCCCTCTCCCCTCTCCCCAACTCCACTCACCACGACTTTAGTCATTCCATGTTCTCCCTTCTCTTCTCCCTCTTTTTCTCGCTTCACATTCGTATGTACCCACTCCTCTCCCCCCTCCTCATTTCCTCTCCTCTCTTCCTTTCCTACTGTCTCCTCCTTTTCTCCCTTCTCCTCCTTCCCTAATGTCTCCTCCCCTCCCCTCTCCTTCTTTCCTACTGTCTCCTCCTTCACTCCGCTCTCTTCCTCCCCTCCCCTCCCCTTCTCTCCCTTCTCCTGCTTCCCTTCCCTCTCTTCCTGCTCTTTCCTCTTCTCCTCTCCCCTCTCCGCCTTCCATACTGTTCCATTCTCTTCACTTCCCATTGTCTCTTTTCCTACTGTCTCCTTCTCTATCCTCTCCTCCTTCCCTCCACTCCCCTCCTTCTCTATTTTCTCCTCCCCTCCCCCGACCATTCCACATTCCTCCTCCAGCCCCTTAGCCGTTTCCTCCAACCCCTTAACCGGTTCCTCCCAACCTTTAGCCGGTTCCTCCAACCTCTTAGCCGGTTCCTCCAACCCCTTAGCCGGTTCCTCCAACCCTTTAGCCGGTTTCTCCAACCCCTTAGCCGGTTCCTCCAACCCCTTAGCCGGTTCCTCCAACCCCCTAGCCGGTTCCTCCAACCCCTTAGCCGGTTCCTCCAACCCCTTAGCCGGTTCCTCCAACCCCTTAGCCGGTTCCTCTAACCCCTTAGCCGGTTCCTCCAACCCCTTAGCTGGTTCCTCCAACCCCTTAGCCGGTTCCTCCAACCCCTTAGCCGGTTCCTCCAAGCCTACCAGTTCCTCCAACCCCTTAGCCGGCTCCTCCAACCCCCTAGCCGGTTCCCCCAACCCCTTAGCCGTTTCCTCCAATCCCCTAGCAGCCGGTTCGTCCAACCCCTTAGCCGGTTCTTCTAACCCCTTAGCCGGTTCCTCCAACCCCTTAGCCGGCTCCTCCAGGTCTAGCCATACTCGCTTCCGTCCTGACAGTTTCACTTCCTCAACAGCCTTCTCTGCTACAGCCTTTTCAACAGACTTCTCTGCTACAGCCCCATCTGCAACCTTAGGCCCCTCAACTGCCTTCTCAGCTACAACCCCCTCTGCAATCTTCTCTGCGACAACTCCCTCCCCAGTCTTTACTGCTACAGCCTCCTTTGCTACAGCCTGTGGTGCTACTGCCTGTGGTGCAGCCTCTTCGGCTACAACCTGTGCTACAGCATGCTGTGTTGCAACCCCCTGTGCCACAGCCTGTGGTGCTACAGCCTGTGGTGCTACAGCCTGTGGTGCTACAGCCTGTGGTGCTACAGCCTGTGGTGCTACAGCCTGTGGTGCTACACCCTGTGGTGCTACAGCCTGTGGTGCTACAGCCTGTGGTGCTACAGCCTGTGGTGCTACAGCCTGTGGTGCTACAGCCTGTGGTGCTACACCCCGTGGTGCTACAGCCTGTGGTTCTACAGCCTGTGGTGCTACAGCCTGTGGTGCTACAGCCTGTGGTGCTACAGCCTGTGGTGCTACACCCCGTGGTGCTACAGCCTGTGGTGCTACAGCCTGTGGTGCTACACCCCGTGGTGCTACAGCCTGTGGTTCTACAGCCTGTGGTGCTACAGCCTGTGCTACAGCCTGAGACGCCTGGGCTACTGGCAGTGGCTTATCTAACAACTCGATTTCCATCTCCTTCTCCTCCTTCTCCTCCTTCCCCTCCTTCCCCGCCTCCCCTTCCTCCTCTTTCCTCCTCTGTTCCCTTCTCTCCTCTTCCCTCCTCTTCGCAACCACTCCCTCCTCCAACCCATCCTCAGGAGCTTTTCTCTTGCGCCCGCCCTCACCCGCAGTGCCCACCTGCTCCTGAGATAACTGTGGATCCACCTGAGACGCAACCTGAGAGGCGACCTGAGAGCCAACATGAGGGGCAACCTGAAGGGCAACTTGCGAAGCAACCTGAAGGGTAACCTGAGGGACAACCGCAGGGGCAACCTGAGGACCAACCTGAGCGGCAGCAACATGTGAAGCAGCCTGAGGTGCCACTGTGTGGACAGTGGCTTCCGAATCGGCCGCAGCTTTACCTGTTTGCATTTGCTTGTGAAGCTCCTTCTGCTCAAGCTGCACCGGTGCGTTACTCACACAACTGCCTATCGTGCCAGCAGCAGCTTTAGCTCCTTCCAACTGCTTGTGAAGCTCCTTCTGCTCCTCCTGCTCCACCTGCACCGGTGCGTTTCTCCCATAACTGCCTATTGTGCCAGCAGCAGCACTCCCCACAAGCTCTGCTTTAGGGGCCTGCTCTTGCCCCTGCGCCTGCCCCTCCTTCTCACTTCCTGCCCTTGCCCCTGCCCCTTCTTTTGCTCCTGCCCCAACTCCTGTCCCTGCCGCTCCTGCCCCTGCTGCCCCTGTCCCTGCTGCCCCTGCCCTTGCTGCCCCCGCCCCTGCCCCGACCCCTGCCCCTGCTGCCCCTGCCTCGGCCCCTGCCCCTGCCCCTACCCCTGCCCCTTTCCCTTCCTCTACCACAACTCCTTTCCCTGCTGCCCCTGCCCCCGCTGCCTCTCTTTTCGCTGCCCCTGCACCTGCCCCTGCTCCTGTCTCTACCCCAACTCCTGCCTTGACAGGATTGATCAACACACCCCCTGCTTCCCTCCCTGCTCCAACCCCAGATGACACTACAGCACTTCCGGACCCTGCGACTGCTGGTGCTGCTGCTACACCTGCTGCTGCTGCTGCGGCAGTTGCTGCTGCAGTCGCTTCTGCTACACCAGCTGCTGCTGCTGCTGCTGCAGTTGCTGCGGCTACACCCTCTGCTGCAAGCAGGGGCGGTTCTGACCCAGCGGTAGCAGCAGCAGATGGAACACAGGCAGGGGAGAACACATGAGCGACAGCAACAGAAGAACCACTAGCTTCAGCCACTGTTGTTGTGGCTGTCGCAGCAGCAGCAGCAGCTGTAGCTATACCAGCAGCAATAGCTGTAGCTGTAGCAGCAACAGTACCTAGAGCTTTACCAGCAGCAGGAACTCTGTTCGACCCTTCTTCACTCCTCCCTTTACCCACCCCACCACCCAAAACCGCATCTTCTCTTGCTGCTGGTGCTACTTTCCCTCTCCCCTCCTCTGCCAAAGGCCCTCCCAGCTTCTCCCTCTGCTGCTGTCGCTCTCCCCCCTCGACCGCCTTCTCGCCTCCCCCCACCTCCTCTCTTCCCCCTGTTTCCCCTTTTCCCGCCAACTCCCCCTTCCCCTCAGCCTCTCCCTTCCCCCCCACCTCTCCCTTTCCCCCGACCTCTTCCTTTTCCCCCATCTCCCCATGTTCTTCCCCCTCCGCCTCCTCCTCCCCCCCTGCCTCCGGGCCAGCATTTAAATCCAAATCTAGCCATCCCCGTCCCCCTCCTCCTCCTCCCGAATCCCCACCACCGCCCCCTTTCTCCGACTTTTGAGAATTCTCAAAAGTCACTCCAATACCACCGCCCCCTTTCTCCGACTTTTCCTGCGCTTTCGGAGAGGCATTTGGCGAGGTGTTAACTGGGGGAGGTGCTATCTGTTCCTGATTTAGATCGGCGATCAAGGAGGCGGGTTTAGCTGCCACTGCCACTGCGACTGCAGCAGCAGCAGAAGCAGGGGCGGCAGGAATAGAAGGAGAAGCAGCAATAGGAGGAGCAGCAGCAGAAGAAGGAACAGCAGGAATAGCAGAGGGAGCAGCAAGAGAGGACATGACAGTAACAGGAGGTGCAGCAACAGGAGGCATGCCCGGGGCAGCAGGAAGGGGCTGATTCATATCATGCCGTGACACAAACGAGGGGAGAGAAGGAATAGAGGGGAGGGACGGGAGAGAGGCAATAGAGGGGAGAGAGGAGGGGAGAGGGGGGTTATGGAGGTCAGGGCCAGACGCAGGGCGGGAAAGAGGGGTTTTTTGCAGGGAGGGTTGGGCGGAGGGGTGGGCGGAGGGGTGGGCGAAGAGGGAAGGGTTTGATCCGCGGCAGGGGATGGGGAAGGCAGCAGAGAGCTGCGGCGCTTGCTGTGGGTGTTGCAGCTGATGCTGCTGATGCTGCTGATGCTGCTGATGCTGCTGATGCTGTGGCTGTGCAAACTTTCCCTGCTGCTGCTGCTGCTGCTGCTGTTGCAGGGATGAGAGTTGCTGCTGAGCCGACTTTCCCTGAGCCCATGGCGACTGTACCCTAGTGGGCTCGTTTCTCGGACCCATAGGCGCTGCCGCTGAAGCAGTGGAAGCAGCGGCAGCAGCAGCCGTGGCAGCCACGGCAGCACTGCTGCCCTTGCTACCACCAGCAGCAGCACCACCATCACCAGCACCACCAGCACCTGCAGCACCACCAGCAGCACCAACACCAGCACCAGCAGCACCGGCGGCGGCGGCGGCGGCAGCTGCAGCAACGGCGGCGAATGGCTGTGTGACACCTGGTATTGGTAGGTGCTGCTTCTGAAGTAGAGCCTGCAGGGACTGGAGGGTACGGGTGGTGGAGTGAGGGGAGTGTGGGGAATGTGTGGGGGAGTGTGGGCGGTGTGGAGAGGGTGTGGGGAGTGATTTTTTAGTCGACACTAAAAAGACACCTGGCATTGGCAGGAGCTGCTTCTGGAGTAGAGCCTGTAGGGACTGGCGGGGACGGGTGGAGTGCAGGGAGTGTGGGGAGTGTTGCAGCGATTAAGAGCGTGTGGGGGGGCAGGGATCAAGGGAAACCTGGCATTGGCAGGAGCTGCTTCTGAAGTAGGGCCTGTAGGGACTGGCGGGACGGGTGGAGCGCAGGGGATGTGGGGAGTGTGGGGAGGGGTGGTAATTACAAGAGTGTGGGGAGGGGTGGTAATTACAAGAGTGTGGGGAGGGGTGGTAATTACAAGAGTGTGGGGAGGGGTGGTAATTACAAGAGTGTGGGGAGGGGTGGTAATTACAAGAGTGTGGGGAGGGGTGGTAATTACAAGAGTGTGGGGAGGGGTGGTAATTACAAGAGTGTGGGGAGGGGTGGTAATTACAAGAGTGTGGGGAGGGGCAAGAGGCAGGACGAACAGCAGGAGCAGCGGAACGTGCTTGACCAATGTGTGCATTCGGTCACTCCAACAGCACCACTAGCACATACCAGTGTGTCACCAACACTTTTGAGTTGACTCAAAAGAGGTGACTTATGAGTCAACTCAAAAGAGGTGGCTTTTAAGTCGACTCAAAAGAGGTGACTTATGAGTCGACTCAAAAGTCAATGTGTGATCATTCACTCCAACAGCACCACTAGCACATACCAGTGTTTCACCAATACTGCCTATTCACCCCTGCACTGCCACTCACATGTGTCAGGTTCTGACCACTGCTGGCAGCATTCGCTCCTGCGCTTGCAGCTGCACCGGGGAGGGTTAAAGCCCGAGTTTTGAGTCGACTCAAAAGCAGTACTCACATTTGTTAAGTTCTGACCACCGCTGGCAGCATTCGCTCCTGAGCTTGCAGCTGCAGCCGGGTTAAAGCCTGCCCCTCGAAAGAACGGGCGAAAGGGGAGCGGGGGAGCAGGAGAGCCGGTGAGAGGGGGGATATTTCCGCCTCGGCTGCTCCTTGCACCTCCTCCTGCTCCTCCTCCTGCTCCTCCTCCTGCACCTCCTCCTGCTCCTCCTCCTGCTCCTCCTCCTGCTCCTCCTCCTGCTCCTCCTCCTGCTCCTCCTCCTGCCCCTCCTCCTGCTCCTCCTCCTGCCCCTCCTCCTGCTCCTCCTCCTGCTCCTCCTCCTGCTCCTCCTCCTGCCCCTCCTCCTGCTCCCCCTCCTACTGCTGACGGGGTGCTCGTTACAGGAACGCTGGTTTGGGCGAGGACGGACTGGGAGAGCCCCGTTTGAAGCACACCTGCTAGCGGCACACCTGCATGGGCTAGCTTGGCCAGGAGGGACGCTGGAGGCTGTGTGACTGTAGGGAGGGAGGACGAGGCGAAGAGAGCACTGAGGCTGTTCAGTGCACCCATGCTGCTGCTGCTGTTACCTAAGCTGCTAGAAGCGGACATGCTATTATTCAGGATGTTAGGTCCGCTCATGCCCATGCTACCCATGCTGCCCATGCTGTTGATAGCACCACTACTACCCATGCTACCGATGCTGTTAAGCCCACTCATCCCTATGCTACCTATGCTGCTAGTCCCACTGATACCCATGCTATCCATGTTAACGCCACTCAGACCCCCGCCAGAACCAAGCACAGCAGCAGCTGCAGCGTTAGCAGCAGAAGTAGCACCAACTGTAGCACCTGCAACGGCTGTAGCATCTGTAGCGGCTGTAGCGGGTGCTGTTCCAGCCATGCCTGGCAGTCTCTGCAACAGCTGGCTGATTGAAGAGGCTCCAGGGGCCAGATTCGCTGCTACAGCCGCTGCTGCTAGGCTGGCTGGTAGCGCCGCCCCTGCCGGCCCACCCGCTCTCCCTGCTACAGTCCCTGCCGCCCCTCCTGCTACAGTCCCTGCCGCCCCTCCTGCTACAGTCTCTGTCGCCCCTCCTGCTACAGTCCCTGTCGCCCCTCCTGCTACAGTCCCTGTCGCCCCTCCTGCTACAGTCCCTGTCGCCCCTCCTGCTACAACCCGAGTCGCCCCCCCTGCTGCTGCAGTTGCACTGGCTGCTACAGCTGCAGCTGTACCGGCTGCTACAGCTGCAGAGAGGGAGGGAGAGGGGGATGATCCTAGTGTGGAAAGATGCGGGCTTTTGCTGGGAGGGAATAAAGGGGGAGACACAGACGTAGGAGCAGCAGAAGAAGGCTGGGCGGCAGCAGCACAGGCAGCAGCAGAAGCAGGTGCAGCAGCAACAGCAGCAGCAGAAGCAGGAGAAGCAGCAGCAGCAGAGGCGGAGGAAGCAGCCATAAGAGCAGAGAGCACACCGCTGGGGAGGGGACCTGAGGAGGAGGGGAACGGGCCTCCTGCAGGAAGCATGGACGGCCGTGGAAGGTGCGTGAATTGAGAGAGTGTGGTGGGGTGGCGGGGATTCGTGGCGTGTGATGGAATGCTGCTGCTGGTAGTGCTGCTAGTGGTGAAATTTGATGGCATGCCGCTTGTGCTGAAACGGGATGGGACGATGGCAGAAGTGGCATGAGCCGGAGCAGAGGCCGTGAAAGGCTGTGCTAGTGCTGGTGGTGCTGCTGCTGATGATGCTGGTGATGCAGCTGGATGTGCGGATGGGGGTAGAGGGGCAGGAGAGTGGTGGCCTACAGACGTTGCAAGGCCGGCTGCTGCTGAGCCTGCTGGGGGGCGAATCTGCTGCTGGGAGAAACGAGGAGGGAGATGTTGCTCCTGCTGCGGCTGCTGCTGATGCTTCTGCTGCTGGTTCTGTTGTGGTGGTTGTTGCTGCTGGTGATGCTGCTGTTGCTGCTGTTGTGACTGCTGTAGTGACGGGGCCTGTTGCGACAACTGCTGCTGGTGTTGCTGCTGCTGTTGCTGCTGTTGCCGTTGCTGCTGATGCTGCTGCTGCTGCTGTTGCCGTTGCTGCTGCTGCTGCTGCTGTTGCCGTTGCTGCTGCTGCTGCTGCTGCTGCTCCTGTTGCTGCGGCTGCTGCTGCTGCTGCTGCTGCTGCTGCATCTGGAGCTGCCGTTGCTGCTGTTGCTGCAACTGCTGCTGGTTCTGCTGCAGCATCTGCAGTTGCTGCTGCATCTGCATCTGCAGCTGAGGTGGCAGAGCCTGCTGCAGAAACGCCAGCTGGCCCAATACCTGCTGCTGCTGACTCACCCCCTGCTGACTCAGCAGTTGCTCTGCCAGCTTGCCAAACAGAGGGTGAGACGCCAGCCCGGGGGGCAGCAACGGGATGTTGCCAGGTGGCAGGCTCCCACTGGCTGAAGATCCTACTGCAGCTGCTGCCCCTGCTGGTCTGGACTGTAGCTGAGAGGGTAATTGCTGCACTGAATGTTGTGGTTGCTGCTGCTGCTGTTGCTGCTGCTGCTGCTGCTGCTGCTGGTGTGCCTGGTGTTGCTGTTCCTGTTGCCGGTGCTGTTGCTGTTGCTGTTGTTGCTGTTGCTGCTGCCCTTGCCGCTGCTGTTGTTGCTGCTGCTGCTGTTGCTGCTGCTGTAGCTGCTGGTGTTGCCACTGCTGTTGCTGCTGGTGTTGCTGTTGTTGTTGCTGCTGCTGTTGTTGCAGCGGCAGCTGCTGCTGCTGCTGCTGCTGCTGCTGCTGCTGCTGCTGCTGCTGCCGCTGCTGTTGCAGCTGGTGTTGCTGCCGTTGCTGCGCTTGAGCTTGCGCATGCAAGAAAGGAGAGGCGGAGTGCATGGGGTGAAACGAGACGGCTGGCACAGTTCCACCTGCTTCAGCCGCCCCACCTGCCCCACCTGCTACAGCCGCTCCTGCTGCTACAGCTGCTCTATTTGCTTGAGGAGGAGGGGAGGGAGACGGCTGCAATGGCTCATCTCCAAACCCTGGCCCATCATTCAAATCGAAGTCCAAAAACCGATTCTGTGATGCTGGTGGGGAAGTGGGGGCGGCAGGGGCAGCAACGGGAGCCGAGGGAGCAGCAGGCGCACCGTCAGCAGACTGCCTATTAGAGACTGAAGCAGCAGCAGCAGCGCCCCCAGCAGGAGGGGGATGAGGAGGAAGAAACTCCGCCTCTTCCTCCTCCGCCTCCTCTGCAAAGTTCAGGTCAAACCCTCTAGGCGCAGGGGCAGGGGCAGGCGCAGGGGCAGGGGCAGGCGCAGGGGCGTGGGAAGAGACAGGGGCAGGTGCAGGGGCAGCAGCAGGAGGATAGGTGGCTGCTGGACCGGTTGTAGCACCATCTGTAGCGGCAGCTGTAGCGTCTTCAGCAGTGTCCTCAGCGACGTTTAGGTCAAAGTCAAACAGAATGCGAGGCCGCTTCTCAGCCGGCTTCTCCTCCTGCTGCTTCTGCTGCTGCCCTTGCTGTTGCTGCTGCGGTTGCTGCTGTTGCTGCTGCTGCTGCTGCTGCTGCTGCTGCTGCTGCAGAGCTTTGTCGGGAGATTTCTTTGCTCTGCTTGCCTTCCTCTTTGTCCCACCAGCCCCCCCTGTAGCCGCACCGGCCTTCGCCCCATGAGCCTGCCCCTGCTTCTCTGGCAACTGCGCTGCCTTCTGTGCTTGTGCCTGTGACTGCAACCCTCCTTGTGCTTGTGACTGTAACGAGTGCAGCCCCTGCTGCGAATGTGATTGTAACGAGTGGAGCCCCTGTTGTACCTGTACCTGTGATGCTTTCTGCCCATGCAATTGTACGCCTTTTTGTGACTGTAACGACCCTTTTTGCACTTTTAATGGCAGGCCCTTGTGCGACTGTGACTGTGACACTAACGGGGACTGCTGCTGGTGCTGCTGCAGCTGCTGCTGTGGCAACAGCTGCTGCTGCTGCTGCTGCTGCTGCTGCTGCGTTGAAGACCCGGCTTGGCCGTGCATCAGAGCCTGCTGCAGCTGCTGCAACCCCAGCACCCCCTCCTCCTCGCCCGCCTCCCCTTTGCTCACCCCCACTCCCTCCTGCACCCGCTGCTGCTGCTGCTGTTGCTGTTTCAACTGCTGTTGCTTCAACTGTTGCTGTTGCTGGTGCATCAGCTGCGGCTGCGGTGGCTGCTGCTTCAGCTGCTGTTGTTGTTGCTGCTGACGAGCCTTCGCCTCCTTCCTTTCAGCTGCCTGTTGCTTCTGCAGCCGCCGCAGTGGAATATCCTCCTGCCTTTCCTCCTTCTCCTGCTTGCCCTGCTTCTTTGGTGTCCCCACCTTCCCACCCGCCTCCCCTGCACCGTCCTGCTTCTCCTCTTTCACTACCTCAACCGCAGCCCCTGCCACAGCTCCTGCAGAAGCTACTGCTGCTGCTGCTGCTGCTGCTCCTCCTCCTCCTGCTGCTGCTGCTGCTGCTGCTGCTGCTGCTGCTGCTGCTGCTGCTGCTGCTCCTGCTCCTGCTGCTGCTGGTCCTCCTCCTCCTGCTGCTGCTGCTGCTCCTCCTCCTGCTGCTGCTGCTGCTGCTGCTGCTCCTCGTCCTGCTGCTGCTGCTGTTGCTGCTGCTTCTGCTGCTACCGCTGCAGGTGCTGCTGCTGCAGACCCATCCTTGGTTCTAACCAGCCCACGTGGTTTCCCCACTCCAGCTTTCCGTGCCCCTTCCCCTCCTGTCTTTGACGCCCCTGCTCCGGTCCTCTTCCTTGTTACCTTCACCTTCTCGCCCCCTTCCTTCTTCTCTCCGCCCTCTTCCTTCCTCTCCCCTGCTTCCTTCCTACCCCCGTCCACTGCCCTCTCCCCTTCTTCCCCCTTCTTCCCACCCCCTTTCCCCCTCTTACCCCCCACTCCCCCACTCCCCACACTGTCAGTATCCCCATCACCACACACCTTCAGCCTCTTAGCAACAGGCATCCTCACTTGCTTCTCCCCTTCTCCCTCTCCAGCTCCCCCCGTTCCCTCTGCCTCTCTCCCTTCCGCCCTCCCTGTCACTGCGCCTGCCCCAGAGCCTACCGCAATATCTGATCCGGCCACCCATGCCCCCTCGCTCTTCTCCCTCTCGATCTCAGCAGCAAGAGCCGCCCGCCAGGGACTTTGCAAGGCGGCAGGGAGAGAAGAAGCAGACAGGGAGGAGCGGTGGGAGAGAGGAGGGGATGACAGGGGGGAAGGGTGTGAGGGCAGGGCAGAGGACAGGGAAGCGGCGTGCAGGGCAGCACTGGCTGCAGCTGCTGCAGCAGCAGCAGAGGCGAGAGCAGAGGCCGTCGGAATGGTATCAGAGCGACCAGAACTGGAAATCAGTTGGCCGTTTTGCCGGCCCTTGCCCTGCCACTTACTAGACGCCAAAACTGCTGCCACACTCAACTCCTCTTCATCCTCTGAATCTGCTGCCCCTGCCCCTGCCCCTGCTCCTGCTTCTGGTCTCAGAGCTGCGTCAGCAACCTCTGCTGCTGCTACTGCTGCTTCCTCAGCTGCTGCTGCCCCTCCTGAAGCCAAACCTACCTCCCCCTTCACATCTGCCACTGTCCCGTCCTCCAGTCTCCCTCTGCTGCCCAGGTTACCATCAGTGAACCCCCCCTCCCCTTCGTCCTTCGCTTCTGCAGCTTTCAGAAGGCATTCAATCGCTAGCTGATCCGCACTTGGCCCATCCTCCATGTCCCCTCCCGTGCCCCCTCCTATGCCCCCTCCTATGCCCCCTCCTATGCCCCCTCCTATGCCCCCTCCTATGCCCCCTCCTATGCCCCCTCCTATGCCCCCTCCTATGCCCCCTCCTATGCCCCCTCCTATGCCCCCTCCTATGCCCCCTCCTATGCTCTTTCCCATGCCTCCACCCGTGCTGCCACTTCCTATCCCTACCATTCCTCCCGTCTCTCCCCGCTCCTCCATCATTCCTCTCTCTTGCCCGACCCTTGACTCCCCATCCCTGCTCGCCCGCCCACTCACCTTCTCACTCAAACGCCCAGTCAGGCCCCCAAACCCTAATTTTCTGCCCCCGCCACCACTCCCCTCAGCGCCTCCCCCAGATGGCACCTCCCCCGGATCAGCCCGCTCTGCACCCGCCACGCTCATCAGCGACGCCAGCACTGTAGCAGTCTCGGTGGGCGGCGGATCCTCGTCCGCATCTGCACTGTTGCAGTTGCCGCCACCCTCCAATTCTCGAGAGTCCGAGGCGTTTTCTCTCACCCCTTGGAGCTCATCTCTAAGTGTAGCAGCTCTGCTTGCCCCACACTCATCCATATCACCAGTCTCGATAGCAAGAACAGCAGCCGGACCTGCAGCGGGAACAGCAGCGGGAGTAGCAGCAGCAGCAGCAGCAGCAGCACCCACACCACCACCACTATCACCAGCAGCTGCTGCAGTTGCAGCTCCAGAAGCAACGGGAACATCTGCAGCAGCAGTAGCAGGCGTAGCACCGTCACCCACACCTCTCAACCCACTCGCAATCTCACTCAACCCCTTGGGACTCCTCCTTTCTGCCTCACCCCCGTCCCCCTCGGAAACAGCAGGAGACGCACCCCTAGAACCCCCCATGGGCAGCCAAGGAACAGGGGACCGCCTCCCCTTGGGGATCCGAGAGAGCAAAGGAGAGGAGGGGGGAGGGGCGCGAGGAGGGGAGGAGAGAGAGGACGTGAGGGGGTGGAGTGTGGGCTCGTGGGTGGAGTGAGGGGGGGAGGAGGGGAGGGTGCTGGGGCGGGAAGCTTCCATGACTGAGGCAACGGCAGCCATCTTGACTGCCTTGACTTTCTTGACTGGCCGGTGGGAGAGTGGCGAGGGGATGACGGTGCCCTTTATAATCACAGCCGATCGCCTGCCTGTGACTATGCCTGGGGGGACGGGAAGAAAAAGCCAAGGCGAGAGAGAAGAGAACGTTTGTAAGAGGAACTGTAGGGAAGGCAGTAGAGGAGCCCTGGCACAACGGTGGTAAGAAAAGGGATAGACAGGAGGAGACGGGTTGGGGGAGACCGGAGGCAAAAGTGGTGCATAGTGGGAGGGAGTGAGAGAAGGCACAAACACAGAAACAAGAAAAGAAAAAGAAAACAATTTTAACAGTCAGCAGGACACTAAGTGGAACTAACAGGGTAAACAACCACTATCATTATGATATAATGAACCGGAAAAAAAAGAAGAAAAAAAAGCATAAATAAACAAAAAACAAATACCACACACACACACACACACACACACACACACACACACACACACACACACACACACAGACACACACACACACGCACGCACGTCTCCTACCATAATCAGAAAACCAACACACTCACTTGAGCCAGTGGGGGCACGGGGCCGGTCGCTGTCCAGCCCTCTTCTTCTGGGCGGCAGATAGTCCGAGAACTGCCGCCCTCCACCAGTTGCCATCGCCACGTCAGCCCTCTGCCCTCCTCCACTCCCAGGGCCAGGATCGCTCTCCCTCTCTCTCACACCCTCCCTCTCTCTCACACCCTCCGTTTCTCTCCCCGCCTCCCTTTCTCTCCCCCCGTCTCTTTCTCTCACTCCCTCTCTTCCCTTCCTCTGCTCACTTTCCTTCGCGCCCTCAAACTCACCACGCCCCTCCGCAGGACCATTCCCAGAAGCTTCCCGCTCCTTGCACTCAGCACCCAATCTCTCTTGCTCCCTCCTCCCACCCCAACCCTTCCCTGCCCCTCCTGACACCTCTGCAGCATTCCCCTCGCTCAGCCGATCCCCCTGTGTCTGCTCGCCACTAACAGGACTTGCCGCTTGGTTCTCAGCATTCCTCCTGCCCTGACGCTCCAGGGATTTACTCTCAGAAGCAGCCCCACTTGCTGCTCCCCCCAGATCTGTCACACCATTTTTTTCCTCCTCCGCCTTTTCCTCCTCCTCTTTCCCACGTTTGTTCACAGAAAATCTTACAATTAGCCTTCTCTCGTCCCCACCACCAACTTCTGCCCTCTCCTCCTGCTCCCCCTGCTGCTGCTGCTGCTGCTGCTCCGTTTTCCCCTCCTGCTCTCCCTGCTGCTGCTTCAGCCCCTTACCATCAGAACCTTTTTCCCTGCCACTTACCTCTTCCCGCCCATCTCCCGTCCCTCTCCCTGCACCTTCCTTCAGTGTCTCGCCCGTAACAGCACCCTCCTTCTCTAATGGCCCTGCAACGGCTGCCTCTGCTAAAAAGCCTATCAAGTCTTTCCCTGATTCTCCTCCTCCCCCTAATCCCCCTAATCCTCCTACTCCTACTCCTTCTTCCCCCTTCAAGCCCCCTTCCTGTGTCACCATCCCCTGCTCTCCTGCCCCACCGCCCTTATCTGTCCCTGCCCCTGCCCCTGCCCGCGTCTCTGCTCCCGTTTCTTCTTTTGCCTTTTCCCCTGCTACCTCCTGTCGGCCTCCCCCACTCCTTCTCCCACTACCCACGTCACCAGAATCTTGCCTTGCGTCCCCACCATCACGACCACCACCAGAATCAGCACCACCAGCAGCACCAGCACCACCAGCAGCACCAGCACCACCAGCAGCACCAGCACCACCAGCAGCACCAGCGCCACCAGCAGCACCAGCACCACCAGCAGCACCAGCACCACCAGCAGCACCAGCACCACCAGCAGCACCAGCACCACCAGCAGCACTAGCACCACCAGCAGCACCAGCGCCACCAGCAGCACCAGCACCACCAGCAGCACCAGCGCCACCAGCAGCACCAGCACCACCAGCAGCACCAGCACCACCAGCAGCACCAGCACCACCAGCAGCACCAGCACCACCAGCAGCACCAGCACCACCAGCAGCACCAGCACCACCAGCAGCACCAGCACCACCAGCAGCACCAGCACCACCAGCAGCACCAGCAGCACCAGCAGCACCAGCACCACCAGCAGCACCAGCACCACCAGCAGCACCAGCACCACCAGAACCACCACTGACAACCGCGCCAGCACTTCTAATCTCTCCCCCCATCTCATCATTCCCCGCTTCCCCATCCCTCCCCGTCTCCCACTGTTGCTTGCTCCTCTCCTCCTTTTCACTCCCTGCCACCCCACCTGCAGCCCCAACCGCAATCCCTCCTGCAACCCCCCCACCCCCTGCTGCTTCCACAGCCGCCCCCTCAGCAAGCAAGGCACCAGCGGCAGCGCCACCACCCACGCACTCTCGCCCTGCAACTGCCCCATCCAACGCACTCTCGCCCATGCCCTTGACAAGCAAATCTGCCTTGCTCTTTGTATCTCGATCTGCCTTGTGCTTCGTATCACACTCTGCCTTGCTGTTCGTATCTTGCTCTGCCCTGGACCCATCCCTATCCGCCCGCCCTTCTCCTTCTTCTGGCTTCCCTGTCTCTCCAGACACCCTCTGTGCGCCTCCTTGCCCTCCTGCGCCCTCCACACCCTCCACTCGCTCTGCTGGACTGCCTCCTTCCTCCTTCCTTCCCTTGTCTTTCTCCTTGTCCTTCCGGTGCTCCCTCTCTTTCTCCTTCTCCTTCTCCTTCTCCCTCTCCTTCTCCTTATCCTTGTCCTTATCCTTATCCTTCTCCTTCTTCTCTTTATCCCTCTCCTTCTCCCTCTCCTTTTCTTTCCTATCCTTTCTGTCCTTCCCCTTCTCTTTCTTCCCCTCCTTACCCTCCTTACCCTCCCTATGCTTATGCTTACTCCTCTTAGACTCCCTATCCCTATCCTTCGACCCTCTTTCCTTCTCCTTCCCCTTCTCCCTATCCTTCTCCCTCTCCCTCTTCCTCCCATGCTCCCTATCCCTCTCCACCTCCCGCCCCTCACTCTCCTTCTCCCCTTTCTTCTCCCTCCCCTTCCCATCCACCCCACTCTTCCTCTCTCCATCCTCCTCCCCACGCCCCTCACCCTCCTTCTCCCCTTTCTTCTCCTTTCCCTTCCTCCCCTTCTCCTCCTCCTCCCTCCGGCTCCCACTAGACGCCTTCTCGCTGCTGCTGCGCATAGGGGAACTCGCTACTTGACGGCCCCCCACCCCACCGGCTGGGCTAACAGCAGGGCTCTTTACAGGTACTGGGATCTTCACCACTAGCCGATTTATTGTCGCAGACTCTCCTTTTTCTGCTGCTTCAGAACCTGCGGCAACATCAGCAGCTGCAGCGGCAGGAGGAGGAGAAGGAGCAGTGGCAGCAGCAGCAGCAACAGCAGCCACGGTTTCTGATTTACCCCCTTCTTCTCCAACCACACGAGCACCAGCACCATCATTCCCAGCTGCCCCTGCACCATCCTCTGATCCGACCCCACCTCTCGTTCCATTCAGTGTTTCCTCCAAGCCCGACTCTGTTTCCTTGACACCACTAGCTCCTTCGCCCCCCTCCCTCCTCCCCGCGAATTCAGCCCCTTTCTCCGCCTTCTCCCCACGCTCGTTCTCTCCGTCTTCCCCCTCCACCCCTTCGCCTTCCTTTGCCGTTCCCTCCTCAGCCAACCGCGGTCTCTCCGCCTCCCCTGGTGAGAATCTTCTGGCCTCCACCTCCCTTTCCTCCTTCCTTTCCTTATCCTCCTTTCCATCCTCTTGATCCTTCCCCTCCTTTCCTTCCTTCCCCTCCCTCCTTTCCCTCCGCTTCTCCTTCTCCTCATTCTCCGTCTCTTGCGAAGGCACAGCCTCTCCCTGCGGTTTGCTCGAACCAGCTCGCTCCTGCAGCTTCCCTTGCCCATCAGACGACTCAGCGGCAACAGAACCCACAGCAGACGCGGCAGCACCATCTCTTTCCGCTGATCTTTCTGCTTTTGACGGCTCACGGCCGGCCACAACGCCCTCCTCTTTCAGAACCCCTTTCCCTGGTTTGCTCCCCGTCCCCGCTTTCTTCCCCTCTTTTTCCTTCTCCTTCTCCTTCTCCATCTCTTTCTCCTTCTTCTCCTTCTCCTTCTTCTCCTCCTTTTCCTTCTCCTTCTCCTTCTCCTTCTCCCTCTCTCTCTCTTCCTCCGCTTGCAAATGCCCACTTCTTCGTTCCTCCCTCTCCGCTCTCTTCTTCTCCTCTCCCACTTCCTCCTCCGCAGCATCTCCCTTCTCCCCTCCTCCCACCCCAGAAACCTTACCCTCCGCCCGTTCCGTTCCTGTCCCTTTGCCTGCCGAGCCTACTCCTCTTGGACTCACCACCTTGCTTCCACTCCCACCCGATTTTGGTAACCCACTCGCGTGACCCTTCTGGTTACCACTTCGCAGGCTCCCAGGCGAAACCTGCGACTCCCCCCGGCCCCTGGGACTGCCCCCCGGAACGGACAGGGGGGAAGGGGGCGGCCGCCCCCCTTCCCCCGATCCGCCTCCCCCTCGCCCTCTCCCCGCCCCGGGCGTCCCACTGACGTCTCCCCCGTCCGCTGCCGAGCCACTAGGTTTGGCAGCCCGAAGCTGCCCCGAGCCTGCTGTGAGCTGGGTTGGCGAAGACGCAGGGGAGGAAACAGCGGACGGTCGCAGGGGTGATGCGGCCACAGGTGTGACTATAACGGGTGTCCCTTTTTTCGCACCCGCCCCCCCTGTCCCTGCTTCTGCTCCTGAAGCTGCTGTCCCTCCAGTTGCTGCTGTACCTACGTTTGCTGCGGCTCCCGTTCCCCCTCCCCCTGCACTCCCCCCTGCGCTCCCCCCTCCCCCTGCGCTCTTCCGCCCCATGTTCTCCGCGAGCGTCTCGTCCACGCGCTTCTTCCAAACCTCCACCAACCGCTTTGCGCGCCTCTGCACCTCCGCGTTGCGCTGGCTGCGCAGCTGGTTCACCGATTTGCCCACCACGCAGCTCTTAAGCGCCTCCAGATCCACCGGCAATCGCGCTAACGCGCGGAGAAGCGCCAATAAGAGGTCGTCTAGCGCGGCCTGATCGACTGTATCTCCCCCCCTGCTGCTTCCGCCGCCGCCGCTGCCGCTGCTGGTGTTCCCGTGGCTGTATTTGCCCTTGTGCGTTTCCTGCAACCATTCGTCTAGGGTTTTCAGGCCTCCTTTCACGATGAAATGCGACAGGCACGACTCCTCGTCCGTGGCTGCGACAGCGTGAGCGACCGCGCGACGACGTGCGACGGCGTCGGCGAAACTGAGCTTCCGTCGCCCGTCGCTCTTGTCGGAGTTCACAAGCGAGAGAAGCGACTCCACGGCTTTAAGATTCGGCAAACCACCTCCCGGTTTCGAGCAAACCGCATTAATGTCCGCGAGAAGCGTTGAAAGATGCTTGTCGAGCGGAGGCGAAGGATCGTGATGTGAAGTTCGATGCGCATCCTGCGAAGCTCTTGGTCCGGGATCACTACTATGAGTCCTCTGCCCCGCGTGTCCCGCGTTTCCCGCGTGTCCCGCGCTTCCTGCGTTTCCCGCGTGTCCCGCGTCGTGTCCATGATGGGATCTCTGCCCATGCGGAACGTGAGGAGCAGTCGACATTAACGATGCGAGGGGACGGGTCGGGCCGCCATGGCCGTCGCTGTCCCTCTCTCTGTGCGACCGATGCCGCTCCTTCCCGGTGTTCTCATCGTCGTCCCCCTCGCCCTGCCGTTGTTTTCCGCTCGGCATCCCGAACAGCCGTGAAAGTGCAAATGCTACGCAACCGCGACGTCTGATCTGATGAACGCGTAGGTTGGAAAGATCAATCAACCGCTAGATTGACTGGAACCACGAACAAAAGCCGCTCCTCCAGTAGCTAACCTCATGGCATGGATGCCCTATTTCTTCTCTTATATGCACTAATCGTGGTGCCTGGGAGTGGCGGATAGAGTCGACTTAAGTCCAATCAGCTGCTTTGGAAGGAGGAAAAAAAGAAAAAACGGAAAGTAGCAACCATTAATTCAATAGCTGGTCGAAAAAAGAGCAGAAGAAAACAAGAAAACAACAAAATAGAAAGAACTATGAAGTATAATAAATGCAACATGACACGCATGCGAAAAACGATCTGAATCTCTCAAATGGCTTGATGCGAATATAAACCACGAATAGCGTATTAGGATGCTCGCAGCTACGTTTGTATTGCACCTG
Source organism: Closterium sp. Naga37s-1 (assembly GCA_947471745.1). Taxonomy (NCBI): domain Eukaryota; kingdom Viridiplantae; phylum Streptophyta; class Zygnematophyceae; order Desmidiales; family Closteriaceae; genus Closterium; species Closterium sp. Naga37s-1. The sequence goes on along the minus strand of CANJKZ010001093.1, from coordinate 3,170,084 downwards.
CAAGCGAAAGAACCAACAGCCATAGATTAAATGATTTCAGACAGCTTACTCGCTCTACAGCTTCCCTGCGTCAGAAATTCGAAACTGGAAAGAAGATCGGAATTCAAATATAGTCGGCTTATGAGCCTCAGCATGACGGCTCGTGCTATCTTCCTCAACACTGTTCCGTTCCGAGATACTCTCAAAAAGCATCAATAACAACCATAGAACAGGAAGAATCGAGGAAAATAATTCAGATCTGCAGTGGTCGGAGGAAAAGGAGGAGGGGATAAGCGCAAGGGTTACAGAGAAGGCGGAAAAACGTGGGGGTTAGGTTAGGGGGAAGTTCGGTTGAGCGGAGTGGATTGTGCCCCTCGATATTTGGTTCAAGCTGCAATTACAGTACAAGAGTTTAGTTATATTTGAACGTTTAAGCATTTCTTGCTGCTGAGTTGAAACTACCATAACCTTCTAACAAAGTCAGAGAACCTGATTCAAATGGAAGGGGTGCGTTTCAAACGGAGGTGGAACGGGTCAGGGCATTCGAGACACAAAAATCTGTACACTGTATAGAGCCGCGCAATCTCGAGGGGGAACTGGCTGGGAGTTCAAACTTCAAAGGACGAACTGAGGGAGAACCAAGCGGTTTCGCGGAACGGAACGCGCATGAAAGGGACCAACCTGTCAGGTCAGGTGCATGCTAGCTCTTCAGAAATCGGGAAGACCCGTCGAAGAGACAGCCGGAGGACAGTCACGGAACAGAACAGAACTGGCTCGGCGGGATGTGGGGAAATGGGGAGATTGGCGGGAGGGAGTCAAGGGGAGCTTGGCTCGGAATCTCGGCTCGGATTGAAGAGCGAGCTACAGTAACTGTGAGTAAACCTTGCTGCAAGACAACAGCGTGCACTGTACTGCTGACGCGACACAAGGGCAAGATTGCCTTGTCACCTTCTGCAACTGGCACGACAAGCTGACAGTGTGAACAAGAATCGATGAGGGAGACCAGATCGAGCCATAAGCTGCTGCCATTTGCGTGATGTTCCCAAGGTCTGGTCTCCATCAACCGAGGGTTAACCATTCTAAACGAGCGAAAACACTGAAAAGTCTCGCTGATGCACACCAATTCCATACCAACTAGGAGCTGGCGGGATAATCAGATCCACGAGGTGTTTGTTCAGAAACAACAGCGTACGCACCTAGACATGCATCGCAACAAATGGCCTGATACCTCACATATTTCTGTTATTTCAATTGTTAACTATCAATTTCCACTCCAAAGTGAGAATTACTTTTCCCAGGAATCTCATTTTGTGTAATGTGCCAGGCGTTAAGCCTGCGTCTTGAACAGACCACCTCGAATGATTGACAAGACGGTGCTCTGTATGTATAGAACCAATTGGTCCATACAATAAAAAATAATACACGCCCAGCCGTAGAAGAGCAAAGAAACATTTTCTTAATTGCAATGGATATGTTTTTATTCTCATTTAGTGCAACCAGTACACATCCACCATTTTCAATCAACCGACATACAAATGAGCTGCAATATTCATTTACCGCTTGCCACCGGCCGTGGTATGCACATACACAGGCACCTGAGCCATGATGCGAACCGTCAGCGGCAACACCACAGGCTGCAACACCCCCCTTCCCCCCCCCTCCCCCTCCCCTCCCCCCCCCTCCCCTCACTCCCCCGCCCTCATTTACCATTTCCAAGTATGCACACAATTTTCGGTCAGCCAACGTACAGACGAACCCCAATAGCCATCATCTGCTTGTCACCGCCCGTGGTATGCACATACACAGGCACCTGAGACATGACACGGAGAGTAAGGGACAACACCACAGGCTGCAACACCCCGTCTCCTCCCCCACCCACCATCTTCAATCAGCCAACATACAAGCGAGCCCCAATGTCCATCAGCTGCTTGCCACCCCCTGTGGTATGCACAAACACAGGCACCTGAGCCATGATGCGAAGCGTCAGCGGCAAAACCACAGGTTGCAACACTCCCCCCCCCCCCCCCTCATCCACCATTTCCAACTATGCAGTCCATTTTCGGTCAGCCAACGTACAAGCGAGCCCCAATGTCCATCAGCTGCTTGCCACCCCCTGTGGTATGCACAAACACAGGCACCTGAGCCATGACACGGAGAGTCAGCGGCAGCACCACAGGCTGCAGCACACCCCCTTCTCCCTCGTCCCCCACTCCCGCTGCTGCCAGCGCTCCATCAACCAGCAAGATACTGTCATCCTCGTTATAAGTACCACCTCCTCCACCGTCTGCGTCATCATCTCCTTCAAGCAAATCAGGCGAGATGCTACGGGCAAGGTCATCTGCAGCCAGGCCTGAAATTCCAGTAGAATTCTCCGAACCCCCACTTGCCACAGCACGGCCGCTTCTCTCCTCGTTATCACTGCTACTACCGATTGTATCCCCGCCGTTCTTCTGAACCAACGCTGCTGGCGAAATCAGATGGGCCAAATCATCTGCTGGTAGATCTGCCACCGCCGCTGCTGCTCTGCACTCTGCAGCAGTTCCAGCCGTGCCGTTCCGAGCCTGGTCTTTCCGAACCTTTCCGTTCCGAGCCTTGGAGTTAGCCTCGGAAGGACGAGGCTTGGCGCTAATGATGACAGTGCTAGTGGCAGCGACCCATTGGCACGTGGTGTTGGGGATAGAGTTGAAGTGGATGGGTCGTTCCATCTGCACAGACAGGAGGGAGGAGGGGAGAAGAGAGGAGGGGAGAAGAGAGGAGGGGAGAAGAGAGCACGGCGGGGCAGAGAGCATGGCGGGGCAGAGAGGGAGGGAAGAAGCGAGGGAGGGAGCACGGCAATGAGCTTAAGCACCCAAGCTGGAGCACCATTGGCAGGTGGTGTTGGGAATTGGGATGACATGAATGGGTCACTCCATCTGTAGGGTGTGGAAGGAGGAGAAAAAAGGCAGGGCATGAAGGGAGGGAGGGAGCGTGGAAAAGAATAACAATTGAGATAAATAACCATTGGCAGGTAGAGATGACGCGAATGGGAGGCCTCATCTGCACAGTGGGGAGGGGGGAGAAGAACAGGCAGCAAGCTCACCACAAAGCGTTCAATGTAGACGTTCATGTAGCGCGGCCCGATGTTCACCACCCAGGCATTGGAAAGGCACCCCTGGGTGCGGCGCAGCAGCAGGCACAGGAACAGCCTCTCGCTCGCCTCCTGCTTGCATCTACCCTTCCAGTAAACACCCGGCATCTACTCACCCCAAAGCGTTCGATGTAGACGTTCATGTAACGCGGCCCGATTGCCGTCACCCATGCGTTGGAAAGGCACCCCTGGGTGCGGCGCAGCAGCAGGCACAGGAACAGCCGCTCGCTCGCCTCTTGCGCGTATCGGGCGGCGAGCTTCCTCTCGTTGCACCGCGTCGCCACGTCAGCAACGGTGTCGGCGGGCGGCATCGCTCGTTCCTTGTGCACCAGCTGGCACTCGTGCCGCACTGCGGTTACCAGCTCGCGACGTAACAGGCTCTTCTTGTCTTCATTCGCCCCTCCTCCTCCTCTCCCTCCCTTTCCTCCTCCCCGTCCTCTCCCTCCCCGTCTCCCTCCTCTCCCTCCTCTCCCTCCTGTCCCTCCTCTCCCACCTCGCCCTCCCTGCATACCCTCCTCCCCTGCAAACTCTCCCCTCCCTTCTCCCTTCCCCTCTCCTCCACTCCCTCCACTCCCTCCACTCCCTCCACTCCTTCCACACCCTGCCAGCAGCCCCAGCGGATCCCCCACAGCAGTGAGCACCCTACCTCCAGCCGCTATCCCAGTCAGCTTCCTAAGCAGCGTAACGTTGACATCACCACTCACATCATGCCTATTCCCTCCTGCTCCTTCTGCTCCACCCCTCTCTCCTTTCTCACTTGTCGCCCCACCTGCTTCTCCTGCTTCTCCTGCTTCTCCTGCTTCTCCTGCTTCTCCTGCTTCTCCTGCTTCTCCTGCTCCCCTTCCTGCACCCAATCCCTTCTTCTCCCACTTCACACTGCTGCTCAGCCCCATCCTCGCTATAAGCCTCTCCTCTGCCGCCAGCGCGGCCGCCAGCTGGCGGTGCACGATGACGTCAGCGTAGCGGCGGATCGGGGAGGTGAAATGCGTGTATAGGTCGAGAGCGAGCCCGTAATGAGACGTCCACTCGCCTTCTCCACCAGATATACCTGCTTTCCCACCAGAACTACCTCCCACAGATATACCTCCCCCGAATCTACCTCCACCAGACCTACCCCCCCTGCCAGACCTGCCTCCCCCAGATCTACCTCCCCCAGATCTACCTCCCCGAAATCCACCACCCCTGAAAAACCCATCATTGTCGTCCCCACCACATGCACAATCCCCACCATTATCCCCATCATCACCATCATCACCATCACCATCATTCCCACCCCACTGTCCTCGGCAGAAGTACTGAGCCAGCTGCATGGGTTTAGTCGCCATCAGCAGCAGCAGCGCTTTCTCCCCTGGATCCTCCACCGCCCGCCCCACCTCGTTAAGTATTTCACTCAGCACTTTGGACGGTATCACTCCATCCATGCCACCCCCGGCTCCCTCCGTCTCCCCTTCTGTTTCCTCCTCCAAACCTCCTGGCCCTTTTCCCCCGCCTGTACCCGCTATAAGCTGCTTCAGTTCTGGGCACTCTCGCACCAATTTTTTGCAAAACTCTGCTGAGAGCACGCCCTGCTGGCAGGCGAAGCGCAGGAAATCGCCCATCTTCTTGGCGTTGGGAGGGGGGTGGCGCCTGCACGGGGCAACGGGGCAGGGGGCACAGGGGGGAAGGGGAAAGAGGAGAGTGCCAGCACATGAAACCTGCTAAGTGCACGCCCTGCTGGCAGGCAAAGTGCAGAAAATCGCCCATCTTCTTGGCGTTGGGAGGGGCGTGGCGCCTGCACGGGGGCACGAGGCATGGGGCACAGTGTGGGGGGAAAGCGGAGGAGAGATGATAATGATTATATGTGGAAGGCAAATGAACTCTGCAGAGAGCACACCCTGCTGGCAGGCGAAGCGCAGGAAATCGCCCATCTTCTTGGCGTTACTAGGGGGGTGGCGCCTGCATGGGGCAACGGGGCAGGGGGAACAGGGGGAAAGGGGAAAGGGGAAAGGGGAAAGGGGAGAGTGCCGGCACATGAAACCTGCTGACAACACACCCTGCTGGCAGGCGAAGCGCAGGAAGTCGCCCATCTTTTTGGCGTTCGGAGGGGGGTGGCGCCTGCACGGGGCATGAGACACGGGGCACAGGGTGGGAAAGGAGCAGGAGTGTTGACAACGATGATGTGGGAGGCACACGAAGCCTGCTGACAGCACACCCTGCTGACAGCACACCCTACTGACAGCACACCCTGCTGGCATGCGAAGCGAAGAAAGGCGCCCATCTTCTTGGCGTTCGGAGGGGGGTGGCGCCTGCACAGGGCACGGGCACGGGGCACAGAGCATGGGGAGAAGTCACAGGAGAGATGACGATGTGGTAAGGCATGAAACCCTGCAGGGAGCACGCCTGTGGACGGTACCTGAGCAGGGCATGGGAAGGGAAGGCTCGAGATATGATATTAACAATGGTAATGTTGGCCAGCAGCATCAGCTCCTCCACCACCAGATGGTCCGCTGCTGTTGTCGCTGGTGATTTTTATATTTCAGGTTAAGGGACAAGGTGTATTGGACAATACCTGAGCAGTGCACTGCATCAGAGGGGAAGGCTCGAGATATAATGTTGGCGACGGCGGTGTTGGCCAATAGCATCAGCTCCTCCACCAGATGGTTCGCTGCTGCTGTGTTTAAGGTTTCTTATTTAAGGATGCTGTGTTTAAGGTTTCTTGTTTAAGGATGCTGTGTTTAAGTAAGAGGCCAACTGGACATTACCTGAGCAGTGCATCGGAAGGAAAGGCTCGAGATATAATGTTGGCGACGGTGGTATTGGCCAGCAGCATCAGCTCCTCCACCAGGTGGTTCGCTGTTGCAGTTGGAAGTTTCATATTTGAAGGAGAGAAGGCCTACTGGACAGTACCTGAGCAGAGCATCGGAAGGGAAGGCGCGAGAAATGATATTCGCCACGGTGGTGTTGGCCAGAAGCATGAGCTCCTCCACCAGATGATTTGCTGCTGCTGTTGCCGGCGCCACTGCTGCACCCACAGGCCTCCACTTATTACCATTGCTACCGCCACCGCTGCTGCTGGTGCTGGTGTTGGTGTTGGTGTTGGTGTTGTTGGTGTTGTTACCCACGCCCACATCCCCAATGCCCCCCAGCTCCTCCTCCCCCTCCTCCCCTTCCTCTGCATCAAAGGAGAACCTCAGTTTGGATGTCTGCAGCTGCATGAGCGCACCCCTCTCCTCCCTTGCCCGTCTCAGGCTCTGCGCCATACGGTGCAGCGCCAGCACGTCTCCAATCACATCGTGCCACCTGTGGCCTCCGTATACGACCGGCCGCCAGTCCTCGTTCACTCTGCCGTCCAGCTTCCCCACCCCTCCACCGCCTCCTCCCCCTCCGCCCCCTCCGCCTCCTCCGCCCTCTCCGTCCCCTCCTCTGCTCCCCGCCCCCTCACTCCCCCCTTCACTCACACTCCCAATCCCACTCTCATCATCCCCCTCCTCCCTCACCTCCTTCCCCTTCTTCCCCTCTCCCCCTCCCCGCCCCCACCCTGCCACCTCCTCCCCTCCCCCAAACCTCCCATCAATCATCTCCTGCGCATGCCCATACGCCAGCTGGACACACGGACGAATCACAGACCTTCCCGCCCACTGCCGCCTCACCTCCCCCGTTACAGTCACATCCCACACCACCGAAAACGCCAGCCTGTCAACCCCCGGCTGTAGCGAGCAGAGGTCCTCGCACAGCGGGCGGGGGAGCATCGGCATGGCCTGCTGGATTAGATACACTGTCGTGCACCGCCGGGCGGCTTCGGCATCTAGTGCGGATCCGGGCGGTATGAAGTATGACACGTCAGCAATGTGAACTCCAACTTGGTACAACTCCTCCTCCTCCTCCTCTTCTTCCTCCTCTGCCTCCTCCTCACCCTCCTTCACACATTTCACCGCCCCCTTCCCCTTCTCCCCCTCTCCCTGCTCCTGCTCCCCCTTCCCCTTCCCCTTCCCCTTCCCCTTCCCCTTCCCTTTTTTCTTCCCCTTTGCCCCCCCAGCCTTTATCCTCGTTATAGACAGAGCATCATCCAGGTCTCGAGCAGTGGGCGGGTCTATAGTGATCACGCGCGTGCCCCTAAAGTCCCTGCGAACTGCTATCTCCTCTGCAGGAATCTTCCACCCACTGCTGCTGCTGCCGCCAATGCTGCTGCTGCCCCCCTTGCTGCCGCTGCTGCCACTGCCCCCGGCCACGCCACTACTGCTTACACCCTCGTTAGTAGCACCCTCGCTACTATCACCACACTTACCATCATTATCACCCCTCGTCCCACCAGCCCCACAAGGCAACTCTGCTAATACTTCCGGCGAAAAATCCGCCCCATGGATTCCAAACTGGGCCAGAATCGCCCTCGTTTCAGTCTCAGCGTCCCCTGCCGGCCCCAGGCTCTGTGTGACTATACCGAAGGGCAGAAACTGGCCTGCAGACCAGCGGGATAGCCTGGCGGCTACTAGCATCTGCCTCACCTCCGCTGCTGCTGCAACAGCCGCTGCCGCCTCATCTGCGGCTGCTACTGACGCCGCTACAGCTGTCTCCGCTACAGTCACACTCGCTACAGGCTCAGTCGCATCAGCCCCGGTCGCATCCGTAGCATCAGCAGCGACAGAAGCAACCTCTTCTATCGGTGCCAGGCTAGGGCCGCTCTTATTGGTCCTCCTCCTGTCGGCCTTCTGACGCGTGTCAGAGACTAAGGAGGCTGCTAAGACGAGGTCTTTAATCTCCTTGGGTAGAGTACTAATTCGGATTAGCATGCGGGGGAACCGAGGGTCCACTGGAGTGAACGTGACTATACCGAAGTCTGCAAAACTTGGCACTGGCAACGCTGATTGCACTTCGTTCCCTGTGCTAGCTGTGCTGACTCCGATACTGTCACTGCTGCTACCAGCAACAGCAGCAGCAGCAGCCGCAGCAGCAGCAGCCGCAGGAGCAGGAGCGTCAACAGGAAAAGCACTAGCAGGGGCAGTATGAGCACCAACAACAGAATCCTTCAATTCAACAGCAGAGGAAGACGGTTCCCTATCACCAGCTTCCATAGAGAGGAATACCGCTTCCTCCTCTCCAACCACTTCCCCCTCCTCTAGATCCACTTCCCCCTCCTCTAGAACCACTTCCCCCTCCTCTTCCCCCTCCTCTTCCCCAACCACCTCCCCTTCTTCCAGAACCATTCCCCCCTCTTCCTCTTCTCCAATCACCTCCCCCTCTTCAATCTCATCACCTCCACTAGTAACCCCGCTCCCATTCACCTTCGCATTCCCCCCCATTGCCGCCTGCTGCCCTTGCTGCTCCTGCTGTTGCTCCTTCTCTTGCTGCTGCTGCTTCTGCTGCCCCTGCTGCCCCTGCTTCTCCTGCTTCCGCTGCTGCTTCTCCCCCACTCGCTTCTTCCTCTCCACAGCCCGTCGCCTCTGCCTCTCCTTCTCCATCTGCGCCCCTGCAGCTGGCAGCAGCTCCAGCCGCCCCACCACCGCCTCTCTCCGCGCCGACCAATGAACAATCGCCACCACACGCCCCGTCAGCCGCAGATCCGGATCCCCCCTCACTGCCCGCGCCAGCCTCTCTATTGCCTCCGCCTTTCCCCCCTGCCTACTCCCCTCATCTCTCTCCCCTCCTCCCCCTCTCCCCCCTCCTCCCCCTCCTCTCCCTCCTCTCCCTGCCTCAACTCCAGTCGCTGCACCAGTGCTTGGCGCGCAGTGAGTGTTCAGAGAGCCATTCTCTTCCTGTGTGGCGCCTATCTGTGGGTCACTGGGTTCCAGTGACGGAGGGTCTACCTCCACTGCGACTGTGTCTCCTTCAACCTGCAGGCACGGAGGCACAGAGGGGTGAGGGTGAATGAGTTTTGCGAATCCGTGCATCGCCGGGTTCCAGTGACGGAGGGACTACTTCCACTGCGACTGTGTCGCCTTCAACCTGCAGGCACGGAGGTATAGAAAGATACAAGTGTTCAAAGAGCCATTCTCTTCCTGTGTGGCGCCTATCTGTGGATCACTGAGTTCCAGTGACAGAGGGTCTACCTCCACTGCGACTGTGTCTCCTTCAACCTGCAGGCACGGAGGTATAGAAAGATACAAGTGTTCAAAGAGCCATTCTCTTCCTGTGTGGCGCCTATCTGTGGGTCACTGGGTTCCAGTGACGGAGGGTCTACCTCCACTGCGACTGTGTCTCCTTCAACCTGCAGGCACGGAGGCACAGAGGAGTGAGGGTGAATGAGTTTTGCGAATCCGTGCATCGCCGGGTTCCAGTGACGGAGGGACTACTTCCACTGCGACTGTGTCGCCTTCAACCTGCAGGCACGGAGGTATAGAAAGATACAAGTGTTCAAAGAACCATTCTCTTCCTGTGTGGCGCCTATCTGTGGATCACTGAGTTCCAGTGACAGAGGGTCTACCTCCACTGCGACTGTGTCTCCTTCAACCTGCAGGCACGGAGGTATAGAAAGATACAAGTGTTCAAAGAGCCATTCTCTTCCTGAGTGGCGCCTATCTGTGGATGACTGGGTTCCAGCGACAGAGGGTCTACCTCCACTGCCACTGTGTCTCCTTCAACCTGCAGGCACGGAGGCACAGAGGCGCAGACACGTCAGCATCATTTGACTCAATTTGACTCGATGGACAGGAAACACAGAAATGAAAAAGGCTGAGTTTTTACAGCGTCTTAGCATAAGACGGAAAAAAACACTACAGATTAAAGGTCGATTCCATTGAATGGATTGCGCACCGAAAGGGGAAGCGCCGGAATTGGATGAAAGAAAATCAAAACTTTCGAAAGAAACTTACCGCTCGATTCTGTGCCTTGAGACCATAAATCAGGACATCCCGAGGAACTCCCTCTATAGTCACATACGCCTGAAGGGAAAGCAAGAAACAGCAACGCATGATTAGTGTGCAGAACTCCCTTCACAGTCACATATGCCTCGAGGAACACCACGGTACCTAATCAAAGCACGAGCAAAGATGCATCACAGAAGGCACCGAAGAAACAACAAAAGACTCCCGAGTCAACTGAATAAATGTTTTTATCTTACACTACCCAGAGCAGCACACAGAGCGCACTGCGAGCGATGGAGCAAACTTTTGGGCTGACTTTCAACCGCAAATGTTGCTTTCACAATTGTTGACAGACAAGATGGGTAGCGATACCATCGCAGACAAGGAGGACTCACCTCAAATCGATTCCGTGCGTTGACCCTGAATGATGCAGCAAAAAGGGTGCCGTCCTGCAGAAGTGGAAAAAGAACAGAAGCGAACGAGAATTAACATGATAAGGTTGCAGCAAAAGAAAACAAAAGAAGGGCAGTATTGGAAAAGCAGGAAAATGGAACGAGCATCGACGGATGCGGGCACAAGAACACGTGAAGGTTAAATAATGCAGACCAAATGACCAGTCTCAGGTAAAGGTTCACACACGACAGACGTACCTGGATCCTCTGCTTGGCAACTTCAAGCGGCAAGTGCGGGGCGAAGCACCCCCTGAAACCCTTCTCCTTCCCCCTGTCCTCGCTATTGCCAGCCCCAATAAACGCCTGAGCTGTCCGATCTGAACCACAGGTCCTCGCATCCCAACGAGTGGGCGACAAAGAACCCCACTCAACCGAAACAGATGACTTTTGGGTTGAATCACCCCACTCCACCGAGACAGATGACTTTGGAACCGAATCAAAAGCCTCCGAGCCTCCCTCTGCATTCATGGATGCTGCATCCCCCCAACCAGTTGGTGGAGGAGTCTTAAACCCTAAGCCAGTGCCATCCCTGCCATTGTTGATTGAGGGACCAGCACTGCCAACTCTTTGCTGCTTGTCGGTCCCACTTCCACTCTCTCGCTGCTGCTGCTGCTGCTGCTGCTGCTGCTGCTGCTGCTTCTTCTCCTTCTGCCTCTCTCTCTTCTGCTTTTTTTTCTCCTGCTTCTCCTTTTCCTTCCTCTCCGCCTCGTTTTGCCCCTCCCCTGCGTGCGCCACTGGATCTGTCAGGTTTCCAGGTCCAGGAGCCTGCTTTGACGAAATCACAGCTCCAGGAGCCTGCTTTGACGGAATCCCAGGTCCGGGAGCCTGCTTTGACGGAATCCCAGCTCCAGGAGCTTGCTTTGACGGAATCAGCTCTGGATTTGACTGAACCAGTTCTGATACTGACGGAATCGACTCTGGTTTGGACGGTGTAGTTTCATCAGAAGCTTCCTTTCCTACTCCGGCTTCTTCCTTTGCTTGCTTCTCCTGCATCTTCTTCTCTTTCTTCTCTCTCTTCTTCTCCTTCCTCCGTGCCGCCTTCTCCTCTGCAGCTTCCGAAGTTTCAGCCTTTTGAGGCGCCTTAGTTTCGATTGCGTCTTTCGCTACTGCTGCTGCTTCCTCCGCCTGCTTCTCCTGCATCCTCTTCATCATCTCCTTCTTCTCTTTCTTTTTCTTCTTCCGCGCCGCGTTATCCTCCTCTGCAGCTTCCGTGAATTCAGACTTTTGAGGCACCGTAAAAACCGCCGCTTTAACCCCCTCTGCAGCGTCCGAAGATTCAGCCACTACAGCTGGCCTTTCAGCTTCTGCGGCTCGCTGCTGCTGCTCAATTGCTTCCTTCCCCACTCCGGCTGCTTCCTCTGCCTGCTTCTCCTGCATCTGCTTCATCATCTCCTTCTTCTCTTTCTGCCTCTCTCTCTTCTTCCTCTTCCGCGCAGCCTTATCCTCCTCTACAGCTTCCGCAAATTCAGCATTTTGAGGCGTCTTAAAAGTCGCCGCCTTGTCCTCCTCTGCAGTGTCCGTCGATTCAGCCAATACAGCTGGCTTTTCAGCTTCTGCGGCTCGCTGCTGCTGCTCAATTGCTTCCATCCCCACTCCGGCTGCATCCCCCGCCTGCTTCTCTTGCATCATCTTCATCATCTCCTTCTTCTCTTTCTGCCTCTCTTTCTTCTTCCTCTTCCGCGCCGCCTTATCCTCCTCCGCAGATTGCGATCCTGCACCTCCCGATCCTGCACCTCCCAATCCTGCACCTCCCGATCCTGCACCTCCCGATCCTGCACCTCCCAATCCTGCACCTCCCGATCCTGCACCTCCCGATCCTGCACCTCCCGAAGTGACCACTACAACTCGCTTCGCCGTTGCGATAATAGAAGAAGCTGCTACACGTGTCGTCACAGTATCGGGGTTGACTATAACGGCGGATTCGGGAACCCCCGCGCTCATATTAGTAGCCATCGATGCAAGCGGCTGCGTGTCGTTATTAGCAGATGTAGTTTGGGTTCCTAACTGCACGTTGTTCCCTTCCTTTCCGCCTCTCCCCCTCCCTCGGCCCCTCCCCCGGTTTCCTCCCCCGCCATCTCCCCTGCCTGCACCCGCCTCTACTCCCCCATGTCCATGTCCGAATCCCCCTCGCCTTCCGCCAACCCCCCCGCTCCTTCCGCCGAATCCACCTCCCCTTCCCCCAGATCCGCGAAATCCCCCCCGACCACCCCTTCCCCGTGCTCCGCGCCCAAATCCCTCTCCCCCCGCGTTCCCCTCGCCGTGACCGCCGTCCATTGCCGATCAGGTTGCGGAAAACCACCGACTCAGAGCAGGCTCGACAATTGCGAAGCTAAAAACTTGATTCACTTTTAAGAAATTCTCGAAAGCTTGCAATTTGATATACAGCGAAGGGTATAGCGGAGCCTACGACGTTGAAAAGCTCCCGTTAGAGAAGAAATCTCTGCAAAAACTCAGCTCCGTGAATCCCAAAACTCCTAGGCAAGATTGATACCTCTCTACCGGCTCAGCAAGAGCAACAGCAAGCAAGATCGCTCCTTCCTACTGGTAAACTGGAAAATCGGTCCCGCCTCAATAAAAAACGAGGGTCGACCGAAAAGTTCGTCCAAATGAACGACGAATGCGAGATGAAAAGACAGGAAATGGTGGAACAAGGAAAGCAGAGGTAATGAAGGCAATTAGATTCTTTTTCGAGAAGGTGTGACTTCTCGGTTGCTAGTTGCTTGGCGGCTGGGGATTTCTTGGTGACTGAATCTGCTTGCGAGGGACAACTTGCCTGACTGAATTGTGGAGAAACCAAGGGCATGGCGTGGCGGATCATGGAATGCTGGTTGTCGAAACTAGCGAAGATATTGACAAAGGTTTAGGACTTGCGAAGAGTGCGCGAAGCGAGTTACCGGGAAGGATTTGGAAATTCAGCGGATAGGATGGAATGATGTGGTGCCAATGCGATTGGCCACGTATGTTCCAATCACCACTCTTGGTCAGTGTAACGCGCCAGCCAGGCTCTCTGCGAGATCTGCGAGACTCGCGGTTAGTTTCCGCGTTTTCCTGGTTACACAACGGTTCTGGAAACACCGCCTTGTAGCAACACTTTGGGTCGATCGCAACGAAAGTCTGGCCTGGCTGGCTAGATTCACGAAGTCCTTATGCCTTACAGATGAACGGCCCTCCGCCAAGCAAGCCGTCGCACACACCGCGTTCCAAAATAGTCGTACAGTAACCGCCAGAGCTATCGTCGTAGCAGCTCACCAAATCCCGTTCCAATACTTCACTACGATAATATTATTGACACCGACGAGGACTCATCGTAGTACGATGGGGCTGCAAGTTTTGACAAGTCTCAAAAGTCCACATCCGTTCCTATAATTCTCTACGATAGTGTATCTACACCGACGACGACTCATCGTAGTACGATGACGCTGCAATATTATTGAGAAGTCTCAAAAGTCCCGTTCCTAAGTTCAATACAATAGTACCGACGCGACGCCGACGATGACTCATCCTTGTACCGCGACGAGTTTTGAGAAGTCTCAAGGTTAGGACTATCGTCGTAGCAGCTCACCATATCCCGTTCATATTATTCATTACGATAGTACCGACGCCGAAGATGACTCATCGTAGTGCGATGGCGCTGCGGCTGTGTTTTGATTAAGTCTCAAAAGTCCACATCCCGTTCCTATAATTCACTACGATAGTACCGACGCGACGCCGACGATGACTCATCGTAGTGCGATGGCGCGGCGGCTGTCATGCTCGACTCGCGCTCATAACTCGCATCAGAAATCACGAGTGCAGCTCCGTAAGATCCCAAAGCAAGCGTTCCGTTCTTCCATCCCTGTCATTCCACGATTCTCCTTCCGCGTCTGTGCTTCCACGGTAGTACTCGACCATCCTTGCGTTTTGAAACGCCTCACGACTCCTTCCGCGTCTGCGCTGGTAGTATCGACCATCCTTCCACTCAGCGGACAAGCTGTCCTTCATTCTCCCGCGTCTGTGCTTGTACGACTACTCGACCATCCTTCCACTGTCCTTCATCTCCCGGCTCCAATAAAGAGCGTGTGATACGCCGGAGGGCCAACTTACTCACATTTGCAAGGGCAACTTATTTGGCTCCTCTTCCGCCGGCTTTTCTGCCGCCTCTTCCGCCGCCTCTTCCGCCGCCTGTTTCGCGGTACCCCCATCAACATGAGGTCGATGCGCGCCTCTCCCGCCGGACTCCTGCTGCTCGCCATTGCCCTCATCTGTGGTCAGTCCGCCTTCTCTCATTTCTGCTCATCAGACTGCTGCTCTCTCATCGTTGCCTTCTCTCATCGCCTGTCAGCCCGCTTCTCTCTCATTGGCTTCTCTCTCATTGCCTTCTCTCTCATTGTCTTCTCTCTCATTGCCTGCTCTCTCATTGGCTTCTCTCTCATTGCCTTCTCTCTCATTGTCTTCTCTCTCATTGCCTGCTCTCTCATTGGCTTCTCTCTCATTGCCTTCTCTCTCATTGTCTTCTCTCTCATTGCCTTCTCTCTCATTGCCTTCTCTCTCATTGGCTTCTCTCTCATTGCCTTCTCTCTCATTGTCTTCTCTCTCAGTGTCTTCTCTCTCATTGCCTTCTCTCTCATTGTCTTCTCTCTCATTGTCTTCTCTCTCATTGCCTTCTCTCTCATTGCCTTCTCTCTCATTGCCTTCTCTCTCATTGACTTCTCTCTCATTGCCTTCTCTCTTATGTCTGCAATGTCACCCATCTGCAATCCCTTCCTCCTCTCAAAACCTTTTATAGCGAGCAGCTAGGTCAATGCAAGGATTGCGCTAGAGACCACCGACAGCACCGGCAGCACGGACAGCACCGGGAGCACCACCAGCAGCAGCACCGCCGGCGGCAGCATCGTTGACGGCACCCCTAGCCCCACTCCCAGTACCACTGTGGACAGCAGCACTCGCAGTACCACTATTGATAGCAGCACTCCCAGTACCCGCGGTGGCGGTTCCAAGCCACAGTTTACCACAACCGTGGCTGTGGGCAAGGCTCGGCTTAGCTTCGGCAGCCAGCGCTGCGTGGCCGTGCCGAAAAAGGCGAGAGGGAAGAGCGCACAGGTGTGGTGGAACGGGTCGAGCAGCAAGGCGAAAGGCTTTGCTTGCTCGCAGATCAAGTTCTTTGGGACGGGTGGCTGCCACGGCAGGGAGGTGGATAGCATGGTCAACCCGGGCTCTGCTACTGCCAAGTGAGTGGTGTGGTGGGGGTCTTTGTTTGGTTGTATGGCCGTGTGTGAGGCACGGCGAGATAACACGAGCAGTGGATAAGTTTGGGAGGGGAAGGGAGAGGCAGGGAGGGGAGGGGAGGGGAAGGGAAGGGAGGGGCAGGGATGGGAGGGGAGGGGGAGGGCGGGGAAGCGAGGGAACAGAATAAGCACAGCAGGCAAGACATCATCTCTTGTGCTTCCTCTTGCCACGCCACCCCCTTTCAGGTTCCCAAGCAACAAGAAGACGCTCAGCAAGTGGGCGTCAGTGGCCTCTGTTCTCTGCACCGATGCTGCCTGTGACGCGCTGGGCTGTCAACCCGGTGGCAAATGCGTGGTTGATGAGAATGGCGAGCGCTTCTGCCAGTGGGGTGAGTGTTCAGGCGCCTCAAGATTGCCTTCCCTCCTTGGCGTCTGTCTTGTGGGTTGATGCTGCCTGTGACGCGCTGGGCTGTCAACCCGGTGGCAAATGCATGGGGTGAGTGAGGTCCTCTCTCCTCTGATTCATGCTTTCTCGCAGCCTTCTCTCTCTGAGTCGACTCAGAAATAGACTCGTCACTGCAAGTGGGGTGAGTGAGCATGGTTTTCCCACTTTTCCACTCTCGCAACTCAGCTCAGCCATTCATATATCAACCCCGTGCCATCCAACCAGCCCCATTCTTCATGCTTTTTTACATATTTCGAGGCCACCGCTTAGTGCCAACTTTTTCAGCCTCATGCTCCCAACCCATGAGAGTGAGAGTGCATGATTTTTGTCTTCGTGCCAGCCTTCCTCCTTTCCCTCTCGTTTCTTTGGAGCCTCACTCCTCCACCAGCATTCCTGCACACCTTTAGTCCTGAATTCTCATTTTCGGGTTCCCAAACAGCTCGTTTCTTTGGAGCCTCACTCCTCCACCATCATTCTCCAGACCCACCGCACTCGCACTTGCTCCTCCCTCTCCCTCGCATTTTGCCTTCCTCACCCTCACCCTGTGCCGCCTGCCCCTCTGGTGCCCCAAACCGCATTGCACCCATCCCCACCGCTCAGACTCACCCTGTGGTGCCTGCCCCTCTGGAGCCACCTGCAAAACCGTGCCTGCGACTTCAGAGCCTTCAGTGCAGGTGCCTTACTGCGCATGCGCTCAAGTACCACACTGCACCCATCCCGACCCCGCCCCACCCTGCAGACTCGCCCTGTGGCGCCTGCCCCACTGGAGCAACCTGCAAGACCGTGCCTGTGAGTGACAACAGTGGGGTGCAGGTGCCTTACTGCGCGTGCCCTCAAGGCTATGGGATAACCGCGACCAAGTGTGTTAAGGGTGAGATTGTTTGACGTTTACTCGCTCTACTCTCCACCCTCTCCTCTTCGCATTCTCCCCACTCTCCTCTCTTAACAATACTCGCCGCACTCCCCTCTCGCCCCACTCCCTCCTCTCCCCCCTCGCCCCACTCCCTCCTCTCTCCTCTCGCCCCACCCTCTCCTCTCCCCGACACGTCCCACTCTTTCTTCCACTTTTCTCACTCTGCCATGTTGGGTGAACAGATGCTGCTGCTTAAAGTTGATGGTAATGCATGCATGATTGTTGATGGTATATGCGCGCAAATGAGCAACGCGCTGAGTCCTTCCCTGTCCCACTCTTTCTCAGGTGGGGCTTCCAACGTCGGTCCTTACAGCTACACAGTCATCGCAAATCGAACAGCCAATGACAACTCTTCTCGACCCCTCACATTCCGCTTTAACCTGAATAGCTGCACCCAGATGCCGGAAGCACTGGCTAGGGTGGGCGCAACAGTGTATGGTGTTGTGAACACCGATGATGCTCCAAGTTTCTCCAGCTGCAAAGTCTAAAACGACAATTGTGAAGGCGCTAGTATTGGCGAACTTTATATTCCTGGACCCGTTCCGTTGTTTCGTGCAAGTTATGCACTGTAAGTGATTGACCTTTTTCCGCCCTCTCCTCGCACTCGCACAACTTCTCCACTTCCCTTTTTGAACCAATCACCAAATACAAACATTTTCTGTCATCTTATCTTACCCTTTCTTTGTCCTCCCATTGTTACCAACAACCAGGGACATGCCATATACGTTTCCATTCCGCTCAATCTGGTGCACTCATCGGTAGGATGACTAGGACAGCTGGATTGCTTGGCTGTGCTGTCATCTGCACATGCTTATTCTCCCCTCCACTCATTGCAAACCCTTTTCCAATTCACTGAATAAAGACCCTTCTCCCCTCATCTCAATGGAGATCCAGTGAGAATGTTCCAGAGGAAACCTGGTGTAGAACCTCCTTTCTTGCAAGCATTTGTGCCAGTCCTATGGTTGTCTTGCTTGAAAAGTCATTTTTAGAGCTGTCTGCATGTATAATGTGTTGTGTATGAGAAGTTGATAACTGTAGCCATTACTGTGATTGAGACCTGTTTCATTAGTGATTCTGACTCGGTTAGAGGCACAGCCTTGGCACAGCACAATCACGTACAGTACTTCACGCTGTTTTCCACAGCCTTTGCTGGGACACTGGACGCTGGATTTCCAACGTCAACAAGAATAAACACATTAGAAAGGACTGCCATTCGGTACAAGGATCACAAAACCCGCTATGGTAATCTCACTTAACTGAATAAGTGTGAGTTCCCACGCCTCTTGTCAGACACGCCTTGTCAGACTTGTGCGGTTCAATGCTTTTCAGTGCGACTGAATATGATTCTGTGTGTTACAGAGCGGTGAGACGCGAGTCTGACAAGAGCTTGCCTGGTAAGCGGCGGTAGGTAGGAACGCGCTCTAATGGATTCATTTTGAGGCTGTGCCACTATTGTAGGGTAGCCCAAGCACACAAGCTGCGTTACAGAGTTGTAACAAGCTGCCCCTGTTGTCTGATTGCAAGCCACTGGGTAGACACAGGGGTGGGGGTGCAGGGGAATCAGGGGTCTGAATTTTGTTGTACCGTAACAAGCTGCCTTTTGTAGAAAAGGGACCAGGTGTAGAGAGGATGAGAGAGTATCAGAAAAAGAAGGGACAAGCAAGCACCAAGAAACGGAATGGAGAGCACGTGAGGGAGCATAGCCTCCTGCAACCATTGACACCCTATAAGACACCACAGGTGCAACCCTAGATTGTGACACCCAAGATGACACACTGGATGACACGCTAGATGACACCCAGGACGTTTCGAAGCTCAGCACTCACAACAACTGGTCGTGCCTTTCACAGCAGTGAGCCCCCACTCGCACCCGTCGCATATCCACCCTCGATTCGGCGCCAGATCCAACGGCTGAACACTCGTCGGCGGCCACCGGCTATACACCGGCTATGCACGCCTTCCCCTCCGCCTCACACTTAGTTAAGTTCCCACCGCACATTGCTGCTCCGCAGAACATAGGGTTCCGCTGCACCATGAAGCTTCTGGGAAGGCCCTTGCACGCGCCTGTGTATTTTCTGGTGTAGGAGAGGCAGTTGCCGCTGACATCGCATTGGGAGGGGACGGGAGGGGGAGGAGAGGGCGGGGGAGGAGGGGAAGGGGGAGGAGGCGGAGGGGGGGAGGGGGGTGGAGGCGGAGGCGGGGAGGCTGAGGAGGAGGGGGGTGGGGCGGAGGGGGAGGGGGCTGGGAGGGAGGAGGGAGCAGCAGCGGGAGCAGGGAAGGGGGCAGGGGAGGGGGCAGGCGATGGGGCAGGGGAGGGGGCAGGGGAGGGGGCAGGGGAGGGGGCAGGGGAGGGGGCAGGGGAGGGGGCAGGCGATGGGGCAGGGGAGGGGGCAGGGGAGGGGGCAGGGGAGGGGGCAGGGGAGGGGGCAGGGGAGGGGGCAGGCGATGGGGCAGGGGAGGGGGCAGGGGAGGGGGCAGGGGAGGGGGCAGGGGAGGGGGCAGGGGAGGGGGCAGGGGAGGGGGCAGGGGAGGGGGCAGGGGAGGGGGCAGGCGATGGGGCAGGGGAGGGGGCAGGGGAGGGGGCAGGGGAGGGGGCAGGGGAGGGGGGGAGGGGGCAGGCGATGGGGCAGGCGATGGGGCAGGAGACGAGGCAGGGGCCGGGGTGTCTGGTTCTGGGGAGGCCGGAAGGGGAAAGACCCCTGTGAGGAAGTTTTTGAAGAGCAGGAGAGAGGAGAGGCGCGGGCTGTAGGGCGGAATGGGGCCTGTGAGCTTGTTGTCAAAGAGCCATAGCTTGGTGAGGGTGGCGTGGTTGATGAGGTGGGAGGGGATGGGGCCGTATAGCGAGTTCCAAGAGAGGTCACTGGGAGGAGGGAGAGAGGGGGGAAGGGAGTGGGGGGGAAGGGAAGAAAGAGGAAACATAAGATAGGGAAGGGGGGGATGGGGCCGGTGAGCTTGTTGCCATAGCTTGGTGAAGGTGGCGTGGTAGGGGGGGATGGGGCCGTATAGAGAATTCCAAGACAGGTCACTGGAGGGGGGAGAGGGGACGGGAAGAAAGGGAAGAAAGGGAAGAAAGGGAAGGAAAGGAGAGGAAAGACCGAGTTTCCAAACAACGTAGGGTGGGATGGGGCGGTATAGGGTTCCGAGACAGGTCACTGGGAAAGGGAGAGAGGAGACGGGACTGTGGGAGAGAGTCATGCGGAGGGAAGGAAGAAGAGAGGAGGAATTAGGGCTTCAAATACGAGTTCAAAATGAGGCTACAGAGAGAAGAGAGATGGAGGCGGGTGAAATGAAAGAGAGGTGGGGAATGAGACAGAGTAGAATTGGGAAGAGGAAATGGAAGCGAAAGGAGGTGTTGTTGTTGTGAGGGGTGGGTTGAGGACATGGGAGGAGTTGAGAGGACATGGGAGGAGTTGAGAGGAGATGGGAGGAGTTGAGAGGCGATGGGAGGACTTGAGAGGCCATAGGAGGAGTTGAGAGGACATGGGAGGAGTTGAGAGGACATGGGAGGAGTTGAGAGGACATGGGAGGAGTTGAGAGGATATGGGAGGAGTTGAGAGGAGACGTCAGCACCCCAGGCTTGCACTCACAGTGACTGCAAGTTGGGCAGGCAGGCGAATGGCTTGGCAAAGACGTCCAGGCGAGAGAAGATGTAGGCTGAAGAGAGGGTGCTGGTGGTGGTGGTGGGGGGGAGACGGGGGGAAGTAACGGTACGAGAAAGACTGAGATTATGGCGTCCGGGCGAGAGAAGATGTAGGCTGATGAGAGGGTGCTGACGGTGGTGGGGGGGAGAGAGGTGGGGAAAGTATAAGTATGACAGAGACAGAATGAGGGGGTGGTGGTGATGAGAGGGTAAGACAGAAGGAGGAGGACGGTATCGAGGGTGAGGGAGAGCGAATCTCTCACTCCATTCTTTTGAGTCGACTCAAAAGTCACTCCATTCATACTGACATTTCGGTGAGAGAGGTGAGGGCGGAGATTGAGGGCGGCAGAGTGGAGATCCGCGAGACCAGCAGACCCCAGTGGATGTCTCTGTCGTTTTGTGGGATGGGGAGAGGCGAAGGGGGAGAGAAAATAAGTGGAGGGGGAAGGAAGAGGAGGCGGGGAGGAGGGAGAGAATGAGTGAAGAAAGAGGAGAGGGAGGGAGTGAAGGAAGGTGAGGGGAAAGGAAGATTCTCAGCAACTCACATGGCTATCAGGTTCCCGTTCTCATCGCACTTCAATCCTCGATTGAACCGCCCTAATCCGTCATCGGAGCAAGAAGCGCCCTTGCCTAGCTAGCTGGCTAACAGCGAACCGGCCCTCTTATGAACCCATAACCAGAACCGCCCTACACTGCCCCTCGCAGCAACTCACATGGCTATCAGGTTCCCGTTCTCATCGCACTTCAATCCTCGGTAGAACCGCCCTAATCCGTCGTCAGAGCAAGAGGCGCCCTTCCGCCAGCCAAAGGAGCCCGGCACCCTCAGCGCTGTCTTGAGGTCGTTTATAGCGGGGACTGGAAGTGGGTGGAGGGGGAAGGGGAGGGACGGGGGGGAGGAGGGGGGGAGGAGGTAGGGGAATGAAGGTGGCATCGTAAGAGCTGCCTTGAGGTCCCTTATAGCGGGGACTGGGTGTAGGAAGAGTGATAGGGAGAGGCGAGACATGAGAGGAGGTGTGAGAGGAGGCGAGACATCAAAGGAGGTGAGAGGAGGCGAGACATCAAAGGAGGTGAGAAGAGGCGAGACATCAAAGGAGGTGAGAAGAGGCGAGAATCGCATTGATTTCGCTCAACGTGCAACCTTGCCTCCCATCCTTCATCCCATCCTTCCTCTCTTTGATCGGAGGTTAAGGCTGAGAAAGAAAGGAAGGAGGAAAACGACTGAGGGAGGGGACGGGGAAGGAGAGGGGGAGGGGAAGGAAAGGAAGGGGGGAAGGGAAGCAGGAGAAGGAGGAAAGAGGAGGAGGAGGACGAGGAAATCAAAGGAGGAAGGGGAAGGGAGGAATGGGAAAGGAGGCTCACGAATGGAAGCGTTGAATGGCACATAGACGGTGGCTGCGGCCGGCACGAAGGGGACGGCGATGAGGAACAGTAGCAGCAGCGAGGGGACGGCGTTGGATGGGTGGTGGCGGCGGTGGGGGTGGTGGCGATGGTGGTGGCGATGGTGGTGGTGATGGTTCGGAGAGGGCGCGGCGAGGGCGGGTGTTGTCCGCGGCACGGCGATGGGCGGCATGATAGGCACGGCGGGTGCCATGATTGGTTCGTAAAGGTACTGCTGTGAGTAGTTCTAGTGTAGTTTAGTACCACTAATAGTGGTTTAGTGACTACCACTCTAAGGTGTTCGTATGGACAGGAGGAACAGCGAGCTTGATCAGGCTTTTACGTTCGTACGAATAGTCCTACGGCACGAATAGTGCTTTCCTCCTTCGCATAGTGCCTCCCTCTTTCGCTTCGCACGAGTAGACCCTCCCTCCTCCGTCCGTACGTCCTTGCGTCGGCCGCGGGCCGAGTGTAGTAGCGACCTCCCGCGCGGCTTGCGCAGGTGGTTCCGTGCGCGGCGGAGCGCGGTCGGAAGAAGAGTGGGGACAGTAACAGTCACATGGTTCCCTTGCGGAAATGCTTGCGCGGAAAGCAACAGTGCATTGAATCTTATGAGGCGCATTGAGATTCGTTTGGCAGAAACGCCGCTTGCGCGGAAAGCAGGAGTTGGTTGGCAAGCGACAGCCAGCGCGGCAAGGGGAGCAGGAGCGAGTGGCGGAAAAGCGGACATCTCGCCTTGCCGCCCACCGACAACTGGTGAAATTCGTGGAATCGTGGGCTCGAGGAGAGGAGGACAGGGAAATGGCGCAGCGAGGCGATTAGGGTTTCCTTGCTGCAGCAGAGAGGCTGGCGGGGAGAAAAGTAGGGGAGCGGAGCGGAATGGAAGGAGTGTGCTGCCACGTGCCACACTTGTGCTGCCTTTTCTGGTGTGCGCTCGCCACGTGACGACGCGAAGACTCGCCCTTTCAGCTTCCCACAGAAGCATCCGCGCCAAAAACAAAATTCCTCTCTCCTTCGAGAATGTAGGTGGAAACAAATGGCGGAGTAAACACAAAGCTGCATATTTAACTAAGTCCTGAACAAACTACATGGGGAGGGTTGATGGACCAGTAATCATGCAACATACATATATAACTTAGACCCTTAATTTTAAGTTGAGTCATTTAAGCCTAAAAGGCTTCAGCAGGAAAACCCTGTGCTTGTGGTACGCGTGAGGCCAGCTCCCTCAATTCTTGCACCTCCTCGGCGGTTAGCGACCACCCCAAAGCCCCTGCAAACTCCGCAGCCTGTGCAAGCACACACAAGCACACAGGTAGCACCGGTTACACAAAGCCACACGCACCCATGTGCACCGCACACACCACCGCACAAGACCACACTAACCACATAATCAACCACGTCAACCACGCAAACAGGAATTAGCTGCACATGGCTGGAAAACACGTTCCAATCAAGCGAATAGTGGATGCCTCATGCAGAGTAGTACGTGGAAGAAAGGCAGCAATAGCAAGGCTTGGCTTACCTGTGCTCTGTTCTTGGCTCCTGGGATAGGAACGATGTTCCCTTGCACTACCAGCCAGTTAAGAGCCACCTAAAACGGATGGCAGTGCAGGAAAATCATCGGGGGAGTACAGAAAAGAAAATTCAGAAAATTAGTGCTGGCTTGAATTATCAGCCTGTCAACAGTCACCTCGTAGGAAATATGATCTTTGACGTTGGTGTGGCTTTGAAAAATTTCGGCTCTTCAGACCAAAAAAATGGTTTACATGGGCGCAACAGTAGCACTGAAGAGCCCAGGGAAGACTGAAAAGCCTAGGGAGGACTGAAAAGCCCAGGGGAGTCTGAAAAGCCCAGGGAAGACTAAAAAGCCCAGGGACGACTGAAAAGCCCAGGGGAGACTGAAAAGCCCAGGGACGACTGAAAAGCCCAGGGAAGACTCAAGGGCAGTCTACTCAACAGAGTACCCACCGTAGCACCAGCCACTGTTCCTTGAGTTTCCGAGAAATCTCAGACGTCAATCCTGATGACCTGAAGCCTCAGGCAGTGCTCTGCTCCCTCGTTGCTCCTTCCCTCTCACCTGAGTTTTGCGCACTCTTGCCCCCCTCTCCTCACACCTCTTCCTCCCCCCTTTTTGACATGTGAAATTTATCGAATGTGGCTTCTTGAGTATTCCCTCCCTCTCTCACCTGCGTCTTGCTTCGCCCGCCATACTTCTCTCCTAGTTCTGCCATGCGCTGTAGCAGAGGCTGGGCCTGCATGGAACATTCACAGCGGTTGGGAGGGGTAGAGAGGGGAAGAAGGGGCGGAGAGGGGTCAACAGGGTCAAAAGGCAAGCAGTTTTCACGAAGTCATGTGGAGAGAGCAAGGTGCAGGACGGCCGCCGTACTTCTCCCCTAGCTGTGCCATGCGCTGTAGCAGAGGCTGGGCCTGCATGGTGCAGTCCAAAGGGTAGAGAGGGGCAGAGAGGGGCAGAGAGGGGCAGAGAGGGGCAGAGAGGGGCAGAGAGGGGCAGAAGGGGCGGATTGAGTCCGTCAGGGTAATAAGGCAGTAGGTTTCATAAAGTCATGTGGAAAAAGGCAAGGTACAGGGCGAGACTGGGCGGGATGGCTTCTGAGGCGCCTCAGAAGCCTATGGTGCAGAGAGAGGCTGGGCAGGAATGGTCCAATCACAATGGGAAAGGCTTTGGCTTCATGAGTTGGCACGTTTGAGAATTCTCAAGAGTATTTTAACTAAGTGTCAGTACCTTGCGAATGAAGTCTGGCGAGTAGGAGTTGGCACGTGGACCCGTCGGGGGCTTCTGGGGAGAGTACTTGCCACTGAGGACACCTGGCGAGAGGTGATTGGTCGGGAATGGCAGGGTACAATGCAATGGGGGCGATTACTTGCGTGAGTATCATGGAAAGCGAATCAGTAGGACATGTAGGTTTCTTGAAAACTGGGTGAGAGGTCGATTAAGAGCACACACATGCAGTGAGGACAGAGAACGGAAAAGACAGGGTAAGCACAGGCTGAAACGGTTCACTCGTACTCGTATGTTGTGAGTCCCCGTTTGAATGGGTTCCAGGACAGGCTTACCTTGGGAGAGTGGGCTGTATGCGATGAGTGTGACGCCCAGGTCCTCACACTCCTGCTTATCCCTCACTAGCAACACGCGCTCTTTAACAGATAGACAAGCAGACAAATAAACACACACACCTTGGGAGAGAGGGCTGTATGCAATTATCGTGACTCCCAGGTCCTCACATGCCTGCTTCACGCCGTTGCTCTCAGGCACGCGGTAGAGGATGTTGTAATGCACCTGATGGGGGGGCCAGAGGGTGTGGTGAGAGGGTGTGGTGAGAGGGTGTGGTGAGAGGGTGTGGTGAGAGGGTACATTGATGATGCACTGGCATGTGCAAGACCTGTGACGCCCAGGTCCTCGCATGCCTGCTTCACGCCGTTGCTCTCAGGCACACGGTAGAGGATGTTGTAGTGCACCTGATGGGAAGCAGAGGGTGTGGTGAGAAGATACGAAGAGAGGGTACGGTGATGATGCGCAAGGTGATGCGCTGACAGCACGAGGTGACGCACGGGCTTATAACGAGGATAGAAGTTTCACCTGGTTGGAGGCAAGAGGCACTCCTCGCTTGGCCAGCTGCTGGTGCGCCTGCTGCAGCCGATCCACTGGAAGGAGACAGGAAGAATGGGGGAGTAAGGGGGGGGGTGGAGGAAGGGGGTATTTGGGGGGCTTGGTGGGAGCACGTGGGGTGAAAGGGAAGGTGGACGACACTGGCTCGAGCAACTGCTG
This sequence comes from Closterium sp. Naga37s-1, assembly GCA_947471745.1. NCBI lineage: Eukaryota > Viridiplantae > Streptophyta > Zygnematophyceae > Desmidiales > Closteriaceae > Closterium > Closterium sp. Naga37s-1. The sequence goes on along the minus strand of CANJKZ010001093.1, from coordinate 3,144,384 downwards.
ATGTTCCTGCTGCAGTCGATCCACCAAAGACAGTGGAAGAAAAGGGTGTAAGTACATGATCAAAATGAATGGGACGGTACACTCACGCTTGTAGTTGGACACCCCCACTGCCTTGACCAGCCCTTGCTCCACAGTCCGCCAAGCCACTTGTTGGCCTCGTTGCCCCACACACATTTTGAGCCTCTCTTGCTGAGTCATCACACGCTCAGCAGACTGTGTGGGTGGGACGAGGCACTCACGCTTGTAGTTGGACACCCCCACTGCCTTCACCAGCCCCTGATCCACGCAGTCCGTCCGCCCGTCAATGTTATGTACCCCTCGTTGGCCCACACACCAGGCCTGACCCTGTCTTGCTGCCTTCATCACGGCCAGATCCCAGTCACCACCTCACACTAGAGGTGCATGCGTCCAGGCATTTCATCAGTGGGTGGGACGAGGCACTCACGCTTGTAGTTGGACACCCCCACTGCCTTGACCAGCCCCTGATCCACGCAGTCTGCCAAGCCATCAATGTACCCCTCATTGCCCCACACGCCGGGCCTGCAAGAAGTGTATGCAACGGAGATGAGATAGGGATGAGAGATACAGGTGAGCTAGTGAGAGAGGGCTGAAGCGCGCATGGTAAGGTGTCAGCCCTTTCTCTGCTCCACACAGTCTGCCAAACCATCAATGTACCCATCGTTGCCCCACACGCCAGGCCTGCAAGAAGGGTACACGCAAAAGAGGTGTGAGGAAGAAGATACAGGGGGCTGGAAAGGTAGTGATAGATAAGGATACTTCTTGGGATGGGCTGATCACGCTGTGAAGTCGAGAATGCAAGGCAAACATAGAGTTTGCTCACCAGTGCAGCTGGTGCAGGTCAACGCAGTCAACTCACCAGTGCAGCTCGTACAGGTCAACGCAGTCAACTCACCAGTGCAGCTGGTACAGGTCAACGCAGTCAACTCACCAGTGCAGCTGGTACAGGTCAACGCAGTCAACTCACCAGTGCAGCTGGTACAGGTCAACGCAGTCAACTCACCAGTGCAGCTGGTACAGGTCAACGCAGTCAAGCTGCAGGCGTCTCAGAGACTCCTTCACGGCCCCCACCACAGACTCCCGCCCAAAGCGCCATGGAAGGGCGGCAAACTTTGTTGCCACTATGGGAGCCAGGTCCCCTGCCTGGCTCTTGCCGGCTCTTTCCTTGATGAACCTTTAAGTGTAGAAAGGGTGGGGGTGGGGGGGGAGGAGAGGGGAGGGGAATAGGAGATCGATGGTCACGGAGGGGCGAGTGTGGAAACTGGGGTGGGTTGCAGAGCAGGTGGGGTTCATAATGGATGCGAGGAGCAGAAGCGGGATCGGAAGAGGGGAGGCGGAGTGAAGGGAGTGGGTGGGAGGAGCAGTGGGAGTGGGAGGAGCAGTGGGAGTGGGAGGAGCAGTACCTGCCAAGCAGTGACTCTGAGTCGTCTGCTCCAAACTGCAGGGAAACGGGAAGAAACAGGCAGCAGCAGCACAAAGGGCACAAAGAGGTCAAAACGCGTTGCCGTCAAATGCGTTGTGCCCTACGTGAGCAGCAGCATCCCATTGCACCACGTAAGTGCGTATGCCACTGAATTGGGATTGAGATTCTCCAAGAGCTCACAAACAGGAACCACGTTTTTCTGAGGATTTTCCTGCACCTGCTTAAATTCTGAGGAACCAGGAACCAGCAGGTCGAGCTGGGAATTACCAGGCTCAGTTGTTACTGAGAAGCGCAAACGCTTAGCTTAACCACTAATAAGAGCAGCACAGCAGTAAGAAAGCAGCAGCATCGCAGGTAGTGAACCATGCACCTGCTTAAATTCGTTTCGGAAAATGAAGGTTCTGAAAGGGGGTGCAAAGGAGGGCGTACCTGTTTGGTGCCGTAGACCTCAGCAGTGTCAATGAAGTTGAGCCCAGAGTCCATAGCCGCGTACATGTCAGTTAGAAATAACCTCAAAAGACATCACATGCTTGGTCAAGGAGGTCACCTGTTTGGTGCCGTAGACCTCAGCAGTGTCAATGAAGTTGAGCCCAGAGTCCATAGCCGCGTGCATATCAGTTTGAAATCATCTCAAAAGACATCGCATGCTTGGTCAAGAGGGTGGCACCTGATTGCAAGGGGGCCGCACCTGCTTGGTGCCGTAGACCTCAGCAGTATCAATGAAGTTGAGCCCAGAGTCCATAGCCGCGTGCATATCAGTTGGAAATCATCTCAAAAGACATCGCATGCTTGGTCAAGAGGGTGGCACCTGATTGCAAGGGGGCCGCACCTGCTTGGTGCCGTAGACCTCCGCAGTATCAATGAAGTTGAGCCCAGAGTCCATAGCCGCGTCAAACGCCTGCTTCGCATCCCTGACATTGCGGTCTGACAGTGGAAAGGTGATTGGGGGGGGCGGGGGGGGGGGGTTGGAAATATGGCAGCTTCTTCTGAAGTATCAATCACGCTCAGCAGTATCAATAAAGTTTAGACCAGAGTCCATGGCCGCGTCAAACGCCTGCTTTGCAACGCGCACATTGCGGTCTGACAGTGGGAAGTGGGCTGGGGGGGGTAGAATCAAGAGAGCTATTCTTTAGGCGTTTTCATGCCCGCAGGAGGGAATGCTGAGCAAGCAGAACCTGGGATGCAATCAAGAGAGCTGCAAATCTCACCGTTCCAATCGAGGTGACTTTTGAGTCGACTCAAAAGTCAAGAGAGCTGCAAATCCTCACCGTTCCAATCGCCATCATTCATTGTCACCCCACGCCCACGCGGGCTCCCATCTCATGTCCGTCCTCTCCCGCAGATCTTATTAGTCACAGTGGCATGCTCGCGACCGTTGCACACTTACTGTTCCACTCGCCGTCGTTCCACGGCGGAACTTGTCTCCCCACACCCACGCTCCCACGCCGATGATCGAAACCATCACATCCGTCCTCCCCATCTTCACCCGCGGCACCTATGCTGCTGCTTTCGAGTCAACTTAAAAGGCACACTAACCGTTCCACTCGCCGTCGTTCCAGAAGAACTTGTCGCCCCACGCCCACGCTCCCTAGTCACAATGCCTTGGCTGCGAGAGCACCGCACTCACCGTTCCACTCGCCGTCGTTCCAGAAGAACTTGTCGCCCCACGCCCACGCGCCCACGCCGATGATCGGAACCTCCACGTCCGTCTTCCCCAGCTTCACCCGCGGCACCTCCGCCGCTGCTACCACGGGAGCGCTGCTGTTTGGCGCAGCGGTTGCGCGAATTCGCAGCGGTTGCGATGCGGAATGCGACTTGAGTGACGTGGCGGAAGGTAACGGGACACGCTGACCCTGGATGTGGAGGGAGAAGATGATTCAATGGGATGGGTGGAATACCAATTGACAATGCTGCAGCATCCCACTGGCTTTGCCTTGTTCAGACCATCAATGCGACAATCATGTGCTTAGCGACTGCTTTCAAGTTACTAATGAAGCACGCTTTAAGGAGTTCTTTCTCTACAGGCTTGTTTCTGACGGACGCGAAACTTACTGAAACGCTCTTAATGCCGACTGCTGCGGCTTGGCTCGGTTTCAGGGAGAAAGACAAAGACACCGAGGCAGCGAGGGTTTCCATGGTCGGCAACGACGGAGTTCTCTCAGCCGCTATATCACGCACGCTACTCCGTTAGTGATCGCAAAAAATAGCAGTTGCCGCGACGTAGAAAGTCGAATCTGAAATCCAGGAATGGCTGGATGGCTGGTGAAGAGTGTTGCTTGAAATGGCTGGAATTTGGAAGTTGGGGACCTTGAGAATGCCGAATTCGTCACTAGCACCAGTCCGTCGGCACTTGGGATTCGCATCACATGCCCTTCAACGACATTGTGCCTGCAAAGAGGGGAAGTACTTCGTGTTCTTCAAACGAGTCTATTGACGTGGAGGATTTTACACGCGTCCGCGTGTTCAGCATCCAGAAGAGACGGGCTGGCTGAGCTACCGCCACGTGCCAAGATACAAATACTCCAATTATGTGTAAGCATCATGCACTGTACGCACTACATTATATCTTGCATGATCCACAATAAGAGTGCGGCTTTAGCGAGGTGCGCGGTGTTCTGGAATTTTGGCCCCCGCTTCAAGCACTCGAAAAACGCTACAGCGTTTGAAATTCTGGTCACTGTTTCTGACACCCACCCTGGAGAAATCCATGGCGGAGAAACAGACTCCTCCATCCTCCTCACAAACGTGAACCGATGAAATCGTTGCATCACTGATTATGATGCAGAGAGGCCAGTTACCGGCATTCAGTTAGAACTTAGAAGCACAACCGGTTTAGTTTTGCGTAACGCCAGAACTAGTGAAGGCCACTCGCATCGGAATTCGGGTTATTTTCTTCGCGATTCGGATCAGAATCGGCCACTTTGTCGAGGTTCGGTGCGTCTGGCGGCACGACCAGATTCGCTCAGCGATAGCCGGGAAGAAGCTTTGAAGTTTGCAGGAGCAATATATGACCGTTTTTACCGCCGGTTAACCACGGATTTGGACTCGTCGCCAGGCTCGTCGTCACATTAATCGCCAGCGACGATGAAGGCTTCGCTGACGACATGTACGATAGCATGAATTACCTCCCTCGGTTGATCAATCATTGCTGAATGTTGGCTCCTGTGCTAGTCGTTCATGAGCCATCAGAGCCTTGACGTAGAACCTTGTTCCCTGGGCACTTCGGTTCGTTGATCTCCTGTTTCTCACCCGGTTTCCGCCGTTTCTTCTCACCTTGATGGCTTCCTCCATAGCCGTTACTTTCATGCATTCGGTCCTTTCACCCTTCGGATTTCGTGCCATCTTTGACATGAGCCTGACACGGAGAATGTCGGTCATTCACTTCAGCAATAGATCTGTACTGTATTTCCCATTCCAGTGAACCAGCGGATCATTGTGATCTTGCAAACACGGATACGCCGTTCTTCACGTTCTGTTAGACTCTGCTCATGAGAATATTCTTCAGTGCTTCCCTTTCCATATGCTCTCCAATACTACTTCCTGGATTCAACAGACACGGATCTCTCGGATCTCCCGTCCTGTTGCACCCCCGGCATGACCCAGCGTTCCCCTCTCCCCGTTTCCATATAACTTTCAAAACTAAATTCGTGATTCAACAGACACAGAGCTCTCGGACCTCACATCCTCACTGGCGGATGGTTCACCGGAGGTTCAGCAGGCAGCCGTGGATGCACTCAAGTCCATCGCCGCTGTGTGAGTGTGCGTTGGGGTATTCCTCCCCCTGACTGTTGGCTGTCTCTGACGTGGTTAGTCACTCACAATACACCAGATGGCTCGCCGAGGTTGCAGACGCCGTAGATGCACTCAAGTTTATCGCCGCAATGTGGGTTTGCGTTGAAGAGCCTTTCCTAAGTCATCCTGGATCGAAACACTCACACCTTCCTGGAATTTCCAGGATGTTTTCAGAATGCATATATACTGCCTCCAGGATGCTTTTATGTGTTACCAAATTGCACTGTTCAAGATTTTATGCTTCAATCTGTGCCTGACATGTGTCCTATTTGCTTGCAGTAACCCCAAGCTCGTTCTGCTCTTCTGTTCCGAGCTTCTCCAATCCGGTCAGGTAAACTGCCAAACCTGGGCCAGAGCATGCATGTCAGGCCCGGAGAAAGCATACCAACCACCACGACAATCGCAATGTTCTCATCTGACTTCCAGTTCTGGCTACTGTCTTATCCTTGTGTGCGCATCACATGCGGTGGAGCATTTCACAGTGCAGTGCACGTGTAGTAGGTTCCGTGCTTCTGGCTGACTATCCTTAGACGCCTCCTTGCACCCGTTGTCTTTCCTTTGCCCACCCTTGTGACGCACATCCCCTGCCTTGGACCCATCGGGCCATCCCGTTTCTTGGCCCCAGCCCCTTCATAACTATAACCATCCTTCCGTCCCCCAAACATTCCCCACCCGCAGAGCACGAGACTGTGGTGGTCGGTGCCTCAGCTGCCGCAGCACCACAAGACCAACCTCTTCTCTGTCATCGCAGCCTCTATCAGCACACTTGAATCCGCCTCCTCTGTGCTTTCTGGCCAACTTCCAGTGTGCGTGCCTGCACACCCCCCCATTTCCCCCCGCAGAGCACCAGCCTGTGGTGGTCGGTGCCACAGCTGCCGCAGCACCACAAGACCAACCTCTTCTCTGTCATCGCAGCCTCTATCAGCACACTTGAATCCGCCTCCTCTGTGCTTTCTGGTCAACTTCCAGTGTGCGTGCCTGCACACCCCCCCATTTCCCCCCTCAGAGCACGAGACTGTGGTGGTCGGTGCCTCAGCTGCCGCAGCACCACAAGACCAACCTCTTCTCCGTCATCGCAGCCTCTATCAGCACACTTGAATCCGCCCCCTCTGTGCTTTCTGGCCAACTTCCAGTGTGCGTGCCTGCACACCCCCCCATTTCCCCCCTCAGAGCACAAGCCTATGGTGGTCGGTGCCTCAGCTGCCGCAGCACCACAAGACCAACCTCTTCTCTGTCATCGCAGCCTCTATCAGCACACTTGAATCCGCCTCCTCTGTGCTTTCTGGTCAACTTCCAGTGTGCGTGCCTGCACACCCCCCCATTTCCCCCCTCAGAGCACCAGCCTGTGGTGGTCGGTGCCTCAGCTGCCGCAGCACCACAAGACCAACCTCTTCTCTGTCATCGCAGCCTCTATCAGCACACTTGAATCCGCCCCCTCTGTGCTTTCTGGCCAACTTCCAGTGTGCGTGCCTGCACACCCCCCCATTTCCCCCCTCAGAGCACAAGCCTATGGTGGTCGGTGCCTCAGCTGCCGCAGCACCACAAGACCAACCTCTTCTCTGTCATCGCAGCCTCTATCAGCACACTTGAATCCGCCTCCTCTGTGCTTTCTGGTCAACTTCCAGTGTGCGTGCCTGCACACCCCCCCATTTCCCCCCTCAGAGCACGAGACTGTGGTGGTCGGTGCCTCAGCTGCCGCAGCACCACAAGACCAACCTCTTCTCTGTCATCGCAGCCTCTATCAGCACACTTGAATCCGCCTCCTCTGTGCTTTCTGGTCAACTTCCAGTGTGCGTGCCTGCACACCCCTCCATTTCCCCCCTCAGAGCACCAGCCTGTGGTGGTCGGTGCCTCAGCTGCCGCAGCACCACAAGACCAACCTCTTCTCTGTCATCGCAGCCTCTATCAGCACACTTGAATCCGCCCCCTCTGTGCTTTCTGGCCAACTTCCAGTGTGCGTGCCTGCACACCCCCCCATTTCCCCCCTCAGAGCACAAGCCTATGGTGGTCGGTGCCTCAGCTGCCGCAGCACCACAAGACCAACCTCTTCTCTGTCATCGCAGCCTCTATCAGCACACTTGAATCCGCCTCCTCTGTGCTTTCTGGTCAACTTCCAGTGTGCGTGCCTGCACACCCCCCCATTTCCCCCCTCAGAGCACGAGACTGTGGTGGTCGGTGCCTCAGCTGCCGCAGCACCACAAGACCAACCTCTTCTCTGTCATCGCAGCCTCTATCAGCACACTTGAATCCGCCTCCTCTGTGCTTTCTGGTCAACTTCCAGTGTGCGTGCCTGCACACCCCCCCATTTCCCCCCTCAGAGCACGAGACTGTGGTGGTCGGTGCCTCAGCTGCCGCAGCACCACAAGACCAACCTCTTCTCTGTCATCGCAGCCTCTATCAGCACACTTGAATCCGCCTCCTCTGTGCTTTCTGGTCAACTTCCAGTGTGCGTGCCTGCACACCCCCCCATTTCCCCCCTCAGAGCACCAGCCTGTGGTGGTCGGTGCCTCAGCTGCCGCAGCACCACAAGACCAACCTCTTCTCTGTCATCGCAGCCTCTATCACCTCCCTCACTCGCCAGCAACACTCCGCTGCTGCTGCTGCCGCTGCTGCAGCAGGGGGATACTCAGCAGCAGGAGCAGCAGGGGCAGGAGGAGCACCATGGGGGACGGTAGCACCGGCGGGTGGGGTGTCAGCAGCGGAAGGTGCAGGAGTGGGGATGGGTTCAGATGGGGGGGGAGGGGTGTCGGATCACACGATGCTGGTGCAGAGCATCAAGTTGGCACTGGCAGAGATGCAGGTGGCAGGCCGATCAGGCACTGGCAGCGCCCAGGTGCGTTGAACCTGGACAGTCGTGAAATGATCTCACGTGCTGGTTCAAATCACAGCGTCAATCTGGAATGGCAGAGATTTAGGTGGCAGGCCGATCAGGCAGGTGCATTGAACCTGGACACATCGGGAGTTAGTTATACCTTGTGCTGGTGCAAATCAGAGCGTCAAGCTGGAAATGGCAGAGATGCAATTGGCAGGCCTATCAGGTACAGGTATCGCCGAGGTGCGTTGAACCTAGACAATGCCGGATCACACCATGCTGGTGCAGAGAATCAAACGAATGAAGCTACCCCTTCTCCTGTGTCTCCTTCAGTTCCCCTCGCTTCCATTTTATCTCGCCATGTCTCTTTCTTCCTCTTGTCTCTCCTAACCTTCTCCCTCCTTTCTGCCCCACCCCCCGCCTTCCCCTTCACGCTTTTTCCCTCCTCATCGGGCAGGACATTGGTTCACCACTGAACGTGGCTGTCGCATCTGTCATTACGGCTGTAGCAGCTGCTTCAACTTCCCTGGTAATCCCCAACCCACATGCTGTAACAGAAGATCAGCTGCTGAGCAGCTTCTTTAGCAGTCTCTATCTCACCATTCACTACCTCTGTAGCAGCATGTGAGACAACTTAGGTAGCACTGGTATGGCAAGCGTGCAATCAGCTCTGTGGGATCCCCACTTAGGAGGCATGACTTTGCGTTGGCTTGCTTAAAGACCTTTGAGACAACTTAGGTAGCACTGGTATGGCAAGCGTGCAATCAGCTCTGTGGGATCCCCACTTAGGAGGCATGACTTTGCGTTGGCTTGCTTAAAGACCTTTGAGACAACTTAGGTAGCACTGGTATGGCAAGCGTGCAATCAGCGCTGTCAAATGGTGTCTGATTGCCATGCCATGTGTCTCCACCTCTGCCTGCCACGTGTCTCCACCTCTGCCTGCCACGTGTATCCATCTCTGCCTGCCACGTGTATCCATCTTTGCCTGCCACGTGTACCCATCTCTGCCTGCCACGTGTGCAGGCTCTGGACGAGGTGTTCTGTGTGCCACAGCCACCACTGCATCTCATTGCCGATGCCTTTGGCCAGATGGCAAAGAATAGACGTGAGTGCACCATTATTACTATTTTAATTCCCTTTTTGTTGTGTGATTCGTCCTATTTGTCCACCTGCCACCCACCCTTTTAGGGGAACCGTGCCGATTCTATCGTCCCCTTTGTTCCTTCGACACCATCCTGTCACACACCCGCATTCCCCTGTATTCGTTTCTCAACCCACCCAGCCCATATCCACCCCCACTCCTCATTTCCGTCCCTTTACGCACATCCAGCTGCTGTGTTCCACCAGGCTGAGTGGCCTTTTTTAGGCGCCTCAGAACTATGCTCTGAGGAATTGTCTCACAGCTGCTGACAAAACGAATCAAATTCTCTAGCTTCACCTCTCTCCTTAGAAGCTCCACTCCACCCCTCCATCCCATATCCATCCAGCTGCTGTGTTCCGAGCCATGTGGCCGAATGTGTTGAGGAAGATCGTCCCACAGCTGCTTGCAAAAGAAAACACGATGGTTTTCTTCTCCCCCCCCCTGGAATCCCCTCCATCCCACATCACATCCAGCTGCTGTGTTCCGAGCCATGTGGCCGAATGTGTTGAGGAAGATCGTCCCACAGTTGCTGAGTGTCACTGAGACCACCAAGCACGTCTTTGCTGATGGTGAGAATAAGTTGGTGATGGTGGGATTGAAGTGGTGATGGTGATAGGGAAGTGCTGATGGTGAGTGGGAAGTGCATCTGCTCCTCCTCAACCCCATGTCACCCAGCAATCGTCCACTGGTGCCGGGCATTCACCCACGGGCAAGGCATGGGATAGTTTGAATCATCTCCCTCCCTTTATTCCCCCTCCTCGCCCCCATGTCACCTACCTACCACCATCCAGCAATCGCCCACTGGTGCCGGGCATTCACCCACGGGCAAGGCATGGGATAGTTTGAATCATCTCCCTCCCTTTATTCCCCCTCCTCGCCCCCATGTCACCTACCTACCACCATCCAGCAATCGCCCACTGGTGCAGGGCATTCACCCACGGGCAAGGCATGGGATAGTTTGAATCATCTCCCTCCCTTTATTCCCCCTCCTCGCCCCCATGTCACCTACCTACCACCACCCAGCAATCGCCCACTGGTGCAGGGCATTCACCCACGGGCAAGGCATGGGATAGTTTGAATCATCTCCCTCCCTTTATTCCCCCTCCTCGCCCCCATGTCACCTACCTACCACCACCCAGCAATCGCCCACTGGTGCAGGGCATTCACCCACGGGCAAGGCATGGCTGTGGTGCTAGTGCTGCAGGAGAGACGAGGCAGGGAGGGAGGGAGGAGGGGAGAAAAGCATCTCTTTGTTGACCATCTACCACGTACCTCCAACCCCTGTCCCCCTCCCCGTCTATTTGTTCCCCTCCCCGTTCCCCTGTTCTCCTCCTGAACCCCGTGTCACCCACCCACCCACCCACCCACCTACCACCCCAGCGATCGCCCACTGGTGTCGGGCATTCACGCATGGGCAGGGCATGGCTGTGGTGCTCGCGCTGCAGGAGAGACGAAGCAGGGAGGCGAGAGGGGAGGGGAATCAGGAGGGTGGAGCACCGTTGGATGAACCAAGGAATATCCCGTGGACGGCTGAAGATTGGGAGGAGTCTGTGTGAGTCTTGAGATGCGCTGATACTCGCGTTGGTGTGAGTGAGTGTGAGCAGCACAGCTGGTGTTTGAGTTTTCCTGTCTCAATGCATTTCCGTTCTGCGATTTGGAGTGTGAAGTTGTGATCTCCATCCGCGTCTTCCTTCCAATCCTCTGCATCGCCCTGTCTGTCCCTCCCAGTGCTCTCCTCCAGTCCGCGTTCGACCTTTTCTTGCAGCGATGGCTCCTCTCTTCCTCCTCACCTGTAAGTCCCACACCCTGCAGCTTCCCGTTATTCCCCTGTTAACAGTCGTTTCTGCATGTCATCATGTCGCTCCCAGTGCCCTCCTGCAATCTCCCTTCAATCAACCTTTCTACAGAGCGTTTTGCTTGAACAAGCATTGATGCCATGTTCCTCTCCTCCGACACTTCTCCCCTCTCTCCTCTCCCAGGCCCGCCTATCCACAGCCAAAGCGATGGTGGAGATGGCGTTTCTGCTGCAGGAGAGCTACCTGCTTGACGGCAAACACCCATACCTCCTGCGTATCTTCTTTCTTTCCTCCACCTGTCCCCCCCCCAGGCCCGGCTATCCACAGCCAAGGCCATGGCGGAGATGGCGTTTCTGCTGCAGGAGAGCTACCTGCGATCGACGCTCAGCGCGCTGCTGCCCGCCCTTCGCTCCCTGTGAGTGTGTGTCATGCTGTACCGTGTACTTGTGGTTGCAAGTTGTGTAGTTTATGTCTCTGCCTTCATGCCTTTCGCTACCTTCCCAGCTACTGTACTTGAGATAAGAGTTGACTTTTGAGTCAACTCAAAAGTCATCCCTGTGAGTGTGTGTCATGCTGTACCGTGTACGTGTGGTTGCGAGTTATGTAGTTTATGTCTCTGCCTTCATGCCTTTTGCTACCTACCCCCCTACTGCTCTTCAGATATGGCAAGGAGCCGGAGGAGTATCAGCACGTACACGTTACAGACAGCCTCGGTACCCTCTTGAGAGCTCTCCTGGGTGGTAGCCCCGACCCAGATGGGCCTTCCGAGGCACAAATCGCCAGCAGCAGCGGTGACAGCAGCAGCAAGAGTGGCGGTGGGAGTGGGGGTCCTGAGCAGGAGTTATCTGGAGAAGAGCAGGCTTTATCTGGGGCAACAAGAGAAGCAGATGCTAGCGTGGCTGGTGCTGCTGCTACTGCGCTTGGTGCTGCCGCTTCTGCTGCTGCTGCAGCCAGCGCAGCAGCAATACTTGGGCGGCCCAAGCAAGGAATCAACCCGAAGGTGTGAATCTGGCGGTAGCAAGGGATGGTAAAGAACTTGAAAGATTCCCTGGCGGTAGCAAGGGATGGTAAAGAACTTGAAAGATTCCCTGGCGGTAGCAAGGGATGGTAAAGAACTTGAAAGATTCCCTGGCGGTAGCAAGGGATGGTAAAGAACTTGAAAGATTCCCTGGCAGTAGCTAAGGGAATCTGGTGCATCATGCTCTGCTCAGCGCTTCTCAGCTTGAATGCTCTCACATTGGAGCTTTAGCTGAGTTACTTCTGAGTATTCTTGATAATACAAGTTCCTTCGCGTTGCACGTTCCCATCCCAGGTGCTGCTTCCTACGTTGGAGTTCCTACTCGCCTTGATAGGCCACTACACCAACCAGCTGTGTTTGAGTTGAAAGACTCTTAAGAACTTTAAACGACAGTTACCTCATCAATCCCCATCTCAGGTGCTGCTCCCCACGCTGGAGTTTCTGCTCGCCCTGATAGGCCACTACACCAGCCAGCTGTGTTTGAGCTGGGTTACTCTTAAGAACCCTCAAGGATAACCCCCCCGTCAATCCCCATCCCAGGTGCTGCTCCCCACGCTGGAGTTCCTACTCGCCTTGATAGGCCACTACACCAGCCGACTGAGCTCCAATGCTGCTGACATCCGCATCACCATCACTGTGAGTAAACCCTGTCACTGCTGTGAGTAACTCCTCCACTGTTGTTTAGCGAGAGTATTTTTGAGACGTCTCAAAAAAACTCTCGCTTCACGTGCTAACATCCCCATCACCATCAGTAAACCCTGTCACTGCTGTGAGTAACTCCTTCACTGTTGTTTACACCTCACTCTATGTTTAACCCCTTTCATGGTGAGTGTAATCAGTGCGAGTAAAACGGCCGCTGCATTACAATAATATTTTCTTTATTTATGTTACAAGTTATTGGGACCCAGTTCATGATTGCTATGGCTCCGTGCATCCCATGCATGTGGCTTATGCGTGCCTCCCCTACACGCAACCCTTGCGTGCATCATTCTGATCTGATGTCTCTCACCTCACAGGGCCTCAACACAGCCATGCGCTGTGCCATGACCATCACAGAGGCATTTCCGCAACACGCAAGCGCCTTTGCCATCCAGGTGAGTCGCCATAGTGGCCTCACGCTTCCTCCGCTGTTGAAAAAATGTCGTGTGCCATAGTAACGAGGTGACTTTTGAGTCGACTCAGAAGTCACCCCATCCAGGCGAGTGGCCATAGCGGCCTCACTCTTCCTCCGCTGTCGAGACAATTCCTGAGATTAAAATACTCGTTTGGCAGAAACATTCAGACACCTTTGGTGGAAGCATAAGGTGGTTTCCTTTCCCGTGCTCTCTCTCCCATCCTGCCACCACAGAGGGCGGCTCACAGAGGGGTGGACGTGCGGATCAGGCAGGGGGCTCTGGTTCTGCTGCGCCGCATTGTCACCAGGTGCGTGTGTGTGTGTGTGCCAGGCTGTCTCGTGTCTTGTGTCACATATTCTATTCTACGGAAAGTCAAATTGTAAAAGGCATGCGCGCATTTAGAATGCTGCTGAATGAGAAATTCAACAAATAATCCATGAACGAGTGCAGCATGCTGCATGCCAGCATCCCTGCACTGTGTGCAGCATGCTGCAGGTGTGGGCGAGCAATGAGGAGCAGTTCTGCCAGGTAGTGCAGTGCATATACGATCTCCTTATTTGCATGTCTCTTTGCTGCAGGTGTGGGCGAGCAAGGGAAACACTCTTTGCTGAATGCTAAGTTTTTCACCTCACCTGCATCTCGAGTGCTACTTGTGTACTGAATGTCATCAATGCTGCTCTGCACGCAGCATGCCGCAAATGTGGGCGGGCAGCGAGGAGCAGTTCTGCCAGGGAGCAAAGGCATTCACGCATTTTTCAAAGCTGCCTAACATGTTTTTCTCTAACAAATCCTGCACTGCTTGGGTGCTGTGTGCTGATCTGCGTTGTTTGCAGCATGCCGCAAGTGTGGGCGGGAAACGAGGAGCAGTTCTGTCAGGGAGCAATCTACATCGTCCAATCAGAGGAGGCCATGGAGAGCGCGCAGGACACGTCAGCACAGGATATTTTCGCTCTAGGATGGGTCCAGGGGCGCTCGTCCCTGATTCACCCTTCCCTAGGCCTCCCCTCTAGCGATCCCTCCAGCCCTCCAGGGGTTTCTGCTAGCGCTAGAGAGGGAGAGTGGGGAGGAGCGAGGGAAACAGGAGGAGGAGCAGCAGTGGGGTCGAGCAGTGGTGGAGGAGGGATGGGGGGAGGGGCAGGCGGAGGAGGAGGAGGAGGATCAACAGTGGGAGGAGGTGGGTCAACATCAGGAGGAGGGGTGTCGCCGATAGAAGCGGTGCTGCTGCGGCCAGTGGGAGAGGTGGAGGTGGAGTGGAGCTCAGCGTGTGCTTCCCTGCTGGGCGCTGCTGTGCTTGTGCCCAGGAACACACCGTGTGATGAGACTCGCAAGGAGATAGTTCAGGTGTGTCTCTAGTCTAGGCGGCTCATTAGGAGCTCTGCGTGCGCTTCCCTGCTGGGCGCAGCTGTGCTTGTGCCCAGGAACACACTTTGTGACGAGATGCGCAAGGAGATTGTGCATCTAATGTTTCGGGTGCCTCATATAAAGCTCTGCGTGCTCGTCCCTGCTGGGTGCGGCTGTGCTTGTGCCCCGGATTACACCGTGTGACGAGACTCGCAAAGAGATCGTACAGGTAATCTCTACGGTGCCTCATTTGGAGCTCAGCCTGTGCACCCTTGCTGGCTGGCTGTTAGCAGCAGTGCTTTTGCCCAGGAACGTGATGAGACATGCAAGAAGATCGTACAGGCAATCTTTGGGGTGTCTCAGAAGGATCCTTGCCTGTGCGTACCTGCTGGCTGGAAGCAGCTGTTCACAACCCTTCCCTTCCTTCCTGCCCCTTGTTCCCACTCGCAACAGCTCATGATCTTCCTTTCCCTGCCTGCCCCATGGTCCCCACCCCCCTCCTCAGCTCATCCTCGCCATGGCAGCCACCAATCAGCTGCTGCCAGCTCACCCAGTCCCCGCCTACCACCTCCTCTTCTTCCTCATCTCCCAAGCCGGTCGCTCCTTCCGCCCCGCCCCCTCCTCCCACCCCTCCTCCTCCTCCTCTCACTCCTCACTCACTTCAGCCACTGATAGCAGTACCAGCAGCAGCAGTAGTGGCAGTGGTAGCAGTGGGGTGGCTGCGAGGGAGGCAAGGAGGAGGGCGGCAGGAGGGGGAGGGGAGGAGGATCCACTGTATCACGTGTGCAGCAAGGGGCTGAGTATCCTTGCCAATACAGTCCACACCATGGATGTGAGTCACGCATGTAATGGCTCCCCCCGGTTTCTGCCGATTCAAATCCTGTGGGCGCATCTCTGTTCCAGATTCTTCAGCATATATCTGTCTGCTCTGCTCTCCCTTCGCTAGCTCGTCTCCCCTTTGGCATCACTCGCGCGCGCTGTTTCTCTGCTCTCAATCAGTATCCCTTGGGCATAACTCGTTGTGAGGCACCTGAAGCTCTGAACCCTGCTCTCTGTTGTGAGTCGATATCCCCTCGGGCATGTCTTGGCTCCTGATTCTGCAGGAACGAGTCGATTTTTGACTCACTACACTCAAAAATCGACTCACTACACTCAAAAATCGACTCACTACACTCAAAAATCGACTCACTACACTCAAAAATCGACTCACTACACTCAAAAATCGACTCACTACACTCAAAAATCGACTCACTACACTCAAAAATCGACTCACTACACTCAAAAATCGACTCACTACACTCAAAAATCGACTCACTACACTCAAAAATCGACTCACTACACTCAAAAATCGACTCACTACACTCAAAAATCGACTCACTACACTCAAAAATCGACTCACTACACTCAAAAATCGACTCACTACACTCAAAAATCGACTCACTACACTCAAAAATCGACTCACTACACTCAAAAATCGACTCACTACACTCAAAAATCGACTCACTACACTCAAAAATCGACTCACTACACTCAAAAATCGACTCACTACACTCAAAAATCGACTCACTACACTCAAAAATCGACTCACTACACTCAAAAATCGACTCACTACACTCAAAAATCGACTCACTACACTCAAAAATCGACTCACTACACTCAAAAATCGACTCACTACACTCAAAAATCGACTCACTACACTCAAAAATCGACTCACTACACTCAAAAATCGACTCACTACACTCAAAAATCGACTCACTACACTCAAAAATCGACTCACTACACTCAAAAATCGACTCACTACACTCAAAAATCGACTCACTACACTCAAAAATCGACTCACTACACTCAAAAATCGACTCACTACACTCAAAAATCGACTCACTACACTCAAAAATCGACTCACTACACTCAAAAATCGACTCGACTCACTACACTCAAAAATCGACTCACTACACTCAAAAATCGACTCACTACACTCAAAAATCGACTCACTACACTCAAAAATCGACTCACTACACTCAAAAATCGACTCACTACACTCAAAAATCGACTCACTACACTCAAAAATCGACTCACTACACTCAAAAATCGACTCACTACACTCAAAAATCGACTCACTACACTCAAAAATCGACTCACTACACTCAAAAATCGACTCACTACACTCAAAAATCGACTCACTACACTCAAAAATCGACTCACTACACTCAAAAATCGACTCACTACACTCAAAAATCGACTCACTACACTCAAAAATCGACTCACTACACTCAAAAATCGACTCACTACACTCAAAAATCGACTCACTACACTCAAAAATCGACTCACTACACTCAAAAATCGACTCACTACAATCGACTCACTACACTCAAAAATCGACTCACTACACTCAAAAATCGACTCACTACACTCAAAAATCGACTCACTACACTCAAAAATCGACTCACTACACTCAAAAATCGACTCACTACACTCAAAAATCGACTCACTACACTCAAAAATCGACTCACTACACTCAAAAATCGACTCACTACACTCAAAAATCGACTCACTACACTCAAAAATCGACTCACTACACTCAAAAATCGACTCACTACACTCAAAAATCGACTCACTACACTCAAAAATCGACTCACTACACTCAAAAATCGACTCACTACACTCAAAAATCGACTCACTACACTCAAAAATCGACTCACTACAATCGACTCACTACACTCAAAAATCGACTCACTACACTCAAAAATCGACTCACTACACTCAAAAATCGACTCACTACACTCAAAAATCGACTCACTACACTCAAAAATCGACTCACTACACTCAAAAATCGACTCACTACACTCAAAAATCGACTCACTACACTCAAAAATCGACTCACTACACTCAAAAATCGACTCACTACACTCAAAAATCGACTCACTACACTCAAAAATCGACTCACTACACTCAAAAATCGACTCACTACACTCAAAAATCGACTCACTACACTCAAAAATCGACTCACTACACTCAAAAATCGACTCACTACACTCAAAAATCGACTCACTACACTCAAAAATCGACTCACTACACTCAAAAATCGACTCACTACACTCAAAAATCGACTCACTACACTCAAAAATCGACTCACTACACTCAAAAATCGACTCACTACACTCAAAAATCGACTCACTACACTCAAAAATCGACTCACTACACTCAAAAATCGACTCACTACACTCAAAAATCGACTCACTACACTCAAAAGTCGACTCACTACACTCAAAAGTCGACTCACTACACTCAAAAGTCGACTCACTACACTCAAAAATCGACTCACTACACTCAAAAATCGACTCACTACACTCAAAAATCGACTCACTACACTCAAAAATCGACTCACTACACTCAAAAATCGACTCACTACACTCAAAAATCGACTCACTACACTCAAAAATCGACTCACTACACTCAAAAATCGACTCACTACACTCAAAAATCGACTCACTACACTCAAAAATCGACTCACTACACTCAAAAATCGACTCACTACACTCAAAAATCGACTCACTACACTCAAAAATCGACTCACTACACTCAAAAATCGACTCACTACACTCAAAAATCGACTCACTACACTCAAAAATCGACTCACTACACTCAAAAATCGACTCACTACACTCAAAAATCGACTCACTACACTCAAAAATCGACTCACTACACTCAAAAATCGACTCACTACACTCAAAAATCGACTCACTACACTCAAAAATCGACTCACTACACTCAAAAATCGACTCACTACACTCAAAAATCGACTCACTACACTCAAAAATCGACTCACTACACTCAAAAATCGACTCACTACACTCAAAAATCGACTCACTACACTCAAAAATCGACTCACTACACTCAAAAATCGACTCACTACACTCAAAAATCGACTCACTACACTCAAAAATCGACTCACTACACTCAAAAATCGACTCACTACACTCAAAAATCGACTCACTACACTCAAAAATCGACTCACTACACTCAAAAATCGACTCACTACACTCAAAAATCGACTCACTACACTCAAAAATCGACTCACTACACTCAAAAATCGACTCACTACACTCAAAAATCGACTCACTACACTCAAAAATCGACTCACTACACTCAAAAATCGACTCACTACACTCAAAAATCGACTCACTACACTCAAAAATCGACTCACTACACTCAAAAATCGACTCACTACACTCAAAAATCGACTCACTACACTCAAAAATCGACTCACTACACTCAAAAATCGACTCACTACACTCAAAAATCGACTCACTACACTCAAAATCGACTCACTACACTCAAAATCGACTCACTACACTCAAAAATCGACTCACTACACTCAAAAATCGACTCACTACACTCAAAAATCGACTCACTACACTCAAAAATCGACTCACTACACTCAAAAATCGACTCACTACACTCAAAAATCGACTCACTACACTCAAAAATCGACTCACTACACTCAAAAATCGACTCACTACACTCAAAATCGACTCACTACACTCAAAAATCGACTCACTACACTCAAAAATCGACTCACTACACTCAAAAATCGACTCACTACACTCAAAAATCGACTCACTACACTCAAAAATCGACTCACTACACTCAAAAATCGACTCACTACACTCAAAAATCGACTCACTACACTCAAAAATCGACTCACTACACTCAAAAATCGACTCACTACACTCAAAAATCGACTCACTACACTCAAAAATCGACTCACTACACTCAAAAATCGACTCACTACACTCAAAAATCGACTCACTACACTCAAAAATCGACTCACTACACTCAAAAATCGACTCACTACACTCAAAAATCGACTCACTACACTCAAAAATCGACTCACTACACTCAAAAATCGACTCACTACACTCAAAAATCGACTCACTACACTCAAAAATCGACTCACTACACTCAAAAATCGACTCACTACACTCAAAAATCGACTCACTACACTCAAAAATCGACTCACTACACTCAAAAATCGACTCACTACACTCAAAAATCGACTCACTACACTCAAAAATCGACTCACTACACTCAAAAATCGACTCACTACACTCAAAAATCGACTCACTACACTCAAAAATCGACTCACTACACTCAAAAATCGACTCACTACACTCAAAAATCGACTCACTACACTCAAAAATCGACTCACTACACTCAAAAATCGACTCACTACACTCAAAAATCGACTCACTACACTCAAAAATCGACTCACTACACTCAAAAATCGACTCACTACACTCAAAAATCGACTCACTACACTCAAAAATCGACTCACTACACTCAAAAATCGACTCACTACACTCAAAAATCGACTCACTACACTCAAAAATCGACTCACTACACTCAAAAATCGACTCACTACACTCAAAAATCGACTCACTACACTCAAAAATCGACTCACTACACTCAAAAATCGACTCACTACACTCAAAAATCGACTCACTACACTCAAAAATCGACTCACTACACTCAAAAATCGACTCACTACACTCAAAAATCGACTCACTACACTCAAAAATCGACTCACTACACTCAAAAATCGACTCACTACACTCAAAAATCGACTCACTACACTCAAAAATCGACTCACTACACTCAAAAATCGACTCACTACACTCAAAAATCGACTCACTACACTCAAAAATCGACTCACTACACTCAAAAATCGACTCACTACACTCAAAAATCGACTCACTACACTCAAAAATCGACTCACTACACTCAAAAATCGACTCACTACACTCAAAAATCGACTCACTACACTCAAAAATCGACTCACTACACTCAAAAATCGACTCACTACACTCAAAAATCGACTCACTACACTCAAAAATCGACTCACTACACTCAAAAATCGACTCACTACACTCAAAAATCGACTCACTACACTCAAAAATCGACTCACTACACTCAAAAATCGACTCACTACACTCAAAAATCGACTCACTACACTCAAAAATCGACTCACTACACTCAAAAATCGACTCACTACACTCAAAAATCGACTCACTACACTCAAAAATCGACTCACTACACTCAAAAATCGACTCACTACACTCAAAAATCGACTCACTACACTCAAAAATCGACTCACTACACTCAAAAATCGACTCACTACACTCAAAAATCGACTCACTACACTCAAAAATCGACTCACTACACTCAAAAATCGACTCACTACACTCAAAAATCGACTCACTACACTCAAAAATCGACTCACTACACTCAAAAATCGACTCACTACACTCAAAAATCGACTCACTACACTCAAAAATCGACTCACTACACTCAAAAATCGACTCACTACACTCAAAAATCGACTCACTACACTCAAAAATCGACTCACTACACTCAAAAATCGACTCACTACACTCAAAAATCGACTCACTACACTCAAAAATCGACTCACTACACTCAAAAATCGACTCACTACACTCAAAATCGACTCACTACACTCAAAATCGACTCACTACACTCAAAAATCGACTCACTACACTCAAAAATCGACTCACTACACTCAAAAATCGACTCACTACACTCAAAATCGACTCACTACACTCAAAAATCGACTCACTACACTCAAAAATCGACTCACTACACTCAAAAATCGACTCACTACACTCAAAAATCGACTCACTACACTCAAAAATCGACTCACTACACTCAAAAATCGACTCACTACACTCAAAAATCGACTCACTACACTCAAAAATCGACTCACTACACTCAAAAATCGACTCACTACACTCAAAAATCGACTCACTACACTCAAAAATCGACTCACTACACTCAAAAATCGACTCACTACACTCAAAAATCGACTCACTACACTCAAAAATCGACTCACTACACTCAAAATCGACTCACTACACTCAAAAATCGACTCACTACACTCAAAAATCGACTCACTACACTCAAAAATCGACTCACTACACTCAAAAATCGACTCACTACACTCAAAAATCGACTCACTACACTCAAAAATCGACTCACTACACTCAAAAATCGACTCACTACACTCAAAAATCGACTCACTACACTCAAAAATCGACTCACTACACTCAAAAATCGACTCACTACACTCAAAAATCGACTCACTACACTCAAAAATCGACTCACTACACTCAAAAATCGACTCACTACACTCAAAAATCGACTCACTACACTCAAAAATCGACTCACTACACTCAAAAATCGACTCACTACACTCAAAATCGACTCACTACACTCAAAAATCGACTCACTACACTCAAAAATCGACTCACTACACTCAAAAATCGACTCACTACACTCAAAAATCGACTCACTACACTCAAAAATCGACTCACTACACTCAAAAATCGACTCACTACACTCAAAAATCGACTCACTACACTCAAAAATCGACTCACTACACTCAAAAATCGACTCACTACACTCAAAAATCGACTCACTACACTCAAAAATCGACTCACTACACTCAAAAATCGACTCACTACACTCAAAAATCGACTCACTACACTCAAAAATCGACTCACTACACTCAAAAATCGACTCACTACACTCAAAAATCGACTCACTACACTCAAAAATCGACTCACTACACTCAAAAATCGACTCACTACACTCAAAAATCGACTCACTACACTCAAAAATCGACTCACTACACTCAAAAATCGACTCACTACACTCAAAAATCGACTCACTACACTCAAAAATCGACTCACTACACTCAAAAATCGACTCACTACACTCAAAAATCGACTCACTACACTCAAAAATCGACTCACTACACTCAAAAATCGACTCACTACACTCAAAAATCGACTCACTACACTCAAAAATCGACTCACTACACTCAAAAATCGACTCACTACACTCAAAAATCGACTCACTACACTCAAAAATCGACTCACTACACTCAAAAATCGACTCACTACACTCAAAAATCGACTCACTACACTCAAAAATCGACTCACTACACTCAAAAATCGACTCACTACACTCAAAAATCGACTCACTACACTCAAAAATCGACTCACTACACTCAAAAATCGACTCACTACACTCAAAAATCGACTCACTACACTCAAAAATCGACTCACTACACTCAAAAATCGACTCACTACACTCAAAAATCGACTCACTACACTCAAAAATCGACTCACTACACTCAAAAATCGACTCACTACACTCAAAAATCGACTCACTACACTCAAAAATCGACTCACTACACTCAAAAATCGACTCACTACACTCAAAAATCGACTCACTACACTCAAAAATCGACTCACTACACTCAAAAATCGACTCACTACACTCAAAAATCGACTCACTACACTCAAAAATCGACTCACTACACTCAAAAATCGACTCACTACACTCAAAAATCGACTCACTACACTCAAAAATCGACTCACTACACTCAAAAATCGACTCACTACACTCAAAAATCGACTCACTACACTCAAAAATCGACTCACTACACTCAAAAATCGACTCACTACACTCAAAAATCGACTCACTACACTCAAAAATCGACTCACTACACTCAAAAATCGACTCACTACACTCAAAAATCGACTCACTACACTCAAAAATCGACTCACTACACTCAAAAATCGACTCACTACACTCAAAAATCGACTCACTACACTCAAAAATCGACTCACTACACTCAAAAATCGACTCACTACACTCAAAAATCGACTCACTACACTCAAAAATCGACTCACTACACTCAAAAATCGACTCACTACACTCAAAAATCGACTCACTACACTCAAAAATCGACTCACTACACTCAAAAATCGACTCACTACACTCAAAAATCGACTCACTACACTCAAAAATCGACTCACTACACTCAAAAATCGACTCACTACACTCAAAAATCGACTCACTACACTCAAAAATCGACTCACTACACTCAAAAATCGACTCACTACACTCAAAAATCGACTCACTACACTCAAAAATCGACTCACTACACTCAAAAATCGACTCACTACACTCAAAAATCGACTCACTACACTCAAAAATCGACTCACTACACTCAAAAATCGACTCACTACACTCAAAAATCGACTCACTACACTCAAAAATCGACTCACTACACTCAAAAATCGACTCACTACACTCAAAATCGACTCACTACACTCAAAAATCGACTCACTACACTCAAAAATCGACTCACTACACTCAAAAATCGACTCACTACACTCAAAAATCGACTCACTACACTCAAAAATCGACTCACTACACTCAAAAATCGACTCACTACACTCAAAAATCGACTCACTACACTCAAAAATCGACTCACTACACTCAAAAATCGACTCACTACACTCAAAAATCGACTCACTACACTCAAAAATCGACTCACTACACTCAAAAATCGACTCACTACACTCAAAAATCGACTCACTACACTCAAAAATCGACTCACTACACTCAAAAATCGACTCACTACACTCAAAAATCGACTCACTACACTCAAAAATCGACTCACTACACTCAAAAATCGACTCACTACACTCAAAAATCGACTCACTACACTCAAAAATCGACTCACTACACTCAAAAATCGACTCACTACACTCAAAAATCGACTCACTACACTCAAAAATCGACTCACTACACTCAAAAATCGACTCACTACACTCAAAAATCGACTCACTACACTCAAAAATCGACTCACTACACTCAAAAATCGACTCACTACACTCAAAAATCGACTCACTACACTCAAAAATCGACTCACTACACTCAAAAATCGACTCACTACACTCAAAAATCGACTCACTACACTCAAAAATCGACTCACTACACTCAAAAATCGACTCACTACACTCAAAAATCGACTCACTACACTCAAAAATCGACTCACTACACTCAAAAATCGACTCACTACACTCAAAAATCGACTCACTACACTCAAAAATCGACTCACTACACTCAAAAATCGACTCACTACACTCAAAAATCGACTCACTACACTCAAAAATCGACTCACTACACTCAAAAATCGACTCACTACACTCAAAAATCGACTCACTACACTCAAAAATCGACTCACTACACTCAAAAATCGACTCACTACACTCAAAAATCGACTCACTACACTCAAAAGTCGACTCACTACACTCAAAAGTCGACTCACTACACTCAAAAGTCGACTCACTACACTCAAAAATCGACTCACTACACTCAAAAATCGACTCACTACACTCAAAAATCGACTCACTACACTCAAAAATCGACTCACTACACTCAAAAATCGACTCACTACACTCAAAAATCGACTCACTACACTCAAAAATCGACTCACTACACTCAAAAATCGACTCACTACACTCAAAAATCGACTCACTACACTCAAAAATCGACTCACTACACTCAAAAATCGACTCACTACACTCAAAAATCGACTCACTACACTCAAAAATCGACTCACTACACTCAAAAATCGACTCACTACACTCAAAAATCGACTCACTACACTCAAAAATCGACTCACTACACTCAAAAATCGACTCACTACACTCAAAATCGACTCACTACACTCAAAAAGTCGACTCACTACACTCAAAAATCGACTCACTACACTCAAAAATCGACTCACTACACTCAAAAATCGACTCACTACACTCAAAAATCGACTCACTACACTCAAAAATCGACTCACTACACTCAAAAATCGACTCACTACACTCAAAAATCGACTCACTACACTCAAAAATCGACTCACTACACTCAAAAATCGACTCACTACACTCAAAAATCGACTCACTACACTCAAAAATCGACTCACTACACTCAAAAATCGACTCACTACACTCAAAAATCGACTCACTACACTCAAAAATCGACTCACTACACTCAAAAATCGACTCACTACACTCAAAAATCGACTCACTACACTCAAAAATCGACTCACTACACTCAAAAATCGACTCACTACACTCAAAAATCGACTCACTACACTCAAAAATCGACTCACTACACTCAAAAATCGACTCACTACACTCAAAAATCGACTCACTACACTCAAAAATCGACTCACTACACTCAAAAATCGACTCACTACACTCAAAAATCGACTCACTACACTCAAAAATCGACTCACTACACTCAAAAATCGACTCACTACACTCAAAAATCGACTCACTACACTCAAAAATCGACTCACTACACTCAAAAATCGACTCACTACACTCAAAAATCGACTCACTACACTCAAAAATCGACTCACTACACTCAAAAATCGACTCACTACACTCAAAAATCGACTCACTACACTCAAAAATCGACTCACTACACTCAAAAATCGACTCACTACACTCAAAAATCGACTCACTACACTCAAAAATCGACTCACTACACTCAAAAATCGACTCACTACACTCAAAAATCGACTCACTACACTCAAAAATCGACTCACTACACTCAAAAATCGACTCACTACACTCAAAAATCGACTCACTACACTCAAAAATCGACTCACTACACTCAAAAATCGACTCACTACACTCAAAAATCGACTCACTACACTCAAAAATCGACTCACTACACTCAAAAATCGACTCACTACACTCAAAAATCGACTCACTACACTCAAAAATCGACTCACTACACTCAAAAATCGACTCACTACACTCAAAAATCGACTCACTACACTCAAAAATCGACTCACTACACTCAAAAATCGACTCACTACACTCAAAAATCGACTCACTACACTCAAAAATCGACTCACTACACTCAAAAATCGACTCACTACACTCAAAAATCGACTCACTACACTCAAAAATCGACTCACTACACTCAAAAATCGACTCACTACACTCAAAAATCGACTCACTACACTCAAAAATCGACTCACTACACTCAAAAATCGACTCACTACACTCAAAAATCGACTCACTACACTCAAAAATCGACTCACTACACTCAAAAATCGACTCACTACACTCAAAAATCGACTCACTACACTCAAAAATCGACTCACTACACTCAAAAATCGACTCACTACACTCAAAAATCGACTCACTACACTCAAAAATCGACTCACTACACTCAAAAATCGACTCACTACACTCAAAAATCGACTCACTACACTCAAAAATCGACTCACTACACTCAAAAATCGACTCACTACACTCAAAAATCGACTCACTACACTCAAAAATCGACTCACTACACTCAAAAATCGACTCACTACACTCAAAAATCGACTCACTACACTCAAAAATCGACTCACTACACTCAAAAATCGACTCACTACACTCAAAAATCGACTCACTACACTCAAAAATCGACTCACTACACTCAAAAATCGACTCACTACACTCAAAAATCGACTCACTACACTCAAAAATCGACTCACTACACTCAAAAATCGACTCACTACACTCAAAAATCGACTCACTACACTCAAAAATCGACTCACTACACTCAAAAATCGACTCACTACACTCAAAAATCGACTCACTACACTCAAAAATCGACTCACTACACTCAAAAATCGACTCACTACACTCAAAAATCGACTCACTACACTCAAAAATCGACTCACTACACTCAAAAATCGACTCACTACACTCAAAAATCGACTCACTACACTCAAAAATCGACTCACTACACTCAAAAATCGACTCACTACACTCAAAAATCGACTCACTACACTCAAAAATCGACTCACTACACTCAAAAATCGACTCACTACACTCAAAAATCGACTCACTACACTCAAAAATCGACTCACTACACTCAAAAATCGACTCACTACACTCAAAAATCGACTCACTACACTCAAAAATCGACTCACTACACTCAAAAATCGACTCACTACACTCAAAAATCGACTCACTACACTCAAAAATCGACTCACTACACTCAAAAATCGACTCACTACACTCAAAAATCGACTCACTACACTCAAAAATCGACTCACTACACTCAAAAATCGACTCACTACACTCAAAAATCGACTCACTACACTCAAAAATCGACTCACTACACTCAAAAATCGACTCACTACACTCAAAAATCGACTCACTACACTCAAAAATCGACTCACTACACTCAAAAATCGACTCACTACACTCAAAAATCGACTCACTACACTCAAAAATCGACTCACTACACTCAAAAATCGACTCACTACACTCAAAAATCGACTCACTACACTCAAAATCGACTCACTACACTCAAAAATCGACTCACTACACTCAAAAATCGACTCACTACACTCAAAAATCGACTCACTACACTCAAAAATCGACTCACTACACTCAAAAATCGACTCACTACACTCAAAAATCGACTCACTACACTCGGGCATGTCTTGCCTCCTGATTCTGCAGGAACGAGTTTTACAAGTCTTGATCCTTTTGCTTAAGCGATTTCTCTACGTTTGCTGCTACTCCCAATATGAACTTGGATTCTGCAGGATGTGTTGCTGCTGGCTCTGCTGCGATCGCTGGTGAAGTCAAGTCTCGACTGCATCCTACCGCTGGTAACCGCATTCTGCCACTGGTAACCTCATTCTGCCACTGGTAACCGCATTCTGCCGCTTATGGTATCATCACATCCCACTGTTCTTCTCAGTAGTACCCTTCTAAACGCTGTCGCTGCCATACTTATCAATAGGATTACATATTGCATCTGTAACAAGCACTATCCAAGTGTTCTTTAATGTCTCTCATCAATGCATGATGAATCGTGTTCCGTCTCTTACCTTCTGTGTCCCACTGTTTACCCACGTCCCTCCTGTCCCTCCCCTCATCGCTCGAAAGACACCCTCCGCTGTGCCTGAAGTGGGGGAAGAAGCTGGGCCTGGAGTGTCAGCCAGTGGAGGAACTAACGAGGACAGATTGTAATCACCCCACCCCCCTCCCCTACCAATCGCAGGTCCTGCAATGCCTGTCAACAATCATTTCTCGAAAGACACCCTCAGCTGCCCCTGAAGCGGGGGACGAACCTGGGACTGGAGTGTCAGCCAGTGGAACAGGCGGGGCCGAAGGGATGGCCAGTGGCTATGGGAGTGAGGGTGGGAGTAATGGTGGAGATGCAGGTGGTGGTACAGTGGGTGCAGCCGAAAAGGTCGAGAATGCGGAGAGGGAGATTCGGGGGCTTTCCCAGTTCAAGCTGCCGCCTCTGGAGGTACTATGGGTGGGGATCTAGTTGGCTTTTGATTCGATCCAAAAGTCACCACCTGGGGGTACCAAGGGTGTGAACCTGGTAGTGTACTTTTTAGTCAGCTTAAAAGTCACCAGGGGGGGTACTAGCAAGGGGTGGACCATGTGGTATATCCGCTGTGTGATTCGTGACTCTGCTTTGCTCGAACTTGGGGGCGTTTGTCTCTCTGCACCGTGGTACCACCTTTTTTCAAGTATGCACTTGCTGTCCGTTGCTCTATCTCCTTCTTCCTTCTTCCCAGGAGCTTCTACCTCGGTTGCTTGTTCTGCTTGGAAGTGACAAAACACTCTCTGATGCACCACGGAGGATGAGAATCTTCCAGGTAACTTCCTTACCTCGTATGGCCTCCTCTCCTGTATGACTAGTCAAGGCATAATAAAAGCTTCCCATACCACTCGGCCGCCTTCCTAGTCTCCAGCCTTCCAGCACCCCTCTCATCTGAACCAATCAAATGAGAAGTTATTTTAAAGAGAAGAGGATCGGCTTAAAAGAGCGCTCCTCTTGCTTTCCAGCCTTTAAACACCTCACTTTGTAGCGTCTAAGATGGTTACCCTGCCTTTGTCTTGTAACTGATTATTGGCAGGCAAACAGGGCTCAATTCTCAGCGTCTTGCCCGAGTGTCGGAATACCCAAATATGGCACACAACCAACAATTCACTCTGTTACCCAAACATGGCACACATCCAACAATTCTCCGTGATTCTTCTTACTCTGTTCTACTTCGATATTTCCTTTGATACTTTTGCAGGTCCTTGAGTTTGTTCGCCAGAGCACTCTGCCTTCTGCGTTCGAGTCGCTCGCTCTCGACGTAAGCCCACTTGCTCTTGCCTGGTCTGCTCGTTGTGTTCTATTCGTGACTTTTCCCGTGCTCCTCTGGGGTTGCATGCCTCTGTTTCCGCAAACTATCGCTTTGCTACCCCCCGCCTCCCCTATCGCATTTCTCTCCGAGAATGAACCCTTTTTGTTTTCTGTTTCTTGCCACCTCTTCCTCACTTCCCACCCACCCCTTTTTCACGAGATCGAGCACTTGAAGCACATAGCAGAACCCTTGAACCTCTTTCCCTCCTTACCTCTTTTCTACCCCCTCTTCCCTCCTTCCCTCTTCTCCACTGTCCTTTCCCTCATTCCGATTCCCCTTGCCCATCAGATCGAGCACATGACGCACTTAGCAGAGCGCCTGGGGAACAAACAGTCTCTGGAGGGCAGAAGAGCTGTTTGGCAGGACGCCACAATGAAGGTAATTAACCCTTTCCAGAGCACAAGGAAAACAGTTTGGCAGGGTTCCAAGGTGAAGGCAATGAGGAAGCTTGTTATGAGATTGCTGGGTTCCAAAAAATTGGCAGGGTTCCAAAAAATTGGCAGGGTTCCAAAAAATTGCTGGATGAAGGTAATGAAGAAGCTGGTTATACGGTTATGAGCACCATTTGTTCGTGGAGGTTCGGTTCGGATCGTCTCTGATTTTTTTTAAATGTGACGTGTTTATTTGAGCACCATTCGGACTGTATCTTGTGTTTATTTAAAGGTCGAGCAGGGCCAGATGTCGTTCTCCATGTGTGGAGTGGAGTGTTCACTCTCCTCAGATGCCCAAGGGATCAGTTGTATTTAAAACTCTCCTAGAACACCTGTGGGCATCATGTCATATTATTCTTCTCCTCAGATGCTCAAGTTTTGAGGCGCCTCGAAAGTTGTCTTCCTGAATACTCTCCTAGAACACCTGTGTGCATCAAATATCATTCTTGTCCCCAGATGCTGAAGAGAGCAATCGACGCGGTGAACCATGCCGACTGGACCGCGCGGGTGTGTGACGGCTTTGCTGCCTTCTACTTGTGGCCGTGCATGGATGCAAGTCAACACATCCTGCTGCACCGGTGGGTGGGTTACTGCTTTCTGTAGCGAACATCCATGGATGCATGTATGTGTGCGTGGCACATTGTATTGGGCTGGATTGCTGTTTGCCCGCTTCGCCGCCTTCTACCTATGGCCGTGCATGGACTCAAGCTAACACATCCTGCTGCACAGGTGGGTTACTGCTTTCCCAATTGATTACTCGTGCATGCGTTTGTGTGGTGCATTACATTGTATCGGACTGGACGGGTGTTTGGCGGCTTTGCTGCCTTTTACTTGTGGCCGTGCATGGACGCAAGACAACACATCCTGCTGTACAGGTGGGTTGGTTACGTTTCTCCGTAGTTATTGTTTGTGTATGTGTGTGCGTAGCACGCTGTATGGAAATGGGTTTGGTGGGTGTGTGACGGCTTTGCTGCCTTTTACCTGTGGCCGTGCATGGACGCAAGCTAACACATCCTGCTGCACCGGTGTTTTACTCAACTACCCAGGATAATCATACGCACGCATATGAGCATACGTTCACTATTCTCTTAGTGATAAACTCAACCAAAGTTCACAAATTTTCTCTCACGTTCCTTTCCCCCTCCTGCCTCCCCCACACCAGGTGCATGGGGGCGCTTGTCCAGCGGGCGGCAGACTCCGTCTTCATTCAGCGCCGGGTGGCGCTCATGTTTGACTCTGCCGCCCTCTCTGACCCCCTCGACCGGCACGCCCTTGCCATGGGGCTTGGCACAGTGAGTCTCTCCTTTCCTCTTCTCAGGGGGCTCGGCACTGTGAGCTTCTCCTTTCTTCTTCTCAGTCCTCTGCTGTTAGTGGGGCTTGGCTTGGCACGTTGAATCTGTTTTTTTTTTTTTTTTTTTTTTTTTTTTTTTTTTTTTTCTCTCTCTCTGTTTTTTTTTATAATTCTCAAAAAACAGACTCTGCTGTGAGTGGGGCTTGGCACGTTGGCTCTCTTTGCAGCAAGTCCGCAACTCCTACTCTGTCTCCAACCTGCAGCCTGCAGCAGTGTGTTGCCTTCTCTCTGCTCACTCAACTCCCACTATGTCCTGTCCCATGTTTCCTCTCTCTCTGCAGGTGGCGGCAGTGCATCTCGATGTGGTGTTAGCCACCTTAGAAGAAGTCCTTGACTCCTACTCCGTCTCCAACCTGCAGCTCTCTGTTGCCGTGCCTTCTTTGTGTGTCTTTTTCACCCTTCTCTCTGCAGGTGGCGGCAGTGCATCTCGATGTGGTGTTGGCCACTTTGGAACAAGTCCTTGACTCCTACTCTGTCTCCAATCTGCAACGGTATGTTTCCTCCCCCCTTTTTTCTTTACTTCTTCTTTGTGTAATAAATCATATCAGAATGTGATGTCTTTTCATAAGAGTGATGTAGTATACTAAGCTACTTGGCCATTAGCCTGTCCCAAATCCCCCTCCCTTTCCTGTTACTTTCTCATCGCTTTCATCCCCTGCCTGGAATTCCATTGCTCACAGCACATATATACCTGTTTCTGTTAGGATCCTTGGCTCCCATTCGGTCGTCTTCTGTGAGAAGACAACTTTTTGGACATCACAAAACCTTCTCCTATCGTTCTCCATGCGCTTTTTTCCCTTCCTCGCAGCATATACCAGTTTGTCAAAACCCTCGGCAATCAATCGGCCATCTTCATCCCCAAAACCTCCTCCTCTTCCTCTTCCGCCTCCTCCTCCGCTTCCTCGGCCCCCAAGGTCGCTCTCCCGCCTCTCGAGCGCCTATTCAAGAAGGAGACTGCCACGTCAGCAGCTGCTGACTTCCTCCGGGACCCGCTGATGCATGATGACGTGTGCGCTGCGCTGGCGCTGATGTACCGGTACACGGTGGCCTTCTCAGAAGCTTCTGTGGTGGATTCGCGAATCAGAACATTGCTGGTCAGTTGAATTCCCATAGGAGCTGTCAGTTGGTGATGACTTGATGCTGTAAGTTGTCAGATGTCTGACTACATGTATCCTCCTGATGATCGTGGAATCCATTTTTGAGAATTCTCAAAAGTCGCACCAATATGCTGTAAGTTATCAGATGACTGTCCTTACATGTATCAGTTTTGAGGCGCCTCAAAACTTGACTTGATGCTATAAGTTGTCAGATGACTGACTACATGTATCCTCCTGATGATCGTGGAATCCATTTTTGAGAATTCTCAAAAGTCGCACCAATATGCTGTAAGTTATCAGATGACTGTCCTTACATGTATCAGTTTTGAGGCGCCTCAAAACTTGACTTGATGCTATAAGTTGTCAGATGACTGACTACATGTATCCTCCTGATGATCGTGGAATCCATTTTTGAGAATTCTCAAAAGTCGCACCAATATGCTGTAAGTTATCAGATGACTGTCCTTACATGTATCAGTTTTGAGGCGCCTCAAAACTTGACTTGATGCTATAAGTTGTCAGATGACTGACTACATGTATCCTCCTGATGATCGTGGAATCCATTTTTGAGAATTCTCAAAAGTCGCACCAATATGCTGTAAGTTATCAGATGACTGTCCTTACATGTATCAGTTTTGAGGCGCCTCAAAACTTGACTTGATGCTATAAGTTGTCAGATGACTGACTACATGTATCCTCCTGATGATCGTGGAATCCATTTTTGAGAATTCTCAAAAGTCGCACCAATATGCTGTAAGTTATCAGATGACTGTCCTTACATGTATCAGTTTTGAGGCGCCTCAAAACTTGACTTGATGCTATAAGTTGTCAGATGACTGACTACATGTATCCTCCTGATGATCGTGGAATCCATTTTTGAGAATTCTCAAAAGTCGCACCAATATGCTGTAAGTTATCAGATGACTGTCCTTACATGTATCAGTTTTGAGGCGCCTCAAAACTTGACTTGATGCTATAAGTTGTCAGATGACTGACTACATGTATCCTCCTGATGATCGTGGAATCCATTTTTGAGAATTCTCAAAAGTCGCACCAATATGCTGTAAGTTATCAGATGACTGTCCTTACATGTATCAGTTTTGAGGCGCCTCAAAACTTGACTTGATGCTATAAGTTGTCAGATGACTGACTACATGTATCCTCCTGATGATCGTGGAATCCATTTTTGAGAATTCTCAAAAGTCGCACCAATATGCTGTAAGTTATCAGATGACTGTCCTTACATGTATCAGTTTTGAGGCGCCTCAAAACTTGACTTGATGCTATAAGTTGTCAGATGACTGACTACATGTATCCTCCTGATGATCGTGGAATCCATTTTTGAGAATTCTCAAAAGTCGCACCAATATGCTGTAAGTTATCAGATGACTGTCCTTACATGTATCAGTTTTGAGGCGCCTCAAAACTTGACTTGATGCTATAAGTTGTCAGATGACTGACTACATGTATCCTCCTGATGATCGTGGAATCCATTTTTGAGAATTCTCAAAAGTCGCACCAATATGCTGTAAGTTATCAGATGACTGTCCTTACATGTATCAGTTTTGAGGCGCCTCAAAACTTGACTTGATGCTATAAGTTGTCAGATGTCTGACTACATGTATCCTCCTGATGATCGTGGAATCCATTTTTGAGAATTCTCAAAAGTCGCACCAATATGCTGTAAGTTATCAGATGACTGTCCTTACATGTATCAGTTTTGAGGCGCCTCAAAACTTG
The DNA here is from genome assembly GCA_947471745.1 of Closterium sp. Naga37s-1. Lineage (NCBI taxonomy): Eukaryota > Viridiplantae > Streptophyta > Zygnematophyceae > Desmidiales > Closteriaceae > Closterium > Closterium sp. Naga37s-1. The sequence goes on along the minus strand of CANJKZ010001093.1, from coordinate 3,110,209 downwards.
ACTTGATGCTATAAGTTGTCAGATGTCTGACTACATGTATCCTCCTGATGATCGTGGAATCCATTTTTGAGAATTCTCAAAAGTCGCACCAATATGCTGTAAGTTATCAGATGACTGTCCTTACATGTATCAGTTTTGAGGCGCCTCAAAACTTGACTTGATGCTATAAGTTGTCAGATGTCTGACTACATGTATCCTCCTGATGATCGTGGAATCCATTTTTGAGAATTCTCAAAAGTCGCACCAATATGCTGTAAGTTATCAGATGACTGTCCTTACATGTATCAGTTTTGAGGCGCCTCAAAACTTGACTTGATGCTATAAGTTGTCAGATGTCTGACTACATGTATCCTCCTGATGATCGTGGAATCCATTTTTGAGAATTCTCAAAAGTCGCACCAATATGCTGTAAGTTATCAGATGACTGTCCTTACATGTATCAGTTTTGAGGCGCCTCAAAACTTGACTTGATGCTATAAGTTGTCAGATGACTGACTACATGTATCCTGATGATCGTGCAATCCATCCCCACACCGGCCTTAGCTGCTTCTTCCCTCGTACTCCCTGTTTGTTCCATCTTGCTCTTGTACCAACCCCACCCCTTGCCACTATCCATGCAGGATGCGAACGTGTTTGCTCCCTTGGCTGCAGTGACGTCTATCCCAGCCAAGACAGCAGTGGTTCAATCCATCCTCACACTCGCCTCCGCTGCTCTGTGCCCTCCCACGCTCTCTTCCCTCTCACACCCCGTTTCTGCCCACTCTTCTTCCCCCCTTTCCCCTATGCCCTATCAATGCAGGATGCGAATGTGTTTGCTCCCTTGGCTGCAGTGACATCCCTCCCAGCCAAGACAGCTGTGGTTCAATCCATCCTCACACTCGCCTCTGCTGCTCTCACTGCCCCTCCATCCGCTCTCACCACCCCTCCACCGCCCCATTCAAGTGCTTACCCAGCTGCCCATTTAGCCCCAGTCCTTTCGACTTCAACAAGTCATGTAACGGCCTCCTCCATACCACAAACCACCGCCATCAATCTCAAGAGCCGCGACGATCTTATCAGCTGCTGCCTCCATTTTCTCCCGCCGATTCCTTCTCCAACCCCTCTCGCACCACCCTCCGTATCCTCTTCCTCCTCCTCGTCCTCTTCCACCTCCTCCCCTCTACCCACCTCCTCCTCTTTGGCTTCATACGCTTCTTCCACCTCATTCTTCCAGTCGCCTCTCGCCGCGCCTACTCCCGGACCAACGAGCACCTCTGTACCAGCCGCAGCCCCAGGCTCGGGTGTAGGCTCGGGCTCGGGTTCGGCAGCAGGTGGTGTTGCTGCGCCGAGGTTTATAGTAAGGATAAGGGGAGCTGGTGGCGCGGATGGGGGCGCAGGGGGAGCGGGAGGGGGAGGGGGAGTGGGTGGAGGAGGGGGAGGGGGAGGGGCATACGTGTTAGGGGAGGAGGAGGTGCGGCTTCAGATGGCGTGTGTGCGGGCGTGCACAGCCCTGATTCAGTCTCACCCACAGCTCACTTCAGCTGTTCGCAAGAGCGTGCAGGTGAGCAAGCATAGTGTGGTGCAGGTGAGAAGTAGGCACTTGGCAGTTAGAGGGGGAGGGGCATACGTGTTAGGGGAAGAGGAGGTGCGGCTTCAGATGGCATGTGTGCGGGCGTGCACGGCTTTGATTCAGTCTCATCCACAGCTCACTTCAGCCGTTCGCAAGAGTGTGCAGGTGAGCAGAGGGGCAGGTGAACAAGCATCGGTGCAGGTGAGGTTAAGTTCGGGTGATTGGCACTGTTTCATCTCAATGGCTCTCAACCCCTCTTGATCTCTCTCACTCCCATCTCAATAGCTCTCAACCTCTTTCCACCTCTTCCAGGCGGTCACTCCACTGCTGTGCATTGACGACTCACCATTGGCTGGTCGTGTGAAAGGAGAGAGGGGACTGGGGAGAGGAAGAGGAGAAGGGGGGATTGGTACAGTGGATGTGGAGGGAGGGGGCGGAGGAGAGGGGAGGGAGGAGCGAGAGGGGTCGAGCACAAGTAGTTCGGACAGTGAGAGTGGCTCTGACGAGGATGGGGAGAAAATGAGGAGGAAAGAAAGGGGGGAGAAGAGGGCGAGGAGGACTGGCGCGAGAGAGAGGAGGGGTCAGCGGAAGCAGCTTGGCCCATTGGCAGTTAGTGTCATCTCTCTACTGTGTAGCGTGCTACAGATGAGGTGAGCTGCTACAGATGAGGTGAGCTACATACAGTTTTGGTGGCAGGGGCAAGGATGGCAAGGAGGACGAGGAAGAGCTACAGCACAAGCCCTGCATGCGCTTATGTAGACACGCACCACATGCCACCGCATGCCACCACATGCCACCGCATGCCACCACATGCCACCACATGTCACCACACCCCTAACCCCAACTCCCTCATCATCCTCCTCTTCCTAATCTCTAATGGTCCACGCATTGATATAGTGGAAAGGTACAAACATGCAGAGTATGAATCAATGAATCAACAACAAACTTCCTAATCCCTCTCCCTCTGCCTCTCCCTCGTCCTCTCCCTCTTCTTGCAGAAATATGGATAGCAAGAGGTTGCAGAGCAGCTACAGACCATGCTCTCTCCCTCCTCCTTGTTCTCATCTCGTTATGCTGCAAACTGTTTTTCAGATTTCTCGAGAACAATCTTTTGAGTCGACTTCAAAAGTCACAGACCATTCTCTCCCTCCTCCTTGTTCTCAATACCGCATCCAACTAGCTATCATATGCGACAACCCCCTCTCCATCTTCCCATATCTCTGTTTTTCCTCTCTCTTCTCGCAGCAACGTGGACAGCAAGGAGGAGGAGGAGCAGCTGCAGATCATGCTCTCCCTTCTCCGCCCCCTCCTCTCCCTCCTCCTCCCACCCCCTCCTCCCCAGTCCTCCTCCCACCTACCCTCAGCCCTCAACCCTACCACTCTCCTATCCTCCGCATTCCCTTCCAACACCGCTCCACCCAGTAGCACCCATCCTAACCCAGCAGCACCACTTCAAACCCAAGCAGGTAGCAAGCCTGGGAGTAAGCCCAGCAGCAAACCTACCAGAAAGCCTAGCAGCCAGCCAGGGAGCCCTGGCCCTCGGGCAAGAGGGAAATCAAACCTGGGGGGTGCAGCAGGAGGAGGGGAGAGAGGAGGGGGAGAGGAGGGAGGGGGGGGAGCAGGGGAACGGGAGAGAGAAACTGGAGAGGCGGAAGCAGCATCAGCAGTGGAGGTAGTTGCATCGGCGCAGCAGCGGGTGCTGACAGCGTACCTGGCAGTGTGTGCCCAGTTCCATTCTCTGGCACTTGGAGATGAGGGGCTGCTGGGTTGTTGTAAGGAACAAGTTTGCGGCTTTCTCGAAGCTAGCAGTGGTGGAGTGCGGTACACGGAAATGCAGCAAGGTACGCATGACACATAACAAGATTGGTCAAGGGGTGTGCTCTAGTGACAGCGTACCTTGCAGTGTGTGCCCAGTTCCATGCGCTGGCACTTGGGGAGCAGAGGCTGCCTGGTTGGTCTGAAGAAGGCATTGTAAGCCAAAACCAGTTACCACCGAAGTTTTACACAAGAATTTTTCTACAATGTACTACCAACAACTACTGGTGTTGAATCCTAAGTTGCTGCCACGTATGAGCCCAATGGCACCTAACTGGTGTCCTCTTCCATCGCGCCCCTCGCTCAATCTCGGGCATCACGTGGCCGTCGTTCTGCCGTTCTGCGCCATCGTGTTTCGAGGCACCTCAGAGCACTCTCTCTGAATCCTCTCCTCCTTCCTTCCCAACACCCCCTCCCCTTTTTTCCCAGCTCACACCCCCCCATCACGCCCCTCCCTCAATCTCGGGCATCACGTGGCTGTCGTTCTGCCCTTCTGTGCCAATGGTGACCCCACACTCCAACTGCTCGGCTGCAAGGTAGCTTTTTATATTATCATCATTTTCAGAACATGCCTGCAACAGCAAATCCCTTGCGCCAATGTGGACCCCACGCTCCAACTGTTTGTTGCAAGGTCACCCTTTCCTCCTTCGTAAGCCGCTGTTTTCCCCCTGGATTTTTGCTTCCATCCACCTCCGCTACTCCACCTCTTTCCTTCCTCTTTCTCTCCCCTCTCTTGCGCCTCGCCTTGAGTTCCAATCAGTGCCATAGTAACGAGGTGACTGTTGAGTCGACTCAAAAGTCTCCTCTTTCTCTCCCCTCTCTTGCGCCTCGCCTTGAGTTCCAATCAGTGCCATAGTAACGAGGTGACTGTTGAGTCGACTCAAAAGTCTCCTCTTTCTCTCCCCTCTCTTGCGCCTCGCCTTGAGTTCCAATCAGTGCCATAGTAAGGAGGTGACTGTTGAGTCGACTCAAAAGTCTCCTCTTTCTCTCCCCTCTCTTGCGCCTCGCCTTGAGTTCCAATCAGTGCCATAGTAACGAGGTGACTGTTGAGTCGACTCAAAAGTCTCCTCTTTCTCTCCCCTCTCTTGCGCCTCGCCTTGAGCTCCAATCAGTGCCATAGTAACGAGGTGACTGTTGAGTCGACTCAAAAGTCTCCTCTTTCTCTCCCCTCTCTTGCGCCTCGCCTTGAGTTCCAATCAGTGCCATAGTAACGAGGTGACTGTTGAGTCGACTCAAAAGTCTCCTCTTTCTCTCCCCTCTCTTGCGCCTCGCCTTGAGCTCCAATCAGTGCTATAGTAACGGGGTGACTGTTGAGTCGACTCAAAAGTCTCCTCTTTCTCTCCCCTCTCTTGCGCCTCGCCTTGAGTTCCAATCAGTGCCATAGTAACGAGGTGACTGTTGAGTCGACTCAAAAGTCTCCTCTTTCTCTCCCCTCTCTTGCGCCTCGCCTTGAGTTCCAATCAGTGCCATAGTAACGAGGTGACTGTTGAGTCGACTCAAAAGTCTCCTCTTTCTCTCCCCTCTCTTGCGCCTCGCCTTGAGTTCCAATCAGTGCCATAGTAACGAGGTGACTGTTGAGTCGACTCAAAAGTCTCCTCTTTCTCTCCCCTCTCTTGCGCCTCGCCTTGAGTTCCAATCAGTGCCATAGTAACGAGGTGACTGTTGAGTCGACTCAAAAGTCTCCTCTTTCTCTCCCCTCTCTTGCGCCTCGCCTTGATTTCCAATCAGTGCCATAGTAACGAGGTGACTGTTGAGTCGACTCAAAAGTCTCCTCTTTCTCTCCCCTCTCTTGCGCCTCGCCTTGAGTTCCAATCAGTGCCATAGTAACGAGGTGACTGTTGAGTCGACTCAAAAGTCTCCTCTTTCTCTCCCCTCTCTTGCACCTCGCCTTGAGTTCCAATCAGTGCCATAGTAACGAGGTGACTGTTGAGTCGACTCAAAAGTCTCCTCTTTCTCTCCCCTCTCTTGCGCCTCGCCTTGAGTTCCAATCAGTGCCATAGTAACGAGGTGACTGTTGAGTCGACTCAAAAGTCTCCTCTTTCTCTCCCCTCTCTTGCGCCTCGCCTTGAGCTCCAATCAGTGCCATAGTAACGAGGTGACTTTTGAGTCGACTCAAAAGTCTCCTCTTTCTCTCCCCTCTCTTGCGCCTCGCCTTGAGTTCCAATCAGTGCCATAGTAACGAGGTGACTGTTGAGTCGACTCAAAAGTCTCCTCTTTCTCTCCCCTCTCTTGCGCCTCGCCTTGAGTTCCAATCATCCTGCTCCCTGCCATTCCAGTTTTCTGCACATCTGTCAATCTGTCATTCTGCCAATCTGTCATTCTGCCATTGCACCAGTCTGCCAACTTGCCATCCTGCCACCCCCCATCCCCTCATCCCACCAGGTGGTTCTGCTGCTGCTGACCACAGCTGTCGCCCTCTCCTCTCCACCTGAGGCCTCCTGCGTTTCTCCTGACAACCCACCTGAGGTTTCATCACAATCAGCCCATTCCCCCCCAGCCTCTCCCTCCTCCTCTCTGCCTGTCTCCACTCACCCTGCCACCCACCAATTAGACGAAACCACCGAAACCAGCAGTCAGCAGGAAGAGCAGTCAACAGCAGCAACGGCAGCAGCAGCAGCAGCAGCAGCAGCAGCAGCAGCAGCAGCAGCAGCAGCAGCTGGTCCGAGAGCTTCTTCTGAGTCTCCTTCCTCCCATTCCTCCTCTCAACCGACTCACTCCTCCCTCCTTGCTGCTCTGGAAGCGAAGGTCTCTGCAGTGTCGCATCAGGTGGGGAAGCTTATAGTGGGGATGGGTTGGGCGGTACTACGTGTATGCAACACCTGCAACGTTGCATGAGGCGTGTATGCAACACCTGCAACGTTGCATGAGGCGTGTATGCAACACCTGCAACGTTGCATGAGGCGTGTGTGCAACACCTGCAACGTTGCATGAGGCGTGTGTGCAAAACCCTGAATGCTGGGGGGGCTGTGAGGCGTTACTTCCTGCTCCTCCATGCTGCGGGTTCTCCTCCCTTCACCCTGAAAGGCTCGTCCGGAGATTCTCTAAGCTGCCTCAAAGGCTGTGCTGCTGGTTCCACCTCACCCTACTTCACCCTTCGGCCTGCAGGGCTCGTCACAGGGGGAGATGGTGGAGGGGTCGTCGGAGGAACGACGGGCGGTGCTTTTCGCCGCTGCTGTGGAGTGCGTTGCACATGTGCTGACAGCTGATGAGGTGAGGGGGAGGGGGAGGGGCACGACGTTAATGGAAAGATGCTTGTGTACTAGGGAAGAGGTAGATGGGAGACCTCTGACATAATTCCAGTGAGCAGCAGTGCCTAGGTTTAGGCTTAAGCAAGTAGCCTAAACCTAGGCACTGCTGCTCACTGGAATTATGTCAGAGGATCTGCTTGTGTACTAGGGAAGAGGTAGATGGGAGACGGTCACTTCAGTTTGACGCTGCTGTGGAGTGCGTTGCGTTGCATCACCGCTCCTCCTCACCTCATCAGCCGTCAGCTCATGCGCAGCGCACTCCACAGCAGCGTCGAAAATCACTCCCCCACACTGAAGTGCCACTCCTGGCAGCAGACGCCATTTTTCATGGTACCTGGTAGCCGCTCCACAAGCAACCCATTCCTCTGCATCACTTCCCTTCATACTCCCTTTTCCTTGTCACCAGGTGGCAGTGCTCCTCCTAGCAGCAGACGCGTTCCTTCACATCTCCTGCGCCAGCCACTGCCACTAGCTACCCATCAATTTACATCACTTCCCTTCATAATCCCTTTTCCTTGTCACCAGGTGGCAGTCCTCCTCCTAGCAGCAGACGCGTTCCTTCACATCTCCTGCGCCAGCCACTGCCACTAGCTACCCATCAATTTACATCACTTCCCTTCATAATCCCTTTTCCTTGTCACCAGGTGGCAGTCCTCCTCCTAGCAGCAGACGCGTTCCTTCACATCTCCTGCGCCAGCCACTGCCACTAGCTACCCATCAATTTACATCACTTCCCTTCATAATCCCTTCTCCTTGTCACCAGGTGGCAGTCCTACTCCTAGCAGCAGACGCGTTTCTCCACATTACTTGCGCCGGCCACTCCCCCTCCACCACCACAAGCACAAACCAGGGCAGCCAAGCACATAAGGACAGGGACAGAGGGTCTGTGCACTTGCAGGGCGCAGCAGCAGCGGAGTGTGAGTACGTGGGGAGTGTGGTGAGCCGGTGCATGGAAGCCGTGCTTCGAATCATCTCCCTCAGAGGCCACCAGGTGCAGCAGCAGGGGGAATCCGAGGTTGAGGAGGGTTCAGTGCAACCTGCACATGGGTCGAAGCAGCTGCTGCAGCAGGAGCGGGAGGATTTGGAGCAGCAGGGCAGGGCAGGGAGGATCATCGAGCGAGTTGTTGCAGCGTCGCTTGGTTGTCACTACAACTCTGCCCGGCTGCCTGCCTTTGCTGCGGTACGTGCTTTCATTCCAGGTCCTTCTGCTCCAGGCTCGCACAAACGTTCCACTTGGTTTTTAGGCTCTCCAAAACCCGCCCTTGAAATACGTGTGACTCATCGGCCTTCATTGGCCTTCATTAGACTCAGAATTGAACAAACCCTAACCTCATTGGCAGGCGTGCGCTCTATGGCTTCCTGCAATCCCTCTTCCTTGTTCCTCTGTGTGTTGTTCCTCTGTGTGTTGTTTCAACGAAGACTCATAATCTCCCAGTTTCTCTTCCTCGAACAAACCCTAACCCCTGCCAGGTCTGCTCTCTGGCGGCTGCCTGCGACCCCCCTGCCCTGTTCCGCTGCGTGCTGCAGCACGTGGAAGAAACTTCTGGGAAGCTGCCAGCCCTTGAAGAGCTTGTCGAGGTGCGGTGGGTGCGGTTGTGGGTTGTTGCAGGTTGGGGAGGCATTGCAAATATTGTGTGTGGAGTGGTGTGAAATGGTTCCAAATGTAAGCCTTCAGCAGTGCAACCATTGCTGCGAGTGCTCGACCATTTCTTCCCTTGTCGTCCCTCCCTCTCTCTGCAGAAGAGTACCCAGCATCCCTCGCTGGGTCCCCAGCTTTTCCACCAGCTTGTACCGAAGCTCACCCCAGGCTTCGACCCTGTTGGTGCAAGTTCCTACTCTCTAACACTTTGTTCTCCTTCCTTCTCTGTGCCTCCCTCTCGCCCTCGCTTTCTGCAGGAAATTGCTCGGCACCCGTCTCTCGGCCCCCAGCTCTTCCACCTGCTTCTGCCGAAGCTCATCCCTGGCTTCGATCCGGTTGGCCTGGTGGAAGGCTTGCATCAAGCAGCACAGCCACAATCACTGGTGCAGCAGCAAGGGAGTGAGCAGTCAGCAGCGCCACAAGGGGCTGGAGATGGAGCAGCAGAAGGCGTTCTTACAGAGGGGCAACAGGACGAATCTGCTGCATCAACAGCAGCGGAGCAGGCACAGCTGGGGAAGGCTGTATCTGAGGCTGCTGCTGCTGCTGCTGGTGGTGGTGCTGCCGCCGCTTCGCTCACCTTTGATCCAACCGCTACAGTTGCAGCTGCGGTGGTTGCTGCTGCCTCAAATGCAGGAAGGGCAAGGAGTGCAGGGAGTGTGGCGAGTGCAGGCAAGCCCTTCATCTACTCCTCTGGCTCTAAGGCTGCCATTCGAACTCTTGGGATCATGCTCAGGTGAGGGTTCTTGTAACGCGGCTTCAAAACGGCGGTGTAAGGAGTGTTGAGTGGGGAGGGTGGGGAGGGTGGGGAGGGTGGGGAGAGTGGGGAGGGTGGGGAGGGTGGGGAGGGTGGGGAGGGTGGGGAGGGTGGGGAGGGTGGGGAGGGTGGGGAGGGTGGGGAGGGTGGGGAGAGTGGGGAGGGTGGGGAGGGTGGGGAGGGTGGGGAGGGATGGCAGGGCAGGCACCCTTCTGCCAAACTCAACCAAGCAGCACTACCCTACACCTGCTGCTCCGCGCTCTCGCCATCGACACCATCGCCTCTTACCCCCTTTCGTTGTTGCTTCCTCCATCCTCCCTCTTCCCTGCAGGCACCCGTCCCCTGCAGGTGCTGCTTGGTACCAAGAGGCCTCAGCACCTGCTCCCTGCAGGCACCCGTCCCACGATCTCGAGCAAGCAGTGCTACCCTACACCATCCCCACCGTCCACACCCTACCTCTGCTGCTCTTTGCTCTCGCCATCGACACCGTCGCCTCTCACTCAAGGCTGCTCTCACCTTCCCTCTCTCCGTCCCTCTTTGTCCCGGCTTTCCTTCTCTCTCTTCCCATCAGGCACCCATCACCCAACCTCAAGCAAGCAGCACTGCCCTACACAATCCCCACCGTCCACACCCTTCACCTGCTGCTCTGTGCTCTCGCCATCGACACCATCGCCTCTCACCCTGAAGCTGCTCTCTCCTCCACCGGTCCCCTCAGCAAGAGAATCAACGATGCCATCACAGCAGCAGACGGAGGCCTCTGGTCCAGCGACCCCTTCCTGTGAGTGAGCTGCTTTGCCATGCGAGGCTACTCTCGCCTCCACCGCCATGGCTTCCACCGCCATGACGGCCCCATTAGATCTCCTACCTGAGGAAGAGATCGAATGGGGCCATCATGGCGGCACATGGAGGGCTGTGGCCCAGCGACCCATTCCTGTGAGTCAAATGCCGCCTCGCGCACATGCTCTCAGCCTTGTTCTCTGACTTGCTCTGGTGGGGAGCTGGCTCTAGGCAAGCTTATGAACTCCCTTGTCACCAGGCCGACCTGCTTTAGCCTCGTCTTCCCTTGCTCGTGTTCTCGTCGTCTTCTCTCCTCTGCGCCACCACGCCTATTCGCACCAACCTATCGTCACCACTCTGCACCACCCTATCTTCACCACTCTGCACCACCCTAGCTTCACCACTCTGCACCACCTTATCTACACCACTCTGTACCACTCTGCACCGTCATATCCATCTATCCCACTGTGCAGGCTGGTTTACGGCGCTCTCCGCTCTGTGGCTCAGTTCTTCAACCATCATCCTCTTATTGAGGTATGCTTCTCGCTCTTGCCTTTTTTCCTCGGGTTTCTTAATTCAGTCAAGGCTAATTTTGATCTAACTGGAATAAAATAATCTTTAGAATCCTTTTTGCATTACTTCCTGCTTGAATTCTTACACCCCCCTCCACAACCCTCCCCTCGCCAGGCCCTCGAAACCTTCTCACCCGAGAACGTGATTGAAGAGTAAACAACAGAAGGGGGTCGGGTCACCTGCAAAGTCAGGAGGAGTGAAATTGACATGTCACCTCCCTCCCTCCACACCCCTGCCTCCAGGCCCTCGAAACCTTCTCACCCGAGAACGTGCTTGAAGAGTAAACAACAGAAGGGGGTCGGGTCACCTGCAAAGTCAGGAGGAGTGAAACTGACATGTCACCTCCCTCCCTCCACACCCCTGCCTCCAGGCCCTCGAAACCTTCTCACCCGAGAACGTGCTTCAGGAGGGGGATACCAGTGAGAACGGGAGGAGCGGGATTGACGTGACTGTGGGGCAGCTGTCGGTGCTGTGTGGACTGGTGGCGGCGCTTGTGGGGGCCATGCTCTTTGAGGGAGAGCAGCAGGGTGATGAGGTGAGTAGCGGAGGAGGGAAAGGGAAGATCGGGATAGGCAGCACAGAGGGGCAGCTGTCGGTGCTGTGTGGACTGGTGGTGGCGCTTGTGGGGGCTATGCTAACTGGAGGGCGGCATGAGGTAGGTGTGGGGAGGGGAGGCTGGTTCTAGTTTTTTGTAAGTGGAATGGGAAGGAGGGGAGTGTAGTGTAGGGAATGGAGAGGGGGGGAAAAGTAGGCCGCAGAGGGCGGCAGGAGTCGGTGCTTTGCGGACTGGTGGAGGCCGTTGTGGGAGCCATTCTCACTGCGGAGGGGCATGAGGTACGTGGGGGGAGGGGAGGGGAGGGGGAGGGGAGAGAGAGGGAAGGGAGAGGGTGGAGGAAAGAGGGGGGGAAAGCGGATGTATCAATCCCTCCATCCAACGTCTCCATCCTCCCTTTCCCTCTCTGTGGCGGGAGGGAGAAGAGGGAAAGGGAGGTGCTGTCTCGCTCCCTCCCTCCTTTCCCTCTCTGCAGAGGGAGGGGGACACAGCACCTCCAGCCTTTCTTTGTGTCCCTCTGCAGCTGCTGTGTGTTGGGACGGTTCTCTCCCATTGCCGGTCCCACTGCCAAGTGCATTTGAGTTGACTCAAAAGAAGTGCATTCGTGCACCGGTCTGTACAAGTATATCACCGATGCTGCTCACGTTGAACAGCTGTGCCATATTCATCCCTCCCTCCCTCCCTCCCGCCCTACCTCTGTGCTCGATCTCAGGTGCTCTCTGTTGAGGCGTTTCTCGCCCAAGCCGTGGAGTGTGCTAGTGGGTTTAAGCACATCACTGATGCTGCTCACATTAGAACGGTTGTGCGCTTCCACCTCCTCTCCTTGTGTTCCACCCACTGCAGTTGCTACCCGTTGAGACGTTCCTCACCCAGGCTGTGGAGTGCACGAGTGTGTATAAATACATCACAGACGCTGCTCTCATGTGTCATGCCATGAGCCTGAGATGGAGGTAAATGGGCATGATATGCGCACATGCATGCATCTCTTACATCCATAGAGCGCCTCTGTGCCTGCACATGCTCATCACAGACGCTGCTCTGCTCTCATATGCCATGCCATGAGCGTGGGGTGGAGGTAAGGGGACACCATAAGGGACCAACCTATACACATGCATTGCTCACATGATTACCCGAATGGATCCATACACCGTCTGAGGCGCTTCTAAATGGAGCACCGTACGCACATACGCGACTTTCTCACCACTGCCTCCTTCCCTTCCCAGAAAGCACCCCCCTCTTTGCGTCTACGAGGTGACTTCTGAGTCGACTCAAAAGTCAAAACAGAGTACCATACGCACATACGCGACGTGACTTTTGAGTCGACTCAAACGTCAAAACGGAGCACCATACGCACATACGCGACTTTCTCGCCACTGCCTCCTTCCCATCCCAGAAAGCACTCCCCTCTTTGCGTCTACTCATAAACCCACCCACCAATGTGCTTTTGACGCGCATCAAAAGCAGACCCTTCATCTGATCTTTGAGTCTACTCATAGACCCACCAACGTGCTTCTGCCTCATCCCTCTTGCAGAACGGACGGTTTTGATTTGGAGGCAACAATAGCATGGCAGCTGGAGCGCTTCCAAGAAGCTTCCTCAGCTGCTCGAGCTGTCATCCTGCTTATACTCTCTAAGGTAACTCGTTTTGCACCAGACCTTTGCTGCCCTCACACACCTTGGCACACCTCCGCCCACCTCCACCCACCTCCACCCACCTCCACCCACCTCCATATACTGCTCCATGGTGGATCACATTCTCTACACCATCTCTCTCTCTCCCTACCATCATTGCAGCACCTGTAACACATTGCTGCAAACCTTCAATTACATTGGTATTTCAACAACTTAAAACTCGATTATGAGACTTCTCGTAAGACACTTGTGTTACATTACCCCTTTCCCCACGCCGTCCCGTCTGCCCTCCTCCCTTGCAGCAACCCCTGTCCTCCTCGTCCTCACCTTCCTCCATGGCTCATCGCATTCTTTCAACAGCTGCTCTCTCCCTGCAAAACTTTTGAGTCAACTCAAATTTCTTCCTGCGGCTGCTCTCTCCCTGCAAAACTTTTGAGTCAACTCAAATTTCTTCCTGCGGCTGCTCTCTCCCTGCAAAACTTTTGAGTCAACTCAAATTTCTTCCTGCAGCTGCTCTCTCCCTGCAAAACTTTTGAGTCAACTCAAATTTCTTCCTGCGGCTGCTCTCTCCCTGCAAAACTTTTGAGTCAACTCAAATTTCTTCCTGCGGCTGCTCTCTCCCTGCAAAACTTTTGAGTCAACTCAAATTTCTTCCTGCGGCTGCTCTCTCCCTGCAAAACTTTTGAGTCAACTCAAATTTCTTCCTGCGGCTGCTCTCTCCCTGCAAAACTTTTGAGTCAACTCAAATTTCTTCCTGCGGCTGCTCTCTCCCTGCAAAACTTTTGAGTCAACTCAAATTTCTTCCTGCGGCTGCTCTCTCCCTGCAAAACTTTTGAGTCGACTCAAATTTCTTCCTGCGGCTGCTCTCTCCCTGCAAAACTCGTGATACTGTACTGCTTTCCTCCCCGCTGTCTCTCCACTCCCCGCTACTTGCCCCTCCCTTGCAGCTCCCCCAGTCCTCGTCCCCACCACCCCCCGTGGCTCATCGCATTCTTTCTACTGCCTCGCTTTCCTTGCAAGACCCGAGCGCCATGGTCTCACTCGCTGCTGCCATTTGCACGCACCAGGTATGGCACATGGCAGCATGGCACATAGAAGCATGCACTCATCACTGCTTGTCTGCTGCAGCACTCTACTGCTCTCTCCCTGCTACACCCAAGCGCCATGGTCTCACTCGCTGCTACCATCTGTACCCACCAGGTATGGTATTTCTATCACACGTGGTGTATGGCATTTCTATCACACGTGGTGTATGGCATTTCTATCACACGTGGTGTATGGCATTTCTATCACACGTGGTGTATGGCATTTCTATCACACGTGGTGTATGGCATTTCTATCACACGTGGTGTATGGCATTTCTATCACACGTGGTGTATGGCATTTCCATCACACGTGGTGTATGGCATTTCCATCACACGTGGTGTATGGCATTTCTATCACACATGGTGTATGGCATTTCTATCACACGTGGTGTATGGCATTTCTATCACACGTGGTGTATGGCATTTCTATCACACGTGGTGTATGGCATTTCTATCACACGTGGTGTATGGCATTTCCATCACACGTGGTGTATGGCATTTCTATCACACGTGGTGTATGGCATTTCTATCACACGTGGTGTATGGCATTTCTATCACACGTGGGGTATGGCACATGTACATAGAAATTGTCATAGCTTGGTAAAGGAGAACCTCCCATGGTAACGGGGCTCTCAGTTCAATTAAGACACATGGCACATAGCACATGTCACATTGCTTTCCCCTTCGAGGTGACTTTTGAGTCGACTCTAAAGTCGAGTCGACTCAAAAGTTGGCTCTCAGTCCAATTAAGACACATGGCACATAGCACATGTCACATTGCTTTCCCCTTCTCCTCGTTCCCCCCACCCCAACCTTCCCCGTCCGTCCCTCCCTCTCTCAGTGTCTCTCCCAGTGCAGCTTTCCGGCCAATCAGGCGCTCCCAGCTGCCACCATCCTCCAATCAACGCGAGCTATCATGGTAAGGATTAAATTCAGTGAGGAAACGCCAAGTGCGTCTCTGGTCGGGAATGAACCAGTGAGGTCTCTGCCATAATGCCATTCTACAACTATCGTATAAGCACTTTGCTGTACGTCACTTTGCGGGAGAAAGAATGGTATAAAGGAGGATTGCACATGTTTTTTCTCGCTCCTTGCAGAGGGACCGTGCGCCCCAAGCCCAGGCCGCAGCAGCGTGGATGGTGGTTGCACTGGCAAGCAGGCCTGGTAGCGATCTTACCTCTTCTCACTGCTTCTCCCTTGCTGCTTGCAGAGGGACCGTGCGCCCCAAGCCCAGGCCGCAGCAGCGTGGATGGTGGGTGCACTGGCAAGCAGGCCTGGTAGCGATCTTACCTCTTCTCACTGCTTCTCCCTCGCTGCTTGCAGAGGGACCGTGCGCCCCAAGCCCAGGCCGCAGCAGCGTGGATGGTGGGTGCACTGGCAAGCAGGCCTGGTAGCGATCTTACCTCTTCTCACTGCTTCTCCCTTGCTGCTTGCAGAGGGACCGTGCGCCCCAAGCCCAGGCCGCAGCAGCGTGGATGGTGGGTGCACTGGCAAGCAGGCCTGGTAGCGATCTTACCTCTTCTCACTGCTTCTCCCTCGCTGCTTGCAGAGGGACCGTGCGCCCCAAGCCCAGGCCGCAGCAGCGTGGATGGTGGGTGCACTGGCAAGCAGGCCTGGTAGCGATCTTACCTCTTCTCACTGCTTCTCCCTTGCTGCTTGCAGAGGGACCGTGCGCCCCAAGCCCAGGCCGCAGCAGCGTGGATGGTGGGTGCACTGGCAAGCAGGCCTGGTAGCGATCTTACCTCTTCTCACTGCTTCTCCCTCGCTGCTTGCAGAGGGACCGTGCGCCCCAAGCCCAGGCCGCAGCAGCGTGGATGGTGGGTGCACTGGCAAGCAGGCCTGGTAGCGATCTTACCTCTTCTCACTGCTTCTCCCTTGCTGCTTGCAGAGGGACCGTGCGCCCCAAGCCCAGGCCGCAGCAGCGTGGATGGTGGGTGCACTGGCAAGCAGGCCTGGTAGCGATCTTACCTCTTCTCACTGCTTCTCCCTCGCTGCTTGCAGAGGGACCGTGCGCCCCAAGCCCAGGCCGCAGCAGCGTGGATGGTGGGTGCACTGGCAAGCAGGCCTGGTAGCGATCTTACCTCTTCTCACTGCTTCTCCCTTGCTGCTTGCAGAGGGACCGTGCGCCCCAAGCCCAGGCCGCAGCAGCGTGGATGGTGGGTGCACTGGCAAGCAGGCCTGGTAGCGATCTTACCTCTTCTCACTGCTTCTCCCTTGCTGCTTGCAGAGGGACCGTGCGCCCCAAGCCCAGGCCGCAGCAGCGTGGATGGTGGGTGCACTGGCAAGCAGGCCTGGTAGCGATCTTACCTCTTCTCACTGCTTCTCCCTAGCTGCTTGCAGAGGGACCGTGCGCCCCAAGCCCAGGCCGCAGCAGCGTGGATGGTGGGTGCACTGGCAAGCAGGCCTGGTAGCGATCTTACCTCTTCTCACTGCTTCTCCCTCGCTGCTTGCAGAGGGACCGTGCTCCCCAAGCCCAGGCTGCAGCAGCGTGGATGGCAGGCGCGCTGGCAAGCAGTCTCCTGAGGCAGCAGAAGCTGCAGCGTGAACCCAGCGGTGGGGATGAGTGCAGTGAGCAGCCCCCGCCAAGCACTGCAGAATGCTCAAGAACAGAGCTGCAAGATATTGAGCCTGAGGTGGGTTGGATGACCCTGAATTCCAAACCTTCAAGCCACAATCGTTCTTTCCTGTACCTCTGCCTTTTTTTTTTTCATAAGTATCATGATAACAGCACTGCACCCATTGTCTCTAGTCTGATTCCAAGGCTGGCTCTTGGATGCGCATCACATGCCTGTTTCCTTCTGTTGCGCGTTCGTTTCTGCTTCAGCCTGCATCCTTTCCAGTTCACACTGGTTGCTTTGCATACTCAATGTGGAAACTCGTTTTGCCCACACAACGAACTTAACCATGTGGTCTGGTGTCGTACTGCGACTGCATGCCGAGCCTGTTGTTCAGGTTCGGGAAACAATGACAACCCTGTGGTTCTTATCGGAGCATCAACCGGACCTAGTCACAAGCGCATGCAAGGTATAATTCCAATCAAGGAGCACAAGCACATAGCGTTGCATGTTCCTGCTCTCATGGATGTTTCACACCCATGCATGTAGTTAGCACCTCACCTCAACCCCCACGCGAGGCTCATGGATATATCTCTTTCACAACATGCCCCCGCCCCTCCACACAACCTTTGAGACATCTCAAAAACATGTCTCTCTCCCAATGCCCCTCGTGCTGTGTGCTGCAGGCATCATCTTACTCCCTGGCTCGGCTTCTGAGGTCCGATCAAGGCGATGAGTCCACCCACCAACCGTTGATGTGAGTGTTGAGGAATCTCACCCCCTTCGTGAATTTCAGTTCGGTAGAGTTTGAGTCACGTTGAACTAATCTTGTTTCTTCACATGTGGGATTGCGTACGGGAGCTGAGCATTTTTTTTGGAAGTAAAAAGACTAACTACCATCCGTCTACAAACCACCAAAACAAGTTGAAGAACACTCGAAGAAATCAAAGGGAGAAAAAACCATGGTGTTTGATAAGCAAGTTGTTCTCTTTCATAATGTCTAACCACCTCATGCCTCCTCCCCTTCATCTATCCTTTCCCTCTTGGATGCCCTCGTCTCAAGCATTCAATGCTGATGTGTATGTTATAGTGATACCCTCTTAATGTCTCCTTCGTTCGGTCACCTCGTGCCTCCTTCCCTTCGTCTACCCTCTCCCACCCAAATTCCCTCCTCTCAAGTATGCATTGCTGATGGGTGTGTTAGTGATGCCCTCTTTATGATTGAACTAATTTCCGCTTGTATAATTTTCCTTTTTGTTGTGTTTCAGGCAATCGGGTCTCTTCACCAGAAGCTTTTACCAGTTCCTCTCAAATGACTTTGTAACGAGTTTCGACGCTTACACTGGATTCACACTGGAAGTGAGTACACACCATAGTGTAATGCAAACACACACACGCTTGGCATGCGTAACCTCCATACTCAGCCTCCCCATGTCTCCGTAACGAGTTTCGACGCTTACACTGGCTTCACACTGGAAGTGAGTACACCTCACGGTGTATGCGTAAACTCCACACTCAGCAGCCCCACGTTTTCTAATTCTGAGTCGCTTTTGAGAAGTCTCAAAACCCACGTTTTCTAATTCGAGTCATTGAGTACACTTAATTGAGTACATCCGATCGAGTATAGTATCCATCTCCCCTCTTACCTCCACCTCTTCCGCACCCCCTCTCCGCTTTCTCCCCCCTCTCCCTTTCCATCTCCCTTCTGCAAGCGTTTTCCCACCCCTCAGACCCCGTTAAGCTCACAGCAGTCTCATTCTTCACTGGCCTTATCCAATTCGTCCCCTTCCCTCCCCTTCCCCACCCTTTCCGTTTCCTCCATCTCCTTCAGACACTCTCCCACCCCTCAGACCCCGTCAAGCTCATAGCAATATCATTCTTCCCCAGCCTCATCCAATTCGGCTTTTGCGTCAACTCAAAAGTCATTTACCACTCTCCCTCTCCCCTCCCTTTTCCTCCATCTCCTTCAGGCGTTTTCCCACCCCTCAGACTCCGTCAAGCTCACAGCAATTTCATTCTTCACCGGCCTCATCCAATTCTCCCCCCCTCTTTCCCTCTCCTCTCCCCTCTACAGGCGCTCTCCCACCCCTCAGACTCCGTCAAGCTCACAGCAATTTCATTCTTCACCGGCCTCATCCAATTTGTCGCCGAAACCCGCTCGGCAGCGCAGGCAGGCAGGAGCACCACACCTGCTTCATCAACACCTGTAGCATGCGGACCCAGCAACGCTTTTAGCAGCTCGCCATTGCCTCAATCCGGTGTTGCTTTCGCAATCCCAGTGCCGCTCACGAAAGCTCTCTCTCAACTTCTGAAGAAATCCCCGAATGAGAAGCTTCGGGCTGCAGCAGCATCTTCTCTGGGAGAGATTCTTCGCCTCTCATTCAAGAGAGAGAGGTTGGGGTAGAATGATATGGAAGGTGTGTAGTTCTTAGGCGCCTCGAAAATCGTTTCGGGCAGTGGTAGTGGCAGCATCTTCTCTGGGAGAGATTCTTCGCCTCACATTCAAGAGAAAGATCTGGTACTATGTGATAGCAAGTGTGGAGTTATTAGGCGCCTCGAAAATCGTTTTGGGCGGTTGCAGCATCTTTTCTGGGAGAGGTCCTTCGCCTTTCATTCAAACGAGAGAGGTCAGAAGGATTCTGATAAAACGCATTTATAAGGTAAGGGGCCACAGAATTGAGACTCTTGCTTAAAAGCTTCGGGCTGTAGCGGCATCTTTTCTGGGGGAGATTTTTCGTCTCTTACTCAAAAGAGAGGTCCGTTTGATACCATGTGATAGAAAGTGTGGAGTTTTTAGGCGCCTCAAAAAAGTTTCGGGCTATGGCAGCATCTTCCCTTGGGGAGATGCTTCGGCTTCCATTCAAGATAGGGAGGTCTGATACCGGTAGAATGTGATAGAAAGTGTGGATGTGTTATAAAATTATAATTTTTAAACACATTGGTGTTTTTCAAAATTGTATATTTTGAAAGTGAAGCTGCCTGTAGCGAATATTATGGCATCGTCGAAGTGCGCTAAACGCCCTTCTCCAACTACAAAAACCGTGGGTTGGAGTTCATTTCCTCCACCCACGTTTCTCGTTTTCCAACGGCACAATCAACATCCCTGTTGGAAACAAGTGACTTCAGCGCTTCTTATGTGTCGAAATATCAAACTGTAATTGAGGCGAACTACAGCGCAACAAACGACGAGTCAACCATCGGAGGTTGACAAGGCATGCAACTGCTGGAGGTTACGCGAAAGTCAAAAGTCAGTGACTTTTGACCTGACAAGTACAACGCGACAGCAAGGACAAAAAACTGACTCGCTATTGAGCAGTTGCCCGAGTCGTCACTGTATCGAACCGCAACAACAATAGTAAAACGGTTATTAGTTGTACCTCTTCATATTCCTTGTATTCTTATAAAACCTTGTATCTTCTTGCTTTAATCAATCTATCTTGCTTTAATCAATCTATCTTGCCCTCACACACTAGTGCAAGGTGGTTCAATTGTTATTAAAACGTTTCCGCAAACTACAACATTCCCACTCAGAGTTTAGCCTTGCAAAGATCCTAAGGGCTTTTCTCAGCCCAACATGGTATGAGAGCAGTCAGGGCAAGCTCAACTACTTCCAAGACACCTACAACATCAGAAGGCATGGCAACGCAAAAGGAAAGAAGTTCCTCTAACGGTTCTCCCGGCACTACCCCTACCCCACCTCCTGCCTCTGGCCTACAGACAGAGGAGGGCACGGCAACAAGACCAGCAGCGGGGTCTACTGAAACTCCCGCAAATCAAGCTGCAGGCTTCGACCCAAGCATGATGGAGAAGTTCTTCTCCTTCATGTCCTTCTACGAGCAGCATCAGCAAACGGCACCTGCAAAATCAAACAACAGCAACAACAACAACGACGTTACACCGATGAGCCTCGACGGTTCGTTCTATGCGCGCGGAAATCCGCAGCAGCTACCTACCGTTGCTCCGTACGAGCCCCAGCGCCGCTCCATCAGCCTCATGCCGCACCAGCAGCCTTCACCTGGACAAGAGAAGACATTGGATGCACTTCAAGTTCAGTCACTGTTCGCGCACGTCTTAAAGCTGCAAACGTCAAAACCATTCGACGGGAAGGACTTCTTTACCTGGTCGCTTGAATTTGAGCTGATGATGGAAGGCACGCAGATTCTCGGATTCTTCGACGGGTCTCTGCCATATCCAACACACGGGACACAATACGACAAGCAGCAATATACATATCAGTCGCTGATGGCGTACACAATTCTGCTACGAAACATAACGCCGAACGAGCAGCAGAACATTCGGTCTTATCGCGGATACGGAAACTCCGCCGAGCTCGCGTACAGTCACCTGAAGAACCTGTATCAAGCAACAGACAGCGTCAATCAGAGTCGACTTATGGCACAACTGACAACAGTGGAAATGAAACCAGGCGAAAAGGGAATGGCATATGTCAGGCGTTGTCGCGGTTTGCGCAACAGACTCTTTCGGTGCGGAGGAACAATATCTGAAGAAGCCTTCGTGACAGTCATCATTGGCGGCCTCGGTCCTCATTGGCGCTCCACTCGAGCCATTCTCCGAGCCCATGGGAAGATCTTCGAAGCAGCACTCTGCGCCGAGATTCACGCTGAGCAACAAGACATGGACCTGCACGAGGAGCGGCACAAGAAGAGAACGTCAGTACCCGAATTTGCATTCCACACTCAACGGCGCTACAACAACAACAACAACCGACATCAACCAAAATCCGTACCACCGTTTTGTCATCTTTGCAAGACGCCAGGACACCCTCGCACACACTGCCCGAATCGACAGCAGCCAACGCCGCTGCAACGTCAACTTCGTCCTTCAAGCAGCCAAGTGGCATCCACACAGGCGCACCCCACGAGTCAGACGCAGTCTTCAACAACATCACCGACGCAACCTGCACAAGGAGCAAAAAACATCGTTAGCTGCATGGCAAGATTGACTGATTCCTGCATCACCGAGTCACCCCCGCACTACTCACCAGTAGAACAACTCGACGAAAGCACCCCACGATGCGAACTACTGGAGCCGAACCCAACGTATGCAGCCATCG
This sequence comes from Closterium sp. Naga37s-1, assembly GCA_947471745.1. Lineage (NCBI taxonomy): Eukaryota > Viridiplantae > Streptophyta > Zygnematophyceae > Desmidiales > Closteriaceae > Closterium > Closterium sp. Naga37s-1. Next base: position 3,088,955 of record CANJKZ010001093.1, on the reverse strand, counting down.
CCCAAAGCGAGCTGTCCGGAAAAGACACTTGGTTCTTGGACAGCTGCTGCGGACAGCACATGTGCTCCTCGGGCCGCTTCGTTCAACGAGAACATCAGCTCCAACGCGAAGTCGTCATCACCGTCGCCAACAATCAGAACCCGCGCACACGACGACAAGGAGTTGTTCAACTTCAGTCAAGGGAAACAAACGTCATACTGCAAATGTCAAAGGTTTTAATCGCGGAGGGACTCGGCTATAACTTACTAAGCGTCAGTCAATTGATGGCGAAAGGCATTCACCTCAAAGCAGACAGCACCACTCAGGAGTTCAAGCTGTACCACGGGAGAGGCGGACTTTACATCGGGAAGGCGGTGTTGAAGAACAACGTCTTCGTCCTCGACTTCGTTCCTGACCTAAGCACCGCCGACAGCGACGAAATCGTAACCTTCACTTCCTGGACACATCCACCGGATCTTGACCCTGATTTCAGCCCCGGCGGCTTCTGGTATTCGCACACTATACCTGAGGCAGAACGAACAAGGGCGTTAGTAACGATTCAACAATCGGCAGCAGCAGAGACAACATCGGCAGCAGCAGAGACAACATCGGCAGCAGCAGAGACAACATCGGCAGCAGCAGAGACAACATCGGCAGCGGCACAGACAACATCGGCACTAGCAGAGACAACATCGGCAGCAGCAGAAGCAACACCAGCACCAATCGCTGGCCCTTCAATGGCACCGGTCTTCGTCGACAATATGCCACCGACTCCTGCGCAGCAGCTAACTTCGACTCCACGAGAAGTTCACAGAAGCGCCAACTTCACCGCCGGTTTTTACACCAACTCCGACTTGTAAAGGCGCTCACCCGGACATCGCGCTGGTGAAGACATATGGCACACAAGAATGGGACATCCGAGCAACACGACGTTAAATAACATGATAAGAGCAGGAGTACTTGACAAAGACTCGCTACTCTTACCCGACGGCAGAGAACTTCAACGAGTTTGAGGAACATGCCTCACCTACCCTGAAGCCGACTTACCGCATCAGCCATTCGCTTCGCATCACAACCCGAGCGCACCAGCATACGCACCTCTGGAGAAAGGGTACAGCGACATACTGTACAATCGCGAGCCTGGACAAGGTGCATACAACTATGTCATCACCTTCATCGACGCCGCCACACGATACGTATGGCACCTTAACCTTCCGAGCCGCGACATGGCCTTCGAAGCCTTCGTCGCCTGGCTTCCAGTAGCAGAACAAGAATCAGGAGTGAAGCTGAAAAGCTTCCAGTCAGACGGGGGAGGGGAATATCAGTCACAGAGGTTCAAGGACTACCTGGCAGAAAGAGGAATCAAACGACTCATCTCCCTTCCCTACGCCCATCAACAGCAAGGCGTGGCAGAAAGGCTGAACAGGACCCTACAGAACACCATGCGCAAGCTGCTACGTGGCATGCGGCTACCCACCCACCAGTGGCCTGAGGCAATGGACCGCTGTCATGCTGCACAACTTGCTTTCGTCATCATCGCTCCCGAACAATGCATCACCGCATCTGCTGTGTACAGGAAAATTGGGCAACACAAAAATGTTACGAGTGTTCGGCTGCATGGTACAGTACCGACCCCCAGCTGCACGCGCCGGTCGATTCTCCCAACGCACACAATGGGGACTACACCTGGGCATCGAAAAACATTACAACGCATGGAAGATTTTTGACATCAACACAAAGGAAACAGTGGCAGCACGTGATGTCATTTTCTACGAACCTCTCACCCTTCGGACATACCTTGCCAACCTGGAAGAAGACCGAGACCCCACAGGTGGCTTTCACGGTGACCGAGCCTTCGCTTCGGCAGCAGATGAAGCTGACTGGGACGAGCAGAACGTGGACCAAGCCTCGGAAGCAGCCGAACCCCTTCCTTACCGTTCAGTCGAAGTTCCGATGGATGACGAAAATCCTCGCGAGAGCATCAACGCCGAAACCTACTATCACTTCGTCGACACTGGTTACGTTACACCCGCCCAAGTCAACACTGACAAAGCAGAACGCGTAGGCCCAAAGTGGGAGACGAAGCAGCTTATCCCGAGGACGCAACCCTTCCCCGCTACACACAGAGTGGACTCCAGATACTTGGCCTCGTCACCGCAGTCCACAGCACGGCGCCTCCTAAGGAGCCTGCCACTGCTTAGCAGGCTCTGGAGGGGGAGCACAGGGAAAAATGGCGCGAAGCCATGGACAAAGAATTAAAAGCGCTGGAGGAACGCAACACCTGGAAGGTCGTTCCCATCGGAGTGGCAGGGAACAAGACCATTCTCACCTGAAAATGGGTTTTCCGTGTGAAAACAAAGGCAGATGGAACCATCGACAAATTCAAGGCACGCTGGGTCGCATGTGGCTTCGACCAAGAACACGGACGAGATTTCACTAAAACCTTTGCTCCGGTCAGCTGACATACCTCATTGCGAATTCTTCTCGCGATAGCCGCTATGAAGAAGAAGAGCTTCGACAGATCGACGTCGCCAACGCCTTCCTCTACGCTCCTGTCGATGCCGAGATCTTCGTCGAACTACCGCATGGCTCCAACGCAAACTCCAACCAAGTCTGTCAGCTGCAAAAATCCTTGTAACAGTATCAAGCAGGCCCCGAGACTGTGGCAGCAGTACCTGCACGCCAGACTCATCCGCATCGGGTTCCGCCAGCTACCTCACGACCAGGGCATGTACCGGCTCACAAAGGGCACCGACTACATCTTGCTCATCGTCTACGTAGACGATCTTCTCTACATTGGCTCGACCGATGACATCACAAACTAGTTCGAAGGGGAGCTGCAACAGGACCTCACGCTCACGGTCTCATCTACCGTGACGCAATAACTTGGCCTCAACATTCAAGAAGAGGAGAACGCGATCTATCTCAGCGCCGCAAAATACGCGACACAATCGCCAATCGCTTCGGACTAACTCCAGCCGCCATCTCCACGCCGTACCGCTACACCGCAAAAAATCACAAGGAAAGCTCCGCTCCGCTCAAGCCCGCCGGCATACGTGACTGCCAACGAAAGCTGGGATGCCTCCTCTTCGTGGCCGTCACCTGCCGACCGGACCTATCGTACTCAGCGAGCCAACTCGCCACCTACCTCAAGAAACCTGAAGCAGAACATATGGCGGAGCTCAACATCGCACTTCACTACCTCGTCAGCACCTCGACGATCGGTCTAACTTATCACAAGACCGGAACCACGACACCTATGTTAATCGGCTACGTCGACGCTGACCATGCCGGCGACTCCGACAACAGGCGCTCGCGCACCGGCTACATTTACCGCTTCGAACCTATCGGACCTATTTTGTGGCAGTCGAGCAAGCAGGAGCTAATCGCTCTCTCCTCAGCTGAAGCAGAATATATTGCACTCTGCTCAGCCACCAAGGAAGGATTATACCTTCGCGAACTGCTGGAAGAAGCGAAGCTGGCCCAGTTACCCAACTTCTCTTTGTTCTGCGACAACCAGTCAACAATTTGCATTGCCAACAAAAGTGGATTCGCGAACAGAATGAAGCACATCGCACTGCGATATTTCTTCGTGAAAGACGAGATCGAGAAAGGCAGACTCGAACTGTCCTATTGTCCCACATCCGAGATGGCAGCTGATTACTTGACCAAGAAGCTCGCAAAACAGAAGTTCGAGTACTGCATGCTGCTGACTGGACAAGGCCACGTCACCAGCAGCGACACTTCAGAAGCGAAGGGGAGTGTTGGAAACAAGTGACTTAAGCGCTTCTTATGTGTCGAAATATCAAAGTGTAATCGAGGCGAACTACAGCGCAACAAACGTCGAGTCAACCATCGGAGGTTGACAAGGCAGGCAACTGCTGGAGGTTACGCGAAAGTCAAAAGTCAGCGACTTTTGACCTGACAAGTACAGCGCGACAGCAAGGACAAACAACTAACTCGCTATTGAGCAGTTGCCCGAGTCGTCACTGTATCGAACCGCAACAGCAACAGTAAAACGGTTATTAGTTGTACCTCTTCATATTCCTTGTATTATTATAAAACCTTGTATCTTCTTGCTTTAATCAATCTATCTTGCCCTCACACACTAGCGCAAGGTGGTTCAACACTTGTTATTAAAACGCTCCCGCAAACTACAACATTCCCACTCAGAGTTTGGCCTTGCAAAGATCCTAAGGGCTTTTCTCAGCCCAACAATCCCCACCACCCACCCCGGACCAACTACCAGACCACAGCTGCTTGGACGGACGACTGTATAGTTAGTAAAATTGCATGTGCTAGCTTGTGTTCAAGAACGATGCATGTGTTGTAATAAGCCAGTTGCAATGAGAACGATGCCAAATTATAAGGACAAGAAAGCAAGCTTTCTCAATATGTGGAGTACCGTATGTAGTGAAGTGAAGGCTGACGAACGCCATACGGTGTGGTAAATGTGGATATGATTTGTTGAAGGATCATCAATCCGTTCTACCCACAAAGCTTTTGCATATGATCAGGCTTACCGGTATTCCTATGGTACTGGTATTACGGAAGCTTGTTGAAGTGGTGAACTGTAGTTGACCGAAGAACAGTGAAGAAAGATGCAGGCCATTGTGAGTAGTTACGAAGACGCTTTAATCAAGTCCAGTAAAGGGTACAGTGTCGAGAGTAAAGGAAAAGGTTGTATTGCACTATCGAGAAAGTTGGGTACAAGTAACAAAACCTATACCCTACATTAGCTACCCCACTAAAGCCTACATTTTATTATGACATAGACATATAATTTGACACACCCCCATAGGTAAAGTGGGGGAGAACAAGGGGTCACAAGACCTGTCAAGAAAAGCAAAGCAAGCTCGGGGTGGATCACCACCACACACACCGAGCAGAAACAGAGGGCCACAAGGCCAGTTCACATGCAGAGGTAAATATGCAACAACAGCAGTACAGTGATCACTACCTAGCAAGAGTAAACATACATGTATATATATGTAAATCACAGTACAAGCAAAGTCTACAGCAAGTGAGGAAACGTGGGCACAAGGCCTAACAAAGTGCAGAAACGCTGATGATCACCAGACGGAAGTGCCTTGGTGAATATATCAGCAGTGTTGGCCCGAGTGGCCACGTGAGCAAGACGAAGCTGACCACGCTGCTGCAACTCTCGAGCCAGGAAGTAACGCAGAGCGATGTGCTTCGTTCTGTGCTCCAGTCTGTGCTCCTGACACAAGGCAATGGCGGCCTTGTTGTCGATGTACAGCACTGGAGGAGAACAAGGCCGCTCTCCCAGGTCGGTCAGCAGGTAGGTGAGCCAGCGTAACTCCTGTGCAGCCATGGCTGTGGCGTAGATCTCAGCCTCACAACTGGACCTGAGAACTGAAGACGAGCGTGTAGAACGCCAAGAAACTGAACCAGAGCCAAGGCTGAAGGTGTAACCCTGTGACGACCGCTGCGTAGCCTGGTCGTCAAACCAAGAAGCGTCTGAGTGCCCAGTGAGGACAACGTCGCTCCGTCCTCCAAGCAAGAGCCCCATGCCCGATGTACTGCACAAGTAGCGTAGTACCCTCTTAGCAGCATCCATGTGCACCTTTGGTGCCGACCAGGAGCCACGTAGCGAGCCAGAAGGCCAAGAGGGTACGCAAGGTCAGGACGAGTGCAGGTCATCAGGTACATGAGGCAGCCCACCAGCTCTGGGTAAGGACCACTCGGCTCTACAGACTCGTCCGAAGATGGAGCTGAGAGCGAGTGACCTGTAGCCAGAGGAGTGGCCTGTGCCGAGGACCAGGTGAAGCCGAAGCGCTGAAGGACCTTCAGTCACACATGGTGCAGCAGGTCCTTCAGCGCTTCGGCTTCACCTGGTCCTCGGCACAGGCCGAGCATGTCTCCTCTCGAGAGACATTTGAAAGTTAGGGTTGGGAAACCCCAACTGAACCTAAGGCGTGTTCAATGCAGAGGCAAACTGCAAAGTGAACCTAAGATGAACCAAAAATGAAACTAAGTCTAAAAGTGGCCGAAAAAATCATATAAGGCCAAAATGAAATGCAGAGCGAACACTAGCCTACTCCAACACACCCCCAGGCTAGGTGAAGCTCTGGAATAGAACACCTAGCGAACCGGAACACCCCCAGAAGTGGCGAGACGAGTGAGACCAAGCGCGCGGACGTAGAAACGGTGCGGCACACGAAGGAGGGCCTTGGTGAAATTGTCAGCAAGGTTGGCGTCGGCGGCCACCTTGCGAAGGCAGAGGAAACCAGACTGCACCAGCTCGCGCACAAAGTAGTAGCGGACCTCTATGTGTTTCGTGCGGGCGTGATAGACAGGATTTTCAGTGAGATGAATCATGCTCGCACTGTCACAGGAAAGCGTCACAGACTGCTGAGAGTGACCAAGCTCAGCAAGGAGAAAGGAGAGTCAGCGAGCCTCCTGAGCTGCCAATGTGCCTGCGTACAACTCAGCCTCACAGGTGGAAAGACAGACAGAGGATGAACGAGTGGAGCGCCAGCTGATGAGACCACTGCCAAGAGTAAAACCATAGCCCTGAGAAGAGCGGCGATCAGGGCGAGAATCAGCGTACGAGGAATCACTGTAACCGGAAAGAACGGGGGGAGAAGAGCCACCAAGAGTGAGTGCAAGATCAGATGTAGCGCGAAGATAGCGGAGAACGCGCTTGGCAGCCGCCCAGTGCACGTCAGTGTGGCGACCAAGGCCAACAAAGCGAGAGAGGACACTGAGGGGATAAGCAAGATCGGGGCGAGTGCACATCATAGCATACATGAGTGACCCAACGAGCTCTGGATAGGGTCACAATTCTGAGGAGGGAGCAGGGACGGCAGGGGCAGCGAGCTGATGGTTAAACGGAAGAGGGGTGGAGACTGGTTTGGCCTAGGACATCTCGAACCGCTGGAGGATGGAGTGGATGTAGAACGCCTGAGAGAGAGAGAGATGGTGCGAGCAGTACGATCGCGGCGAATCTCCATGCCAAGATAGTGACGGAGCTCGCCGAGATCCTTGCACAGAAGACGCGCCTGCAGGGCCTTCTTGACAGCAGCCAAATCGGCAGAATCCTCAGCAAGCAGCACCAAGTCGTCCACATAGGCAAGAATGTAAAGCCTGTGAGGGGAAGTGTGAATGAAAAGACTGGGATCGGAGGTAGAGGTGGAGAAACCAAGAGAGTGAAGAGTGGAGGCGAGTTTGGCATGCCACTCGCGGGGAGCCTGCTTGAGGCCATACACAGGGCGCTTAAGCTCCCAAACAGTGCCTGGAGGAAAGGGGCGAGGAAAACCGGCGGGGCGCTCAAGGAAAATGCGCTCATGAAGCTCGCCCTGAAGAAAAGCATTGGAAACATCCATAGAATGGATCTCCCAATCCCAACGAGCACCTAGGTCAAGAAGGAGGCGAAGGGTGGGGAGACGAGCAGTGGGAGAGTAAGTGGCAAAGTAGTCAATGCCTTCACGCTGGGTAAAGCCTTTGGCGCAATAATGGGCTTTGAAGAGAGGAAGCTCCCCAGGCAACTGCTTGACACGAAAGACCCATTTGCCCTTGACAATGGTGGCACCAAGGGGGGGGACAGAGTCGACGTAGGAATTGGTACGAGTGAACGCCTCACACTCAGCAATGATGGCAGCCATCCACTCAGTGGCGTGAAAGCTAGAAACGGCCTCGGAATAGGACTGAGGGATGGGAATGGCGGCAGTGTCGGCAGAGAGAAGAGTGGGTGAATTGCTGAAGTCGCCGATGGTGACACAGAGAAGAGGGGAGACAGGGTGAACAGAGAAGAGTTCCTCAAACCGATCTTCAAGAAGATTGGGGTCCTGAGAGGAAGATAGACGAGTGAAAAGAGCGGAGTGTTGAAAATTGGACATTGCGCGGGTCATGGAGCGTGTGAGGCGCGGAGAGGGTGGGGGAGGGGGAACAGAAGGAAGGGAAGCATCAGGAGGTGGCGATGGAGAGAGCATGGGAGCTGAAGAGGAAGAAGCAGGAGGAGAGTTGCCTGAGGTGACGGCGGAAGGAGGGGCGGAGGGGGCAGGTGGGAGAGGAGGAGCAGGGGCGAGGGGAAGGGGAGGTGGGGAGGGAGTAGCAGAGGGAGCAGCGGAGGGACGGGGATCAAAGTCAGACCAATGGAGAGAAGGAGTAGGAGGGGTGGGAGGGGGAGTGAGGAATGGAGAGCGAGTCTCGTCAAAGATGACATCCTGGCTGCGAATGAGCTGCTGAGAGGAGGGAGCATAGAAAAGGTAGCCAGGACAATCAGAGTTGATGCCAATGAATGCACAGAGCTGCGTCTTAGGAGCGAGTTTCCCACCCTGACGTGCCCGATCAGCTGGACTGACGAGGACATGAGCGACACAGCCCCACACCCGAAGAGGGCGAGCAGAGGGCTGGCGGCCCGTCCATAGCTGAAAGGGGGTAATGGTGGGGCGAAGGGGATGAGGGCGAAGGTTGGAAAGAAGAGTTGCGTGAACAAAAGCATAGCTCCAAAGAGAGCGGGGAGCGGAAGCATGGGTGAGGAGACATCGAGTGATCTCCATGAGGGTGCGATTGCGATGCTCGGCAACACCATTCTGTTCAGGAGAGTGCGGGAGGGTCGAGGTTTGACGAATGCCATGAGAGGAGCAGTAAGAGGAGAGAGAATGATTAAAGAACTCGCCACCACCATCGGAGTGGAAACGCGCGACAGGACGCCCGAAGCGAAGGCGAGCCTGTTCAGCCCAACGAATGATGAGGGAAGGGGCGTCAGATTTGGCACGAAGGGGATAGACAGTGGCAAAACGAGAATGGTCATCAACGAGAAGGAGAAAGTAACGATGACCTTGTCGGGAGGCAATTGGGGAGGGACCCCAAAGGTCTATATGCACGAGATCAAGAGGCTGGGGGGAGGCAGAAGGGGAAGAAGGATGAGGAGACTGAGAAAGCTTGGCTTGAACACAAGGAGTGCATGGAGGGGCGGGAGAGGGAGGAAGGGGCGGGAGAGAGGAGGGAAGATCATGAAGTAGCTTCGAATGGACCATGCTGCGAAGGAGAGGGAAGTTTGGGTGGCCGAGACGATGATGGAGAAGAAGGGTAGGTTGGGTGAGAGAGCGACAGTCGCAAGAGGAAATGGGTGGAGCGGAAGTAGGGGAAGTGTGATGCGCAGACGAGGGGAGAGAAACACGGAGGGTATAGAGACGAGAGGTAGGGGAAAGGGTGAAACGAGCGAGATGCCGGTCTTGGTAATGAAGATCACAGTAGAGTTCACCTGCGGGGAAACTCGCTCGCACACCAAGGCATTGGAGGGCAGAGAGGGAGAGAAGGTTATGACGACAGGAGGGAACATAGAGGCCAGTGACTGCGCCAAAGGGGGAGGCAGGACAGGGAAGAGAGGAGGTGCCAGTGCATGTCAGGGTCATGGTCTCCCCAGCTCCATGAATGAAGAGAGGGCGGGGAAAGGAACGAAGAACACCGGCATCACGAAAAACAGAGTCAGTAGCACCACTGTCGAGGACAAAGTCCAAGGTGCGAGGGAGAGAGAGAGCAGCAACCGTAGAGCAGGGATATGGAGAGACAACGCTGGGAGCAGAAGGAAGAAATGGCACGGCAAAGCGAGGGTCCATGAGAGGAGAAGCACCAAGAATGCTAGCATAAGAAGGCATGGTCACACTGAGGGCAGAGGGAAAAGCATCAGCACCATGAGTCGCCACGGAAAGCGATGGCGGGGCAAGGGACTGGCGACGCTGGTGAGACTGTAGAAACGAGACAGGAGGAGACGTCCAAGTGGGAGAGAGGGGAGCGGATGACACATAGGGCAGGGGAAGGAGGGGTAAAGGATGAGGGACAGCAGCAGGAGGAAGAGGGCAGTAGCGGCGAGGAAGAGAGGGAGTTGTAAGAATGGGCGCCATAGGAGGGGAAGGAGACGGAAGCAGAGCAGTTGAGGGGAGAAATAAGAGGCGGAGGATTATGGTGAAGTAGTCTGCTGCTGAGCAGTTGAGGGGAGAAATAAGAGGAGGAGGAATGATTGGAGGAGTAGTCTGCTGCTGAGCAGCTGAGGGGAGAAATAAGAGGCGGAGGAATATGGGCGGAGTAGTCTGCTGTTGCGCCGCTGAGGGGAGAAATAAGAGGCGGAGGAATATGGGCGGAGTAGTCTGCTGCTGCGCCGCTGAGGGGAGAAATAAGAGGCGGAGGAATATGGGCGGAGTAGTCTGCTGCTGCGCCGCTGAGGGGAGAAATAAGAGGCAGAGGAATATGGGCGGAGTAGTCTGCTGCTGCGCCGCTGAGGGGAGAAATAAGAGGCGGAGGTAAAGTGTGAGAGGGAGCACGACGACGAGACAAGGTCAGCAACCAGCTGCGGCAGATGGAGAGAGGAGAGAGGCGGAAGAGAGAGCAAGATTGGGGAGGGGAGAGTAGGGAGAGAGGAGAGGAGGAGGAGGGTGAAGGGGCGGATTGTATGGAGAAGGGTCTTGATAGAGGGGAGACGAGCGGAGAGAGGCACAGCCACCAGGCGAAGTCAGCAGCCAGTTGCTGCAGGTGAGGTGAGATAGGAGGCGGAGGAAAGGGGAAGGTTGTAGAGGGAATGAAGGGAGAAAGAGGAGGAGGAGGGGAGTGAAGAGACGAATTTCGTAGAGGGGAGTGGTGATGGCGAACCGCAGAATACAGAAAGGCGCGCATGGAGGGGGGGGGGAGAAGGCGCGCGACACCGGCGCAACCCGCGCGCGACGAGGGGAGCGGAGGGACGCGCGGGTGAGGGATGAGGGGCGGGCGGAAGCGGGAAGGAGGGCGCGCGCGACGGCAGTATGGGCCGCGCGCGACTAAAGGGAGGAGGGAGAGAGGGCGCGTGACGAGCAGCAGGTCGCGCGCTACTGCTGAGGGAGGGCGCGTGCTACTACTGAGGGCGGATCCGCGATTTGGGGAGAAAAAAAAAATCGAGAGAAAACAAAAGGTAAAATCGACGAGCTAAGGGGTAGCGCGGAATAAGCTTAGGGCCCTGGAAGGTACTAAGAGATGTAGATGATGAGGAAACGCCTAGGATTTCGCTTTGAATACCATGTTGAAGTTAGGTGAGTGGCAGCCATGGCTAGTGAGTGAAGTAACGAGAAGGAAAAGTTCCACTAGAGAAAGTGTCGAGAGACATTTGAAAGTTAGGGTTGGGAAACCCCAACTAAACCTAAGGCGTGTTCAATGCAGTGGCAAACTGCAAAGTGAACCTAAGATGAACCAGAAATGAAACTAAGACTAAAAGTGGCCGAAAAAATAATATAAGGCCAAAATGAAAGGCAGAGCGAACACTAGCCTACTCCAACAGAGAAGTCAAGAGAGTGAAGCTCGTAGTCACGCTGAGCGGCAACGTGCAGCAGCACCCGAAGAGTGGTCATCTTCGGGGTGGGGGAGAAGGTCTGGAAGAAGTCAACTCCCTCTCGCTGACTGAAGCCTCGAGCAACGTAACGAGCCTTGAAGACAGGCGGAGAACCTGGCGGCCGCTTCACCCTGAAAATCCACATGCCATCGACGATGTTCGCCCCGGGAGGGGGAACCTTATCGACGTACGTGCCTGTGGACTTCCAGGATGCCATCTCTGCGTCCATGGCTGTTTGCCACTGAGAAGAGTACTCACCCGCGATCGCCTCAGCGTAAGAGCGCGGGGTCGGGATTTCTGGTGCATCCGGGTCTCCCTCAGGGGCAAGCAGCATGGCCACGAGATGAGGCGCAGCGGCCACAAGACACTCAAGGTCCCCGTGCCTGTCCTCAAGGACGTCCGTGCTAAGAGCACACTCACCCCCGACGGACGGAGGACAGACAGACTCAGACTCAGCAACAAGACTAGCAGCGTAGTCTAGACGACAGGCAGCAGCAAAGTCGACAAGCTCAGCGACTAGGGCAGACGCAGCAGTGGACTCAAACGACGGGTCAGTGACAACTGTGGCTAACAGACGCGTAACAGTAGGGTGCTCAGTACGAAACTGGTCAGACTCAGGGTCCGCAACGTCAGGCAGAGAGAACGCAGGGGGAGACGGCAGAGGAACACGCTGCGGAGGAGAGGAAGGACGATGGACTACAAGGTGGGTGCCGGGGACAGCCGGCTGACGCGGACGAGGAACACGACGACCGGAACGACTAGAACGGACAGGCGAGACAGGACGCGACGCAGGCTCACGATGCTCAGCAAGGCCCCTTGTCTACTCAGTGTAAGGAGAAGGAGTAGGCAGCGGTGAGCCAGGCTGTAATGGAAGACCAGTAGACGAAGGGAGACTGAGAACCTGGCGAAGCGCAGAGTCAGGCGATGGCTGAGACGACGGAGATGGCAGAGCGAAGAACAGGCGCGGCTGTGCAGTGCCACCAGCACCAGCAGCTCTAGCACCTCCAGCAGCTCCAGTACCCTCAGCAGCTCCAGCACCTCCAGCACCTCCAGCAGCTCCAGAACCCTCAGCGACAGCTCCTCCAGGACCAGCTCCACCAGCTGCAGCACCCCCAGAACCGGCACCTCCAGTCCCAGGGTCTCCAGCCTCAGTGCCTCCACCAGCAGCACCCCCAGACCCAGGGTCTCCAGCAGTAGCACCCTCAGACACAGCACCTCCAGCCCCAGCAGCTCCAGCACCTCCAGCCCCAGCAGCTCCAGTACCTCCAGTACGAGCACCTCCGGGACCAACGACTCCAGCACCTTCAGTAGACAAAGGACCAGCACCACTCCCAGCTCCAGTGACGTCAGCAGAAGTACTTCCAGCAGCAGAGCCCCGAGCTCCAAAAGCGCGACCCTGACGGCGACCGTACCAGTCGTGCAGCTGCTGTGAGGTGAGAGGCACACGTGGACAAAGGCGGCTACTCCAAGGAGACCGCGTAACAGCAGTCTCAGAACCCTCAGGCGTCGCACCCCCAGACTCAGTACCCCCAGGCTCCTCACGCGCAGGCTCAGCACCCCCAGGCTCCGCACCCTCAGTCTCAGCACCTCCTGGGTCCTCACGCTCAGGCTCCGCACCCCCAGGCTCAGCACCCCCACGCTCCGCACCCCCAAGCTCCGCACCCCCAAACTCCGTACCCCCAGGGACAGCACCACCCCCAGCAGGACCTGAGTCACCAGTGACCTCAACAGGCGCAGGCACGGGAGGGTCTACCTGAGAGACACCTGAAGGAGCAGGACCTGACGCGGGGAGGGGGTCTACTTGGGGAGGACCTGGGGCGAGAAAGAGCGGCGGGGGGGGGGCGAGGGGCAGGGAAAGAGACGGTAAAAGGGAACCGACTCGTCAAAGGTGACGTCCTGAGACAGAAAGACACGGCGCGAGGCGGGGTCGTAAAACTGCCAGCCATGCGCATTAGGGATAAAGCCAAGGAAGACGCAGGGAGTGGCGCGAGCGGAGAGCTTGTCCGCGGTGGTATCGCGGACAAAGGCACGAGCACCCAGACCCGGAAACGCGACGCATCGCCAACCTTCCCCGTCCACAGCAATGTGGGCGAGGTCTCCGGCAAGGAGACACGGGGCCAGAGGTTGAGCTGATGCGCGGCGTACCGGACCGCAAACGGCCATTGAAAATGGGGGGCAGCCGCATGGATCATGGAGGTACGAGCGACCTCCATGACTAAGCCATTGCGGCGCTCAGCAACCCCATTCTGCTGCGGAGAGGCCGGAAGCGTGAACGTCTGGCGGATGCCGTGCTCCGCACAGAAGGCTGCCAAGAGGTCTGAGGAGAACTCACCACCTCTGTCAGAGTGCAGACGCAGGACAGGAAAGTCCGACTGGAACCGCTCGCGGAGCTGGAGACGAACAGCGCGGATCCAGGGGATCAAAACCTCAGGGACCTCCCCCTTGCGTTGCAAGGGGAAGACCGTGGTGTAACGCGTGTAGTCGTCGATGACCAGCAGGATGTACCGCTCGTGGCCCTGTCCACGGACGCGGGCTGGGCCCCACACGTCCAGGTGGAGAGTCTGCAGTGGAGCCTCTGTGGGAGGGAACGAGGATGAGTGAGGAGCGGCGCGCTGCCGCCCCTCGACGCAAGGAATGCAGGGCGGCGCAGGCGAGGGAGGGAGGGCAGGCAGAGACCTGGGAAGGCCAGAGACCAGGAAGCGAGAGTGCATGCTACGAAGGCGAGGCAGGGAGGGGTGACCAATGCGGTGGTGCCACAGGAGAGTGTCATGCGACAGGCGGCGACACTCACACTGGGTAGCTACCTGAGCAGACGCGTACAGCTGGGGAGACAAAGGGGTGTAGCGTGACGCAGTGGTGAGGGTGTACAGACTGGACCCAGGCGCACGTGTGAATGTGGCCAGGTGACGGCCGGTCCGGGAGCACGTGTAGATCGCCACACGCTGTCCTCCAGGAGTAAAGGTGTCAACCCAGTGATCCTGAAGGACGGCGTTGCTCACCAAGTCCGTAGAGAACGAGGGGAGGTGGAGACCAGACAGCTCACCAGACGGGACCGCCGGACACGGAAGCACAGTGGAAGACCGTGCAAGCACTGGGCCCCCAGAGGGGTCAGCCAGTGAGACAGGAACAGGTGCAGGGAGGGGAGTGACTGTGGTGCTGTCGCGAAAGAAACAGCAGGAAGCACCAGAGTCAAGTGTGAAGGTGTGCAAGGCCTGTGCGGACGAAGTACCAGGGGGAGCAGACTCACAAGCACCTAGTGCCACAGGCGCTATACCTGGGGCTATACCGGGGTCAGGCGGCACACACAAGTAGCAGTCACCCTCAGCACTAACAGTCAATGCATACATGGCAGCAAGAATAGCCTCATAGTCAAGATCAAAGATAGGTACATCACGCCTAAGCAGGTCTGCCCAGTTGGGGAACTCAGTAGCATCAGGAAACTTGACGCGCCAGGCGTCGCTAAGCCGAGCGAAGCAGCGGTACTCTGTGTGAAACCCTGTGCACTGGCGACCAGCGCGGGGACCTGCGCGAATGATATAGGGGCAGTGACCAGGACCCCCAGACGCCCCACGCCCGGCATACCAGTCAAGAAGCTGCTGGGAAGTGGGGGTCTGGCGCTGACGCTGCTGCGGCTGCTGCTGCTGCGGCTGCTGCTGCTGCTGCTGCCCCTGGCCACCACTGGTGTCACCCAAGCCCCCACCACCGCTGCCACCACCACTCCCCCCTCCGCCACCACCGCCGCCGCCACCGCCACCGCTCCCGGCACCACCACCTCCCCCACCACCACCTCCACCCCCACAACCACCCCCACCACCTCCACCTCCCCCGCCGCCTCCACCACCGCCCCCTCCACTGCCACGTCCGCCACCCCTGCCACCCTTGCCTCCCCTGGAGCCGCTGCGCTTCCCACTAGGAGCGGAAGCAGCTGCGACCTTCTCAGCACCAAGGAGGTCGACAGCAGCAGCTGCGGAGGTGTAGGAGGGGGTAAGAGGGGAGGGGGAGCACCCCTCAAAGAGGGGAGAGCGAGGAGTACCACGAGCAGCACCTACAGCGAAGATGTTCTTCTCTGCTGCTAGGAGGTGCTTCTCGAAGTCAGCGACAGTGAGAGTGGTAGGGTCTAAGGCTAGGAAGTGGTCCCTGACGGAGCTAAGAGTGTCAGGGAGGCGGGTGACGAGGAAATAGAGAGTGAAGTACATCGGGGGGGGGGGGGGGGGGGGTTTGCGGCGCAGAACTCGGGTGGAAGGGCGGCACGAAAGCGAGTGTCACTAGTGCGAAGGTGAGAAATGAGGTCCTCAGCAGTGGTAAACGAGGACAGGTCGGGGAACAGGTAGGGTAGCATGAGCCGACCTAGGGCTGCAGTGGCCGGGGAGGAGTAGCGCGCAACTACAGCGTCGTACAGTGCCTTAGCAGTTTTGTGCTGGCTGAAATGCGCGCGCTCAGTGATCGGCAGATGGTTCCTAATAGTTAGGCGTGTAGCAGCATCGCGAGTCTGCCAATGTGAGCGTTCGAGAGCAGTAGCATCGTCAGCAGGAGCAACGGCAGTGCCAGACACGTAATCGAACAGTGAAACGCCGTCTTTGGCATCGGTCAGAAGAAACAGTTGGAGATCGTCGAGCCACACAGCAAACTCTATCGGGCCACCGTCAGGCTCAAATGCGAGAACATTAAGCGTCGCCATAATCGCAGTGCAGGTAAAGCCAGTAGGCAAAGGCAGTAGGCAGCAGGCAGCAGGCAAAGGCAAAGGCAGCAGGCAGCAGGCAGTAGGCAGCAGGCAAAGGCAGCTCAGGCAGCGCGCGGGGCAGTAGCAGGCCGCGCGTAGGCTGCAGCAGCGGGCCGCGCGCGGGCTCCTAAGGCAGCTCGCAGGGCAGTAGCGGGCCGCGCGCGGGCTCCTACAGCGGCGTGCGGGGCAGCAGTGGGCCGCGCGCGCTCCTTAGGCAGCTAGTGGAGCAGCAGCAGGCTGCGCAGGGGTGGCGGACGCGACGCGCGGGGCAGCAGCGGACTGCGCGGGCGGCGGACGCGGCGCGCGGGGCAGGAGAAGGCAGCGTGGGGGCTGCGGGGCGGCACGCATGCCTGACGAGGCAGCTAGCGAGCTACGCGCGGGGCTGACGAGGCAGCAGGCGGGCTGCTAGCGGGCTGGACGAGGGCCAGCAGAGGCGAGCGCGACTCAGGGCAGTGTAGGCAAGGGGCGGGGTAACACGGTAACCGGCGGAAAACGGTTGGTGGGCCCTGAAAAACAGTCCTAAAACGGTCCTAAGGACCTATGTTGCTCTTAA
This sequence comes from Closterium sp. Naga37s-1, assembly GCA_947471745.1. Taxonomy (NCBI): domain Eukaryota; kingdom Viridiplantae; phylum Streptophyta; class Zygnematophyceae; order Desmidiales; family Closteriaceae; genus Closterium; species Closterium sp. Naga37s-1. The sequence continues at coordinate 3,072,380 of CANJKZ010001093.1, read as the reverse complement.
TACCATGTCGAGAGTAAAGGAAAAGGTTGTATTGCACTATCGAGAAAGTTGGGTACAAGTAACAAAACCTATACCCTACATTAGCTACCCCACTAAAGCCTACATTTTATTATGACATAGACATATAATTTGACATACAGTATCAACTTTCCATACAGCACATACAGACAGCTCTACAGACATTCTCAAACAAGAAGTAGCAGAAGCAAAGGTTGGCTGGCAGGCAGGTACAAACATTTTACAGAGGGTCTATACTGCAAAGCTATCAATGCATTCCCATTGAGCGGAGAGAAGAAGGGTGTCCATTGAGTGAGAGGGGAACGGGTTTGCATCGAGTGGAGGGGTGAAGCCATCCAAGTTAAAGCATGTGCCGCAGATGACACATTGTGTGCATGGCAGGCGTGTGCTATGCTGTGCTGCTACCGTATCATTGCCTCCCTAATCCGTGCACCATGCGGAGCGGTAAGGCATAGGTAGCATGTCCCTGGTTAATGGTAACAAAGGGAGGGCAAAGAGGATAAAATGACTAAGAAAGCAATGTTTACTGATGCAAGGTGCAGAAAGGGAAGTGGAACAGCTGTGCATGTGCGAGGGTGGGAAAGAACGAATGACTCACAGAGCATATCCTGCAGCAAAAGGGTCACTAGATTCTGACTTGTCCTGATAATCCCTGTCGTCTTCACAGTTATCCGTCGAGTAGAGATTGAAGGAGGGGCACCTTGGAGCGTCATCAATATTGTCAACAATATACGCTGCGGTGAATCTCCCAGCTACTGCGTCCGGGTATTGAGTGCAGCCGTTCAGGTTGAGGCGGAAGGTGTAGGGCCGAGAGGAGTTGTCATCCGCGTTTCGATTCACGATGAACGTGGCGCTGTATGCGGTAACGGTGGCAGGTTGGCCTGAGAAAGAGTAGCACAAGAAAGGAAGCATTGGGTGGAGGGGAGGGAGTGGGGCGAGAAGGGGAGCGGTTCGATTCACGATGAATGTGGCGTTGTACGCGCTAACGGTGGCAGGTTCACCTGCATAAGAGCGGCACAAGAGAGGACTTGGTGTATTGTTTGTCTGCACGTTTCATGTGTTTCCACAATACCACAACTAACGAGCAGCCATAGCTGTTCAACCAAACTTAACAAAGCGAGAATGGTGAAGCAAACAGTGGGGCGAGTGGGGGAGAGGAGAGAGCGGGGCAAGAGGGGAGTGAGGGAGTGGGGCGAGAGGGGAGTGAGAGAGTGGGGCAAGAGGGGAACTAGGGAGTGTGGCGAGGGGGAAGTGGGGCGAGGGGGAAGTGCAGAAAGGAGAGAGTGGAGAGTAGATGGGGGGATGCATCGAAGCTCATCACCCTCAGCACAGTCAGTCCGGGTCATGCCATAGCCATTTTGTTGCAGGTAATGAGCATTCTAAGAACTCATGCATCGATTCACAGCAACTCACCCTCAGCACAGTCAGTCCGGGTCATGCCATAGCCATTTTGTTGCAGGTAATGAGCATTCTAAGAACTCATGCGTCGATTCACAGCAACTCACCCTCAGCACAGCCAGTCCGGGTCATGCCATAGCCATTTTGTTGCAGGTAATGAGCATTCTAAGAACTCATGCGTCGATTCACAGCAACTCACCCTCAGCACAGCCAGTCCGGGTCATGCCATAGCCATTTTGTTGCAGGTAATGAGCATTCTAAGAACTCATGCGTCGATTCACAGCAACTCACCCTCAACACAGCCAGTCCGGGTCATGCCATAGCCATTTTGTTGCAGGTAATGAGCATTCTAAGAACTCATGCGTCGATTCACAGCAACTCACCCTCAGCACAGCCAGTCCGGGTCATGCCATAGCCATTTTGTTGCAGGTAATGAGCATTCTAAGAACTCATGCGTCGATTCACAGCAACTCACCCTCAGCACAGCCAGTCCGGGTCATGCCATAGCCATTTTGTTGCAGGTAATGAGCATTCTAAGAACTCATGCGTCGATTCACAGCAACTCACCCTCAACACAGCCAGTCCGGGTCATGCCATAGCCATTTTGTTGCAGGTAATGAGCATTCTAAGAACTCATGCGTCGATTCACAGCAACTCACCCTCAGCACAGCCAGTCCGGGTCATGCCATAGCCATTTTGTTGCAGGTAATGAGCATTCTAAGAACTCATGCGTCGATTCACAGCAACTCACCCTCAGCACAGCCAGTCCGGGTCATGCCATAGCCATTTTGTTGCAGGTAATGAGCATTCTAAGAACTCATGCGTCGATTCACAGCAACTCACCCTCAGCACAGCCAGTCCGGGTCGTGCCATAGCCATTTTGTTGCAGGTAATGAGCATTCTAAGAACTCATGCGTCGATTCACAGCAACTCACCCTCAACACACTCAGTCGGGGTCATGCCATAGCCGTCAGGGCAAGAGCAGTAAGGCGAGTGAGGAGAGGAGAGCAGGGTGAGCGGGCGAGTGGGAAGAGAGAGGAGACCCACCCTCAACACACTCAGTCGGGGTCATCCCATAGCCGTCAGGGCATGAACAGTGAGGCAGCAGCACGACCAATGACATATAACCACAGAATCTAGCTTGTGTCAATGGCACTCACCCTCAACACACTCGGTCGGGGTCATCCCAAAGCCTTCAGGGCACGCGCAGTAAGGCACCTGCACCAAACCGTTGTTGGTTGCAGGCACGGTCTTGCAGGTGGCTCCAGTAGGGCAGGCGCCACAGGGTGAGTCTGAGGGGTGGGGTGGGGTGGGCGTGGGTGCAGTGCGGCAATTGAGGGCACGAGCAGTAAGGCACCTGCACCAAACCGTTATTAGTTGCAGGTACTGTCTTGCAGGTGGCTCCAGAGGGGCAGGCGCCACAGGGTGAGTCTGTGGGGTGGGGTGGGGTGGGAATGGGTGCAGTGCGGCAATTGAGGGCACGAGCAGTAAGGCACCCGCCTGCACCCAGTCGTTGTTAGTCGCAGGCACGGTCTTGCAGGAGGCTCCAGTATGGCAGGCGCCACAGGGTGAGTCTGCGGGGTGGGGATGGGTTGAGTGTGGTTCGTGAGTGCACTGTTAGTGGGGATTAAGGCACCAGAGGTGTGGCGTCACAGGGTGAGTCTGGGGAAGGCAGGAAGCGAGGGAAACACAAGGGAGGGGGAGAAGCAAGAGAGAGGGAGAAGCAAGGCAGATGTGGAAGCAAGGTAGAGGGGAAACGCATGCTCACTCACTCACCCCACTGGCAGTAGCGCTCGCCGCTCTCATCCACCACGCATTTGCCAACCGGCTCACAGCCCAACGCGTCACAGGGAGCATCTGTGCAAAGAACAGAGGTCACGGACGCCCACTTGCGGAGCGTCTTCTTGTTGCTGGGGAACCTGCAGGGCGTGGCGTGGCAAGAGGAAGCACAAGAGATCGCTTTTGAGGCGCGTGACAGGGATGACAAGGAGCTTTGGTGCAGAGAGTACCGAAGCCACGGACGCCCGTGTGCGGAGGTTCTTCTTGGTGCTTGGGAACCTGCAGGGAATGGGAAGTGTGATCGGACGAAACACAAAAGGTGATATTTAAGGCGCCTCAAAAGTGCATCGGTGCAGAGAACAGGGGGAACGGACGCCCACTTGCGAGAGTTCTTCTTGGTGGTTGGGAACCTGCAGGGCGTGGCAAGTGGAAGCACAGGAGACAGCTTTTGAGGCGCCTCACAGGCAGCATCGGTGCATGCTGCATCAGAGAGGGCAGATGCAGAGAGGGCAGATGCAGAGAGGGCAGATGCACCAGTCACTCACCTGGCTGCAGTAGCCCCTAAGTTGACCATCCTATCAAGCTCCGTGCCCTGGCAGCCGTCCTTCCCAAACACCACCCAACACTCACATCACAACACTCACACACCCACCGCCACTCACTTGGCCCACCCGCCACTCACTTGGCCCACCCGCCACTTACTTGGCCCACCCGCCACTTACTTGGCCCACCCGCCACTTACTTAGCTGCAGCAGCCCCCGGGTTGACCATCTTATCAAGCGCGGCGCCCTGACAGCCGTCCTTCCCAAAAAACTTGACCTGCGAGCACGCGAAACCTGCTGCCGCGCTGCTCGAACCTGCGCCGCCCGAGCCTTCGCAGCCGTTCCACCACACCTGCGCGCCCTTCCCCCGTGCCTTCTTCGGCACGTTCACGCAGCGCTGGCTGCCGAAGCTCAGCCGAGCCTTGCCGACAGCCACGGTTGTGGCGAACTGCAGTTCCGAGCCCAGATTCAGGATGCTGCGAGCGGGGCTGGGATTGCTATCAAAGAGGCTGCCGCCACCGTCAGCGAGGTTGCCGCCGCCAGTGCTGTCTGGGGTGCCGAAGCTGTCAACGGGGGTGCCGGTGCTGTCAACGGGGGTGCCGGAAGTGGGGGTATCCAGCAGAACCCTCGCAGTGACCTTGCTGAGCGCTGATTCCCCCATGGAGTCACCTTCTGGAACCTTCTCTTGCCCAGATGCATGCGAGTCCTTTAGCATGCTACGGTGGGCCATGCGGTGAGTGATGCTTGTCACTGTGTCGTCCCCATACGCTGCTTTCATCAAGTGAGCTGCTGCAGAGGACAAGGGAGAGGGTGTGCGGAGAAGAGAGGAGAGGAGGTATGAGAGGGCAGAGAGGAGGTATGGGAGGGCAGAGAGGAGGTATGGGAGGGCAGAGAGGAGGTATGAGAGCGGTATGTCAAGGAGAAGAAAATGAGGGAGAAGGCAATGAGAGAGAAGGCAATGAGAGAGAAGGCAATGAGAGAGAAGGCAATGAGAGAGAAGCGGACTGACCGCAGATGAGGGCAAGGGCGAGCAGCAGGAGACCGGCAGGAGAGGCGCGCATCGTCCTCATGATAGTGGGGGTCCCGCGGGAGAGGCGGCGGAAGAGGCGACGGAAGAGGCGGCGGAAGAGGCGGCGGAAGAGGCCGCGGAAGAGGAGCCAAATTAGTTGTTGATAAGTAAGTTGCCGTTCCGTATCACACGCTCCTTCTTTTGGAACTTGAAAATGAAGGACAGCCTGTCCACTGAGTGGAACGATGGCCGAGTATTACAGGCCGAGTATTACAGGCCGAGTATTACTGCTTGAAGCACAGAAGCGGAAGGAGAGTCGTGGAATGGCAGGGATGGACGAAAGGCGCGCTTGCTTTGGGATTCGACTGAGCTGCACCGGTGATATACGGTGCGAGCTACGAGCGTGAGTCGAGCATGGCAGCCGCAGCGCCATCGCACTACGATGAGTCATCGTCGGCGCCGTATTGTCGCAGTGAATTATATGAAGCGGATTTGGTGAGTTTTGAGACGTCTCAAAACTCGAAGCGCCATCGCGCTACGATGAGTCATCGTCGGTGTCGATAGTATCGTGGTGAATTATATGAACGGGATATGGTGAGCTGTGACGACGATGGCTCTGGTATCACTTGGGAACGCGATGCGTGCGACGGCTTGCTTTGGCGGGAGGCCGTCCCATACGTCGGGTACGCGTTGCCTGACACAAGTGAATCGCAGGGAGGAAGTACAGTAATGCGTCTAGAATGCGACTGCATTATATGAACGACCAAAATGCGACTTCGTCGCAGAAAGAACCGAAGACGGCTGCCCGTCTTATCTGCCGGATAGCCGGCTGTATGAGAGACGCGTTCCAATGGAACTTCGTGAATCTAGCCCGCCACGTCAGACTTTTGTTGTGATCCATCCGGAGTTTTTCTCGATCCAAGGATCATTACAAAACAACATCGTGTATTACTTGAAGTCAGGGGGCTGTAGAGGTGGTGTTCGGGCTGATACAAACGCGAATACAAAGCCGCGAGTTTCGCAAATACCGCAGAAAGCCTCGCTGGCGCGTTACACTCTGACCTCGCTTTTTCGTGAGAACGGTTGCCAGTTCAGAATCAGTTGTTCGCAGAAAATGTGATGTGCTCCCCCGAGGCGATCAAGACATACGTGGCCAATCGCATTGTCACCACATCATTCCATCCTATCCGCTCAATTCCCATATCCTTCATGGTAACAAACTTCGCAAATTCTTCGTAAGGCCTAAACCTTGTTGATATCTTCGCCAGTTTCGGCACCAGCATTCCACGACGATCCGCCACGCCATGCCCTTGGTTTCTCTATGCTTCAGTCAGGGGCAAGTCGTCCCTGACAAGCAAATTTGGTCACCAGGAATCCCCAAGCAACAAACACATCTCGCTCTCGAAAAGAATCTAGCTTCCTTCATTACTTCTTCGTTCCTTGTTCCACCACATCCAGTCTTATCATCTCGCATTCGTCCTTCGTTTGGACAAAGACTTTGGTCCACCCTCGTTTCTTATTGAGGCGGGACCGTTTTTCCAGTTTACTTGTAGGAAGGAGCGATCTTGCTTGCTGGTGCGCTTGATAAGACGGTGGAGTGGTATCAATCTTGCCTAGGAGTTTCGGGCTTTACGTAGCTGAGTTTAGCAGAGATTTCTGCTCTAACAAGTGGATGAACTTTTCTTTCTACATCGTAGGTTCCGCGATACCCTTCGCTGTAGATCAGATTGAAAGCTTTTGAGAATTTCTTAGAAATGGATCAAGTTTTTTTACTTTGGAATTGTCGAGCCTGCTCTAGTATTATCTGTAATACCCACAACAAAGGTACCACCGGTATCACTTACGAGATTCAATAGTTATAGAATAGGGTTGTTGCAAGTTGTTACAAGCAGGATTGAATCACATCCAGTGAAGAGTACAACTTCAACTATTAGTACACAACACACGCAGAACACTCAGCACATGCAGCCGTACTAGACCTCCCTGGGGCAAGTGCAATGGTAGGCAAGAAAGAGTATTTCTTACTGCCTCTCCAATGAGTGGAGGAGGGAGAAGGGTGTCCATTTAGTGACGGGGGAAAGGGGATTGACACGATCGCCTGTGCAGATGAAACGATAGCACGTGCACGACAAGCATGCGTTGCCATCCCAGACTTTTTTAAGTCAGCTTGGCAAGTATGTGCTGCCTGCCGTCCTTGCCTTGCCACCCTAATCAGTGCACAATGCAGAGCGATAAGGCATAGGTGACATATCCCTGGTCAATGGCAACAAGGGGAGAGCAAAGAGGATAAGATGAGTCAGAGGGTATCATCTTTAATGACTAAGGGGATAAGAAGACTCGGAACGCATTGTTCTTGATGCAAGGTGCGGAAAGGGAAGTGGAAAAGCTGTGCAAGCATGAGGGTGGGAAAGAATCGATCACTCACAGTGAATATCCTGCTAGAAACATCTCCTCGACTGAGCCTTTGTCGTCGTAATCGCTAGGGCCTTCACAGTTATCGGTTGAGAAGACTTGGAATTTTGGGCACCACGGCGCATCGTCGATGTTATCAACAATATACACTGACGTGAATTTCCCCGCCACTGCATCTGGGTATTGAGTGCAGCCGTTTCGGTTGAGGCGGAAGGTGTAGGGTCGGGAAGTGTAGTCGTTGGCGGTTCGATTGACGATGTAAGTGGCGCTGTAAGAAGCAACGGTAGCCACTTCACCTGAGAAAGAGCGGCACAAGAAAGGAAGCATTGTGTGGAGGGAGTGGGGCGAGAGGGGAGCGGTTCGATTGACGATGTGTGTGGCGCCGTAAGAAGCAACAGTGGCCACTTCACCTGATAAAGAGCGTCACAAAAAAGGACTTATTGCACTGTTTGTCTATGCCTTTCATTCATTCCCTACGTCCGTACATACATTCACACACTCATACTGCATTGAACCGTTCAGCCAACTAGCAGAGCGAGAACGGTGGAGCAAAGATTGGGGCGAGTGGGGGAGAGGAGAGAGTGAGAAGAGAGTGAGAAGCGGAGAGATTGGGGAGAGAGGGGGAGAGGAGAGAATGGGGAGAGAGGGGGAGAGGAGAGGGGGGAAAGAGGGGAGTGGAGGGAGTCGGGCTAGAGGGTAGAGTGGAGAGAAGTGGAGGGAGTGGGGTGCGAGGGACGAGTGTTGAGAATGGAGAGTGGGGAAAGTGCGGAGAGGCAGTGGGGAGTGGAAAGAGGCTCACCATCAACACACCCGGTGGGGGTCATGCCATAGCTCAAAGGGCACGCGCAGTAAGGCACCCACACCCAATCATTGCTGATTGGATCGAGCATGTGCTCTCCATTGCATCAAAGAGGCTCACCATCAACACACCCGGTGGGGGTCATCCCATAGCCCGAAGGGCACGCGCAGTAAGGCACCCACACCCAAATTTTGAGGCACCTCAAAAAGTAGACTCGCCTAAAGTACAGGGAAAGAGACTCACCATCAACACACCCAGTCGGGGTCATGCCATAGCCTGAAGGACATGCGCAGTAAGGTACCCGCACCCAGCCGTTGTTAGTCGCAGGCACTGTCTTGCAGGTGGCTCCAGTGGGGCAGGCGCCACAGGGTGAGTCTGAGGGGTGGGTGGGGTGGGAATGGGTGCAGTGCGGTATGATTTGTGAGGCGCCTTAAGAAGCAGGAAGGCAACTACACCCGATCCTTGTTTTGTTAGTCGCAGGCACGGTCTTGCAGGTGGCTCCAGTGAAGCAGGCGCCACAGGGTGAGTCTAAGGGGTGGGGATGGGTGCAGTGCGGTATGTGAGTGCAATGTTAGTGGGGGATCGGTATTCCAGAGGGGGAAGCAAGGCAGAGGGGGAAGCAGGGCAGAGAGGGGCCATGGAAGCCAAGTCGCAGTGACTTTTGAGCCGACTGGCATGCTCACTCACCCCACTGGCAGTAGCGCTCGCCATTTTGATCCACTCCACCACACAGGTGTTACGAGTCAACACAAAGCGAGAATTGCGTGCTCACTCACCACAGCCCAACGCGTCACAGGGAGCATCAACGCACAAGACAGACGCGAAGGAATATACTTTTAAGGCGCCTGAGAACTCACCCCACTGGCAGTAACGCTCGCCATTCTCATCGACCACACAGGTGCCACCCGGCCCACAGCCCAACCAACACGTCACAGGGAGCATCAACGCATCAACGCACAAGACAAACGCCAAGGAGGATAATTTTAAGTAAGGCACCTGGGAACTCACCCCACTGGCAGTAGCGCTCTCCGGTTTCATCCACCACACAGGTGCCACCCGGCTCACAGCCCAACGCGTCACAGGGAGCATCAACGCACAAGACAGACGCCAAGTAAAAAAGGCACTCTTGAGGCGCCTGAGAACTCACCCCACTGGCAGTAGCGCTCGCCATTCTCATCCACCACACAGGTGCCACCCGGCTCACAGCCCAACGCGTCACAGGGAGCATCAACGCACAAGACAGACGCCAAGTAAAAAAGGCACTCTTGAGGCGCCTGAGAACTCACCCCACTGGCAGTAGCGCTCGCCCTTCTCATCCACCACACAGGTGCCACCCGGCTCACAGCCCAACGCGTCACAGGGAGCATCTGTGCAGAGGATAGAGGCCAAGGAGGCCCATTGGCTGAGGGTCTTCTTGTTGCTTGGGAACCTGAAGGGCAAGTGGAATGGAAGCACAAGTGATGGGTTTTGAGGATGCACCTCAAAAGTGCATTGGTGCAGGGGAGACAGAGGCCACGGAGGCCCACTGATGGAGGGTCTTCTTGTTGCTTGGGAACCTGAAGGGCAGTTCAAGTGGAATGGAAGCACAAGTGATGAATTCTGCGGCGCCTAAAAAATCGCGTCTACGCGTCGCACGGAGCATCTGTGCAGAGGACAGAGGCCACGGAGGCCCAATTGCTGAGCGCCTTCTTGTTGCTGGGGAACCTGAAGGGCGTGGCAAGTGGATGCGCAAGAGATGGTTCTTGAGGCGCCTCAAACGTGCACAAGAGACGATAACATGCTTATTGTGCTCCCTCGCTTGCCCGCCCTCCCCCTCCCCTCCCATCCTGCCCCTCTCTTCCCTTTCCCTCCCCTCCCCTCCCTGCCCCTCCCCTCCTTTCCAGTCATCTACTGCTCGTGTTCTCTCATCGTGCCTCACATGCACACGGCTATCAAGCACCGCGCCCTGACAGCCACCCTGGTCAAAGAACTTGACCTGTAAGCAGGCGAAATCACCTGCCTTGCTGCTACACCCCTTCCACCACACCTGCACGCTCTAGTTTTGAGTCGACTCAAAACTTTGCTGCCAGACCCCTTCCACCACCCACATAGCCCACCAGTCTGGCACTTACTTGGCCGCAGTAGCAGTCCCCGGGTTGACCATGCTGTCAAGCTCCTCGCCCTGGCAGCCGCCCTTCCCGAAGAACTTGATCTGCGAGCAGGAAAAGCCTTTCGCCTTGCTGTTAGCCCCCTTCCACCACACTTGCGCGCCCTTCCCCCGCGCCTTCTTCGACACGTTCACGCAGCGCTGGCTGCCGAAGCTCAGCCTAGCCTTGCCGACAGCCACGGTTGTGGCGAACTGCAGAGGTGAACCCTCATTGAGGATGCTGCGAGTGGGGTTGGGAATGCCATCAGCAAGGCTACCACCGCCGTCAGCAGGGGTGCCAGTGGTGCTGTCGGTGGTGGTGCTGCTGGTGGTCTCTAAAACAACCCTCGCAGTGACCTTGCTCCGTGCTGCTGCTGCCAGCGTTGTGGCAACGGGAAGCTTGGAACCTCCGCTGGTCTCGAGCGCAAGCCTCGCTGTGACCTTGCTGCTTGCCGTTGCTGCCGTCGTGTCACCTTCTGCAACCTTCTCTTCTCCATCTTCTCCAAATTCATACGAGTCCTTCAGCATGCGGTGAGTCATGCGTTTCACAGTGATGTCACCACATGCTGCTTTCATCATGTGAGCTGCTGCAGAGGACAAGGGAAACGGTGTGAGGAGAAGAGAAGAGAGAGCAGATATGAGAGCGCAGAGAGGAGGTATGTATGAGAGGGCAGAGAGGAGGTATGGGAGGGAAAAGCGGAGGTATGAGAGAGGCATGTCAAAGGTACTGCAGACATGAGAGAGAAGGCAATGAGAGGAAAAAAATGCCAAGGGGTGTGAAATTGCAAACATGAGAGAGAAGCAGACTGACCGGCGATGAGGGCAAGGGCGAGCAGCAGGAGTCCGACAGGAAAGGCGCGCATCGTCCTCATGATGTGGTGGGGTTGCCGCGGAAGAGGCGGCGGAAGAGAAGCCAAATAAGTTTCTTTTAAAATGTAAGTAAGTTGCCCTTCCGTGTCACAGGCTCTTTCTTGGAGCTGGGAAATGAATGACAGGGGAAGGATTGCCGAGTGCTGCTTGTACAAGCGCAGCAGCGCGGAAGGAAAATCTTAGAATGGCAGGGATGGAAGAACGGAAAGCTCGCTTGGGGAGTTGATTGAGCTGACAGGGATGTGCAATGGCAGGGACTCTAGAAGAACGGCACGCTTGCTTTGGGATTCGACTGAGCTGCATCCGTGATTTATAATGCGAGCTACGAGCGCGAGTCGAGCACGGCAGCCGCAGCGCCATCGTAGTGACTTATGGGAACACGAATTATGGGAACGGGATATTGTGAGCAGCGACGTCGATAAAGCTCTGGCGATTACTGTGCTACTTCTAAGAACGCAATGCGTGCGACGGCTTGCTTGGCGGAGGGCCGTTGATCTGTCAGGTACAGGGTGCTTGAATTTATAGGAACAGGATATGGTGAGCTGCGACGACGATGGCTCTGGGAATAATTTCTAGGAACGCGATGCGTGCGACGGCTTGCTTGGCGGGAGGCTGTTCCATTCCACACGTCAGGTACGCGGTGCCTGACACGAGTGAATCGCAGAGAGGAAGTATTTCGCCTAGATTGCCACTGCATTATATGAACGAGCAATATGCGACTTTGTCGCACAAAGAAACGAAGACAGCTACCCGTCTTATATGCCGGATAGCCGGCGGTTTGAGAGACGCGTTCTAATGGACGACCGGGCAAAATTCGTTGCAGGATCATCCGTTTCAACTACAAAGCTCATGCATGCGATCAGGTTACAATAGCATCCTAGTATATTGGAAACGTTTTGAAGTGCTGAACGGTAGTAGACAGGAGGATAGAGATGGGCTTCACAAGCATCTTGGGTACAGTTGCAAGCAGTTACAAACAGGCTTTACTCGAATCCAGTCAATGGTACAGTTACAACACACGACACAACATACAACACAAACAGCTCTACAAACATTACTCAAGCCAGGCATTTCTTGGGCAGGAGCAAAGGTTGGCAAGAAGAAACAACATTCTACACTGGGTCTACACTGGAACATTCTCAATGGATCGCGAGCGAGTGGAAGGGAGAAGGTCATCATTGAATGGAAGGAAAAGCCATCCTTGAGAATTCAGCCATCCACTTCAATCAACTGAGTGCACGAAATTGAGCGAATATTTGACTGGATGTCCCTGCATAATCGTAACAAAAGGAGGAGAAAGAGGATACGGTAATAGCTCTCACAATGGCATGCTAAAAAACAGAAGCGGGAAATGATGTGCATGCGTGTGCAATCACTCACAGGTCATAATGTCCGTCAAATGGTGTAGTGGTTGACGCGGTGGGTCCAGGAAAAGGCTCGCTTGTACAGCTGTTGTCCACGTAGAGCGTGAGAATCGGAGCATCACCAATGTTTTCAACAATATACACTGCCTTGTAGGTGTCAGCCACTTCAGCTGGGAAAGGAGTGCACGCATTCAGTTTGAGGCGGTAGGTGTAGGGTCGGGAGGAATTGTCCTTGGCGGTTCGATTTGCGATGAGACGGTAGATGCTCCACCTGAGAGAGAATGGGTGGCACAAGGAAGGACTCAGTGCTGTGCCAGTCTGCACCTTTGATGCATTCCCACATTCGTACATGCCTTCATGCATTTCCACATTCATACATACCTTCATGCATTCTTACGTGCATTAACACCACCAAATTTATACATACCTTCCTACATCCATATATGCATAGCCACATTCACACAACTTAACCACCATCAGCCGTTCGACAATTGCGGCAGAGCGAGAAAGTTTAAGTGGAGAGTGGAGTGAGTAGAGAGAGTGAGGAGCGGGTCAAGTGGGAGGAGTGGAGAGTGGGGTGAGTGGGAGGAGAGGAGAGTGGGGTGAGTGGGGAGAGGAGAGTAGTGAGATTAGAGCAAGCGTCGAACAAGCTTACCCTTAACACATTCGGTCGCGGTTATCCCAGAGCCTTCAGGGCACGTGCAGTAAGGCAGCTGCACCGAACTGTTGCCCTGAGCAGGCAAGGTCTTGCAGGTGGCCCATAGGGCAGGTGCCGCAGGGTGAGTCTGAGGGGCAGGGTGGGGATGGGTGCAGTGCGGTATAATTTCTGAGGCGCCTTAACAAGCAGTAAGGCACCTGTATCACGCTATTGTCAGTCGAAGGCACGGTTTGAAGGTGGCTCCAGAGGGGCAGGCGCCACAGGGTGAGTCTGAGGGGCGGGCATGGGTGCAATGTTAGTGGGGGATTGAGGCTGGGGAACACAGCACGCAAGGAAACAGCTCATCTTACAGACAGAGCAGGAAAGAAGTCACCCCACCGGCAGAGCAGGAAGGAACTCACCCCACTTGCAGTAGCGCTCTCCGTTTTGGTCCACCTCACATTTGCCGCCAGGCTCACAGCCCAACGCCGCACAAGCAGGATCTGCAGAAGAGGCACAATAAGAAGGGGCAACAGGAAAAGACATGGGAATGATTATAGACGTCATAAAGCCATCAGAATGACGTTGGCTACCTTGAGGTGACTTTTGAGTCGACCCAAAAGTCAGAGGCACAACATGAAGGGGAAACAGACAAATATTGGACAACACTGACAAGAATTTTATAGCCATAGATATGCAAAATTAAACTAGCCATAGAGTAAGGCACCAGATCACACCCCTTCCAAACACACGCCCTTCCGAATCACTCAAAGGGGGGCCACCTTCACCTTTCTAGGAAGGAATCGATGAGCGTACCGGCATTCGGCTGTGGCTGCTGCGGCGAATCTTCCTTCTGCTGCGGCGGCTGCTGCGGCGGCTCATGAACAGCACAGAGAACAGAGGCCACGGAAGCTCCCTTCCGATGCTGCTTCTTTGAGCTTAGGGACCTGAAGGGCGTGGCAAGTGGAAGCCCATGAAGGGCGTGGCAAGTGGAAGCCCATGAAGGGCGTGGCAAGTGAAAGCCCATGAAGGGCGTGGCAAGTGAAAGCCCATGAAGGGCGTGGCAAGTGGAAGCACATGAAGGGCGTGGCAAGTGGAAGCCCATGAAGGGCGTGGCAAGTGGAAGCACATGAAGGGCGTGGCAAGTGGAAGCACATGAAGGGCGTGGCAAGTGGAAGCCCATGAAGGGCGTGGCAAGTGGAAGCCCATGAAGGGCGTGGCAAGTGGAAGCCCATGAAGGGCGTGGCAAGTGGAAGCACAAGAGATGACAACATGCTTATTATTCCCTCCCCTCTCCTTTCCCCCCTGCCCCTCCCTTCCCTCCCCAAGTCATGCGCCGCTCGAGTCCTCTCGCACCGCGCCTCACACACGGCTGCACAAACCAAAATCACACCCACACATAATCCAACACTCGCATGCCACCCCTGACAGCCTGGAACAGACCACCCTTTACTCACTTGGTCACGGTAGTGCTTGGGTTGACCATGCTGCCCACCGCCTTGCCCTGGCAGCCGTCCTTCCCAAAAAACTTGACCTGTGAGCACGCAACACCTGTCGCCTTGCCGCCCGAACCCGCGTTGCTCGACCGCTTTAGGTTCGCGACCTTAGGGCCGTTCCATTACACCTGCGCGTTCCTCTGCTTCGCGGCCTTCTTGGGCACGCTCACGCAGCGCTACTTGCTGAAGCTCAACCGCACTGCACCCAGCGCCACCGTTGTGGCAACAGGCAGATCAGGCACCCCACTGGCGCTGCTGGGCTGGGTGCTGTCACCGGTGGTTTTCAGCATGCTACGGTTTGCCGTGTGCTGAGTCATGCTTATCACTGTGTCGTCCCCATACGCTGCCTTCATCATCTGAGCTGCTGCAGAGGACAAGGGAGAGGACGTGCAGAGAAGAGAAGAGAGAGTCGATATGAGAGAGCCGATATGAGAGAGCCGATATGAGAGAGCAGAAAGAGTGGACACAAGAGGAGATCAAGGCAACGGCTGACCACAAGTCAGGCACTTGGCAGCAATGAGAGAGCAGTAGACTGACCACACAGATGAGGGCGAGAACGAGCAGCAGGTAAATGTACAAAAGGTCTGACCATAGCCAAATTTGCTGCAGGGTGTTTTTGAGAATTCTCAAAAACACCCTGCAGAAATTTCAAAAACACCCTGCAGCGTCTGACCATAGCCAAATTTCTTGCAGCAATGAGAGAGCAGCAAACAGATGGCAGATTAGGGCAAGGGCGAGAGAGAGCAACAGGAGGCCGGCAGGAGAGGAGCACATCGACCCCATGATGATGACGGCGGGGGTCCCGCGGGAGAGGCGGCGGAAGAGGCGCGGGAGAGACGCAACACGCGAGCTTGTGCTGTGTCTGCGGTTCACGTCGGTGGAAGTGCGGAGTGTCGGTTAGGTGGGTAGAATGAGGGGTACTGGTCCTACGCGACGATAGTCCAGTGCAAGGACAGAACTGGACGGCGAATGGTAGTAGAATTACAGAGATGGAAGAATGGCAGGCTTGCTTTGGGATGTGTAATTTATGTTGCGAAGTACGATAATGAGCCAAGCGTGATAGCCGCCGCGCCATGCTGGCCTCTTGATATAAGGGTGAATCACCCTTATGACCCTTACTATAAGGGTGTGTTCTGATTCGGACCCTTACTTTACAAAGTGGATTTTTTTCTGACACTTACAGGAAAAAGTGAATATGTTTAGGACCCTGATATTTCAGAATGAAGTGGTGTAGTCTCACTGATCGGGAACATACATCCTCCTAAAAAAATAGAGAGTCAGTTCTGTTAAGAACCTAAGGCAAGAGTTGGTGGATTAGGTGAAGGCTAGGGTACAAGACTAGGGTGTCGAGAAAGTTTGTGTACCCCCTAGTGCTAAACCCCATACAGCCTAGATAACCTAAACAAGCATATATATAATTTGACACACCCCCATAGGCGAAATGGGGGATAGCCAGAGCAAGCAAGGGTCACAAGACCAATCAAGAGAAGAAACAAAACACAGCTCAGGGTGGATCACAACGTCACCACGCAGTCTGAGCACAAGCAAAAGACCACAAGGCCAGTTCACATGCAGAGATATATATATATATATATAGATCACAGTACAAACAAAGCCTACAGCAAGTGAGGAAGTGTGGGCACTAGGCCTAACAAGGTGCAGAAACGCTGATGATCACCAGGCGGAAGCGCCTTGGTGAATATATCAGCAGTGTTGGCCCGAGTGGCCACATAAGCAAGACGAAGCTGGCCACGCTGCTGCAGCTCTCGAGCAAGGAAGTAACGCAGAGCAATGTGCTTCGTTCTGTGCTCCAGTCTGTGCTCCTGACATAAGGCAATGGCGGCCTTGTTGTCGACGTACAGAACTGGAGGAGAACGAGGCCGCTCTCCCAAGTCGGTCAGCAGGTAGGTGAGCCAGCGTAGCTCCTGTGCAGCCATGGCTGTGGCGTAGATCTCGGCCTCACAGCTGGAGCCGAGAACTGAAGACGAACGTGTAGAACGCCAGGAAACTGAGCCAGAACCAAGGCTGAAGGTGTAACCCTGTGACGACCGCTGCGTAGCCTGGTCGTCAACCCAAGAGGCGTCCGAGTGACCAGTGAGGACAACGTCACCCCGTCCTCCAAGCACGAGCCCCATGCCCGATGTACTGCACAAGTAGCGTAGTACCCTCTTAGCAGCATCCATGTGCACCTTTCGGTGCTGACCAGGAGCCACGTAGCGAGCCAGAAGGCCAAGAGGGTACGCAAGGTCAGGACGAGTGCAGGTCATCAGGTACATGAGGCAGCCCACTAGCTCTGGGTAAGGACCACTCGGCTCTACGGACTCGTCCGAAGGTGGAGCTGAGAGCGAGTGACCTGTAGCCAAAGGAGTGGCCTGTGCTGAGGACCAGGTGAAGCCGAAGCGCTGAAGGACCTGCTGCACCATGTGTGACTGAGTCAGTGTGATGGTGCGGCGTGCTCTGTCCCGGGTGATCCGCAAGCCAAGATAGCTTGTCAGCTCACCCAGGTCTGTGCACGTGTGTCTCTTCTACAGCTCCGACTTCACCAGGGCGAGCGCCTCAGTGTCAGCAGTGGCAAAGACCAAGTCGTCGACGTACACGAGGATGTAGAACGGCGGCAGTGAAGTGTCGGTGCGCAGAAACAGCGACGGGTCAGCAGTCGACGGGGCAAACCCAAGAGCCGCAAGCGTCGTCCTAAGTATGTCGTGCCACTCACGTGGCGCATGGCGGAGACCGTAGACTGGCCGTCGGAGGCTCCACTGGGTACCAGGAGGGAACGATCCAGTGAAGCCAGGTGGACGGCGCAGCCAGATCTCCTCGTGCAGGCTGCCCTGTAAGAAAGCTGTGCTGAAGTCAAGAGAGTAAAGCTCGTAGTCACGCTGAGCAGCAAGAGTGGTCATCTTCGGGGTGGGGGAGAAGGTCTGGAAGAAGTCAACTCCCTCTCGCTGACTGAAACCTCGAGCAACGTAACGAGCCTTGAAGACAGGTAGAGAACCTGGCGGCCGCTTCACCCTGAAAATCCACATGCCACTGACGATGTTTTCCCCAGGAGGGGGAACCTCGTCGACGTACGTGCCTGTGGACTTCCAGGATGCCATCTCTGCGTCCATGGCTGTCTGCCACTGAGAGGAGTACTCACCCGCGATCGCCTCAGCGTAAGAGCGCGGGGTCGGGATGTCTGGAGCATCCGGGTCTCCCTCAGGGGCAAGTAGCATGGACACGAGATGAGGCGCAGCGGCTGCAAGACACTCAAGGTCCTCCTGCCTGTCCTCAAGGACGTCCGTGCCAAGAGCACACTCACCCCCGACGGACGAAGGATAGATAGACTCAGACTCAGCAACAAGACTAGCGGCGTAGTCTAGACGACAGTGAGCAGCAAAGTCGACAAGCTCAGCGACTAAGGCAGACGCAGCAGCAGACTCAAACGACGGGTCGGCGACAACAGTGGCTAGCAGACGCATGACAGTAGGGTGCTCAGCACGAAAGTGGTCAGACTCAGGGTCAGCAACGACAGGTAGAGAGGACGGAGGCGGAGACGGCAGGTGAACACGTGGCAGCGGAGAGGAAGGACGACGGACGACAAGGGAAGGGCCGGGGACAGCCGGCTGACGCTGACGAGGAACACGACGACTGGAACGACCGGAATTGACAGGTGAGACAGGACGCGACGCAGGCTCACGACGCTCAGCAAGCCCCCCCGTCTGCTCAGCGTTAGGAGAAGGAGCAGGCAGAGGTGAGCCAGGCTGTAACGGAAGACCAGTAGACGACGGGAGGCTAAGAACCTGGCGAAGCACGGAGCCAGGCGGGGGCAGAGACGACGGAGACGGCGGAGCAAAGAACAGGCGCGGCTGTGCAGTGCCACCAGCACCAGCAGCCCCAGCACCCTCAGCAACTCCAGCAGCTCCAGCACCCGCAGCAGCTCCAGCACCTCCAGCACCCTCAGCAGCTCCAGCTCCTCCAGCAGCTCCAGTACCCCCAGCAGCTCCAGCTCCTCCAGCAGCTCCAGTACCCTCAGTAGCTCCAGCACCTCCAGCAGTCCCAGTACCCTCAGCAGCCCCAGCACCTCTAGCAGCTCCAGAACCCTCAGCACCAGCCCAACCTGGTGCAGCACCCCCAGAACCGGCACCTCCAGTCCTAGGGTCTCCAACCGCAGTGCCACCAGCAGCAGCACCCTCAGACGCGCCACCGTCAGCCCCCGCAGCTCCAGCACTCCCAGTACGAGCACCTCCGGGACCAGCGACACTAACACCTCCAGCAGGCAAAGGACCAGCACCACTCCCAGCTCCAGTGACGCCAGCAGAAGAACCCCCAGCAGTAGAGCCCTGAGGTGCAGAAGCGCGACGGTGACGGCGACCGTACCAGTCGTGCAGCTGCTGGGAGGTGAGATGCACACGCGGACGAAGACGGCTACTCCAAGGAGTAACAGCAGTCTCAGGACCCTCAGGCAACTCACCCCCAGACTCAGCACCCCCAGGCTCCGCACACGCAGGCTCAGCACCCCCAGACTGAGCACCCCCAGACGCAGCACCCCCAGACGTAGGACCTCCAGGCTCCTCACGTGCAGGCTCAGCACCCCCAGGCTCCGTACCCTCAGGCCCCTCACGCCCAGCGCCCCCAGACTCAGCACCCCCACGCTGCAAACCCCCAAGCTCCGCACCCCCAGGGACAGCACCACCACCAGCAGGACCGCAGTCACCAGTGACCTCAACAGGCGCAGGGACGGGAGGGTCTACCTGAGAAACACCTGAAGGAGCAGGACCTGGCGCGGGGAGGGGGTCTACCTGGGGAGGACCTAGGGCAAGAAAGAGCGGCGGGAGAGGGCGAGGAGCAGTGCGGTAGGGGAAGAGGCGGTAAAAGGGGACCGACTCGTCAAAGGAAGACACGGCGCGAGGCGGGGTCGTAAAACTGCCAGCCAGGCACGTCAGGGACGAAGCCAAGGAAGACGCAAGGAATGGCGCGAGGGGAGAGCTTGTCCGCGGTGGTATCGCGAACAAAGGCACGAGCACCCTAGACCCGGAAACGCGACGCGTCGCCAACCTTCCCGGTCCACAGCAGTGTGGGCGAGGTCTCCGGCAAGGAGACACGGGGCCAAAGGTTGAGCTGATGCGCGGCGTACCGGACCGCAAACGGCCACAGAAAATGGGGGGCAGCCGCATGGATCATGGAGGTACGAGCGACCTCCATGACTAAGCCAATGCGGCGCTCAGCAACCCCATTCTGCTGCGGAGAGGCCGGAAGCGTAAAAGTCTGGCGGATGCCGTGCTCCGCACAGAAGGCGGCCAAGAGGTCCGAGGAGAACTCACCACCTCTGTCAGAGTGCAGACGCAGGACAGGAAAGTCCGACTGGAACCGCTCGCGGAGCTGGAGACGAGTAGCGCGGATCCAGGGGATCAAAACATCAGGGACATCCCCCTTGCGCTGCAAGGGGAAGACCGTGGTGTAACGCGTGTAGTCGTCGACAACCAGCAGGAAGTACCGCTCGTGGCCCTGTCCACGGACGCGGGCAGGGCCCCACACGTCCAGGTGGAGAGTCTGCAGTGGAGCCTTTGTGGGAGGGAACGAGG
Organism: Closterium sp. Naga37s-1; assembly: GCA_947471745.1. Classification (NCBI taxonomy): domain Eukaryota; kingdom Viridiplantae; phylum Streptophyta; class Zygnematophyceae; order Desmidiales; family Closteriaceae; genus Closterium; species Closterium sp. Naga37s-1. The sequence continues at coordinate 3,052,370 of CANJKZ010001093.1, read as the reverse complement.
AGGAGTGAGGAGCGGCGCGCTGCCGCCCCTCGACGCAAGGAATGCAGGGCGGTGCAGGCGAGGGAGGGAGGGCAGGCAGAGACCTGGGAAGACCAGAAACCAGAAAGCGGGAGTGCATGCTACGAAGGCGAGGCAGGGAGGGGTGTCCCAGGCGGTGGTGCCACAGGAGGGTGTCGTGAGACAGTCGGCGACACTCACACTGGGTAGCTACCAGAGCAGACGCGTGCAGCTGGAGAGACAAAGGGGTGAAGCGGGACTCAGTGGTGAGGGTGTACAGACTAGACCCTGGCGCACGGGTGAACGTGGCCAGGTGGCGGCCGGTCTGGGAGCACGTGCAGATCGCCACACGCTGTCGGCCAGGGGTGAAAGTGTCAACACCTGCATCCTGGAGGACAGCGTTGCTCACCAAGTTCGTAGAGAACGAGGGGAGGTGGAGACCAGACAGCTCACCAGACGGGACCGCCGGACACGGAAGCACAGTGGAAGACCGCGCAAGCACTGGGCCCCCAGAGGGGTCAGCAAGTGAGACAGGAACAGGTGGAGGAAGGGGAGTGACTGTGGTACTGTCGCGAAAGAAACAGCGGGAAGCACCAGAGTCAAGTGTAAAGGTGTGCAAGGCCTGTGCAGGCGCAGTACCAAGGGGAGCAGACTCACAGGCACCTAGTGCTGTAGCGGCTATACCAGGGGCTATACCAGGATCCGGCGGCACACATAAGTAGCAGTCACCCTCAGCACTGCATACATAGCAGCAAGAATAGCCTCATAGTCAAGATCAAAGATTGGTACATCACGCCTAAGCAAGTCTGCCCAGTTGGGGAACTCAGTAGCATCAGGAAACTTGGCGCGCCAGGCGTCGCTAAGTCGAGCGAAGCAGCGCTGCTCAGTATGAAACCCTGTGCACAGGCGATTAGCGCGGGGACCTGTGCGGATGATATAGGGGCAGCGACCAGGACCCCCAGACGCCCCACGCCCGGCATACCAGTCAAGAAGCTGCTGGGAAGTGGGGGTCTGGCGCTGACGCTGCTGCTGCTGCTTGCTGCTGCGGCTGCTGCTGGCCCTGACCACCACTGCCACCACCGCTCCCTCCTCCCCCACCGCCGCTGCTGCCTCCTCCACCGCCCCCAGTGCCTCCGCCGCCCCCACCACCACCTCCACCCCCTCCACCCCCACGACCACCCCCACCACCTCCACCGCCCCCGCCGCCCGCACCACCGCCACCTCCACCGCCGCCCCCACCTGCCCTGCCACCCTTGCCGCCCCTGCCGCTGCGACGCTTCCCACTAGGAGCGGAAGCAGCCCCGACCTCCTCAGCACCAAGGTAGTCGTGAGCAGCAGCTGCGGAGGCGTAGGAGGGGGTGAGAGGGGAGGGGGAGCACCCCTCAAAGAGGGGAGAGCGAGGAGTACCACGAGCAGCACCTACAGCGAGGATGTTCTTCTCTGCTGCTAGGAGGTGCTTCTCGAAGTCGTCGACAGTGAGAGTGGGGGGTTCTAGCGCTAGGAAGTGGTCCCTGACCGAGCTAAGAGTGTCAGGGAGGCGCGTAACGAGGAAATAGAGAGTGAAGTACATCGGGGGGGGGGGGGGTTTGCGGCGCAGAACTCGGCTGAGACGGCGGCACGAAAGCGGGTGTCAGTAGCGCGGAGGTGAGAAATGAGGTCCTCAGCAGTGGTGAACGAGGAAAGGTCGGGGAACAGGTAGGGTAGCATGAGTCGACCTATGGCTGCAGTGGCCGGGGAGGAGTAGCGCGCAACTACAGCGTCGTACAGTTTCTTAGCAGTTTTGTGCTGACTGAAATGCGCGCGCTCAGTGATCGGCAGATGGTTCCTAATAGCTAGGCGTGCAGCAGCATCGCGAGTCTGCCACTGCGAGCGTTCGAGAGCAGGAGCATCAGCAGCAGGAGCAACGGCAGTGCCAGACACGTAATCGAACAGTGAAACGCCCTCTTTGGCATCGGTCAGAAGGAACAGTTGCAGGTCGTCTAGCCACACAGTGAACTCTATGGGGCGACCGTCAGGTTCGAACGCGAGAACATTAGGCGTCATCATAACAGCAGTAGGCAAAGGCAGCAGAAAGTAGGCAGGCAGTAGACACGAGGCAGCAGGCAGTAGACAGCAGGCTAAGACAGAGGCAGTAGGCAGTACAGGCAACGTGCAGGGCAGTAGCTTGCTGCACCCGAGCTCCTAAGGTGGGGCTCTAGACAGTGGCAGGCCGTTCAGTTCGAAGGCAGCGGGTTCGGCAGCAGTGAGCCTCACAGGCAAGTACACAAGTAGGGCGCGCGCGGCTGCTGGCTGCGTGCGGCTAAGGGCCGCGCGTGGCTCTCTGCTGCGCGTGGCTACGTGCTGCGCGCGGCTCCTGGCTGCACGTGGCGACGGGCAGCGCGCGCGCGGGCGGCGGGCTCTACGTCGCGCGCGGGCGGCGGGCTCTGCTTAGGCTGCGCGCGGGCGGCGTAAGGGGCGCGCGGGCTCTACATGGGCTACGCGGGCGACGCGGACCGGCGCGCGGCTCTGCAGCAGTGGCGCGCGCTAAAAAACAGAGACGCGCGCGCTAGAAACCGAGGCGCCCGCGAGAAAAAATAAGTGACGCGCGCTGCCGCCGAGGCGCGCGCAAGCAGTAGGCAAGGTAGGCAGTTAGGTGGGCCCGATTCGTCCTGCTCTAGTTACCATGTTAAGAACCTAAGGCAAGTGTTGGTGGATTAGGTGAAGGCTAGGGTACAAGACTAGGGTGTCGAGAAAGTTTGTGTACCCCCTAGTGCTAAACCCCATACAGCCTAGATAACCTAAACAAGCATATATATAATTTGACAAGTTCGACGAACCGAGTCCCATCGATAACATTGCCCCACCAAATGCCTCGCACAAGTATCGATCCCGCGTCCCTTACAGTACAAGACCCACTCTGCTAAGTTGTCACGCCCAAGATACACTAGTACTTGTATATGAAAAGTTCTAAATTGGTTTAAACCCTTACAAAAAAGAGTGGTGCTTGCCTGGTACCCTTACAGAAAGAGTGAAAGCAGCTGGTTACCCTTATGAGAAAGACTGGTTCAAATCCTATCCAGAGGGCTGGCGCCATGGCGAATCCTTACGAGCACAATCTGTGCTTAGCTCGAGTCAATCGCTTGAAACGATGATAATGTAAACGTTAGGAACGCGGTATGTGCTTAGCTCGCGTGAGTCGCGGTGACGGCTCGCTAATCAGAATCTAGGTACGCGATCCAAGCGACGGGTCGCTTGAAACGGACGAAATGGACAAGCTTTCGCGAACCAATGGCACAACGCCGAGGCTTCCAGCAATACCATTTCAGATTGTGGCGTCCAATCAAGTTAGCGTGGGAATAATACTAGTGAGGAACTCAGGGAACCAGAAGCTGCACTACACGGGCGACGAGCAGTATGCGACTAATCACAGAATCGCCACATATAGGGTAGGAAGAAACGGGAGTTTTCATCTCCTTGACTGCTTGTTGGTATAAGGGTACATTCCGCTGTAGAATATGTCCCAATCGATGTGTCCCAATCGATTGGGACGCGTACGTACAGCATATGCTGCCAGGTGTCGGAATGCCATGCCGCCCGTGGTTGTCGCCGAATGTATTTATCATTGGGTGGCGTGATTCACGGAATTATCGCCAGCTAATTGCAACACACCCCATCAATCGCACGCGCCACCAAATGTCATCCCATGCAGCGTGTATCTAGACTACATTTTGCGCCACCCTCTATCCCCACCAACGCGTACTCTGCGTTGTGATTGGTCGAAGCGAACCATCCAGAATTATTGACAGGGACGCGCACTACCCCGCCATTGCGCCTTCCCCCCCGTCCTTGTGCACCTCCACCTCAACTCCTCCGCCTCCCAACCCCCTACAAGGTCAAGCTTGTAAACCTGCTTTGAAGTATCTCTCTGTCATCTTCTCCCGCCGCATCTCCCTTTAGATCTAGATCTAGCAGTCATCCAACTGCAAGCATGGCGCGTAAGCGTAAGGGGCAGGCCCTTAACGACTGCCCCAAGGACTTAAACGACATACCTTACATCCGCTGGATGAACCAGCAGATCGCCAACGGTCGCCATCCCAGGGGATTATCCGCGCCGCCCGTTCTTGACGGCCAGGGGTCCAGTGCACAGTCGCCCACGGCTGCACCGTCACGTGTGCGCCGTCAGCATGCAAGGACGGCAGCAACGCACCGTCCAGTCGTGGAGGAAGACGACTCCGATGCTGACGACGACGAAGGAGACGACGACGTCGCCTCCGACGACGAGGAGGAGGAACCGGCGGACCTTGGAATGTCGCCCAGCGACGACGACGAAGACGACGACGAGGATGCCCCGGAAGAAACACAGCCAGTCGCTCCGCCGCCGAAACGGAGCACCGCACGCAAGGCAGGGTCCGACAAGGGCAAAGGCAAGGCGGCGCAACCTGCGGCACGCCCAGAGCCTCGGAAGAAACGGGCGGCCGCACCAGTCGAGCGCGGCTTATGGTCTGACAAGGAGAGCACCATTTTCGCCGCGGCGAAATGGTTCATGAAAGAGGAGCTCGAGCCTCTCAAGGGGAAGCAGGGGACGCAATACTGGGCCCGGCTGCTCGCACACATCAAGGAGTCGAATCCCGGATGGTGCAGGGGAGTCAACGCCCTGCAGAAACAGTGGCGTAACCTGATACTTCTGTGGCGAGAGTACAAGCGTGCCGACGGAGGGTCGGGCAACGGCTCGGTGGAGAAACCACCGTGGTATCCATACCTGGAGCTGCACAACCAAGACACCGCCGCAGCCGCACCGCATGCCGTGGACGGAGGTGGGGCGAATAACGTCAACGTGCCGGCGGGCATGGAGGTTCCAACTTCGTCCCAGCCAGGCACGTCAACTCCATGCTATACGGGTGAGTACGTGTTCCCGCTTCGGTACGATTTCACATGCTTGCCTCACCATTCTATGTTCAAACTTTGCTTTTTTATTGTCGGCAGAAATGCAACATACAAAAACATTGTGTGCACGACAGGCTCTAACATACTTTCTTCGCACCTCCTATGTCGCAGCTCCCCTGCCTACGACCCCTGCCACACCCAGGCGAGCCCGGGTGCATGAGACGGCTACCATGCAAGCGGCAATGCTGGTCTCCGCCACCATCAAGGACTGCCACGGCGACGCGATGACTCGACTAGAAGGCCTCGTCCGTGAATGGATGGCGCAAGACCTCCGACTTGCCCGCGAGCGCATGTCTGACTCGGCTCCCCCGGATGTGCACCGCGAGCCGCCGGATTTCTCCCCACCGCCGCCACGAGGGGAGTCCGCGCCACCCCCCGAAACCGCACGGCCGCGAGAGGATGTGGGCGACGACAACACCGTCACTCCGGCGGCCGAGGATGTGGAGATATGGGTGTGCGGCGCCGACGATTAGCGTAAGATTCTTGGAGCGCCTCCCCCAGTCGTTTCCGCCTCTCCCTCAGTGCCTGTTGTGTTGGCGGAACACACGGTTCCCATTTGTGTGTCGCAATAGCACCTCGCGTCCACCATGGGTCGCGGTTGCGGGGTAGGTTCTCCCATGCCATGTTCCGCCGCCTAACATCTTGCATATCTTCACACATGTTGTGCAGTATGACACAACACGCGGCCCCGGCGAGTATGCGCCACAACCTGCAGTCGTTGCGCTGGGCGAAGATGCGCCATCTCCCTTTGAAGGCGCCGATGCATCTCTCCACCGCCATGCGTGTGGCGCTCTGACAGTAGTTGAAACATTGTGCCCAGTCGTCCATGATGTCCTCTCCTCGTGGGGCATGCAGGGGTGTTAGGCAGTACTCCCGTAGAGGGTAGGCCGCGTCACCAACTATCTGGTATGTGGCTATGTCCCCGTTGTGTAACCTCTCAAGTAGTGCAGACTCTTTGAAAAACCGCATGTCGTGCGCGCTACCGGGATTCCCAATCAGGTAGTCCCATATCCTCCCTCGTGCATCACATGTGAGCTGGAGTTGTACGGCATAGGCCGATTTCCTTGTCCAGTACTCTGCTCTGTGCCCTTCCATCCCCTTCATGTGTATATGAGTCCCGTCCACAGCACCCACTACAGCAGGTATACCCTTGACGGCAGCAAACTCGCGCGCCATCCCAGGAAGCTCTTCACGTGTGGGGAAGCGCACCCAGGCGACCTTGAAGACGGAGGGGAACTCCGTGAGAAACACGTCGACCAGCTCGTGAATTAGCGTCTTTGAGATACCGAACAGGTACGACATGTCCACGTACGAAATACCGGACGCCAGGTACTTGATTGGGATAAGCACAGCGGTGTCCAAGGTGAGTATTGACCGGTTTACTATGGGCTCTAGGTAGTGTTGCAGCCCTGTCTTGATATGCTCCAGAATTGCGCGGTTTATCCTGAACAGATCCTGAAAGTCATTCTCCCGCATGTGCTGCAGGTCTTCAACCCACAGACAGTGACGTCGCCTCCGTACCCTCGCTCTGTGACGGCGGTTCTCCCCGTAATCGTCCCCGAGCGATGAAGACTGCTCGTCCTCGTCCTCGAACACGCCTGACTCTATGAGGCCTACAAAGCTTTTCGCGACATTTTCGTGGAAGATGGTGTAGTAGTAGGTGACCCAGGCGACGAGTAGGCGTAGGATGAATGGGATGGTTCTAGGCTCTGCCATGTTGTGTGGATTTGGAGACGGTAGTTTTTTAGCTGGTGTGTTGGATGTTTATAATTGCTCATTGTGTGTGACGGGAGATGCCACAATTACCGTTTCGGCAATTATTGGTAGCGCGGATGGGTTGTTTGTGTATCCGCGGTCTCCCCGTACAATTACATGCATCTTCCGCACAACAGGCGCGGGGGTGTTTGTGCTTCAGGGGTGGAAGTGTGCCAGGTTGGACGGTGACCAATCACAGGGGGTCGCAAATAATTGTCGCTTAACACAACAGGGTCGCAATACATCGATCGATTGGGACATGCAGATTCGAGAAATGTGAGCGCGACTCAGCGGGAAGGGGATTGGGACACATCGATTGGGACACAAATCCACAGCGGAATGTACCCTAAGACTGGATATGACGTGTTCATAAGTTGAACCTTGGGATTGGAAATACTAGCGAAGAGTAGCGGAGGTGAAGGTTTGGGCTGGTGACACAAACTGATTTATTGATAAGAATACAGTAAAACTGGTAGCTTGTTACAACTCTACTTAACACCATGTGATTTTTCTGTTGCAAGGGTGCGCCAGTGCGCCACTAATGAAAGAGGCTTCAATAAAGTCCACCAAAGAGTACAGTTTCAACAGTTTCATACACTGCACGTACAGCTCTACAAGCATTCCTGCAAAGGGATGACAAGAAAGATGATTGTGCACTGAATCTCCATTGAGTGGAGAGGAGGGTCATCCATAAATGGAGGGAAGAAAGAGGATCACTGAGTGGAGAGGAGAAGCCATCCACATCAACCTACTCAGTACCACCCATCTCAGCTAAAATGATTGAGTTACAGGAGAAAGGTATTTCACCGTGTGGGGGGTGAGAAGCCATCCACATCACCCTACTCAGTACACCAAATTGAGCGAATAGCAATACCTTCTGGGACGTCCCTGGTTGATGGTGAAAAGGGGAGGAAAACAGGGATAAGATGACTCAGACATGTATCACCTTTGATGATCGGTGCAGAAAGGGAAGTGGAAAAGCTGTGCAAGCGTGCGGGTGGGAAAGGATAAACCACTCACCGTTCAAAATGTGCAACAAACGGCGCAGGGGTTGTAAAGGGGCCTCCGCGGACAGGATCATCTTCACAGTTATCAGTTGAGAAAAATTCGATACTGGCGCATTTCGGAGCATCGTCAGTGTTTTCAACACTATATGTTGTCCTGTACTTGCCAGCTACTGCAGCTGGGAGTTGAGTGCAGTCACTCAGGTTGAGGCGTAAGGTGTAGGGCTGGGATGAACTGTCCTTGGCTGCTGGATTTGCGATTACAGTCATGCTGTATGAAGAGACCTCGGAAGCCCAACCTGAAAAAGAGTGGCATGAAGGAAGGACTCAGAGAGCAGTGTTTGTCTGCGCCTTTTCATGCATTCCCACGTTCATACATACGTTCAGACGTTCATACATGCACAGGCACATTCCCACAACACCAGCATCAGCCATTCAGCAAACTTCGCAGAGCGAGAACTGCGAAGCAAAGAGTGTGGCTAGAGTGGAGAGTGGATAGCGGGATGGGATGAATGAGGAGAGGAGAGAACGGAGAGAGTCGAGCAAGCGAGTGTGTGTCAAACCATCTCACCTGCAACACACTTGGACTCGGTTATTCCAGATCCTTGAGGGCACATGCAGTAAGGCGAGTGAGGAGAGAGTGGAGACTCACCCGCAACACACTTGGTCTCGGTTATTCCAGAGCATTGAGGGCATGCGCAGTAAGGCAAGTGAGGAGAGAGTGGAGACTCACCCGCAACACACTTGGTCTCGGTTATTCCAGAGCCTTGAGGGCACGCGCAGTAAGGCACCTGCACCGACGGGTAGTATTTCGCCGGCACGGTCTTGCAGGTGGCTCCAGTGGGGCAGGTGCCACAGGGTGAGTCTGAGGGGTGGGGATGGGTGCAGTGCGGTATGTCAGTGCAATGGTAGTGGGGGTTCGAGGCACCAATATCGCACTCTTGTACTTGGCAGGCACTGTCTTGCAGGTGGCTCCAGTGGGGCAAACACCACAGGGTGAGTCTGAGGGGTGGGGATGGGTGCAGTGCAGTATGTGAGTGCAATCGCCAGTGAGGGTTTGAGGCTCCAGTGGGGCAAACACCACAGGGCAAGTCTAGAGAACAGAGAATGCAAGGGAACGGAGAATAAAGGGATGGGTTTAGGTTTTAGGGTGGCAGAAGGAAAGATGAATGGGGGTAGATGTGATGTGAGTGCAGTGGACGACTTTTGAGGCGACTTAATCAAAAGCCCTCATGCGGAATGGGGTTGGTTGGCATGGCATGGGGTTCATGATAAATGGCTGAGTTGAGTTGAGAGTAAGAGAGTGAGAAAGGCATGCTCACCCCTCTAACAAGAACACTCTCAGTTTTGATCCACCTCACATTTGCCATTAGGCTCACAGCCCAACGCGTCACAGGGAGCATCGGGTGGAGAGGACAGAGGAGAGAGGAGGACAGAGGAGAGGAGAAAGGAAGGGAGAGAGGGGCTCACTCACCCCACTTGCAGTAGCGCTCTCCGTTTCCATCCACCTCACATTTGCCACCCGGCTCACATCCCAAGGCATCACAGGCAGGATCTGCAGCAGAGGCGAACAAAATGGGGCAACAAACAATGACACGGGAAAAGTTATAGAATGACATAAGGGCATCGGAATGACAGAGGCTGTGTCTGCATCACCCTTCAAAACCACACCCTTCGTAATCACACCCCTCAGAATCACACCCTTCAGAATCACACCCTTCGAATTCACACCTTCACACCCTTCTAGGGGGGTCCGTTTCCAGCTACAAGGGCCAGCAATGAACGTACCTCTGACGACCTCTGGCGGAGTTTCTTCCTCCTCCTGCTGCTGCTGCTCGGGAACAGTGCACAGGACAGACGCCACTGAAGCCCCCTTGCGAAGCTTCTTCTCGGTGCTGGGAAACCTGAAGGGCGTGGAAAGTAGAAGGAGGTGACTGCTGAATCGGCTTCAATTCATCTTCCTCCTCCTCCTCCTGCTGCTGCTCGGGAACAGTGCACAGGACAGACGCCACTGAAGCCCCCTTGCGAAGCTTCTTCTCGGTGCTGGGAAACCTGAAGGGCGTGGAAAGTAGAAGGAGGTGACTGCTGAATCGGCTTCAATTCATCTTCCTCCTCCTCCTCCTGCTGCTGCTCGGGAACAGTGCACAGGACAGACGCCACTGAAGCCCCCTTGCGAAGCTTCTTCTCGGTGCTGGGAAACCTGAAGGGCGTGGAAAGTAGAAGGAGGTGACTGCTGAATCGGCTTCAATTCATCTTCCTCCTCCTCCTGCTGCTGCTGCTCGGGAACAGTGCACAGGACAGACGCCACTGAAGCCCCTTTGCGAAGCTTCTTCTCACTGCTTGGGGATCTGACGGGCGTGGCAAGTGGAAGCACATGCTATCACACCGAGCTCAAGAGGCGTTATATTATACCCTCCCCATCCCTCCCATCCCCTGCCCTCCTACCCCTCCCGTCCCTTCCCAAACTCATCCACTGCTCGTGTCCTCTCGCCGTGCCTCACACACAGCCACACCACTCAAAACCACACCGACACACAACAGAAACACTCACATGGCATGGCACCGCTTGTACACACCTTCCCCTCCCTTCTTCACAGCTGGCACACACCCCCCACTACTCACAACACTCTCACACCACCCACCAATCACATGGCGTCAGTCGTGTCAGGGTTGACCATGCCATCCACCGCCTTGCCCACTCACAACACCCACACACCACCCACCACCCAACACCCACCACCCAACACCCACCACCCAACACCCACACACCACCTACCACCCAACACCCACACACCACCCACCACCCAACACCCACACACCACCCACCACCCAACACCCACCACCCAACACCCACCACCCAACACCCACACACCACCCACCACCCAACACCCACGCACCACCCAACACCCACACACCACCCACCACCCAACACCCACGCACCACCCACCACCCAACACCCACGCACCACCCACCACCCAACACCCACGCACCACCCACCACCCAACACCCACACACCACCCACCACCCAACACCCACACACCACCCACCACCTAACACCCAAACACCACCCACCACTCACCTCACTCTCACTCCACCCACCACTCACATGGCATCAGTCGAATCAGGGTTGACCATGCTATCCACCGCCTTGCCCTGGCAGCCAAGTTTTGCAAACTCTCACACCACCCACCACCCAACACCCACCACCCAACACCCACCACCCAACACCCACCACCCACCACCCAACACCCAACACCCACCACCCAACACCCACCACCCAACACCCACACAACACCCACACACCACCCACCACCCAACACCCACGCACCACCCACCACCTAACACCCAAACACCACCCACCACTCACCTCACTCTCACTGCACCCACCACTCACATGGCATCAGTCGAATCAGGGTTGACCATGCTATCCACCGCCTTGCCCTGGCAGCCGCGCTTCCCAAAGAACTTGACCTGTGAACACGCGACACCTGTCGCCTCGCCGCCCGAATCCACGCCGCCCGAGCCCCCCCGGCCGTTCCACCACACCTTCACGCTCTTCCGCCCCGCCTTCTTGGGCACACTCACGCAGCGCTGCCTGCTGAAGCTCAACCGCACCGTACCCAGCAGCACCGTTGTGGTAACGCTGATGGTTTCTTGCACAATCCTCGCATTGACCTTGCTGCTTGCTGCTTCCTCTACCGTGTCTCTGCCATGCGCTGCCTTCATGATCTGAGCTGCTGCAGAGGACACGGGAGGGGACGTGCGGAGATGGATTTTTAGGGCGTCTCAATAATCCTTTCAGCGTGCTTCGCAGTGCCATACGCTGCCTGCATCATCTGAGCTGCTGCAGAGGGCAACGGAGGACGTGCGGAGAAGAGAAGAGAGAGCAGATATGAGAGAGCAGAGAGGGGGAGAGAAGAGAATAGAGACGAAAACATAAAGGAGGCGGAAGGAGGATCCGGCAGCAGGAAAGAGGGAACAGGGAGAAGCGCATGAATGAAAGAGCTTGCGAATGAAGGCAGGGGGGCGGAAACAGTCAAAGGCAGGCGCAACGCTGAATGAAGGCAAGGGGGCGGAAGCAGTCAAAGGCAGGCGCATCGCTGAATGAAGGCAAGGGGGCGGAAGCAGTCAAAGGCAGGCGCAACGCTGAATGAAGGCAAAGGCAAGAGCCCATCAAGGCAAGTGGCTGGCAGCAGTCGAAGCGTTTGACTTGAGATCTGAGATCGTGCAGTAGTGAGAGAAGGCAATGAGCGCAGACTGACCGGCGATGAGCGCAAGGGCGAGCAGCAGGAGGCCGGCAGGAGAGGCGCGGAGCGACCCCATGATGATGACGGCGGGGGGATCCGCGCGGGAGTGGCGGCTAAGAGGCCGCGGAAGAGGCGGCTCAACAGCAGAGCGTCTGTACTACACGCGGATTTTTGAGTCGACTCAAAAATCGACTCACTACACGCGGCTCAACAGCAGAGCGTCTGTGCTGTGACGCGAGAAACACGCCGGAGAATGACAGAGCGCGATGGGACGCGAGAATCACGCCGGAGAATGACAGAGCGCGATGGGACGCGAGAATCACGCCAGAGAATGACAGAGCGCGATGGGACGCGAGAATCACGCCGGAGAATGACAGAGCGCGATGGGACGCGAGAATCACGCCGGAGAATGACAGAGCGCGATGGGACGCGAGAATCACGCCGGAGAATGACAGAGCGCGATGGGACGGTGTAGAATGTGGAGTGTACGTAAGGTGACGGATTGCCCAACGCAAGGACAGAACTGGAAGGAGAATGGCAGGCTTGCTTCGGTTTGTGCTGTAAACTACGTTGCGAGTCACGGCCATGAGCCAAGCTTAGTAATAGCTGCGGTGCCATGGCGATTCCTAGGAACGCAGTACGGCGTGCTTGGCTTGAGTGAGTCGCTGGGAACGGAATTATTTGGAATGTTAGGAACACGATGTGTGCTTGACTCGTGCGTGAGTTGCGGAAACGAGCCAATCTGAATTTAGGAACGCGGTACGAGCGACGGGGTCGCTTGATATTGACGAAATGGGAGAGCGTTCGCGAACCAATGACGAAACGCAGAGGCTCCAGCAAGGCCTTCTCACATTGTGGTTCCAATCATTTTCGGCATGAGGATAATACAGGCGAGAAATTTCGGGAACCAGCAGTTGCATTATACTGGCGACGAGTGGTGTGCGACTAACCATTAGTCGCACTAAGTCGCACTACACTAATATGTGGTTCGTCGCACTGGATAGAGTAGGCAGAAACTGGAATGGTGTTTGACTGCTGCTGGAAAAACGCGTTCGAAGTTCGAACTGGATGAATAGACCGTATTCGGAAAAAGAAACAAGTGATTGGTGGGAAGGTCCCGATCTCGTGGGGAGGTTCAGCTGGAGGACGCGTCCCCTCCCCTCCTGCGATGGATCGATCCTGCGCGTGGTTGAAGAAGGTTTGAAAGGGTTAGAATACAAAACAGAAGAATTTCAGTACAGTTGAGAGTCGATTTCGAAAGACGGGTCGGGGTGTAGAGGGGACAGCTCCTGATACCGCCGAACACCACCATGAACGTTTCCCTTCCTGAGGGACAATGGGAACGGTGTTGTGCGGTGGGGGTAGCATGGCAGCGCTAGGCGTTTTTTTACAGGCTGGGCTATAGCAACTCTTAGTGAAACCGAAATAAAAAGTACAACTCTAGGTACTGATACACACAACCCACATACAAATGCCTTGAATGAAACTGGGCAATCCCTAAGGCAGGGCTCGAGCATCCATTCAAAGTTAGACAACGTGCAACTGACCCTCTCCTGAATGAAAGCAACTCACCAATACCTTAATCACCCGTCTAATAGCCCCCTCCAAAATAACCCCATCCCCCCCCCCCCCCCGCCCCCTCAGAAGCTAATGCTATCTCCACTTTAGTACAAGCTACTAATCCACAAGCTCCAGAAACTTCAACTTCAGCTGGCGATTTGACCACGCATTTGTCATGTGCGTACACCCCCCTTTAACCTGGGTAGGATTACATCCCTGGTGGGTAAAGACTGAAACACTTCACAGAGCGGGTATATCCAGGGTACTGCATATTCCTGGTAACGGTGCAAAGAGAGAGAGAGAGAGAGAGAGAGAGAGAGAGAGAGAGAGAGAGAGAGAGAGAGAGAGAGAGAGAGAGAGAGAGAGAGAGAGAGAGAGAGAGAGAGAGAGAGAGAGAGAGGATGACTCAGAAACGCTGCATATCTGGCAACTGGAGCAGAAAGGGAAGTGAAAGGGTAGTGCAGTGCAGGAATGATGGTGATGATGATGATGATGATGATAATGGAGAGCCATCAGTCAGCCACTTACAGCTCAACTTTTGTATCCAGCCGTTTCTCGAGAGAAAACAACTGAGAATCAGGGTTCCCTTGGCAGTTGTCCGTACTGAATTCCTGGTATTTGTAGCAATACCCATTGGACTTGACACTGTATACGGTATATTTTGTGGTGTACTTCCCAGCCACTGCAGCTGGGAACTGCGTGCAACCGTCCGTGTTATAGCGGAGGGTGTAGGGCCGAGAGGTATTGTCCTTGGCGGATCGATTCACGATGAATGTGTAGCTGTTGCCACCAACTGTGTCCTTTCCTCCTGAAAAAGAGCGAGAAACAGAAGGGCCCGGTAAAACGTTTGCTTCCATCTTATTTGATGGTATTGCTCTAGCCATATTGCATTCTTCTGCCCACACAGCCATGGTATTAGAGAGGTTGTCAAGAGAGGGAGCATGCATTGACCAAGCTCACATTGGGCACATTTGGTGGCAGTCTAGCGCGAGTGAGGAGTGCGTAGGGCGAGTGAGGAGTGCGTAGGGCGAGTGAGGAGTGATTAGGGCGAGTGAGGAGCGAGTAGGGCGAGTGAGGAGAGAGTAGGGCGAGTAAGGAGAGAGTAGGGCGAGTGAGAGGAGAGTAGGGCGAGTGAGGAGAGAGTAGGGCGAGTAAGAGGAGAGTAGGGCGAGTGAGGAGTGCGTAGGGCGAGTGAGAGGAGAGTAGGGCGAGTGAGGAGAGGAGAGAGTAGGGCGAGTGAGTAGGGCGAGTGAGGAGAGAGTAGGGCGAGTGAGGAGAGAGTAGGGCGAGTGAGGAGAGAGTAGGGCGAGTGAGGAGAGAGTAGGGCGAGTGAGGAGAGAGGAGGGCGAGTGAGGAGAGAGTAGGGCGAGTGAGGAGAGAGTAGGGCGAGTGAGGAGCGAGTAGGGCGAGTGAGGAGAGAGTAGGGCGAGTGAGGAGAGAGTAGGGCGAGTGAGGAGAGAGTAGGGCGAGTGAGGAGAGAGTGGAGACTCACCCGCAACACATTCGGTGGCGGTCATCCCGTAGCCTTGAGGGCACTCGCAGTAAGGCACCTGGATTGGAATGCTGCCCTTTGATGCCACGGCCTTGCAGGTGGCTCCAGTGGGACAGCTGCCACACGGTGAGTCTGAGAGGTTGGGATGGGTGCAGTGCCGTATGTGAGTGTAAGGACGCACGAATGCACATGCAATGCAAGTGCGCATGCGTCTCGATGTACGAATGGACGTGTTAATGGGAGAGCGGGAAGGATACGATGTTAATGCACGTGTTTGTTGTTCTGCATGTGTTTGCATTGACCTTAGTAACACCCCCTGATTAATGCAAGGACCATGAGAGAGAGAGAGGGAGAGAGAGAGAGAGAGAGAGAGAGAGAGAGAGAGAGAGAGAGAGAGAGAGAGAGAAGCTCACCCCACTGGCAATAGCGCTCTCCATTCTGGTCCTTCACACAGGTGCCATCCGGCTCACATTTCAATACGTCACACGCACGGTCAACTGCAACACAGGTGAAAAGAAAGGGGCATTAAAGAAAGATATGGGAATGCCACCCTTCACACAGGTGCCCTCCGGCTCACAGCCCAGCATGTCACACGCAGGCGACAAGAATGCGGCAACAAACAAAGATATGCCCAACGCCTTACATGCAGAATATTCTGCACCACAGAAACAAGAGGATTTCGCATCTAAGCACCTCAGCACCTTCAAAATCACACAACCTAATGTCACTCCCTTTCCAAAAAAGTGCGTGCAGCATAACCACATTCCCTCTGAATGGGTCAATAGAGGACGGACCAACATTGCATATAACAGACGGCATTGCAGGAGTCGACTCTAAAAGAAGACAGCAAAGGACGCACCCGTGTCGCAAAGGACAGATGCCACCGAAGCCCACTTGCTGATCGCCTTTTCGCTGCTCGGGAACCTGATGGGCGTTGAAAGGGGAAGCATAAGAAGTATCACCATGTGTTAAGAAAACACTTCTAATTCAGTCCCCTCCCCTCCCCTCGCCCCCCCTCGCATCCCCTCCCACCCCACCCCATCCCTCCCCACTTGAACTATCAAGGACGCATCTCCTGCACGGGCTGACTATGCTCTCAAAGCGAATTTCAAGGCGCCTCAAGCAACCTTCCCTCCCCTCTTTTCCCGTCCCCTCCCTTCCCCTCCGCACTCCAACTCACAGCAGCATGCCAGCAGCGCGCGAGTTGACCGCGCTGTCCAGCGCCTTGCCCTTGCAGCTACCCTTCCCTCCCATGCCCTCCCCTCCCCTCCCCTCCCTCCCTTCCCTTCCCGTCCCCTCCCCTCCCCTCCCTCCCTTCCCTTCCCGTCCCCTTCCCTCCCCTCCCCATTCCAACTCACAGCAACATGCCAGCAGCGCGCGGGTTGACCGCGCTGTCCAGCGCCTAGCCCTTGCAGCCAGCCTTGCATCCCCTCCCTTCCCTTCCCTTCCGGTCCCCGTCCCTCCCCTCCCCATTCCAACTCACAACAACATGCCAGCAGTGCGCGGGTTCTCCACACTGTCCAGCGCCTAGCCCTTGCAGCCAGCCTTCCCTCCCTCCCCTCCCTTTACTTCCCGTCCCCTTCCCTCCCCTCCCCATTCCAACTCACAGCAACATGCCAGCAGTGCGCGGGTTGACCGCGCTGTCCAGCGCCTTGCCCTTGCAGCCAGCCTTCCCGAAGAACTTGACCTGCGCGCACTGCACGCCCTTCGCTGTGCCGCCCGCCGCGCTGCCCGCCGTGCTGCCCGCCGCGCTGCCCGAACCCCCTCCGGCGGAGCTGGATGAGGGATCACTGCCCTTCCACCACACGGTCACGTTTCTCCGCATCGCCTTCTTCGCCACGCTCACGCAGCGCTTGCTGCTGAAGCTCAGCCGCGTCGCTCCCACCTCCACTTCCGTCGCAACGACGCTGGCGCTGCCGCTGGTGGCAGCAGACAGCATGCTACGGTGGGTCACGCTCTTCACCGTGTCGTCGCCATACTCTGCCTCGATAACCTGAACCGCTGCAGAAGACAAGGGAGACGCTGTGCGGAGAAGAAAACAGAGAAAGCAAGAGTGCGGAGTAGAGATGAAAACACAGAAGGGAGCAGGAAGCGGGGAGCAAAGGCACGGATCTGAGAGGCCCCACAAGGCAAGGGCTGATTACAAGTCAAAGATTTCGCAGAAATGAGAGCGAAGGATACTGACCACAGATTAAGGCTGTTTTTGAGACGTCTCAAAAACAACCTCGCTTCACGAAGGATACTGACCACAGATTAAGGCAAGGGCGAAAAGAAGGAGTCCGGCACGAGAGGCGTGCATCGGACTCATGATGAAGGGAGTGGTGTCCCGCGGAAATGGCGTCGAAGAGGCGGTGAAAGAGGCGCAGCAGAGGAGAATTTGTGCGGTTACGTGCGGTTCACGCCGGTGTAGAGTTACGCGGAGTGTGATGGTACGGTGTAGCGTGCAGAGGGTAGGTAAGGTGGCTAGAATGAATGAATAGACCACTCCAACGAAAATGATAATTCGACGCAAGGAGAACCGGAAGGAGAATGCTCGAATCACAGAGATTGAATAATGGCAGGGGACTGTGCTGTAACTTATGTTGCGAGTTGCGATTATGGAGCAAGCGTAATAGTCTCCGTGCCATGGCGGATCCTACGGGTGCAGTCCGTGATTAGCTCGAGTCAATCGCTGGAAACGGCAATAATGTAAATATTAGGAACGCGGTATGCGCTTAGCTTGCGTGAGTCGCGGGAAGGGTCGATCTGAATTTAGGAACGCGATACGAGCGACGAGTCGCTTGAAACGGACGAAATGGACTAGCGTTCGCGAGCCAATAGCGCAACACAGAGGCTTCCAGCAAAGCATCTCCCGGTTGCCGCGTCCAATCAAGATCTGCAGCATACACTATACTATATCGACCAGCTTATGCGACTCATCAGGCTCGTCGCATAAGGATAGCAACGGAACGCGTATGGTAGCTTCTCCGTGTGAGACGCTGGTGGGGTCTGTTGTTGACCCGAATCTCAAGGCGGTATCAAGAATAACCGCATGGTGATGGTTGGGTAAACTCAAGGGACTTCGCTGACCAATGCGGGATCGTGACGGAGTCTTGTTTCGCCATATTCCGTTGAAAAACAGTAGGCGAGATGATACGAGAATGGATACCACACAAAAACCTCAATCGACATTCGTACATACTGTAAAATGCGAAGAGTTACCACCGTAAGTGTGATTGCAAGAAGGGTGTCAGTCATCTCGATTGGACCCCCGCTGACTTGCGGTGCAATATGCAATGCAACCACACCGCCACCCCTGCAAGAATGAACGCGATAGGATACACATGGGCGCTGTTCTGTAGGCGTTATTGCCTCCGCATTAAATTAACGGAACTTGTCCTTCCTTGTAGCTTCTGGCCGCACCAATTGCCTAATTTCTCAATTTGCTGGGGGGTGCTGCCACGAAGCTCCCACAAATTCTCGAATCTCACAAATTGCTGCCCTGCATAACTTGTGCGCTGGCTGATGCTAGCTCTCGAGGCCGAATTGGCAGCGCACAAGTTATGCGGACATTTGCCTGGAGATGCAACACCGTGGAACCTTCACCCCGTTAAATTTGTGTGCCCCAAAAGTGGAGTTCTGCAGGCTGAAGTGTTAAATTTGGCGCAAAAAGGTTTGGCAGGACAGCGCTTATCACCAAACCTTGATAGGCAGAAGCGCGCTTATCTGGGAAGATTCTCTCAAAGTTAGCGAACAACGGAAATGATTGGAATAGAAACGAATGGGGTACAAATGAGCAACCCTAGAAGCTGTACCCCCTAGAGTGCAACTCACTATAGCCTATCATATCAATGTTCAACATTTGACACACCCCCATAGGCTAAGTGAGGGGCATCAAAGCAAGCAAGGTGAACAAACGGTCACAAGACCAGTCAAAGCAAGAACCAAGGCAAGCTCAGGGTGGATCTCAAGGACACCACACAAATTCTGAGCGCAAGCAAACGGCCACAAGGCCAGTTCAAGAGTTCACTAGGATATAAATACAAAGCACAACAAGCAGAGCAAGCAACAGGACTACACCAACCGAGGGCCTACCTCAACAAGCCCCAACTGCACACAGAACCTGTGGTGGTCACCAAGCGCCAAGGCCTTGGTGAAGACGTCTGCAGTGTTGGCCTCTGAGGCCACAAAGTCCAGGCGTGCCTGACCGCGTCGCTGCAGCTCTCGCAGGAGGAAGTACCTCACGTCAATATGCTTCACTCTGCTCTCCAGTCGAGGCTCTCGACACAGGAGGATCATGGCCTTGTTGTCAGCGTACAAGGTCGGTGCAGAGCGAGGCCGCTCACCAAGGTCAGCGAGCAAGAAGGTCAACCAGCGAAGCTCTTGTGCCGCCATGGCACCAGCGTAGATCTCTGCCTCTGCACTGGAA
Organism: Closterium sp. Naga37s-1; assembly: GCA_947471745.1. Taxonomy (NCBI): domain Eukaryota; kingdom Viridiplantae; phylum Streptophyta; class Zygnematophyceae; order Desmidiales; family Closteriaceae; genus Closterium; species Closterium sp. Naga37s-1. The sequence goes on along the minus strand of CANJKZ010001093.1, from coordinate 3,032,984 downwards.
GTAGCCACAGACGACGACCGTGTAGACCTCCACGACACAGCACCAGCTCCCAGACTGAAGCAGTAACCCTGAGTCGAACGTTGAGTCTCCACGTCGTCAGCGTAGGAAGAGTCGCAGTGACCAGTCAACGCCACTGGCTGAGTCCCTCCAAGCACAAGCCCCAAGCCTGATGTAGTCGCCAGGTACTTCGCCACCCTCACAGCAGCTGTCCAGTGGACAGGGCGGTGTCTCCCAGTCGCAACAAAGCGAGAAAGGATGCTGAGTGGAAAGGCGAGGTCCGGTCGAGTACAAGTCATCAGGTACATGAGGCAGCCCACCAGCTCTGCGTAGGGTCCACTGGACTCAAAGGGCTCGTCAGGAAAGGGGCCCGTGAGTCTGTGGTCAACAGCAAGAGGAGTGGGCTGTGTGGTGGAGAACTGGAAGTGGAACCGCCGAAGGACCTGCTGCACCATGTGTGACTGCGTCAGTGTGATGGTGCGAGCGGCTTTGTCCCGGGTGATCTGCAGGCCAAGGTAGCGCTGCAGCTCACCCAGGTCAGTGCACTTGTGTCTCTTCTGCAGTTCGGACTTCACCTGAGCCAGGGCTGCCCTGTCTGCTGTAGCAAACACCAAGTCGTCGACGTAGACAAGGATAAAGAAAGGAGTAGAACCCGCTCGAACAAACAGCGACGGGTCGGCGGAGGACGGGCTGAACCCAAGGTCACGAAGCGTGGAGCGAAGAGTGTCGTGCCACTCACGGGGCGACTGGCGGAGACCGTAGACTGGTCGCCTCAGGCTCCACTGGGTCCCAGGTGGGAAGGTGTCAGTGAAGCCAGGAGGACGGCGCAGCCAGATCTCCTCGTGCAGTCGGCCCTGGAGGAACGCAGTGGAGAAGTCGAGGGAGTGCAGCTCGTAGTCTCGCTGCGCTGCTATGTGGAGTAACACCCGAAGAGTAGTCATCTTCGGGGTCGGGGCGAAGGTCTGGAAGAAGTCAACTCCCTCACGCTGACTGAAACCCCTAGCCACATAGCGCGCCTTGAACACCGGCGGTGCTCCAGGCGGCCGCTTCACCTTGAAGAGCCACATGCCATCGACTACGTTCGCCCTGGGAGGGGGAACTGCGTCGACGTAGGTGCCTGTGGATCTCCAAGACGCCAACTCTGAGTCCATAGCCGCTTTCCACTGAGAGGCCCACGCCCCTGACACTGCCTCGCGGTAAGTGCGAGGAGTCGGTATGTCAAGGGCGTCGGGGTCTCCCTCAGGGGAGAGCAGCATGGCACACACAGAGGGAGAAGCGGCTGCCCAGTACTCCAGCTCGGACTCTCTGTCCTCTAGGACGTCACAGCCAAGGGCAAACCCACCCCCGACGGACAGAGGACGGTAGGGAGGAGCTGGCACCACACGGGTGGCGTAGTCAAGGCGGCTGGCGGCAGCAAACTCAGCGACAGCGGCAGTGAGAGCCGAGACAGACGACGGAGGGAAACGAGGGTCGGTGACAAGAGTGGTGAGGACACGAGCGCCAACAGGACGAACAGCGCGGTAGTAGTCAGAGATAGGAGTGGGGAGGGCAGGTAGAGAGGACGGAGGAGGAGACGGGAGAACGGACACAGGAGAAGGAGAACGACGACGAGACGAACAAAGGAGGGCAGTGTGGAGGTCAGTAACAGGGGACGAGTGACGAGCACGCGGAGGACAACGAGTGATCAAGTCGCGACGGACAGAGGGAGGAGGAGACTGAGGAGGAGGAGAAGACCAGACCACCGGACGGTCGTCAGGAGGAGGCAACGGAGGAACAAACACAGGAAGAGACTGGGAGCGGACAGGAGGAGAGGAGGAAAGGCCAAGGGCCCGCAGGCCACTCACAGGTGGGAACAACCGCCGCTCTAGAGGAAGCTGCGGTGGCGGCTGCGGCCGCTGCGGCTGCGGCTGCTGCTGCTGCTGCTGCGGCTGTGGCTGCGGCTGCGGCTGCTGCTGTTGCTGCTGCTGCTGCTGCTGCTGCTGCTGCTGCTGCTGCCGCTGCTGCTCCAGAAGGTCCAGCACCCGCAGCTCCTGCCGCTCCCTCTCCAACCGCTCCTGCTCCTCACGCTCACGCCGACGGGCAGCCTGGAGACGCGTGTCGTGGCGGTGGGGGGGCGGGGTGGACTCCGCAGAACCAGGGTCTCCAGCGTCAGTCTCCTCAGACTCAGCACCCCCAGAACCAGTACCGCCAGTGCCAGGACCTCCAACTCCAGCACCCCCAGAACTAGCACCGCTAGTGCCAGCACCCCCAACTCCAGCACCCCCAGAACCAGCGTCACCTGCGCCAGCACCTCCAGCTCCAGTACCCCGCGACCGAGCACCCCCAGACCGAGCACCGCCAGCGGCTGCACCTCCAGCTCCAACAACAACCGAGTCCACAGTAACCTGTCGCGGAAGTGCCGAAGGCTGCTGAGGGGACTGTGAGGAGGACTGCGGGGAGGGAGACGCTACCTGACGCGCGACCGAGGGGAGAGGGGTAGCGTGGGACACACCAGACGGGGCAGGACCAGGGGGGGGCGGGGGTACCGGAGGAGCGGGAGCAGGAGGAGGAGAGGGTGCGAGGAAGAGAGGGGGAGGGGGTACCGGGAGACCTCGACAGGGGTACCGGGTGTAGTAGGACACGGACTCGTCAAACCGGACGTCACGGGAATCTAGGAACTGGTGGAGGGGAGGGTGGTAAAAGGACCAGTCAGCAGAGTCCACTGGGAAACCAAGGAAGACACAGGGGACGGCGCGTGCCGAGAGCTTGTCCGCGGAGGTGTCGCGAACAAGTGCAAGGCAGCCCCAGACTCGAAAGGCCGACCCAACACCAGGGGATCCAGTCCAGAGACTGGTCGGTGAAGCCTCGGGCCGCGAGACACGCGGCTGGAGGTTCAGCTGGTGTGCGGCGTAGCGAACCGCGTGAGGCCACAGAAAATGGGGCGCACGGGCATGAATCATGGACGTGCGGGCGATGTCCATGACCAAGCCTATGCGGCGCTCAGCAACCCCATTCTGCTGTGGGGACTCTGGCAGCGTCCAGGACTGGGTGATGCCCTGTTCGCCGCAGAATCCGCCGAGAATGCCGGAGCGAAACTCGCCCCCACGGTCGGAGTGAAGACAACTGACTCGACGACCACGAGTGCCCTCAGTGGCTAGAAGCCACCTGATCAGCGTAGCAGTCACCTCGGACTTCTTCGCAAGAGGAAACACTGTGGTGTACCTGGAGAAGTCGTCGACGACCACCAGAAAGTAGCGCTCCCTCCCAGACCCCTGCGTCGGGGCAGGGCCCCAGACGTCCAAGTGGAGAGTCTCGAAGGGAGCGGTGGCCGGACGAAGGGAGGAGGAGTGGGGAGTGGCACGTAAGCGACCGGCGACGCACGGAGAGCAAGGAGGGGCAAGCGAGGGAGGGAGCGACGGGAAGGTGCGTGGGAGACCTGTGACTAGTCCCTGACTGAGCATGCCACGAAGGCGAGGGATCGACGGGTGGCCAAGACGGTGGTGCCAAAGGACGGTGCGGTGGGCGAGAGAGCGACAGGAGCAAGACGCAGCGACTGGACTGGACACAGCGACCGGACTGGACACAGCCACCTGACCGGACTCTGCTACCGGGGGGGACGAAGCAACCTGACCAGACGCAGCTACCTGCGGGGGCGGAGTGTGCAGGACGAAGAGACCTGAGTGGGGCTCTCTGGTGAACGTGGCAAGAACTGCCCCGGTGGAAGAGTCCGTACAGATCGCAGTCCTCCCGTGCGCAGGAAAAGTGACTGTGATCCCCCGGTCCTGAAGGTATCCAACACCCACCAAGTTCCGAGAGAACGAGGGGATGTAGAGACCAGTGAGGAAACCAGAGGGGACAGCCGGGCACGGGAGGGTGGTCGAGCTACGAGCAACTGCTGGTCCTGAAGTAGGATCAGCCAGGGCAACTGGGACTGGAGCCGAAAGAGGTGTGACAGTGGTGTGGTCGCGGAAGAAACACTGAGACGCGCCGGAGTCCAGCGTGAAGGAGAGCGACGCAACAGCAGTCGTCACGGCTGGGCTAGTGACTACACAAGCACCTACACTAAAAGCACAAGTACCGACACTAGCAACAGGCAAAGGTCCTAAGCTAGGTACACGTAAGCCAAGAGATCCGTACGTGACAGAATAAACAGCATCCATAGACATATCAAACACAGGGAAACCACTACGAAACAGACCGGGCCAGATCGGGGGAGCCGACTTAGGCCCAAAACGCTCACGGTAAAGGTCGTCGAGGCGGCTGTAGCAGCGCTGTGCAGAGTGGTCAGGACGCCAGCAGGTAGTGCCAGCACCAGGGCCGGTCAGGATCCGGTACTGGCAGGGGCCGACGTCGCGGCCACCGCGACGAGCCCCCCAGCTGGCTGGGCCGCTGCTGCAGCCAGCGCGACCTGAACCACCAGGCCCCCATGGCTGCTGAGGGCGCCACAGCTGCTGAGGGCGCCCCTGCCGCTGCGGAAGCCACTGCTGAAAAGGCCGCTGCTGCTGTCCCTGCTGCTGGAGAACCCTAGTGGACTCCATGATAAAAGCTAGCGGGGTGCAGGAGCGGCAGGCTAGGAGCGACAGGAGCGACAGGCTGCTGTGAAAAACGAGAACAACTAGGAGCGCAAGGTGAAACCAGGCGAGTAACTGCTGGAGCACGGAGCGAACTAAGCTAGGAGCGCCAGGTGAAACCAGGCGAGTAACTGCTGGAGCACGGAGCGAACTAAGCTAGGAGCGCCAGGTGAAACTAGGCGAGGAACGGCTGGAGCACGGAGCAAACTGAGCTAGAAGCGCCAGGTGAAACTAGGCGAGGAACGGCCGGAGCACGGAGCAAACTGAGCTACGAGCGAGGAGCGAGAACGGCTGGAGCGAGAACGGCTGGAGCTAGAAGCGGCGAGCTAGGGCTGGCTGGAGGTAGGAACGGCCGGGGCTAGAGACCGTAAGTGCGGCTGTCGGCTGCCGCTAGTAGAGCCACTGGCAGTGGAAAGTACGTGCGACAGTAGGGGCTGCAGTACTGACGGCTGCGGGATGTAGGCAACTGTGCAGGTCGTCCGGCAAGCAGGAACGCGGGCGACAGTCGCAGGCCCCCACTGTGAACCCCTTTTTTTTTTTTTTTTTTTTTTTTTTTTTTTTGGGTTTAATTTATTTATTTATTTTCTGGCACTAAAGCACCCCGGGGCGCGCTGCCTGCAGGGTGTGCTGCCTGCGGGGCGCGCTACCCGCGGGGCGCGCCTCCTGCGGGGCGCGCTACCCGCGGGGCGCGCTACCCGCGTGGCGCGCTGCCTGCGGGGCTGGGGTGACGAGCCAGGGAGGGCGCCTGGGCGACGGGCTAGGACGGGCGCCTGGGCGACGGGCTAGGGCGCAGGCCTGGGCGACGGGCTAGGGCGGGCGCCTGGGCGACGGGCTAGGGCGGGCGCCTGGGCGACGGGCTGGGGCGGGCGCCTGGGCGACGGGCTGGGGCGGGCGCCTGGGCGACGGGCTAGGGCGGGCGCCTGGGCGACGGGCTAGGGCGGGCGCCTGGGCGACGGGCTAGGGCGGGCGCCTGGGCGACGGGCTAGGGCGGGCGCCTGGGCGACGGGCTAGGGCGGGCGCCTGGGCGACGGGCTAGGGCGGGCGCCTGGGCGACGGGCTAGGGCGGGCGCCTGGGCGACGGGCTAGGGCGGGCGCCTGGGCGACGGGCTAGGGCGTGGGCCTGGGCGACGGGCTAGGGGCGCAGGCTAGGGGCGCGGAGGGCGCTAACGCGCGGAGGAGGAGGGCGCTAAGGCGCGGAGATGGCGCGGAGGGCGCGGTGGCTAAGGCGCGGAGGGCGCGGAGGGCGCGGAGGGCGCGGAGGGTGCTAGGGCGCAAGGGCGCGGAGGGCGCGGAGTGTGCTAGGGCGCAAGGGCGCGGAGGGCGCTAGGGCGCGAGCTAGGCTAGGCTAGGCGAGAGGATCGACACCTACTCATGATACCATCTCAAAGTTAGCGAACAACGGAAATGATTGGAATAGAAACGAATGGGGTACAAATGAGCAACCCTAGAAGCTGTACCCCCTAGAGTGCAACTCACTATAGCCTATCATATCAATGTTCAACATTTGACAGATTCTGCGGACCCAGTTTCTGGCAATTTAACGCCTGCAGAACAGCGCCATGATGCCCAACCAGTGCACGCGAATTTGCCCCGCACCGGATGGAAACGCTGCACCCGAGGTCTTTTCCCCAGCCTGTTGCACCCACGATACAAGCGCGTCGCGTGGTTATGGACCAATAGTAACGAACAGACCGAAGTCAAACTGAAGAGACTGAAGTCAAAATGTCAACGGATAAGGTTACAGATACTTAATATAAGCACCTGCGAATCCTTTTTAGCTAGCTGCGAATTGACGAAACTTATGCGAAATGCACGATACAGCTTATACGCCCCCTTCACAAGGCAACCGGGAGGGGCTCAATGGTGCTGCTACCAGGGGTGCTGCTACCAGGGGTGCTGCTACCAGGGGTGCTGCTACCAGGGGTGCTTCTACCAGTGGTGCTGCTACCAGGGGTGCTGCTACCAGGGGTGCTGCTACCAGGGGTGCTGCTACCAGGGGTGCTGCTACCAGGGGTGCTGCTACCAGGGGTGCTGCTACCAGGGGTGGTGCTACCAGGGGTGGTGCTACCAGCGGTGGTGCTACCAGGGGTGGTGCTACCAGCGGTGGTGCTACCAGGGGTGGTGCTACCAGCGGTGGTGCTACCAGCGGTGGTGCTACCAGCGGTGGTGCTACCAGCGGTGGTGCTACCAGCGGTGGTGCTACCAGCGGTGGTGCTACCAGCGGTGGTGCTACCAGCGGTGGTGCTACCAGCGGTGGTGCTACCAGCGGTGGTGCTACCAGCGGTGGTGCTACCAGCGGTGGTGCTCCCCGTGCTGATCATCTCTGCACGATCGACCGAGAAACAGAAACTCAAAAGGTGTTTAGAGTCGTTATCAAGGCATGACAATACGCTTCATCTGGCCTAGACCTCAGTTGTGGCTGAGCATGCAACCAACCACACCCCATCATTTCAAGAGATGTGGACGGAACATGGCAGAGGGCAGAGGAGAGTGAGACGCACGTGTGCTTCTGAGGCAACTCAAAAGGAGTCAGCAAAGGTGGTTTCTGAGAATTCTCGAAAGCCACCTGCAACAAACAAGGAGTCAGCAAAGGACGCACCAGTGTTGCAGAGAACAGACGCAACGGAGGTCACTGAAGCCCACTTGCTGATGTTCTTTTCACTGCTCAGGAACCTGAAGGGCGTTGCAAGTATGGACACACAATACATATCACAGCGTGCTCAGGAGATAGTTGGGTATTGCCTCCCCTCCCCTGAAGGACGTTGAGGCACAGAGAGGCTACACATAGTGCTTGCTTGACAACACTATCTTTTATCGCCTCTCGACTCCCCTGAAGCATATGAAGCACAAAAAGCTCACAACGTGCCACTTTATTCCCACCCCTCCCATTCCCTCCCTTTGCCTCCTCTTCCCTTCATTCAACTCACGCGGGTGCATCGCCAGCAGTATTCGGGTTGACCATGCTGTCAAGCTCCTCGCCCTGGCAGCCTTCCTCCCCGAAGAACTTGATCTGTGAGCATGGGACACCCCAAGCCTTGCTGCCCAAATCCCTGTTGCTCGAACCTCCATTGCTCAAACCCCCATAGCTCGAACCTCCATAGCTCGAGCCCCCATGGCCCGAATACGCGCTGTTGCTCAAGCTGCCCTTGCTCGAGCCCCCATAGCTCGAGCCCTTGTGGCCCGAATACCCGTCGTTGCTCAAGCTGCCCTTGCTCGAGCCCCCATAGCTCGAGCCCTTGTGGCCCGAATACCCGTCGTTGCTCAAGCTGCCCTTGCTCGAGCCGCCATAGCTCGAGCCCTTGTGGCCCGAATACCCGCCGCTGCTAAAACCACAGTGGCCGAAGCCGCCTTGGCTCGAATACCCGCCCTTGCTCAAGGCCCCGGTGCTCGAGCCCCCTGAGCTTGAGCCCCCACCGCCCCGCCACCACACTTTCACGTTCCCCTGCCTCGCCTCCTCCTTGGGAAAGCTCACGCAGCGCTGCGTGTTGAAGCTCAATTGCAGCCCTCCCACCGCCACCTCAGTCGCCACCTGCGTGGTCGATGCCTCACTGATGCTGCCCGTGCTGATGCTGCACGTGCTGGGGCTGCCCGTGCTGATGCTGCCCGTGCTGGGGCTGCCCGTGCTGGTGCTTTTGGAAATGGCCCATCGCCATTCGCGGCATTCAGCATGCGACAGCGTGTCATGCGTTTCACCATGTCCTCGCCATTCGCTGCCTTCATCATCTCAACTGCTGCAGAGGACACGGGAGAGGATGTGCGGAGAAGAGAGAACAAAGTCCAAATGTGATAATGTGAGAGAGCAGGAGTCGGGAAAAGAGAGGATAGAGCTGAAAATTTAGAGGACATGGGAAACAGAAGGGAGCAGGAAGGAGGGAGCAACGAGAAAGGGATGGATCTCAGAGGCCCCACAGCATCTATGCAAGGCCCCCTCTCAGATCACAAGTCATTGAGTTTGCAGAAATGAGAGCGAAGAAGACTGACAAATTAGGGCAGGGGCGAGGAGAAGGATTCCGGCGGGAGAGGCGCGCATCGACCCCATGATGACGAGGGTCCCGCGGGAGAGGCGGCAGAAGCGGCGCACTAAACGAGATTTTGTGATGTGACGTGCGGTTTACGCCGGTGTAGAGTCACACGGAGAGTGATGCTGCGGTGTAGAGTGCGGGGTGTAATTGAGGTGTTTGTTCCGTTCGATTCACTAAGCACGACGCATTTCTCTTCCAATGCGAAGGACAGCGTAAGAAGGAGTATGGTAGAATGAAAGAGACGGAAGTTTGGAAGGCTTGCGTCTGGCCTGGACTGTGCAGTGATTCGTATTGGGAGTTACGATCATGAGCCAAGCGTAACACTGTTACGATCAGTCGCCGCGCCATGGTAGCGAACTCCTGGATGCGTGTTTGTGCGATTGAATCGCTGAAACAGAATCTATTTGAATGTTAGGAACGTGATGTGTGCTTGGCTCGCGTGAGTCGTGGAAACGAGCCAATCTGAATTCGGGAAACGCGATACGGGAGACGGGTCGCAAGAAACGGACAAAATTTACTAGCGTTCGCGAACCGATAGCGCAACGCAAAGGCTTACGGCGAGGCATTGTCTGTTCGCGGTTCAGAAGCAATATATCTGCCAGCATTATGCGACTCATCGGTCTCGTTGCGCTGGGATAGGAAGAAATGGAATCTGGAAGGAACGCGAATGGTAGGTTTGTTGGAGAATCGAGTTTCTGCCGCCCCAGCCCTTTGCACACAAGCAGCAGCAAGGGGGAATGTCGGCGATGAATCAGAGCTTCGGGAAGTACTTCGAAAGTTCCACCACCAATCAGATTTCAGCCGAAGACTCGATATAGTTCAAAGCTGCCTTCAAACCGAAGTGTTGGCAGTTTCTACAGGTTTCTACACATCAGAATCAGCTATAACAGAAATATCCAGAGTTTTCTTATTCATGCACCTCATGTGGCACTCAAAGTCACTCAAGGTCCATCCAATCTAGATTGTGCCCAAGTTACCAGGGAAGTTACATTGTCTATCAGCCTAGTTTGAGCTTTCAATCTGTCTTGTTTGTGATGCCTAGAGTTGTGCTTTAGTGGGCTTGTTAATCTTGAACATAGTGAAGTTTTACCTCATCCAGTCAATTCCAGCAGCCCTGCTAAGACTTTCCAGCCAAGTTTCCAGCCCTCCAGTAGTCACAGCTACTCTGTTTTACAAGTAGGTTATCTGTTTGGCTGCTCTGTATGAGGCGCTGGGGGTCTGTTGCTCACCGAAATCTCAAGGCCGTATCCAGAAACACCACGCGGTGAGGGTTGGATTATTTTGGAGCCAAATCTTTGCCACATTACGCCTCTGATAAAGGAACTTGCGAGATATAATGCGAAGAGCGATACCACACCAGAATTCGGACGAATAGCGCGGTACGTACCGTAAAAGCGAACCAGAGGTTCTGCCGTAAGTGTGATTGAGGGAATGGTGTCGTGAATACCACACCGCGATACTCGCAAGAATGAACGCGATAGCGCCCCACAGCAAAAGAACTGAGAAGGCGTCTCAAATCCCTCGGTCCACCCTGGCTCTATGCGGTCGATGGGGACCAGTCCACCAAACCACATCGGACCCAAGCGTGGACCCGCTCTCTGAGCAATGTGGACCGTGGGTGTAGCAAACCAGCACCCTCGTTTTAGCGGGCGAAAGGGACTATATTGGGGAGGATATCCAGGTTCAGCGAGCTGGTCCACGTCGGACCCCTGAACAGTCATAGTATTGGCGAACACTCACGAAATCACTGTCAGAAATACAGCTAACGAGTTAGGAACTTAGGAGCCATGGAGATAGCGAGAGTGATAGCGAGAGGAAGGTCGAGAGGGAGGTCGAGAGGGTTTGGCCAAACAAGAAGGGTTCAATAATAGCAAAGAGATACAACATATAGTCAAGAAACTAGAGGTGCACCACCAAACAGAAGACAAGATAAATACACTACACCTAAACCACAAGCAGTTACATAAAATAACTTTGACACGCCCCCATAATTGCTTGTGGGAAGAAGTGTAGTTATCGCCCCCTGAAGGGGTACACCAGGCAGAGTGCGCAGCAGAACGGGAGAGGGCAGGCAAGGAGGAGGAGAGAGAGAGGGAGAGAGAGGAGAGGAGGTGGTAGGCTGCGGCTGAAGCTACTGGCCCACTCGCGACTGGAGCAACCGGCTCACTGGCTACTGGAGCAACATGCTCACTGGCGACTGGAGCAACCGGCTCACTGGCTACTGGAGCAACATGCTCACTGGCGACTGGAGCAACCGGCTCACTGGCTACTGGAGAAACATGCCCACTGGCGACTGGAGCAACCGGCCCACTGGCTACTGGAGCAACTGACTTCACGGCGGCCATCCCCTTCCAACCTTCCCCCTTCCCCCCAGCAACACCTCATCCCCACAGCAGGGGCGGCTCAGGAAGGGGGCGGCTCAGGACAGTGGTGGGTGGAAAACGGAGAGGAGAGAAGGGGGAGGACGCGGCTGCTGCTGCAGATCCCCTCTACCACCCCGTTAACCTCCAAGCTCCCCCCCCCCCCCTTGCCAACACAACAACAGGTGCGGCACGGAGAGAGAGGAGGAGGTGGTGGGCGGCTGGCGCTGCAGAAACCCCTCCTGCCACCCCCTCACCCTCCATTATCCGCCACCCCCATCACCCTTCACCCCACAAGCGCAGGCAACCCTACCGCCACTCCCCCGACCCCCAACACCCTCTCCCCCCCCCCCCCCCCTTCTGCTGCACGTGCAGCAAGGAAAGGGAGAAGAAGGGGGGCGGGGTAACAGCGCGCAGGGCAGCGTGGCAGAGGCGCACGAGGGCTGCAGATTCGTGTGCAGCTGCTCGTGCAGCTGTGCGCCCTGCAGTCGCCACGCGCGCAGCTGCGCACGGCTGCGAACGCGCGCAGCTGCAGTGCGCTCGGCTGCTGTTGCGCGTAACGAGGGGGGGAGGGGGGTGACGAGAAGCGGGCGACGGGGCCGCGGGCGACATGGCCGCTCGCGACGGTTCCGCTCGCGACGAGGATGCGGGCGACGAGGCCGCGGGGCGACGAAACGGCGCGGAGCGACGGGGGAGGGGGGACCGCGAGGCGACGAAACGGCGCAGGGCAGGACAGGGCGCGGCGAGCAGGGCAGCGCGACGGGTTCAGCAAAAGCAGCAGAAAACGCGCCACCCGGCAATTCCGCGCCAGCAGCAGAAAAAACCGCCATGTATGACGGCGGAGTTGGTGGGCCCATGAAAGGAGGTCCTAGGTGGAACCTCACTCTGATAACATGTCAGAAATACAGCTAACGAGTTAGGAACTTAGGAGCCATGGAGATAGCGAGAGTGATAGCGAGAGGAAGGTCGAGAGGGAGGTCGAGAGGGTTTGGCCAAACAAGAAGGGTTCAATAATAGCAAAGAGATACAACATATAGTCAAGAAACTAGAGGTGCACCACCAAACAGAAGACAAGATAAATACACTACACCTAAACCACAAGCAGTTACATAAAATAACTTTGACAATCACGTCTCTCTGTCGCAAAATTTTGGCGCCCACACGCGTCAGGGAGAAGCTGCGCAAGTGTACTGTACAGTCTTGCGTCATGGTAACCCAGTTTCTCTGTGCATCAATTTCCAGCCTGATCCTGACATTGAGACTCTCGGACGACGCGCGGCTTTAAGCTCTACACAGTGGTGTCTTTTTAGTGTTCATTACGGGAACCTAAACACCACTTATGCGAGTTCCAGGCTGTCGACAGTGTTTCATGCATCTTCAAGGTTATCTAATGCGCATGGCTACTATCAAGGTCCCAAGCTCCCAAGAGACTACCATCGAGTTTTGCGCTCGGCAACGTCAACAACTCGCGCTACTTTCAAGGACGACACTTCCTATGTTTCAGCACAACCCAATGCTCCTAACCAACTTGGCTGTCTGGTTTTCCCTAAGGTTATGGCTCCCCTCCCTGGCCTGGACCTGCAGCGTTTCAGTTTCAAACATAAGAAGTATAAACATTCGGATTCATTATCAGCTGTGCTCAGTCCGGCTTGTATCTCAGCCTTCAACGGGCGGACAAGCTCTTCTCATCATCGCACCATGGGGAGAGCTCGCAGCAACAAGACTAGCAAGAAGTCAACAGTCACTGACAAGGCTGCCGATATGTCATCCACCGCTACGGTACCTGAGAAGGATGCTGCTGTCAAAGGTCATGCGCCTTCCACCTCCTCGTCGCCAGTGGTGCGTGGCCCTTTCGAAGACTTATTGGACCTACAGATCAAGACCGACCTCAATGGCGAACAAGTCGGCGTTGCTGCTGATGGTGCTGCTGACCCCGCTGGCAAGGAGGGTGAAAAAGAGGCCGCTGAAGGAGAGGCTGAAGATGATGCGGACGCGCAGGAGAACAATGATGCCTCGTCGGATCAGGCTCCAGACGATGATGAAGATGGTTACCTGAGCGACGACTCCGACGAACACCTGGAACCAGCTTCGCTCGGCAGCATTATCGCCTTGAAAAGATTCTCACTGACCTTGCTGGTGCCGTTTAACAGGAAACCTGAAGTCAAGCGGACTGCTGTAACTGTGGCTGCCTCGCTGGAAGAATGGAAGGACCAGCTGTCGCCAGATGCGCTGCAGACAACAACTTACCAGGAACTTACGGCGACCTATTTCTCTGGCGCACGCTATGGTCGCCTTCAAGTTACCTTCAACCACGTCCGTGACGCAAACTTTGTTTGGAGCCAAGTCATCAGGCACGAGTGCGCGAATGGCGACATTGTCGACTTTACCTGGCAGCACCCCGAAGATGCGCGTTTCCTCCGCGAGCGCCTGCTGAATCCGACGGCGAAGGAGGTTGTTGTCAAAGGAGTTCCCGCGGACATGACTGCTGAGCTGATTCGTCACCTGCTGGTGGTGTCGAAGCTGGTTAAACGCGGTCGGAGTGCTTTCGCCAGCGGATTCGGTTTTCATCGTACCGTCGATCCGGTCACTGGGCTGGACACCGACCGTATCCGCGGCCTGTTTATCCCCCACGCTGATGATGAATACCGTTGGAGATACTTTGTGGAGGACCCGTCGACTGGCAGGCGCTACATGCTGCACTACCCATCGCTTACCTGCGAGCTCTGCAGCGGCCAGCACCTGTCCCGTTACCACGATCACTATGTCACCTCGAGGCAGGAGAATTTCACCAACTGGAACCTGTCGGTCAAAAAGGTTCATGACATGAACGGTATAAGCAGGACGACTCCCCACCCTCACCTCTCATTTCCGCTGCCTTCGTTTTCCACCCCGCTCAGAACATGCCTCCCGAATCGTACTGACGACTGTCTCCTCACCTCCTCTCGCAGCGGCTTCCCTGAAAGCCACAGCGTCTCTGACACGCATTCTGAAAGACCCCGCAGTCATACTCACCTCTACAGGAGGTGTGCGGGAGGAGTGGGTGTGCGTACAGACTGTATGCGAGAAGGCTCAAGGGAATCGCTTCGAGCAGGCGGCGACTCATGTCGCTTCTGCCAGGCACAAGGGAGGACTGAAGAAGGAAGGTGCTACAACACGCGCCAGCAAGAACTCTCAGAAAATGGCTGCTTTCATAAAAGAGTTCATGATCACGCCGGCAAAGAAGTGAGCAGCGGCTTAGTGGATGAGATGACTCTGTGGCTGTTTGGCGCAAGCTGCGTAGTAGGTGTCATGTTCTCCTTTGCTGTAGCTGGATGCATCGTCGCAATAAAGATCAACCGCCCGTGGATGCTGTGGGGCTCAAGGACAGTGGTTAATGGATAAACGCAACAGCTTAACTTTCCTCGAGCTCAACATCAACGGGCTCGGTAGCTGTGGGAAACAAGAGAGATGCGGAAAGTGGATCAGGAAAGCAGCGCATGTAGTCGTACTCACCGACACACGAGTTTCACAAGATCATAACTTCTGGACGCAAGTCAGGTCGGAAGCACAAGCGGTGGTTGGCCCGTCGCAGAGAGCCGGGGGGGTGGCGGTCTTGGGTTTCCTGCCAGGCATGCGGTTCACGGACGTGGTTAAGCATGAGTCCGGCCGTATCATAAGTTTGATTATCGCATGGCGCGATCTGACATGCAGAGTGGTGGCTGTATATTTACCTGCACAAGCACCCGCTAGGGGGGTTTTCTTTCGTGACATACTAACACCCTTTGTGCAGAGCTTGGGTGTCTCTCCGTATACCATACTTCTTGGCGACCTTAACATCGTTGCGGATCCAGAGCTGGACAAATCCTCAAAACTGGGAACACCGGCGGAAAACCAGAGGCTCCTGCAGATTTGCTCGAGATGGGATCTGCATGATGCTTTCCGGAGTCTCCATCCGACCAGGAAGGAGTACACTTTCTTCTCGAGATCTGCAAAAGCAAGCACACGGATTGACAGGGTTTTAGTGTCACACTCTCTTCTCAGCTGTGTAGTGGAGGCGAAACACAGAATGGTCCCATACGGGTTAACAGATCACTGGTTTGCTGTGTCGGTGTCGCTCAAGGCTGCATCGGCAGATGACCATGGTCCAGGGTTGTGGAGGCTTCAGGCACCCCATGCTGGGGGTGAAGGCGTCAGGAACATCATATCGGCGGTACTAGACTCGCAAGCGAATTATCCGGACCAGGGCCTGGAGAGGCTGGTGACAAACCTGCGAGCAAGCATGAGAGCTCATGTAGCGGAGGAGAGGAAAAGGGTTAAGGCGACCATGGTGCACTTGGAGCTGAAGGTGGAAGAGCTCAGATGGAAGGTGATGTCAGACCCTTCGTCGCAGGCTCTGTACGAGGACCTGATAAAAAACGAAGCGGCTCTCAAGCTTTACTAGGACAGTAACAAAGAGCGGCTGCAAGTTCTGACGGGGTTGCTGCAAGAGCTGGCGGGGGAGACTCCATCAGGCTTCCTGTCGGGCTTGGTCAAGTCCAGGAAGGCGAAAACTGAGATAGCGGAACTTACTTTCAAAGGGGTGCTGAGGAAGGGTGCAAGCGAGGCGCTGCAAGCGGCCTCGTAACATTTCCGAGAAGCCTACGCGCTGTCGCCGTCGTCCGATCCTGTGGAGCCGTGGCCGATTGAAGAGGGAAAGACGCTGCAGGAGAGTGATCCCTTACAGCTGGACAGTGAATGGTCGGAGCAGGAGGTGAAGGCCGCGCTTAAAGGCTTGCCGGCGGGGAAGGCCCCGGGGCAGGACGGCTTGCCGAAAGAATTTTTCGAAAGAAATTGGGAGCTGTTGGGCCCGGCGGTGATGAGGGAAGTCAGGATTTTCGAATCAGCGGGTGTGCTTTCGGAGTCCTTCACGACGGCGGTTACGATACTTCTGCACAAAAAAGGAGACAGGGATGATTTGGGAAATTACCGGCCGATTACATTATTGAGCTTCTTCTACAAACTACTGGCGAAGGTTTTGGCGAATCGTATCAAGGTGGTCTTACCGAGAGTGATCTCCAGCAATCAGTTCGGTTTTCTTCCGGGAAGGAGCCTCACTGACGCTGTCTCTCTGGTAGCGGATGCGATCGACGCTGCGGAGCAGGAGGACGAGGACTGGTTGCTGTTGTTGGTCGATTTTCAGAAAGCTTACAATTCGGTATCACGGGAATACCTCTTCACGACGCTGGACAACATGGGCTTCCCGGGGAAGTTCACAAGATGGGTGAAGGGTCTTCACGACGGAGCGGCGACGAAGGTGCTGTTGAATGGCTGGATTGGAGAACGGGTGGAGATGGCCAAAGGGGTACGTCAAGGCTGTCCGCTTGCCCCATATCTCTTCCTCTGCGCGGTTGAGCCACTCTGTCAAGAAATAGAACGGAGGAAACTGGGGGTCAGGAAGAGAGGTGTGCAAGGGAGCCTAGACTACATTGGGTATGCAGACGACACGACACTGGTACTGAAGGGCAAGGAGCAGGTGGCGGTTGCTGAGAAACTACTGGGGGAGTTCGCGGAGATCTCAGGGTTGAAGGTGAACCGCGATAAGACCACACTAATGCCGCTGGGAAAAAATCGAAGGAGGCTGCAGCCGATAGCGTCGTCTTTCAAGTGGGCGGATAAGAACGCGTCTGAAAGGTTGCTCGGAATCTGGATCACCTCTGGAGGCTCACCGGGACCTGCATGGGACAAGGCTTTTGAAAAAGTTAGCGCGGTGTTGAGCTGCTGGGAGACTAAACATCTCAAAACCTCGGCACGGGTTACAATCATTAACAGTTATGCGATGCCGATCCTGCTTTTCCAGGCGCAGATCTACGCCCCACCATACGAGGTCTGGACTAAAGTGAAGAGGCTTTGTCACAATTTCATCTCGGGAGGGAAGGCGCTCCTCGACAGGCACTTCACGCTGTGGAGCTACGAACTGTCGTGCAGAGGACGGAAAGAGGGAGGCCTGGGTGTGATTGATCTGAAGCACCGGATTGACAGCATGGTGATTCAAGGATTGGGGAAGGCCCTGGCGGAGCAGGAGCCACTTCGGAATTGGTTATGGGAGAGAGCGGCGGCTTTTCCCCTCGGCTTGGCCACAATCTACGCGCACCCTTCGGTCCTGAAGTCCTGGCTGGGGGGAGGAACGAGATGGAAAGCCACTATTAAAGCGTTGTGGGACTCAAAACTGGTGACCATAGGCGACCCGGTACACAGGTGGGACGCGGAGGAGGAGGAGCTACTCTTCAATCGCAATATTTTCTTCAGAGGCAGATCACCTTTTGGAAACCAGGCGGGTTCGCTTTGCCTGAAGGGCATTTGACTGGGGGATTCGGTGGCGAAAGGAGGGGATGGCAGCAGATCTCGTAAGAGTGAGGAGGTTCTGGAGAGGGAACTGGGAGGTGAGGAGCAGAGGAAATGGGCCCTGAAGGCGTGGGAGGCGGCGCCGCAGAGGTGGAAGGATCTGGTACTCAACCAACTGTCTGCGGAGGATTTTTTCAGGGAAACAAGGCTGGTCCGCTCTGCGTCTTACCGGCCAGGAGTGTTCTTTTACTACCAGCTGCAGTATGTGAGCAACGGCGAACTATATGGTCGAAGAGTGACGGTGGACAAGAAAGGGAACATAGGTGAGGTGGAATATGCTAACGTGGGAACGGTGGACTTTCGGCGCGTTTCACCCATGGCAGTCATAGACGGGAGGGCCCGCGGCTTACTCGGCGCTCCAAGAACACGACTGCTTTTTTCCACAATCTGTGAGAAAGGCGAGCGAGCTGATCTAAAGAAGCTGAGGAAGGCGATGAAACCCTCGGTGACGCAACCGAAACAGCAGCTCAAGTGGGAAGAGGAGCTGGGGAGGAAGATCGGCTGGGGGAAGGCCATCATGGTCCGTGACTCACTGGCAACCCCATGCAGGGCACGGGAAGTAATACTGAGGGTGCACAGTAACAACCTCCAGGTGGGAGAACGGCTCCCTTTCTTGGGCGCGAGGGCGAAATGCACGTACTGTGGTGGAGTGGAATCGCAGGATCACTGCCTTTTCAGCTGCCCGACGATCCAACCTGTGGTGGGGGTGATGAGGAAAGCGGTTCAGTGTATGAATCCGGGCAGAGACATGCGATCTCTCGGTGACATGCTCTTCCAAAGGAGTGGCACGTCAACAGGCTTTCCTGAGGCGGCAATCATATCCATAACAGCGCATCAAGTTTGGCTGGAGAGGTGCAACGCGGTTTTCCGCGGTAGCCGTTTCCAACCAAAGAGAGCATTGAGGCGCATAGCGGTTGGCTTCACGAGGCACGTGAAGATCTACAGCAGAGCGCGGAAGAAAACGGCTGGCAGAAATGCCTCGGAAAGGACGGGTGACTGGAGCCACCTGAATGCTGACGAAGCAGGTGCTATGCGCAGGCTCTACGAGACAGAGGCCTCGATGACGTGGAGAGCGAGTTTTAAGGCGATCTGGGAAGATGGCGGTGTAGCTTTCCAACCTCCGTAAAAGGATAAGGGGGGCTCTGGTTACCTGTGTACTTGTAGCCTCTACATGCCCTCCTAGCAACAGTTACGACTGCGGATGTATGTATGCTGGTAGTGTACTTATATCCACCAAAAAAAAAAAAAAAAAAAAAAAAAAAACACAGTTTCTCTCGCCTACACGCTACTGTAGAGTGGATCTGCGGACCCAACAACAATGAGTCCGAAGCTGGTTCACTCGGTTGGTCCACCCTGGTCCGACGGACCAGTCCAGGGTATTTCTGTAGGCACAAATTCAGGGACGGACCAGGTTTGGGCGGACTGGCGGACCAGCCAAAGTGAGACACGTCCTGAGGGGGATATCGGCAAATAGTGACCGTCCCCACTGGTCAAACACCACGAATTTCCCCTTCCCGCCTATTTTCCGCGGGCTCATCTGGTCTGGTCAACCATATACTCGTTTCAATGACTCGAGCGTTTTCAGTAGCCCTGTAAGGAATTTTCCTTAATTCCTTATCGGGTTGACTGCTACGCGTACAGCCCGATTTTCGGACTTCGCACGTTCGGCCGATTTCAACGCTGTCGAGGCTCCTCGCGTCGCCTTCGGCATTTCCCATCGCCAAACCTGCACCCCAACCTCGCTCGTCCGAGGTTTCCTCCTAGCTAGGCTAGCCCCTACATTAGTCTGTGCCTTCATTGTATTCTCAGTTTTGAGTTAATCACAGTCTCGTTATTCGTTTACCTACGCACTCTCTTTTACAACTCATAACACCTGGTATCAGAGCTACTTTCCTAGTTCACCCCGCTTTTCCGAGGGTAGTTTGGTGGCATAGGGTGTGGCTGGTTTAGTGACTACACGACGGTTGGCTGCAGGGATTGTTAATTCAATCCTGCCCGACTCCGATAGTTCGTGTTTTCACTTGCCGGAAAGGCCACGGAGACCCGACTGCCCACCAGACGTAGCGCTAGGCACATGGATCAGGAGACGGTCAACAAGATGATGGCACAAGTGGCAGAAATGCAGGAGAGCATGAAGACATTAATGGCGGAAGTGACAACGCTGCGAGAGGAAAACGCCGAGCTACGCCAGACGCGAGGTGAAGCGCGTCAGGAGTCGCCTGTGGACGAAAGCGAGGGCAACAGTCAAGCGATGAGCAATCCGCTGGATGCGCTCACACGTGACTTCGAAGAGGAGGACAGGCAGCGAGCGGCAGCAGCGCCAGTTGTAGTAACGACGATCAAGATCAAGCCCGTTAACCCACCCCCGTTTAATCCTACGGACAAGACGGTAACAGTAAAAGGGTGGCTGTTCGGGGTCGAGGTCTTCTTCACTGCAGCAGGAGTTAACGACGATGCCACGCGTATTAATTACGCGGTTTCGCTTCTTCGAGGTGCAGCGCTTGAATGGTGGCGCCGGACTTTGGAAACAGGGACGCCGACAGGTGTGACACATGCGGCAGACGGGACCTCTACAGTGGTTAATCAAGTGGCAGAACCGATCTTCGGTGTGACCAAGATACGCACATGGAAGGAGTGGGGCGCAGCCTTACGAGATCGCTTCGAGCACGTATCCGCCTCGGAGCAAGCTCGCATGAAGCTGCGTGCATGGTCGCAGATGGCATCTGTCCAAGACTACACGGCGTCATTTATGGGCTTCGCCGACCAAATTGATGACATGTCGGAAGCAGAGCGGTTGGATAAGTACGTCAGCGGCCTTAAATACGAAATACATTTTGAGGTTAGCAGGGGCCGCCCGACATCGTTTCTCGAAGCAGTACGGCTGGCGGAGTCAACTGATGCGCTGATGCAGTACGCGAGAGCAGCTTCCAGGGATGGGAGAAGCTTTTGTGGCCAGACCCATCGGGCCACGATCAACGCCGTCCATACACCCGACCGGCCTCCTAAGGGTCCGTGTTTTCGGTGTGGGAAGGTGGGTCACTACAGGAAAGACTGCCAGGAGAAAATGCCGCTGACAGGGGACGACAGGAAGGAGCAGGGAAATGGGAAGAGTCAGTAATTAACGGGCCCTTTACTGACTGTGCTCCGTCGCCCGAACACCATCATCCCCACCGAGTCGTGGTTCCGATTCATGCAATCGATCGCACTCGGCCGAATAACGGGGATAATCATGTGGATCACCCTGTGCTGGTCGCTGGCAAGGTGTTAAAGCATAATTTGAAAATGTTCGTCGATGGAGGGGCCAGCCATAGCCTCTTCAATTTGGCGAGCGCAAAAAAATGCAAGCTGCAACTTGACAGGTGTCTGCCCGAAATTGACGCCCGCCTCGTGGATGGGACGCCTCTGGCGATTACGGAAGAAACACGGACGGTCAGGATCGACTGCAGCGACGATTTCGGCTTCAGCATGAAGTTTCTCGCGACAACATTGGACGGCTGTGACGTACTGCTCGGACGTGATTGGCTACAACGGCACAACCCCGTCATCGACTGGACAACGGGATCGTGCAGCATCAACAAGCACGAGGGGCTAATTAAGTTGCCTGCATGGACACCTGACTACATCCAAGCCCCGTGCGTCAAAGCTATCACTATAGCTCGCCACTTCAACAGGGGCGCGCAGCTGTTCGCTGTCTGCTTACGCGAGTTGGCGGTTGACACCGATGGAAAGGACATCGAGAAGCTGTGTGCAGCTGTACCACCGGATTTAGCGGAGCTGATTCGGAGGTACCCGGACATTTTTCCCGACGACCTGCCACCTGGATCCAACTACCCGATTCACGACAAGGAGATGCTCGCCATCATACACGCGTTTAAATTACGGCGATGCTACCTGGTGGGCGCCGACGTCACTGTTCGCACAGACCATAAGTCCCTACAGTACCTGCGAGCCCAACCCAACCTCAACCCACGACAGATTCGGTGGCTGGATTACATGGAGAGCCACTTCACCTACCGCATCACGTACAAGAAAGGGGCGAATAACATCGCCGACGCCCTGACCCGACCGACAGTACAATCCGCTGCAGTACTCATCACCCATTCGAACCCATTACTAACTGGACTATTTACCCACGGCTACACTACGGACCCGTTCTTCACGACTGGGAATCATCAGCAGGCCACGACGCAGAAAGGGGACTATTACCTAAAAGCCGGAACCGACCGGATTTGGGTTCCCACTTACCGGCTGCTGCGTGAACTCCTCATCCAAGAGGTCCACGATTCGAACTTCTCCGGACACTTCGGGGTTGATAAAACCCAGAAATTACTGCACCGTCAATATTACTGGCCTGACTCCTCTAACGATGTGCAGCGATATGTATCCTCATGCAGGGTGTGCCAAGCCATGAAATCGACACGTCAACGACCAGCTGGGCTGCTGCAACCCCTCGAGCCACCCGAACGACCGTGGCAACAGGTGACAATGGATTTTGTCACGGGGATGCCAGCTGGGCCGTCCGGCAACGACGCTGTGCTCGTCGTCGTCGATCGCTTCACGAAAATGGCGCACTTCGCACCATGCCGAACGACAATCACAGCCGAAGAAACTGCGCGCCTCTTCATCTCAACGGTCGTGCGACTGCACGGCATTCCTTCGGCGATCATCAGCGACCGAGACCCGAAGTTCACATCCAAGTTCTGGAAAGAGACGTGGGCGCAGTACGGCACGAAGCTACAGTTCTCATCGGCATATCACCCACAGACGGACGGTCAAACCGAGCGGACCAATCAGACCATGGAGCAGCTGATCAGGACAAACTGCCCCGACCCTGCCCGCTGGGAAGAATCCCTCGCAATGCTGGAATTCGCTTTCAACAACGCGCCGTCCAGCACGACTAATCACTCGCCGTTCTTCCTGAATTACGGGATGGACCCAACAGTTCCTACGGCAACTACACTCGACAACCCGGTCCCGAGGTCACAGACTTTTGTGACGGAACTTCAGGAAGTCCGAGAAAAAGCCGCAGACGCAATTCGCAAGGCGAATATCACTTCCCGGAAATACACTGATCTTCTACGCCGGGAACTCGTCTTGACTACTGGGCAACTAGTGCTACTCGACACGAAGAACCTGCACCTGCCCGGACCGTCGAAATTACGGCCACGATTCTGTGGACCCTTCAAGATTATCAAGATGGTGACACCTGTCACCGCGAAGCTGCTACTACCCGACGACTGGCGCATTCATGACGCCTTCCACGTCAGCTTGCTTCGGAAGTTCGTGCCCGCCACGACCGACATCGCACGGCAACAAGCTGCCCCGACAGCACGACCTGTCCCGGAGCCGACTCTCGACCCTTCGAAGATTTTGGCACATCGGGTTCGCCTCGACGCAGCTGGTCGCCACGTGGATTTTCTAATCCGTTGGACTGACCGCACCAGTGAGGACGACACGTGGGTGCACTCTGACTCGCTGAACGCCTCGTCACTTGTTGGTGATTATTTGGCGCGCAAGCGTGTTTCGGACATTGACCGCCTTTCTTAAAGGGGGGGGTAGTGTAAGGAATTTTCCTTAATTCCTTATCGGGTTGACTGCTACGCGTACAGCCCGATTTTCGGACTTCACACGTTCGGCCGATTTCAACGCTGCCGAGGCTCCTCGCGTCGCCTTCGGCATTTCCCATCGCCAAACCTGCACCCCAACCTCGCTCGTCCGAGGTTTCCTCCTAGCTAGGCTAGCCCCTAGATTAGTCTGTGCCTTCATTGTATTCTGAGTTTTGAGTTAATCACAGTCTCGTTATTCGTTTACCTGCGCACTCTCTTTTACAACTCATAACAAGCCCAATGTTTGTCACAAACGCTCACAAGCTTCTACATACGGTACCACTAGCTTGGAACAAGTCCCGATAATGATCTCATAGACTTACAAAATGGCAAGTCCGAGTCATGCAATCAGGACAAGAGCACCGCACATGCATTATTCACTGGAAAAAGAACACCTCACATTGCAAGCATGGAAAGGGTAACCTACATATGTCAAGCATCAACCATCAGGATCCCACAACCAATATATTCTGGGGTATTGGAAAGCAGAGCATGTATGTTTATTCAACCAAGTTGGATCTAAGTTGGCTCTCTGTGGAAGGAAGAATCTCGACCCTCACTAGGGAAGCAACTGAGTGAGAGCAAGTGTCAATGGCACTTTCTTGAGTGCAGGTAACACACAATACAGAGAAAGCAAAGCCAAGGAACGGCATGTCCCTTGGTTCTAAGCTGGGGTAGTTGTGGAAGTGAGAACGGTCCGATCAAAGCCAGCCCACTAATAACACTTGACAGAGCGTGTGGGGTAAGGGCCACTGGTGAATGGTACAAACAAGGGGAAGACAAAGAGGGAAGGATCACTTTAAAATTTTGCCGTGATGATTGGAGCAGTGAAGTAGAAAGGGAAGCGGGAAGACAGTGCAGGCAAGATAAAGATGGAGATAGACAGTCAATCACTTACGCCAAGAAAAATGCGAAAAACCCATCTCGTCTCCAAGTGTGACCCGTCACTCTCCCTTCACAGTTGTCCGTGCTGTAAGTATAGTAATACGGGCAACTCCATGTGCTACCGATGTTCGCAACACCATAGAAAAACGTGGACTTTCCAGCCACTGCAGGTGGGTACTGGGTGCAGCCAGTAGGGTTCAGGCGGATGGTGTAGGGCCGGGAGGTATTGTCCTTGGCTGCTGGGTTCGCGAAAAGTGTGAGACTGAAGGAACTGACAGTGGAGCTTCCTCCTGCGAAAGAATGGCAAAAGGAAGGAGTGAGTGGGGCAAGTGCAGGGAGGACAGATGGTGGTGAGAGGGGAGGAGGGAGTACAGCAAGTGGAGGGATGAGAGTGGGGCGAGTGAGGAGGGACGAGTGTCACAGAGTGAGGAAGGGAGAGTGGGGCGAATGGAGAGAGGAGAGAGTGGGTGAGGGATAAGCTCACCCGGGACACATTCAGTGGCGGTCATCCCATATCCATCAGGGCGACCGGAGAGCAGAGCGAGTGGGAGTAGAGAGCAGAGAGCAGAGAGCAGAGAACAGAGAGCAGAGAGCAGAGAGAAGAGAGCAGAGAGCAGAGAGCAGAGAGCAGAGAGCAGAGAGCAGAGAGCAGAGAGCAGAGAGCAGAGAGCAGAGAGACGAGAGCAGAGAGCAGAGAGAAGAGAGCAGAGAGCAGAGAGCAGAGAGCAGAGAGCAGAGAGAAGAGAGCAGAGAGCAGAGAGCAGAGAGCAGAGAGCAGAGAGCAGCGAGCAGAGAGCAGAGAGCAGAGAGCAGAGAGCAGAGAGCAGGGAGCAGAGAGCAGAGAGCAGAGAGCAGAGAGCAGGGAGCAGAGAGCAGAGAGCAGAGAGCAGAGAGCAGAGAGAAGAGAGCAGAGAGAAGAGAGCAGAGAGCAGAGAGCAGAGAGCAGAGAGCAGAGAGCAGAGAGCAGAGAGAAGAGAGCAGAGAGCAGAGAGCAGAGAGCAGGGAGCAGAGAGCAGAGAGCAGGGAGCAGAGAGCAGAGAGCAGAGAGCAGAGAGCAGAGAGAAGAGAGCAGAGAGCAGAGAGCAGAGAGCAGGGAGCAGAGAGCAGAGAGCAGAGAGCAGAGAGCAGAGAGAAGAGAGCAGAGAGCAGAGAGCAGAGAGCAGAGAGAAGAGAGCAGAGAGCAGAGAGCAGAGAGCAGAGAGCAGAGAGCAGCGAGCAGAGAGCAGAGAGCAGCGAGCAGAGAGCAGAGAGCAGAGAGCAGAGAGCAGCGAGCAGAGAGCAGAGAGCAGCGAGCAGAGAGCAGAGAGCAGAGAGCAGAGAGCAGCGAGCAGAGAGCAGAGAGCAGAGAGCAGAGATCAGAGAGCAGAGGGAGCATGCACTGAGCAAGCTCACCCGGGACACATTCGGTGGCGGTCATCCCGTAGCCATCAGGGCACTCGCAGTAAGGCGAGTGAGGAGAGGAGACAGCAGGGCGAGTGGGCGAGTGGGCGAGTGGGCAGAGAGAGGAGACTCACCCAGGACACATTCGGTGGAGGTCATCCCGTAGCCAGCAGGGCACTCGCAGTAAGGCACCTGCACCGAGTTGTTGGAATATGCAGGCACGGTCTTGCAGGTGGCTCCAGTGGGGCAGGTGCCACAGGGTGAGTCTGTGGGGTGGGGATGGGTAAAGAGCGGTATGTGAGAGCAATGTTAGTAAGGAACTTCGAGCTCGCTGAATCCGGTCCCTGGCACGGTCTTGCAGGCAGATCTTGTGGGGCAGGCGCCACAAGGTGAGTCTGAGGGGTCAGTAGAGGTGCAGTGCGGTATGTGAGCGCTCCTGGGCACTTGCAGTTCCAGAGGGACATGCGGTGAGGATGATAAACGCAGGAAGCAGGGGAGAAGCAAGGCAGACCAAGCAGTGAAGAGGAACAGTGAGACTATCGTGTGTGGGGGGTGGGCATGGGTGCGGTGCGGTATGTCAGTGTGGTTGCAAGTGGGGGGGTTAGGCTATGGTGGAATGAGGGGAAGGAGGTATGCCAACGGAAGAAGAAGAAACAATTCAGAAGCCTGATGCACTCTCACTCACTCTGGCAATGCACAGGATGACATTGATGGAAACTTGACAGAGAAATGCATGTGCGCTGTGGTGAGAGCAGGAATGCACTCACCCCACAGGCAGGAATGCTGTACTCACTCACCCCACAGGCAGGAATGCTGTACTCACTCACCCCACAGGCAGGAATGCTATAATCACTCACTCACCCCACTTGCAGTAGCGCTCTCCGTTTTCATCCACCTCACAGGTGCCACCAGGCTCACAGCCCAACGCCGCACAGGCAGGATCATCTGCAGCAGAGGCGAACAGAAAGGGGCAACACACAAAGATATGGAAATGCCACCTCACAGGTGGCGCCTAAACTTGTCATAATGAAATCAGTAGGGTAAAAACATGTGGACGGCACGTCAATACAATTGTAAAAACAATGAAGGAAAAGGGACTTGGTACATAGGAAAGCATTGCTGCTTAGAATCAAGCAGCATCAGACGCACACCCTTCTGTGACACACCCAAAAGAATGGCGTTCACCAACATAGCGCCCTTGTTTGTTAAGTTCCTCATAAGAATCACACCCGTTTTTATTCGTAAGTTCCGCACCTGCGGACGCTGGTGGTGCTGTTTCGTCTCCGTACACAGCAGTCAGGCTACGGCGTGCCATTCGTTTCACCGTGACGTCACCATATGCTGTGGTCATCAACTGAACTGCTGCAGGGGACAAGGGAGAGGATGTGCGGGGACGAGAAGAGAGATCAGATGTGCGAGAGGAGAGAACAGAGCGGAAAAATAACGAGGTAGGAAAGAGAACAAAATTGAAGAGAAGAGAAGAGAATAGAAGAGAGGATGGAACTGAAGTACAGAAGACTGACCACAGATGAGGGCAAGGGCGAGCAGCAGGAGTCCGGCAGGAGAGGCGCGCATCGACCCCATGATGATGACGGCGAGGTTCCCGAAGTGGCGAAGAGCCGAAGAGGAGCAACAGTGGCGCAAAAGAGGAAAGCTGGGAAAAGCAATCTTGCTTTGAAAATGGACTTTGCTGAGCTAACCTTGAGCTTGATTTATGATGGAAGCATGACAGCCGCTGGGTCATCGTAGAGAATCGAAGCCTAAATCGGTGAGTTTTACATGAATTATTGGATACATGAATTATTGGAACGCCATGTGCGAGATGGGATTGGCTCGATCGAGTTTGCAACGAGATGAAATGACTCTGAATCTGATGCGTGCGACGGCTTGGCGAGGGGTCCATAAGTCAGCTGGTTCTTTACTCAACTGCATCGCAAGGACGGAATTATTGGAGAGGAGGACGGGATGCATTGTGTCGTTCACGAATCACATTCGATGGCACAACGCGGTACGCGTTCTCGTTCGTCGCAGCTTCCTTCTGTTAGCGGTTCCCAAGGTTCAGCAGTGGGGATATGCGACAGGGCGAAAACCTCACGTGACCTGCAGCTGCATTATATATACGACTAATATGCAACTCATCTGTTGGTCGCAGGGAGAAAGCAGAAGTAGTAGCTTATCTGCATTATCAGTGGTAGCTCGTCTGCGCTTCTAGTCGCAGAGCAAAGTGGCAGCTTGTCCGCATCTCTAGCCACAGAGAAAGAAAAGGCGGTGGGTAGCCTGCATTATGGTGGCTTTAGGCTCGGGTAATTACCTTCTGGGTAACCAACATCGAAGCCGCTGACGTCAAAAGTCACCTACGTGGCTCGATGGTACCCGTCAGATCATGCGCGCCCCTTCGTGGTACCCATCTTCCCTCCGTGGTACCCATCTTCCCTGCGTGGTACCCATCAACTGTGCGCGAATTCCCTGACTGGTACCGCAACATTTAAACTGAGCTGTATACTGTACAACAAGGGTTTCAATGCGTTTCTCAGTACAACAAGGGTTTCAATGCGTATTATAACAACGTTTACACACTCTAATTGAACATTAATACCCTTGAACATAAATGTTTGAACGTGCCTTACACTGGACAGAGTGCAACATAGAAAGAAATCAACTCATCTTCTAAAATCCTCACATTAACTCCGAACCTTCGTAAGCTCACACCACTGAACGATAGGTAGAGTGAATCTTGCGACCATGTTTCGCAGCGTTCAGTCGGTTATTTGAACAAACTTTATAAGGTTGTATGCAAATAAATTGAGCATGCACCCCCAAAGCTAAACATAAAATCATAAACAAATAATACGTACATTCGTTGGTTTTTGGAAACAAAACAATACCCATAATGAAAATTAAATGTACCTTAAGTCAATATATACTTAACGTGTAAGTTGATTGTTTGCTATACGGATGTTTTTTTTCGGTTGATGCAATATATCAGTTTTACGTTATCTTATAGCACGTTATATTGTCGATGTTTCTTAGCCTACACAAATCTACACAATGAATGTTTTTTATTTAAGAATCCAGCTTTTCTTCTACACTCTATTATAGGTAATGCGTGTGATAAATTGACTCGATTAGGTGGCACTTCGGGCTTCTGACTCTATTGAGCTTGTAAACGTTAAGACAATATACTGAAAAACGCATTGAAACCCTTGGTGTACGGTGTACAGCTCGGTTGAAATGTTGCGGTACCAGTCAGGGAATTCGCACAGAGTTGATGGGTACCACGCAGGGAAGATGGGTACCACGGAGGGAAGATGGGTACCACGAAGGGGCGCGCGTGATCTGACGGGTACCATCGAGCCACGTAGGTGACTTTTGACGTCAGCGGGCTCGATGTGAGTTACCCAGAAGGTAATTACCCTTTAGGCTCAGCCTTTTGGAGAGATGGGTTCAAGTTCAGGAATCCGGCCAGACCCAGCAAAATGTCGAGCAATATTTACTGTCCGATATTTGGTAACCTGGAAATCCGACGGCTGAAGTGTGTCGAGATCCCTGGGGTGCCTTTTAGTGTCCCGAATGTTGTTGGGGGAACATCAAATACATGCAGATTTTTCCAGTGCAATTTTCAAATGTAAGCAACTAACGGCCGTGCAGGAAAGGCGCTGAAGAACCGTTAACTGTCCGCGGTAAAAAAAAAAAGAATAGAAGCCCTTCTGGATGACATGCGATTGGCTTTTTCCGCCGGGCCGACATGTTTCTTCCAATTCCGTCAATTGCATACAATCGCAAACCCGCAAAGGAAAAATCTGAATGCCAGTGGAATTGACCAGAACGGAGCCTGACAGAACACAGCCGGGGACGCGAAAGCGACCTCGCGCTGAGACGGGGACTGTAAGGAAAAACTCTTTTTCCTTACTTCGCATCCCTGCTCAACGCGTACATCACTATAGCACCACAGTCAGCACCGTTACGACTCGCAATCCTCGCATCGACAATCCGCCCGCCACTTTCGCACGTCGCACCCCGACCTCACGGCTCGGCGGGTAACCCGCGCTCCGGGCCTCCGCTTCGACACTTTCCCCAACCTCAGTTCCAGGCCCGTCGCGCGACAACCACAGTCCATTACCGTTACCACTGTAGTTTCGCTATATATTCTTCGCCCATGCCTTCGCTCATTGTACTCTTGCTTCGATAGTGCAATTCTCGTTCGATCACTCAATTGCACTCGTAACACTTGGTATTCAGAGCCTACGATCTCTTCTCGGACCGCACCCACACCTTCGCTTCCCCACTATCTCAATTTTTTGGGGGGGGGTAGACGTCTCTCAGCGATACAGCACCGCCGCTCGTAGTGCTCTCTCGTAAGCACGCACGGCCACGACTGAGGCTCTCGCTGAGCTCGCCCGACACCCCCGCCATGGCCGAATTCACGCTCGCCACATTGACGCAGGAGCAGCTCGACCGTCTGGTGCGCCAACTCGAAGATTCGGCGCTCGAAATTGCGACGCTCACAGCGGAACGTGACTCCGCGCGTCAGCAATCCACGGTGAACACTCCAGCAGCACCACACGCACCAACAAATGCACCTGCGCAATCGGACGAGCCGATCGTCATCTCGTCCGGTACACCAACACAACACGACAGCATGGGACAGCGCTCGGGCGCAGCCAGTGATAGCGCCGCCCAACCAATGCCTGGCATGGGAGGAAACAGGGGCGCGCCAAGCCCGCGGGAGCCTCGCGAAGACCGTCGGCACGTGGAATTCGCAGCGACAAGTGGCGAACAGGCCTTCATGACACCAATGCCACTCAAGCCGCAACGCCCGCCCTGTTTCGACCCAAGCCAACGTGGAGGTCCGACGGTTCAATCGTGGGTCTTCACGATGAACGTTTTTTTCGACGCGAATTACGTCGAGTCGGACGCAGCGAAGATTCGGTATGCCGTTTCGCTGCTAAGGGGCCCCGCTATGGACTGGTGGCGAGTCATCGTGACGTCGCCACGCGCCTACGAGCCACCGTCGCAAGAGGAAGGGCCCACGGGTCCAGCTGTTACCTGGAGTTCGTTCTGCGAAACCGCCCAATACTGCACGTGGGATGCGTGGTGCGCAGGGCTTCGGGCGCGCTTCGAGCCGATCGCGGCTTCTATTTCGGCGCGTCAGAGATTGCGCACTTGGCGGCAGCTCGGATTGGTTCAAGATTACACGAGCGGTTTTCTCGCACTTTGCGAGCAAGTCGGCTATATGCACGAAGCGGAGCGGGTGGACCGTTACGTCGGAGGGCTAAAACCAGACATCTCGCACGAAATCATGCTACGCGGGCTCTCGAATTTCAACGAGATTCTCGCGCTCGCCGAGAAAATCGACATCCTACGTCGACCGAGACCGGGGTTCTACCACGGACATCGTCCTCGGGGACCGATCGAGCACGCCACTGTGAACGCCGTTGCGACAAATGCAGCCGCCACGCCATTTAAGGGGCGCTGCTTTGCTTGCAACAGGCCGGGCCATCGCAAGAGCGAATGCCCAGAGGAGCTAAGGCGCCGCGGAGCAGAGCAGGGGAGGGAGTCTCAGAGGCAGGGAAACGCCAGCAGTCAGTAGAAGTTGGGCCAACTACTGACGAGACTGCCTGCTCGCCCAACCACACCGACCCTCACCGAGTCACAGTACCGATTCACGCCATCGATCGGGCTCGGATGAATAAGGAGGGTACAGCGACGGATTGCCCAGTACTGATCCACGGGAAAATACAGGGAGCAGCAGTGAAGATTTTTATTGACGGAGGAGCAAGCCACAGTTTAGTTAATACTGCAACCGCACGAAAACTGCAACTGACACTTAGCCGTTGCTTACCGGAGATAGACGCACGCTTAGTTGACGGCACGCCGCTGGCCATACGGGAAAAGGTAGAGAGAGTCAAAGTCCGCTGCGGGGGGGATTTTGGGTTTACACAGGAAATGCTCGCAACAACACTGGATGGGCACGACATTTTACTGGGGCGCGATTGGCTGCGACGGTATAACCCGCGAATTTGGACGACGAGTAGCTGCACCGTGCGAAGTAGTGGTAACTGGGTCCAACTACCTCGCTGGCAGTCGCCCGAGTCTTCAACGGTGCACGTCAACGCCATCACAATGAAACGGGCTGTCGCTGCTGGAGCTGACGTGTACGCAGTAGATATCGCAGTAGTGGAGGAAGCAGAGCAGCCGAGCGATTTCAAGAAACTGCTGGAAGCTGTACCGCCCGAATTACAGGAACTGTTGAAACGGTACCCCGGGATTTTCCCCGACGACTTACCGGAAGGGTTGCCACCTCAGCGAGCACATGATCACCGAATCGAATTAGAACCAGGGGCACAGCCAACCGTACAGCGCCAGTTCAGACTGACACAGCCCGAGCTCGACGAGCTAAGGAAGCAGTTAGATTACCTGTTAGAGAAAAAATTCATCCGACCAAGCTCGTCACCATTCGCCGCACCGATACTGTTCACGCCGAAGAAAGACGGGGGTTTTCGCATGTGTATCGACTACAGAGCACTGAACAGGGTAACCATCAAATCGCGATACCCCATTCCCCGCGCCGACGAACTGATCGACCAATTGCGAACAGCACGGGTGTTTTCGAAAATAGACTTACGGGGGGGTTACCATCAAATTCGAGTCGAACCATCGGACTGCGCCAAGACAGCATTTAGGACTAGATACGGGTCGTTCGAGTACACAGTGATGCCCTTCGGGCTGACCAACGCACCGGCGACTTTTCAGATGACCATGAACGTGTGAATCAAGAAAACAGGAATGAAATGACTAAGTGAAAGTTGGGTACAAAAGGCAAACCCTAGGCAACTGTACCCCATATGTGCTACCCCACTATAGCCTACAGTAGCTATGTCATATAACTCTGACACACCCCCATAGGCAAAGTGGGGGAGAACAAGGGGTCACAAGACCAGTCAAGCAAAGCAAAGCAAGCTCAGGGTGGATCACAAAGTCACCACACATTCCGAGCACAAGTTCAAGGCCACAAGGCCAGTTCACATGCAGGATTACATATATATATAAGGCTAGACAAGCAAGAGCAGGAGTATATATATATGCAACAGTACAAACAAGGTCAAGAGGTGAGCAAGTGAGGCAAGGTAGGTACAAGACCCAGCTGAGTACAGAAGCGCTGATGATCACAAGGCGCAAGTGCCTTGGTGAAGATATCAGCAGTGTTGGCCTCAGAGGCCACGTACGCAAGTCGCAGCTGACCACGCTGCTGTAGCTCACGAGCAAGGAAGTAGCGAAGAGCAATGTGCTTCGTTCTGTGCTCCAGTCTCTGCTCTCGACACAAGGCCAGCATGGCCTTGTTGTCTACGTAGAGCACTGGAGGAGAACGAGGCGGCTCTCCGAGGTCAGTCAGCAGGTAGGTGAGCCAGCGAAGCTCCTGTGCAGCCATGGCCCCGGCGTAGATCTCAGCCTCACAACTGGAGCCGAGAACAGACGACGAGCGAGTAGCCCGCCACGAAACAGAGCCGGAACCAAGGCTGAAGGTGTAACCCTGTGACGACCGCTGCGTAGCCTGGTCGTCAGCCCAAGAAGCGTCTGCGTGTCCAGTGAGGACCACTGGACTCTGCCCTCCAAGCACAAGCCCCATGCCCGACGTACTGCACAAGTAGCGCAACACCCTCTTCGCTGCAGCCATGTGCTCCGGTCTGTGTCTCCCAGGAGCAACATAGCGTGCAAGAATGCTAAGAGAGTATGCAAGGTCAGGTCGTGTGCAGGTCATCAGGTACATGAGGCAGCCAACAAGCTCTGGGTACGGGCCACTTGACTCTACGGACTCATCCGAAGGCAGAGCTGAGAGCGAGTGGCGAGTAGGCAGAGGAGTGGCCTGAGGCGAGGAGTACGTGAAGCCGAAGCGCTGAAGGACCTGCTGCACCATGTGTGACTGAGTCAGGGTAATGGTGCGGCGTGCTCTGTCCCGGGTGATCTGCAAGCCAAGGTAGCTGCGCAGTTCACCCAGGTCTGTGCACGTGTGTCTCTTCTGCAGCTCGGACTTCACGTGGGCGAGTCCAGCAGTGTCAGCTGTGGCAAAGACCAAGTCGTCGACGTACACGAGGATGTAGAACGGCTGCAAAGAAGTGTCGGTGCACAGAAACAGCGACGGGTCGGCAGTAGAGGGAGCAAACCCAAGAGCCGCAAGTGTAGTCCTCAGTGTGTCGTGCCACTCACGCGGTGCCTGGCGGAGACCGTAGACTGGCCGCCGGAGGCTCCACTGGGTGCCTGGAGGAAAAGACCCAGCGAAGCCAGGTGGGCGACGCAGCCAGATCTCCTCGTGCAGGCTGCCCTGCAAGAAAGCAGTGCTGAAGTCAAGAGAGTGCAGCTCGTAGTCGCGGTGAGCAGCTATGTGCAGCAGTACCCGAAGAGTGGTCATCTTCGGGGTGGGAGAGAAGGTCTGAAAGTAGTCAACTCCCTGCCGCTGACTGAAGCCACGAGCCACGTAACGCGCCTTGAAGACAGGCGGAGAACCCGGCGGCTGCTTCACCCTGAAAATCCACATGCCACTGACGATGTTCGCCCCAGGCGGGGGAACCTCGTCAACGTAGGTGCCTGTGGACTTCCAGGAAGCCATCTCTGCGTCCATAGCTGCCTGCCACTGAGAGGAGTAGGGACCCTCTATCGCCTCCGCGTAAGAGCGCGGAGTCGGGATGTCAAGTGCATCCGGGTCTCCCTCAGGGGTAAGCAGTACGGACACGAGATGAGGTGAAGCAACAGCCAAACACTGGAACTCCTCCTGCCTGTCCTCAAGGACGTCCGTGCCAAGGGCACACTCACCCCCGACGGACGGAGGACAGACAGACTCAGACTCAGCAACAAGACTAGCAGCGTAGTCTAGACGACAGCGAGCAGCAAAGTCGACGAGCTCAGTAACTAGGGCAGACGCAGCAGTGGACTCAAAGGAAGGGTCAGTGACAACAGTAGCAAGGAGACGCGTGACAGTAGGACTGGCAGCACGAAGAGAGTCCGACTCCGGGTCAGGAAGAGCAGGAAGAGAGGACTCAGGAGGAGAAGGCAAAGGGGCACGCAGAGGAGCAATGGACGGACACAGAGACATCCGGTGCGTGCCAGGGACAGGAGGAGGACGCTGACGCGAACCACGAGCACTAGTGCGAGCAGCACGGACAGGCGACGCAGGGCGAGACGCAGGCTCACGACGCTCAGCAAGACCTCCAGTAGGACCAGTGTAGGGAGAAGGAGCGGGCAGTGGGGAGGCCGGCTGTAACTGTAACTGTGACGGGACAGGCTGTGGACACGCTAAGGGAGGAGGAGGACCAGTAGAAGGCGGGAGACCAAGAACCTGCTGAAGGAGCGGAACGAAGTACGGCCGAGGCCGCGCGGCGACTCCAGACACAGCAGGGACAGCACCAGTACCCCCAGCGGCAGCACCAGCGCCAGCAGCACCTCCAGCTCCAGTACCTCCAGCAGCACCAGTAGCACCCCCAGCAGGACCGCCTCCAGGACCGACAGCAGTAGCCTCAGCGCCAACACCCTCAGCAGCTCCAGCTCCAGTCGTACCCGCAGGCCCAGCAGCTCCAGTACTCCCAGTACGAGCACCTCCGGGACCCGCGGCACCAGCACCCTCAGCAGCCGAAGAACCTCCAGCTCCAGCAGCACGCCTCCAGCGCCGGGCAAACCACTCGCGCAGCTCCTGTGGAGAGAGTGGCTCCCGCCGAGACGAAGCACCCGGAGAACCTCCAGGCTCAGCACCGCCAGACGCCACACGAGCAGGCCCAGCTCCCTCAGGCTCCGCACCCCCAGGCTCAGCACCTCCAGGCGTAGCACCCCCAGGCGTAGCACTCCCAGGCTCAGCACCCCCAGGCTCAGCACCCCCAGTAGTAGCACCCCCAGGCTCAGCACCCTCAGGCTCAGCACCCCCAGTAGTAGCACCCACAAGCTCAGCACCCCCAGAGTCAGCACCCCCAGGCTCAGCACCCTCAGCAGCACCAGAGTCACCAGTAACCTTGACAGGCTCGACTGCGTCTACCTGGGACACACCTGAAGGGGCAGGACCCTGAGGGGGGAGGGGGTCTACCGGGGGGGGACCTGGGACAAGGAAGAGCGGTGGCGGGGGGAGGGACGGAGTGCGGTAGGGGAAGAGGCGGTAGTAGGGGACCGACTCGTCAAACGTGATGTCCTGGGAGGACAGGACACGGCGAGAGGTGGGGTGGTAGAACTGCCACCCTGGCGCGTCAGGGGGGAAGCTAAGGAAGACGCAAGGAGCAGCACGAGGGGACAGCTTGTCCGCAGACAAGTCGCGGACAAACGCCCGAGATCCCCAGACACGGAACGCAGACGCATCGCCAACCTTCCCCGTCCACAGCAAAGCTGGGGAGGTCTCCGGCATGGAGACCCTGGGGTGAAGGTTGATCTGATGCGCCGCGTACCGAACCGCAAACGGCCACAGAAAATGGGGGGCAGCCGCATGCATCATGGACGTACGGGCGACGTCCATGACCATGCCAATGCGGCGCTCAGCAATCCCATTTTGCTGTGGAGAGTCCGGAAGCGTGAAGGTCTGGCGGATGCCTCGTGCACGACAGTAGGCTCGCAGAAGGCCAGAGGAGAACTCTCCGCCTCTGTCAGAGTGCAGACGCTGAACAGGAAAGTCCGAGCCGAAGCTCCGCCTGAGCTGGAGACGAGCTGCGCGGATCCAGTCGATCAACACCTCAGTGACATCACCCTTGCTGCGCAAGGGGAAGACTGTGGTGTAACGCGAGTAGTCGTCAACCACCAGCAGGAAGTAGCGCTCGTGACCCTGTCCACGGACGCGGGCCGGGCCCCACACGTCCATGTGAAGCGTCTGCAGCGGGGCCTCTGTCGGAGGAAACTAGGAGGAGTGAGGGGCAGCCCGCTGCCGCCCCTCGACACAGGGGACGCAGGTAGGGCCAGGCCCCGGAGGAAGGGGAGGGAGGGACCGGGGAAGACCAGAGACAAGGACACGCGAGGCCATGCTTCGGAGACGAAGCAGGGAGGGGTGACCAAGGCGGTGGTGCCAGAGGAGAGTCTCGTGAGACAGGAGGCGACACGAACAGGGGGCAGACTCAGGACCAGACCTGGACGCTGCAGCAAACACCTGACCCGACGCAGCTACCTGACCAGACGCAGTGACTGGAGGAGACGCAGTGGTCAGGGTGTACAGGCTCGACCCCGGCCGACGGGTAAACGTGGCCAGGTGTCGGCCTGTCCGAGCGTCCGTGCAGTGGGTCACCCGCCGACTCGCAGGAGTGAACTGGTGAACCCCCGCATCCTGTAGGTCAGCACCACTCACCAAGTTCGTAGAGAACGAGGGAAGGTAAAGACCAGACAGGGTGCCAGAGGGGGCCGCCGGGCACGGGAGGACAGTGGAGAAGTGAGCAAGGACAGGACCCCCAGAGGGGTCTGCCAGAGAGACTGCAACTGGCCGGCTAAGCGGCGTGAGTGTGGTGCGGTCTCGAAAGAAGGAGCGAGAAACCCCCGAGTCAAGGGTGAAGGTGTGGGAGGCCGAAGCCGACGCAGAACCTGAGAGAGCAGACTCACCAGCACCTGAGGGAGCAGACGCACCTAGAGCAGCAGCCTCGCTAGCACCTAGAGCAGCAGCCTCACCAGTACCTAGAGCAGCAGTCTCAATGCCCGGGTCGGGCGGAAAACACCGGTAACAGTCACCCTCATCACTAATAGTCACAGTATACATGGCAGCAAGAATAGCATCAAAGTCAAGGTCAAAGACAGCCACACCCGCCCTAGACAGCTCACCCCAGCGGGGGATCTCAGTGGCCTCAGGGAACTGGTGACGCCAAGCGTCCGTCAGGCGGCCAAAGCAGCGCTGGGTGGAGTGCGCACCCCCGCACTGCTCACCCGCGCGGTCGCCGGTGCGGAGGACGTAGGTGCACGGACCAGTACCCCCACCCCTCTGGCGTGCAGTGTACCACTCACGGAGCTGCTGAGGGGAGGGGATGTCACGAGTGCGCTGCTGGTGCTGCTGCTGCTGCTGGCGCTGACCACCACCGGAGCCGACCCTCTGCGCAGCGCCACCCCGACCAGCTCCACCTCCTCCGCCGCCTCCTCCTCCACCGCCGCCACCTCCGCTCCCTCCGCCACTGCCGCTGCCGCCTCCGCCTCCACTGCCGCCACCGACACCTCCACCCCCGCCAGCACCCCCACCGCCACCCCCACCTCCTCCACCGCCTCCACTGCCGCCTCCACCGCCCCCGCTAGCTCCTCCAGCGCCCCTGCCCCCCTTGCCCTTGCCAGGGCGGCGTCTCCCGCTAGGGGTAGACGCCGCACCGACCGACTCAAGCCCAACGAGGTCGGCCGCAGCAGCAGAGGCAACAGAGGGCAAAAGGGGGGAGGGGGAACACCCCTCAAAGATGGGGGTGCGAGGGTCACCACGAGAGGCTCCTACAGCTACTATGCTCTTCTCTGCTGCTAGGAGGGACTTCTCGAGGAGGTCAACGGTGAGAGTGGTGGGGCAAACTGAGAGGAAGTGGTCCCTGACTACGCGAAGGGAGTCAGGGAGCCGGGTGACTATGTAGTAGAGGGTGATGTACATGGGGGGGGGGTTCTTGGCGCAGAACTCAGCAGGAAGCGCAGCGCGGTAGCGAGTGTCACTAGTGCGTAGGTGCGTAATGAGGTCAACGACTGTGGGAAAGGCAGCAAGGTCAGGGAAGAGGTACGGTAGCATGAGGCGACTCAGTGCAGCAGTGGCAGGGGAGGAGTAGCGTGCAACTACAGCGTCGTACAAGGTCTGAGCACTCTTGTACTGGCTAAAGTGCGCACGCTCAGAGGTAGGCAGGTGGCGACGCACAGCAAGACGTGCAGCAGCATCGCGCGTGGCCCACTGGGAGCGAACAGTTGCGTCAGCATCAGTGGCGGGGGCAGGAGAGGCACCAGAAGTGAGGTCAAAGAGGGAGAGGCCGTCTGCCCTATCGCACTGTAAGAAAAGCTGCAGGTCATCTATCCAGACGTCAAAGTCAATGGCCCGACCCTCAGCGTCAAAAGCGAGG
Source organism: Closterium sp. Naga37s-1 (assembly GCA_947471745.1). NCBI lineage: Eukaryota > Viridiplantae > Streptophyta > Zygnematophyceae > Desmidiales > Closteriaceae > Closterium > Closterium sp. Naga37s-1. The sequence goes on along the minus strand of CANJKZ010001093.1, from coordinate 2,994,808 downwards.
ACACTAGGGGTAGCCATGACAGCAGTAGACTAGCAGCGCAAACAGTGGGGTGAGGGCAGTGCTGTGAGAGAGGCGCTGCTCTTACCGGACAGGGCGGCTCGGGCGGCTCGGCTGCAGGGCGGCTCGGCGACTCGGCTGCTGGGCGGCTCGGCTGCTGGGCGGCTCGGCGGCTGGGCGGCTCAGCGGCTCGGCTGCTGGGTGGCTCGGCGGCTCTGCTGCTGGGCGGCTCGGCTGCTGGGCGGCTCGGCGGCTCGGCTGCTGGGCGGCTCGGTGGCTCAGCTGCTGGGCGGCTAGGCTGCTGGGCGGCTCGGCGGGGCCGCTGAGAGGGCGGCGTCCGGGGCCGCTGGGAGGAGGCGGCGGGGCCGCTGAGAGGAGGCGGCGTGGCCGGAAAGGTAGGTGGCGGGGCCGCGTCAGGGGCCGCGACAGGGGCCGCGTCAGGGGCCGCGTCAGGGGCCGCGGCAGGGGCCGCGTCAGGGGCCGCGGCAGGGCCGCGTCAGGGCGCCGCGTCAGGGGCCGCGTCAGGGCGCCGCCAGGGGCCGCGGCAGGGGCCGCGTCAGGGCCGCGTCAGGGCCGCGGCAGAGCCGCGTCAGGGCCGCGTCAGGGGCCGCTTCAGGGCCGCGGCAGGGGCCGCAGCAGGCCGCGTCAGGGCCGCGTCAGGGGCCGCGGCAGGGCCGCGTCAGGGCCGCGGCAGGGGCCGCGTCAGGGCGCCGCGTCAGGGGCCGCGTCAGGGCGCCGCCAGGGGCCGCGGCAGGGCCGCGTCAGGGCCGCGTCAGGGCCGCGGCAGAGCCGTGTCAGGGCCGCGTCAGGGGCCGCTTCAGGGCCGCGGCAGGGGCCGCGGCAGGCCGCGTCAGGGCCGCGTCAGGGGCCACGGCAGGGCCGCGTCAGGGCGCCGCCAGGGGCCGCGTCAGGCCGCGTCAGGGCCGCGTCAGGGCGCCACCAGGGGGCGCGTCAGGGGCCGCGATAGGGCGCCGGCAGGGGCCTCGTCAGGGCGCCGCCAGGGGCCGCATAGGGGGCGCGTGGGAGGCGGCGTAGGGGCCGCGTAGGGGCAGGGTAGGGGCCGCTAAAAAAAAAAAAAAAAAATTAGGGCAGGGCGCAATGTGCGCGGGCAGCTAAAAAAAAAATTCTTATGGTGGGCCCTTAGGAAGGAACGGTCCCATGTAGGAACCCGCTCTATACCATGTGAATCAAGAAAACAGGAATGAAATAACTAAACGAAAGTTGGGTACAAAAGGCAAACCCTAGGCAACTGTACCCCATATGTGCTACCCCACTATAGCCTACAGTAGCTATGTCATATAACTCTGACAGAACGAGGCATTTAGGCCGCTCTTAGATAAATGCGTCATAGTTTACCTCGATGACATCCTCATTTACAGTCAGGACAAGCAGCAGCACTTAGCGGATCTGGAAGCAGTTTTTAAAGTTTTAGACGAGCATCGCCTACTGACCAAAGGTTCCAAGTGCGAGTTCTTCCAGGATAGGTTAGAATTTTTGGGGCACGTTATTTCGGAGGCTGGCGTTGAAATCGACCCAAAGAAGCTGGATACGGTAAAAGCGTGGCGGCCCCCGACCAACATCACGGAGCTGCAGAGTTTTTTAGGGTTCGTTAATTATGTGCGTCGGTTCGTCCCCGACATGGCACAGTTGACTGCCCCGCTGACTGATTTACTGCGAAAGGGGGTCGCTTTTACGTGGGGGGAGAAAGAGCATGCTACCTTCTCTGCCCTGAAAACTGTTCTCTGTTCACCGCCCGTCCTGCGCATCGCCGACCCACACCGCCCTTTCGAGGTTGTTACAGACGCAAGCGACATCGCCATTGGAGCCGTACTGCTACAGGACTTCGGCAACGGCCTACAGCCCATCGCATACGAGTCACGAAAACTGCATCCGCCCGAGCGAAATTACCCGATACACGACCGCGAAATGCTCGCGATCGTGCATGCGTTCAAAGTGTGGCGCTGCTACCTGACCGGCGCAGAAGTGACAGTACGGACAGACCACCGATCACTACAGTACCTCCGCGCACCCACCTCAACCCACGACAGATTCGTTGGCTCGATTTCCTCGAGTCAAACTTCCACTACACAGTCACCTATAAAAAAGGAGCCTCGAACATCGCCGACGCACTGACCCGCCCCACTGCCCAAATCCACGCGATACTACTCGCCCAGACCAGCCCGCTACTGACAGGACTATTTACCCACGGATATCAAACAGACCCATTCTTCACAGGAGGAAATTCGCAGCAGTTCGCAGCAGCCAAGGGAGTCTATTACGTAAAAGCCGGGACCGACCGCATCTGGGTACCAGGGTACACACTACTACGGGAATTACTATTACAGGAGGCACACGACGGGGTTACCTCGGGACATTTCGGGGTAGAAAAAACACGGCAGCAGCTGCAGCGGTATTATTACTGGCCCGAAATGTTGACCGACGTGCAGCGACACGTGGCATCGTGTCCCACTTGCCAGGTCATGAAGTCATCACGGAAGCGGCCGGCGGGACAGTTGCAGCCGATCCCACCCCCAGAGCGTGCTTGGCAGCAGGTGACGATGGACTTCGTCACGGGGTTACCGGCCGGGACGAGTGGGAATGACGCGATCCTGGTCGTCGTCGATCGACTGACGAAAATGGCACATTTCGCAGCCTGCAAAAAATCAATCACAGCCGAAGAAACACGGGATACCAGCATCAATCATCAGCGACAGAGACACGAAATTCACCAGCAACTTCTGGCGGATTTTGTGGCAGCAGTTCGGCACGCGACTACAGTTTAGTTCGTCGTACCACCCCGAAACAGACGGACAGACAGAACGGACAAACCAGACCATGGAACAGCTCATCCGGGCCACGTGCGACGACCCAAACACGTGGGAACAGCAACTGCCGCTCATCGAATTCGCATATAACAACGCCCCATCCGCCACGACCCAACAGTCACCATTTTACCTGAACTACGGACAAGACCCAACAGTACCCATGACCCCGAACCCCGACAACCCGGTTCCACGTGCGCAACAGTTCGCCGAAATTTTGCAAGCAGCACGGGCCAGGGCAGCAGACGCAATTAAAAAAGCTAACATCATCGCTAAACGTAACGCCGACCGCCACCGCAGACCTGTCACTTACCAGCCCGACGACTTAGTTTTCCTCGACACCCAGAATCTCCGACTGCCCATCACCCCAAAACTCCGCCCCCGATACTGTGGGCCATTTCGCATAAGCCACATGCTCACACCCGTCACCGCCCACCTCCTCCTCCCTGCTGACTGGTACGTCAGCCCCTCGTTCCACGTCAGCCTGCTCCGCCCTTACGTCCCGTCCACGAGCCAACTGCCACGCAATCGCCCAGCCAGCATGATACGACCGCCAACCGAACCAATCATCACCCCCGAAAAAATCCTAAGCCACCGAGTTCGTGACCCTCGAGGAGCCCGAAGGATCGAATTCCTGATTCGCTGGAAAGACCGCACACCCACCGAAGATAATTGGGTTCCCTTGGACAGAATCGAAAACCACCCCGTCCTCACCGAGTATCTGCGCAGCCGAAACTTCAGGGATGTACACGCACTTTCGTAAGGAGGACCTCCTTAGGGAGGGGGTAGTGTAAGGAAAATCTCTTTTTCCTTACTTCGCATCCCTGCTCAACGCGTACATCACTGTAGCACCATAGTCAGCACCGTTACCACTCGCAATCCTCGCATCAACAATCCGCCCGCCACTTTCGCACGTCGCACCCCGACCTCACGGCTCGGCGGGTAACCCGCGCTCCGGGCCTCCGCTTCGACACTTTCCCCAACCTCAGTTCCAGGCCCGTCGCGCGACAACCACAGTCCATTACCGTTACCACTGTAGTTTCGCTATATATTCTTCGCCCATGCCTTCGCTCATTGTACTCTTGCTTCGATAGTGCAATTCTCGTTCGATCACTCAATTGCACTCGTAACTGGGACCAACGAATGCCATCGAGATGATGATCGTGGCCATCCAATCATTTCCGGATTTCGATTCCCAATGTACTTCTTATAGTACAATACATTTCTAGCAGTATAGTTCTATTTTGAACTTATATTGTGAGTATGACTTTTTTGATAAGTATGCTTTCCCCTTTAGGCATTGTCAAACCTATGTTGATGAACAGTCTATTGAAGTGCATACAGGTTTCAAAACAAGAAATTATGATACTGATGTCGTCGAAATAAGCGTGCAATGTGTTGTAAACTATATAAAGAAATAACAAACATATTCGATCGGATTCACTATGTCTTAATCTCACTATTATAATATATCCATAATATAATAATCGTTCATGGATAATGTGGTGACGCATATTATAACATTTGTCCTGTCGGCGCTGCACACTCAGTGGTCTCAAAAACAAAGTATGGGAACAATGTCTCTCGTGGCTGACTGGCTTGACTACTGTTGTGAGTGCACGTTTATCGAGAATACTTACAGAACCAGAAACGAACTAGGTTAGAACCAGGTAAATAGGCTTGACAAAGGCTAGCGGTTCGGTGCCTCAGACGTTTGGGCGAAAGTCGAGCCAAGCTCTTCGGTTGTACTCGCTGTAATGCGGCCCAAATCAGACATAAAATGATTCAGGTGCTACAGTAAGATTTATCAAGGTTGAGTGTTTGTTCCCCCACGTAGACCCGTTTGGACGTTTCTCAACGACCCCTACAGGCCACCGTCAAATTGTCCCTCGCGTCGAATTCCGACTGTGCCCGCGAAATGTTTTCGAATCGCCAGCCAGAAATATGAAGCCATATTGCCCTGCCCCAACCCAGCTTTGCATGAATTCGAAGTACGAGCCGCGACGAGACCGCCATCTAAATGCAAATTGTCGCCAGCCGTTTGCGAAACATTTTTATGTGTCTTGCGCGCGGCGATGGCATATTTGTGACCGATTTTCACCCCCTCCTTCCCATCCCGCGCCGCGAATTTCCAGCCCCTCGATGTTCAAATTCTGAGAATCTCGCTGCTTTTCCCATCAATCTCGCCTCGCCTCTCACAGAAGTAGTAGATTTCAACTCGGCTTCTCTCAAGCCTAATCTCTGCATTAGCTCTAGGCCACTATCGCGCTTCTCCCACTCCCAACTGCAGTTTTCAACCCCGGCCTCTCCTCCCCATCGTCGCCGTGTTCCCAACTTCGACGTTTCAGCGTCAAACACAGTCATCAGTCGGAAATGGCGGCGTCAAACTCCCACCGGATCACTATCGTGCTCCTACTCGCCCTTCTCTCGATATCCACCGCCTTTGCAGCGGAAGACCTCGCCCCGCATTTTGAGAATAAGCCCCGGAAGGGCCTCTTCAGAGTGAAGATCCGTCTCGGCGACAAGCCATCACACCCCAGCCGCGGATTGACGGAAAAAAACTCCGCTAGCACGGCTCCGTCAGCCTCCACCCAATCGCAGCTCTCCTCGCTGCTCGCGTCAACCACCTCAGCCGTCCGAAGGATTCTCCACGGCACGATGATCGGCCAAAACTCGCCCGCATCCGGCGCCGCATCTGCCGGCCGCCACCACAATTCGCGCCTCCTGCAGGACCTCGCGAACACGCGCATTGCGACGACCCGCGCCAGTGGCGGACATCCCGCGGGGGTTGGGCACCACGGCGCGGGAAAAGGCCACCACGCGAGCGTCGCGGGACACCATGCGAGCGCCGTGGGACACCACGACGCTGCGGTCGGGCATCACGGCGCGGGCAAGGGCGGACACGCGGTCGGCGAGAAAGTGGGGACGATGATTGGGCACCACCCCTTCGGGAAGGGCCACCACCTGAAGCCCGGTCAGCTGTGCCTCGGGAACCAGTCGGTGTGCGACCTCTGGAAAGGGACTGCCGAGAACTTTGACACCTGCTGCGGGTAAGAATTTCCGCTATATAGTCGTTCACAACATCTGATAAGTGTGCGGCACACTGGACCCTTTCTCCTCCAAATCTTTTCTGTGAACACATCTTTTCTGTCTTGAATCCGACACTTGTTTCTATTTCATCCGCATCACCTCATTACCTCTCTCAACCGTTTGTTCCGTCCCCCCTCGCGTTCCTCCAGGCGCGCCTGCCGCAACGTGCAGTTCGACAACTTCCACTGCGGCTCGTGCATGACGCCGTGCAGCGGCTCGCTGACGTGCTGCTCGGGCAACTGCACCGACACGCTCAACGACCCGAACAACTGCGGCGGGTGCAACCAAGTGTGCCTCGGCGGCGCCAAGTGCGTCCAGGGCGTGTGCGAGAGTTACGGCGGCGCCGTACCGTCCGGCAATAGAAGATAGCGTGGCGGGAGGATTGCGGTGAATTTTGAGTCGATTCAAAAGTCACCTCGGGACAGGAGGCCGTGGCTGGCGTCACAGCAGCAACGAGGGAGCCGGCGACTTGTGCGAGCTCCGCACAATAAAAAACAATTTAGCTAGAAAGTGCTCGTGAATGCGTGCTAGACTAGTGCAAGGTTTATTACCTGCTGGACCATCGATGTAGAAGAAGGTTTATAGTAATGGTTCATTCAACTTAGATTATCAACGAAAGTTCCACTTTGAACAACTTCGCAACATGGTAGTGTCTCATACTGTCTTCTAATGATCCAGGCGTCTAAGACAGCCTAATTGAATGGATCCACGAGTTCTAGCGAAGTGCTCGTTCTGTTGTTCAGTGGGTCTATCATTTCCCGCTCCTGTTCAACTAGTTGTTTCAAGGCAAAGGTTCACACACGTCAGTCCAGAATATATAATAATCCTGAATGAATAATTATCAACTGCGGGTAGTTTCTGATTGATTGACTTCACAGCTCTTCAATCACGTACTGAAGTTTTTTTAGGTCCATTGTGCCGATGAAGTTTGTGAGGTTCTGGGTAGAATTCCAGCATCAGTCACCCCTGCGTGCCAATGTGTGTGATACCATGCTCCGCCGCATTAGACCTAGCAATCTGCAACAAGTCTGCACTGCACCGTACCGCTTAGATTTGTTGTACCTGCACATATTAGGGGCTTGATTGAGCCCTAGTGCTTGCTTTATTTCTAGTTATTCCTGAGTTACTGTAAGGAAAATTCATTTTCCTTACTTCGCGTCCCCGCTCAGCGCGTACACCACTGTAGCACCACAGTCAGCACCGTTACCACTCGCAACCCTCGCATCGACAATCCTCCCGCCACCTTCGCACGTCGCACCCCGACCTCACGGCTCGGCGGGTAACCCGCGCTCCGGGCCTCCGCTTCGACATTTTCCCCAACCTCAGTCCCAGGCCCGTCGCGCAACAACCACAGTCCATTACCGTTACCACTGTAGTTTCGCTATATATTCTTCGCTCATGCCTTCGCTCATTGTACTTTTGCTTCGATAATGCATTTCTCGTTCATTCACTCGATTGCACTCGTAACACTTGGTATTCAGAGCCTACGATCTCTTCTCGGACCGCACCCACACCTTCGTTTTCCCCACTATCTCAATTTTTGGGGGGGGGTAGACGTCTCTCAGCGACACGGCACCGCCGCTTGTAGTGCTCTCTCGTAAGCACACACGGCCACGACAGAGGCTCTCGCTGAGCTCGCCCGACACCCCCGCCATGGCCGATTTGACGCTCGCGACATTGACGCAGGAGCAGCTCGACCGTCTCGTGTGTCAACTCGAGGATTCGGCCCTCGAAATCGCGACACTCACGGCGGAACGTGACTCCGCCCGCCAGCAATCCACGATGAATGCACCAGCTCCATCACAAGCACCCGCAAATGCACCTGCACAATCAGAAGAACCGATCGTCATCTCATCAGGCACACCGACGCAAAACGACAGCGTGGGACAACGCTCAGGCGCAGCCAGTGATGGCGCCGCTCAATCGATGCCTGGCATGGAGAGAAATCGGGCCGCGCCAAGCCCGCGTGGGCCTCGCGAAGCTCGTCGGCACGTGGAGTTTGCGGCAACAAGTGGCAACCACGACATCATGGCACCAATGCCACTCAAGCCGCAGCGCCCGCCCTGTTTCGATCCAAGCCAACGTGGAGGTCCGACGGTTCAGTCGTGGGTTTTCACGATGAACGTTTTTTTCGACGCGAATTACGTCGAGTCGGACGCAGCGAAGATTCGCTACGCTGTTTCGCTGCTGAGGGGATACGCCATGGACTGGTGGCGAGTCATCGTGACGTCGCCACGCACCTACGAGCCACCGTCGCAAGAGGAAGGGCCTACGGGTCCAGCCGTCACCTGGAGTTCATTCTGCGAAACAGCCCAATACAGCACGTGGGATGCGTGGTGCGCAGGGCTTCGGGCGCGCTTCGAGCCGACCGCGGCTTCTATTTCAGCGCGTCAGAAACTGCGTACTTGGCGGCAGCTCGGGTCGGTTCAAGACTACACGAGTGGTTTTCTCGCATTATGCGAGCAAGTCGGCTACATGCACGAAGCGGAGCGGGTGGACCGTTACGTCGGAGGGCTGAAGCCGGACATCTCGCACGAGATCATGCTACGCGGACTCTCGAACTTCAACGAGATTCTCGCGCTCGCCGAGAAAATCGACATTTTGCGCCGTCCGAGACCGGGGTCCTACTACGGACATCGTCCTCGGGGACCAATCGAGCACGCCACCGTACACGCTGTTGCGACGAATGCAGCTGCCGCACCGTTTAAGGGGCGCTGCTTCGCTTGCAATAGGCCGGGCCATCGCAAGAGTGAAAGCCCAGAGGAGCTGAGGCGCCGCGGAGCAGAGCAGGGGAGGGAGTCTCCAAGGCAGGGAAACGCCAGCAGTCAGTAGGAATCGGGCCAACTACTGACGGGACTGCCTGCTCGCCCAACCACACCGACCCTCACCGAGTCACAGTACCGATTCATGCTATCGATCGGGCTCGGACGAATAAGGAGGGTACAGCGACGGATTGCCCAGTACTGATCCACGGGAAAGTACAGGGAGCAGCAGTGAAGATATTTATCGACGGAGGAGCAAGTCACAGTTTAGTTAATACCGCAACCGCCCGAAAACTGAAACTGACACTTAGCCGTTGTTTACCTGAGATAGACGCACGCTTAGTCGACGGCACGCCACTGGCCATACGGGAAAAGGTGGAGAGAGTCAAAGTCCGCTGCGGGGGAAATTTCGGATTTACACAGGAAATGCTCGCAACAACACTCGATGGGCACGACATTTTACTGGGACGTGATTGGCTGCGACGGTATAACCCGCGAATTGGCTGGTCGACGGGTAGCTGCACTGTGCGAAGTAGCGGTAACTGGGTCGAGCTACCTCGCTGCCAGTCGCCCGAGTCTTCAACGGTACACGTCAACGCCGTCACCATGAAACGGGCTGTCGCTGCAGGAGCTGACGTGTACGCACTAGACATTTCAGGAGTAGAGGGAGCAGAGCAGCCGAGTGATTTCAAGAAACTGCTGGCAGCGGTACCGCCCGAACTACAGGAACTGTTGAAACGATACCCCGGGACTTTTCCCGACGACTTACCAGAGGGGCTGCCACCTCAGCGAGCACATGACCACCGAATAGAATTAGAACCGGGGGCACAGCCAACTGTACAGCGCCAGTTCAGACTGACACAGCCCGAGCTCGACGAACTGAGGAAGCAGTTAGATTACCTGTTAGAGAAAAAATTCATCCGACCGAGCTCGTCACCGTTCGCCGCACCGATACTGTTCACACCGAAAAAAGACGGGGGTTTTCGCATGTGTATTGACTACAGAGCACTGAACAGGGTAACAGTCAAGTCGCGGTACCCCATTCCCCGCGCCGACGAACTGATCGACCAACTGCGAACAGCACGGGTTTTTTCGAAAATAGATTTACAAGGAGGTTACCATCAGATTAGGGTCGAACCATCGGACTGCGCCAAAACAGCTTTCCGGACTAGGTACGGGTCATTCGAGTACACCGTGATGCCTTTCGGACTGACCAACGCACCAGCGACATTTCAGATGGCCATGAACGAAGCATTTAGGCCACTTTTAGATAAATGCGTGATAGTTTACCTCGACGACATCCTCGTCTACAGTCGCGACAAGCAGCAGCACTTAGCAGACCTGGAAGCAGTGTTTAAGATTTTAGACGAGCATCGGCTACTGACAAAGGGTTCCAAGTGCGAGTTTTTTCAGGACCGGCTGGAGTTTTTGGGGCACGTTATTTCGGAGGCTGGGGTCGAAATTGACCCAAAGAAGTTAGACACGGTGAAAGCCTGGCACCCCCCGACAATATCACGGAACTACGGAGCTTTTTGGGGTTCGTAAACTACGTGCGTCGGTTCGTCCCCGACATGGCACGGTTGACTGCGCCGCTGACGGACTTGTTACGGAAGGGGGTCGCTTTTACATGGGGGGAGAAAGAGCATGCTGCCTTCTCTGCCCTGAAAGATGTTCTCTGTTCACCGCCCGTCCTGCGCATCGCCGACCCACACCGCCCATTCAAAGTAGTTACCGACGCAAGCGACATTGCCATCGGAGCCGTACTACTACAGGACTTCGGCAACGGCCTACAGCCCATCGCATACGAGTCACGAAAACTGCATCCGCCCGAGAAAAACTACCCGATACACGACCGCCAAATGCTTGCGATCGTGCACGCGTTCAAAGTGTGGCGCTGTTACTTGACCGGCGCAGACGTGACAGTACGGACAGACCATAAATCACTACAGTACCTTCGCGCACAGCCACACCTCAACCCACGACAGATTCGCTGGCTCGATTTTCTCGAGTCCAACTTTCACTACACGGTCACTTACAAAAAAGGAGCCTCGAACATCGCCGACGCACTGACCCGCCCCACTGCCCAGATCCACGCAATACTACTCGCCCAGACAAGCCCACTACTGACAGGCCTATTTACCCATGGGTACCAAACGGATCCATTCTTCACGGGAGGAAATTCGCAGCAGTTCGCAGCAGCAAGGGGAGTCTATTACGTAAAAGCCGGGACTGACCGCATGTGGGTACCTGGGTATACACTGCTACGGGAATTACTGTTACAGGAGGCACACGACGGAATTACCTCGGGGCATTTCGGAGTAGAAAAAACACGGCAGCAGCTGCAGCGGTATTATTACTGGCCCGAAATGTTGACCGACGTACAACGACACGTGGCATCGTGTCCCACTTGCCAGCTCATGAAATCATCACGACAGCGGCCGGCGGGACAGTTGCAGCCGATACCACCCCCAGAGCGTGCTTGGCAGCAGGTGACGATGGACTTCGTCACGGGGTTACCGGCCAGGGCGAGTGGGAACGACGCGATCCTGGTCGTCGTCGATCGGCTGACGAAAATGGCACACTTCGCAGCATGCAAGAAATCAATCACAGCCGAAGAAACAGCTCGCCTCTTCATCGCCACCATCGTTCGATTACACGGGATACCAGCAGCGATCATCAGCGACCGCGACACGAAATTCACCAGCAACTTCTGGCGGAACCTGTGGCAACAGTTCGGCACGCGACTGCAGTTCAGTTCATCATACCACCCTGAAACCGACGGACAGACAGAACGGACAAATCTGACCATGGAACAGCTCATCAGGGCCACGTGCGACGACCCGACCACGTGGGAACAGCAACTGCCACTCATCGAATTCGCGTACAACAACTCGCCATCCTCCACGACCCAACAGTCACCATTTTACCTAAACTACGGACAAGACCCAACAGTACCCATGACCCCGAATCCCGGCAACCCAGTACCACGAGCACAACAGTTCGCCGAAATATTACAAGCAGCACGGACCCAGGCAGCAGACGCAATAAAAAAATCGAACATCATCGCTATCGCAACGCCGACCGCCACCGCAGACCTGTCACTTACGAGCCCGACGACCTAGTTTTACTTGACACCCAGAACCTCCGCCTGCCCATCACTCCAAAACTCCGCCCCCGATATTGTGGACCATTTCGCATAAGCCACATGATTACGCCCGTCACCGCCCACCTCCTCCTCCCTGCTGACTGGTACGTCAGCCCCTCATTCCACGTCAGCCTGCTTCGCCCTTACGTCCCGTCCACGAGTCAACTGCCACGCAATCGCCCAGCTAGCATGACACGACCGCCGTCTGAACTAATCATCACCCCCGAAAAAATCCCGAGCCACAGAGTTCGGGACCCTCGAGGAGCCCGAAGGATCGAGTTCCTGATCCGCTGGAAAGACTGTACACCCACTGAAGACAACTGGTTTCCCCTGGACAGAATCGAAAACCACCCCGTCCTCACCGAGTATCTGCGCAGCCGAAATTTCAGGGATGTACACGCGCTTTCGCAAGGAGGACCTCCTTTCAGGGGGGGGGGGGGGGGTGGGTGGTAGTGTAAGGAAAATTCATTTTCCTTACTTCGCGTCCCCGCTCAGCGCGTACACCACTGTAGCACCACAGTCAGCACCGCTACCACTCGCAACCCTCGCATCGACAATCCTCCCGCCACCTTCGTACGTCGCACCCCGACCTCACGGCTCGGCGGGTAACCCGCGCTCCGGGCCTCCGCTTCGACATTTTCCCCAACCTCAGTCCCAGGCCCGTCGCGCGACAACCACAGTCCATTACCGTTACCACTGTAGTTTCGCTATATATTCTTCGCTCATGCCTTCGCTCATTGTACTTTTGCTTCGATAGTGCAATTCTCGTTCATTCACTCGATTGCACTCGTAACAGTTACCTAGTTATTCCCTATATGAAAATCATCTTGCATGAGTGATGTTGTCACTGTAGCTGAGCAGTGGTGCAACGACCAAGCACTTCTCACCCCGTCATCTCCCTCTCCAATCGCTGCTGATCACACGTCCCAGCGTTGCAACGGGCTGCCAGCAAAGGTTGTGACCAATGCGATGTTTCGTTTCATCGCCTGGCTGTCCGAGCTTGCCTTCTCGTACTGGTCGAATCCAGCTCGAGGGACGGTCCGTCAATCCTCTAGTTGCTCGAATAAACGGGTAGCTGTTAGCATCGTGTATTCCCACGTGTTCAATCGAGTCGCGATGACAGCAAGGCTCCCATGTGAAAGACCACGCCTAGCGGTGTGCGCCTCGGGAACTATGTTCCGTTTTTTTAGGAGACTGACAGAACAAAGCATCACTTGGATTCACCACGTAGCAGCGATCAAGACCTCTCTGGACCGTACTAAACTAGCAGATACACAAGGAATTTGGCTCTCTACAGATGAGACGAGTGAGTGCTTCAAAATGCGTCTTCGGACCTGGTAGTACCTCTGGTGCAAGTATTTATTGCCCAGCAGTATCTCCTGTCACTCATTCCTTCGCTTCATAGGTCTTCATCAACTCGCTTTCATCACTTTTTGAACTTTGATTTGCTTACGCATACCTTATCAGCTGCCTCAGCCCGGGACCTTTGTTGGTAAATCTCGCATCCTGCGTCTACTTCGACTCGACAAACCGCCATGGACTCGAGTCGCTTATCACCGACGTCACCGTTAACGCCAGACCGCTCCTGGTCCCATCCTTGCTCTGTAAAAGATGCCTCCCCTTTCGACCTGTCTGCGTCATCCCATTCGCATGAAACGCCATTGCAGAATGAGAACAGCCCCGTCAACCCCGAATCCACCGATTTCGATCATCACGTGTCAAACGCTTTTCATTCTACTTCGTCAGAAAAATCCCAGGAGTTTCGCGCCGCCGCGAAAGCCTCGGCAATCTCAAGATTATGGGGCGGCGCCGGCGCGGCAGCCACTGCTCTGCCAGCATGCGGCCGGCAGGGATGTGGAGTTGACGGACCGGCAGCTATTAGCCGGCCGTTGACCGGCGACGAGGAGCTGTGGTGGCGCGCAATGCATGGTGGCACTGGCGTCTGTGTTGTGGGGTTGCAAATCTCCGGCCACGTCAGCATCGACGAGGTAAGCATCTGCGTGCTATAAGTTTCCGCTCCAGCTTCCCGCGTTTCCTCCCGTCATTCCACCATCCCCATTCCGCCCATCATTCTCGCCGTCCCCCATTCCGCCATTCCCAATTCTGTCATTCTTACATCTGCACACTATCCTCCCTCCTCACCTCGCAGGTTCGGGCAGCCATCGAAACTGTCTACCCGGCACCCCGTCCTGTCCGCCCGGATAATCAAGCCGCCCAAGTCCCACCAGCCCGAGCTCCACGTGTGCCGACCTCCCCAACCAATCACCGTGCGCGAATGTGACACTGCTGACGTGGCAATGGCGGACGAGTCAGATTGTCAGAATGGAATGTTGCATCGTGTGGTCGAAACGGAGCTAAACACGCCCATGGTCGACGGTCGGGATCATGCTGGGGCTACGAATAATAGAGATAAGGGCGAGGCGTCTGTTGACGTGTTCCAGGTCCACGTGTACGCGTCTCATTCGTCCACGCTCGTCGCGCTCCGGTCGCACATCGCCGCGCTGGACGAGCATTCGGCGCCGCCCATCGCGGCGGAATTCCTGGAAGAACTGCGACGCGTGAAGAAGCATCTGAACCGCAACTCGTCATCCTCCCCATCCTCCCCTTCCTCCTCTTCCCCTACCTCCTCTCCTTCCTCCTCTTCCCCATCTCCCTCCTCCTCCTCCCTCTCGTCCTCTGAGGATCAGACCGCCGCACCTTCCCTTCCTCCTCCCCTCGCTGCGCTCCTCCCCAAGGCCCTCTCCGCTAAAAGCGCATCCGTTAAAGGCACATTCGCGCAAGCCTTCAACGCCGTGGGTTACGTGCGCAACGCCCTCATTTCCTCGCACCTTCCTTTCGAGCCCGGGCGAGCTGACTCGAGGAAGAATTCGTTTACGACGCGATTCGCTACAGTCACATTCACTAAGGAGGGTAAGCCGCTCTCAATCGCAAACAAACAATCCTTTATGACCAGTATACACATCTGTACCACTTCCCAAAGTCCTCGAACTCACTTGTATTCGCCGCTTTCCCTTCTCTTTCCGACGTTCACCCTCCATTATTGCAAAACGACAGAAACGGCCGCCCTTCTGGCCGCAGCGGAGTCGCACGGATGCTCCCTGTTCTCCCTGGAGTGCGCAGCAGGGCTCAAAGCTGCCGCCCGGATGAAGCAGCTGGGCGGCAGAACTGAAGTGTTCAGCCTGGGAAGGTGAGATGCAATGACCGAATAAAATCAGCGAATCAATAACCGAATCAATGAACGTAACTGAAGCAGATTGACAGAACATGAACGAGAGAATCAATGAAGTATGCACTGATTGAGCAGCGGCAATGCGAGTACCAGTCCGATCTGCCTCTTCACCCTCTTCCTTCCTCTTCCTCTATTCCCCCCTTTTTCTCCCACCCTACCCCCTTTTTCCCCACCCTCCCCTCTCCAGTGCCATTGGTTGCCGCACCATTCTCGACCCGCCCCTTCCCCAAACCGCCTTGGGCGAGTACATGTCCATGCTGCCTCTCAAGCAGGAGGTTTCCGAGAAGCTGCCCTTCTGGGACGTTGCCACGTCAATCAGCGCCCATGCTGAGTCAGCACTGCAGCGGCAGCAGCAGTTCACAGACATGCCGGTTCTCGAGCTGCTCTTTTCCACGGTACGTGAGGATTTTGAGGAAAGCAATTTCTGGTCAGTCTTAAAAAAGGATTTGAGATTAAAGACATTGATGAGCTGCTAGGCGAAATCCACATTTTCAAGACACTACCGATCCACTGCACCAGAGAATGATGAGTTGATAGCAGTCGTGTTCGGTTGGTGTGGCTCAGAAATGTAGCAGCATCAGCAATACACCAACATGCCGGTTCTCAAGCTGCTCTTCTCCATGGTAAGCGTTACAACTGCCACAGTCCATGGGTTACAGTTGGAAGGATGTACGGGTCACAAGTTACAACTGGAAGAACTCATAAGTCAACTGGAAGCTCAGACATGTCTCATGAAGGGTTGAAGGAGGAGTTTAGACACATACTCACTGGAAGCCACACTGTTCTACCATTACAAAGCTTCAGGTTTTCTGGTTTTTATGGACCAGCGTACAAACATTCCATGTCAGCAAGCAACTTGTGATACTGTTACCAACCGATGTTGGCCATCTCAGTTCCTTTGAGCTCTGCTTGCTGCTCTCTTTTCTGTTATTTCTTTCCAGGCCATGAAGATGCCGAGCCTCTCCCCGGACCACTCCCTCCGAACCTGCTTCATCACAGCCGGCATGCTCGCACCCCTCAAGGTCAACTGGCAGCTATCCAAACCAGATGCCGAAGCTGGTGTGGAGGCTCGGGCCGAGGCAACTCATTTGACAGGCATGGGGTCGGAGCCGTTACAACTGGAGCAGGTGCTAGGCCCTGTCGTGTCTGCCCATGGGGTCGGCCCTGCCATTGCCATTCCGGATACCCTCTCGGTAAGTGAAGCGCATTCATTCAGTAACTCAACACACATGGGATCGGAGCAGGTACAACTGGAGCAGGTGCTCGGCCCTGTCGTGTCTGCCCATGGGGTCGGCCCTGCCATTGCCATTCCAGGTACCCTCTCGGTAAGTGAAGCACATTCATTCAGTAACTCAACACACATGGGATCGGAGCAGGTACAACTGGAGCAGGTGCTCGGCCCTGTCGTGTCGGCCCATGGGGTCGGACCTGCCATTGCCATTCCCGATACCCTTTCGGTGAGTTCCACATTCATCCACCCAACAACTACTTTCTAGAGAGAACATCAAGTGCTTGTGCCTGTTGTGCCTGCCCATGGGGTCGGACCTGCCATTGCCATTCCCGATACCCTTTCGGTGAGAACCACATTCATCCACCCAACAACTACTTTCTGGAGAGAACATCAAGTGCTTGTGCCTGTTGTGTCTGACCATGGGGTCGGACCTGCCATTGCCATTCCAGATACCCTTTCGGTGAGAACCACATTCATTCACCTAAACTCACCCTTCTACAGCGATCATCTTGTTAATACACAGCCTGCTGCTGAGCTTGTTGCCAGTTTTTTTCTTTCTTCTCATACGTAGTGAGAGTGATTTAAGACTTACGGCATTTGAGATGTACGGTACCATAACATTTTCCTGTTGAATCCCCACCCCACCTTGCAGGACGGCGTCCTTCGGCTGAGTTTCGTGTTCGTCACGCCTCTGTTCACTCGCGAGCGCATGGCGACATTCGCTGCACTCACACGTGATTTCATGCTAGAAGCTGCCCGCTTGTAACTTCATACGTTATGGGTCCCTTAGGTTGAGCTTCGTGTTTGTCATGCCTCGCGTGTTCGTTATGCCTCTTCACTTTTGACCGCATGGCGACATTCGCCACACTAACACGCGATTTCATGCTAGAGGCAGCCCCCTTGTGACTCTACACAGCTGCAATGTAAAGCATATATTGTCCAAGTATAGTCCTTGTGACTGGCAAACAAGTGATGCGCACTACAAACTCGTTGTGGAAGCTTGGTGTCTTGTCTACTGCTTCATGTGCGATCTTCTTTACCACTTACAAACATCACAGCATGATGCTAGTAGTAGCACAGCATGATACGCTACTCTCTACAGTACGAACAGCAACCGGAGTAAGCACAGCACAACCATAAGAGGCCCTCCATTATCCCCATAGCAACCCCTCTCCATCTGCTCTCCCTGCTGCTGCTCGTTAGGCTGCTCTCCAGATGCCCTTTGTAATGAAGAGTCCATAACAGAACTCCAGGTTAAACTATGTCCATATTAGTTCACCCTGAAGTCCTGGGGGTGCTAGGGTGACTGGCAAAGGAAGAAGGACCCCCTACTCCTGCTGTTACAACTTTGCAGCGCTTCAACCTGGCCCCCCTACCCCTGCTGTTACAACTCTAAAGTGCCTCGAGACTCAACCTGGAGTCCTGGGGGTGCCTGGGTGACTGGCAAAGGGAGAAGCACCCCCTACCCCTGCAGCTACAGTTGTGCAGTGCGCTCTAAATTCAACCAGGAGTCCTGGGGGTTCCTGGGTGACTGGCATAGGGAGATGGACCCCCTACCCCTGCTGCTACAGCACCTGGATGGTTCGGGTAACCCTGGTAGTTGGGTGGTCTTGTGTATGATGAAGGGTGAGGGTACCCGGGTGATTGATATGATTGATGGTGTTGTGGATGATAAGGTGGGTGTTGCGAGGGATGGGGCATGTGGGAGGGGTAATGAGGCCTCGAGGAGGGGTGGGAGGGCGTGGAGGGGTGGTGATGGTGGTGGGTTGGGGGCGTGTAGGCATGAGGACGCATGGATGGGGATGGAGGGTGAGGGGAATAAGGTCCCCATGGGGAGGGAGAATTGGAGTTTAGGTGAGTTGGGGTGGAAGGGTGAGGTGTGTAGGAGGGATAGGAGGAGTGAGGAGGGTGAGAGGGGTGAGACGGTTGAGAGTGGTAAGAGGGAGTGCGTGGGGAGTTAAGATGGGAGGGGTAAGACGGGCCTCCCCATTGGTGTGGGTCCGATTGGAGGTGCGAGGGAGGGGAAGGGAGAGCAGCGGCCGATGAGTGCGGTGAGGATGGGTGGGAGGGGGTGGAAGGGCGTGAGGTCGTCTCAGGCCGCGAAGCGGTTGAGTACACAGCTAGCCTGGGATCACCCCGTTGCGAGTACCCGTTAACATTCCCTTGCGGATACCCTTCAGAACACCCCTGAGAATAACCTTGGAAATGCCCTCGGGGATACCCTTGAGAATACCCCTGGGAGTTATTCCGCGGGTATCCTTGCACGGGCCGGTCCTGGTAGGAGTTGTTTGGATGAGAGCTGTTTGGACGACCTGATAGGCGATCGCTCCGAAAGGAGCCGTCGCTGTCACCATGAATACTTCGACCTCCCCTCCCTCCCTTCTCTCCTCGCCCAACCCCCCGGCCATCCCCTGCTCGTCCCAGCCAGCTTCTCGGAATCTTCTCCTTCTTTTCCTCCCCCATGTGCTGAAGCTCTGGCGGCTGTGTCTCAGCGAAGACCTCAGTGGGCTTTAAGCTGCCGAAGAGGCTGAGAGACTTGGAGCTAGAAGAAGGGTTGTTGGATGCGTGGAGGAGAGACGGCGGCTTGAAGAATGGCCGATACGGGGATTCGACGTCAGGGACGAACTTGTCGATCTGGGAGGGGGCGAGGAGGGATGGAAGCGGTGGTGGTTGTTGGGTAAAAAGACGGAACGAAACGGAGACGACAGCGACTGGGACGATGAGGATGAACAATAGAAGAGAGAATGTAACACGAGATTTGTATGTGGGGCTGAAAACTGGAACCTTGAGACGTGTCAGAGCTGTACGATAGCCTAATAACGTAGACTACGTTAGATACATGGCGCCTCCGAACACGAAGGTGATACCTTGAGAGTTTCGAATTTGTTTTCAAAAGTCCTGAAATACCTTGAGCTTCTCGGGTGGTTCCCTCGCGGCGATCAGCACGCCGACGACGAAAGAGCACGAGCACGCGAGGATTCCCAACCCGCAGATTAACGACTGGCACGTGGTGGCTGTCGCCATTGATTGGGTTTAGCTAGAAAAACCAGCAGGCGGATCAACGCTTATTGCTTTTTACTACAAATGGACGGCTTCGGAAGAATGACACGCACTAAATAATAAATAAATGAATGTTAGCGTGCAGGCGTCTCTAACGAAGACCACAAATATATACACGAGTCTCGCGGCAACCGAGACTTGCTGCACGTGGACAACTGAAGGATGCGATGTCGACGAGTGAGGGACTCTACGAGCCGCGGGCGCGGGGATTAGGTAGGACCAATTAGTAGTTGGTAGGCTGTCAGTGCCAAATACATGCGTGGTGTTCGGTGGATTCGAGGACTCTTGGGACCTCCGACTTCGGCGAACAATGTCACGCTACGGTAACATCTGCGAACATCGGAAGTAACATTTACGAAGACCTGGTTGGTGTTTGGTTCACGATGAACTGTCTGGCGTGATGCATTACGTACGCGATAGTGACCAGTCCTGCTGGAGTCTAAACCATCACATCATGAAAGTACTGGAGTCGGAGATAAAAAGTGTTCAAATAATAATGTAATTACAAGCGCTAACACATTACTGTACGTAACCACTCATTTCTACCCAATCTATATCCCAAGGACTCGTCGTGTGATATCGTCAAAAGATTTAACGTCTTGTTTCCATAACCTGTTCAAAGACAAAAAAGAGTGCAAAACAGAACATTAACATCAAACAGTATATGACTTGACGTGCACTTCTACTTTCCCTAACTCCTTATGTCGCACTCTCCATGCTCACCATACATGCAGGCCAGCTTCCGTGGCCCCTTTCAAATATTTTACTCCATACATTATACATGTAGGCCAAATTCTCTACTGTCAATCACCAACCTCACATGTCATCGCGTCTCACCATGCATGCAGGCCAGCATCCATGGCCCCTTGTAAGTCGTTAACTGCATCATCCCCCACATGCACCGCGCGACCGGGAGAAGACACTCCTATTTCCTCTTTTATGGGGAGAAGGAGGAGGAATGGGACACGGGAACAAAGAAAAGGGGAGGGGTAAGGGGGAGCAGAAGATGGAGTATTATTGTATCAGGGCCGCTTTTGAGTCGTTCACTGCATTATCCCCCACATGCACTGCGCAACTGGGAGATGAGAAGTGATGGGGGAGGTGAGAACTGGGGACAAAGACAAGGGAAGGGGTAAGGGGGAACGCAGGGACACACTTCTCCTTGGGGCCCCTTACAGGTCGTTCACTGCATCATCCCCCACATGCACCGCTCGACCGGGAGAATACACTCCTAGTTCCTCTAGGAGAGGAGGAGAAGAAGGAGGAATGGGACACGGGAACAAAGAAAAGGGGAGGGGTGAGGGGGAGTCGAAGATGGAGAAATATTGTATCAGGGCCGCTTTTAAGTCATTCACTGCATCATCCCCCACATGCACTGCGCGACTAGGAGATAATACACCGAGTTGCTCTGTGGTTAGGAGAAAAGTGGGAAAGGAAAGTGGGTGCAACCAAAAGGCAAGGGGGTCGCAAGGAGACACTTTTACTTGGGGCCTCTTCTAAGCCATTCACTGCATCATCCCCCACGTGCACTGTTCGACTGGGAGATGACACGCCCAGTTGCTTGTTGTGGAAAAGCAACAGAAACGGTGGGGAGGAGAGGGGATGGAGGAAGGGGTAGGAGGGGATGGCCAGTGCGGGGTTGGTGGGGGTAAAGAAACGGAAGAGATGGCAGATAGATACACACGAGTTGAGAGTTGCTAAGGAACGAGGTTAAGTTCCCCACGCAACTTAGACATCAAGGTTTGGTAAGCCTTTGTTCCCCACGAACCCCCTTCACTAGCTTTCTATTTCTCCCATCCTCCTCCCAGTCAAGAGCGAGAGCCGCTTCCCAAGAGCAATTGACCTTTGAGTCAACTCAAAAGCCATCCTCCTCCCAGTCAAGAGCGAGAGCCGCTTCCCAAGAGCAATTCCAAACGTCTCCCGTGATGCTTAGCTTTTCCTTTGTGACCCTTTTTTTCTTCCCAAATCTGACCACGGGTAAGGAGACCTTGGACCGTCTCAAAACTCCATCCCTTCACTTAGTAGAAAGAGAGAGCGCCCTACCAAGAGCAATGGCGAATATCTCTGGTGATGGCTTCTCATATCTAACTTCAGCCGACACAACGATGGCGTCAAATCTGTGGGGGGACAGACAGGGCAAGGGAGTCAACAAAATGACCAAGAGCAATGGCGAATATTTCTGGTGATGGCTTCTCGTATCTAACTTCAGCCGACACAACGATGGCGTCAAACCTGTGGGGGGACAGACAGGGCAAGGGAGCCAACAAAATGACCAAGAGCAATGGCGAATATCTCTGGTGATGGCTTCTCGTATCTAACTTCAGCCGACACGACGACGGCGTCAAACCTGCAGGGAACAGGATGATGCACTAAAGAGCATAACTTAAGCAGATGAAAAATAAAGAAAGAAACGATATAGCAACTCAAACAATATAGCAATTCAATGAGCAATCTCTTGCACAATTGAGTCACCTCAGTTGCCATAAAGGAGCAACTCACAGCGAGTCGACTTGAAGGTCCCGCAAAATCGGCCGCAATCTCGAGTCAAAGTTGGAAACAATTGCAAGGCGGACTGAGAGTAGAGCATGGCGGGGAGCGGAAGGAACGGGGAAAAGTCAATTCAAAGCAGCTTGCAGCAAATCGACTTGAAGGTCCTGCAGAATCGGCCGCATCTCGAGTCAAAGTTGGAAACAATTGCAAGGCGGACTGGAGGGAGGAAGCGGGGAGAACCGTATGCAGGAATGCAGCTATTCAGTGTTACAGTACAAGAAACACGAGTGTGACTTTTGAGGCGCCTCAAAACACAAAAGTGTGAGCGGCTGGATTGAAAACAATAGTTATTAGGACAGGACATCAGTAAAACACCTCAGCGAATAGCTTTTCCCGCCTTTTCATTGTCACTTCAGGAGAGAGAATCACACTACTGCACCTCTGCTACCTCGGCTGACAACCTGACAACCTGACAACCTGACAACCTCGGCTCACCATTGGCTTGTTTGAGTCTCAAGAGAGAATCCACTGCTCCCTCTGCCACCCTCCATGCTGACGCCTTCTCGTAGTGCTGCCAAGAGGGGAGGTTTAGTTCAAGAGCAGGACGAGAGTGAGTGAGTGAATATCTAGTCGGTTCACACGCCACCTGCTCCGCTGCACCCTCTGCCACCCTCTGTGCCAACGCCTTCTCATAATGCTGCCGTGGCGGGCAGTGCGGGTTGAGATGGGTGGACAGGAGGCTCAAAAGCAGGAAGGAGAGTGAGTGAGTGAGTGAGTGAGTGAGTGGGTAAGTGAGTAAGTACCAAGTCGGTTCGCACGCCACCTGCTCCGCTGCACCCTCTGCCACTTTCCATGCAGTCAGCTCGACGTAGACCGTACGGTTGACTCTACGACAGGTGAGGTGAGGTGCAGTCAGCTCGACGTAGACCGTACGGTTGACTCTACGACAGGTGAGGTGAGGTGCAGTCAGCTCGACGTAGACCGTACGGTTGACTCTACGACAGGTGAGGTGAGGTGCAGTCAGCTTGACGTAGACCGTACGGTTGACTCTACGACAGGTGAGGTGAGGTGCAGTCAGCTCGACGTAGACCGTACGGTTGACTCAACGACAGGTGAGGTGAGGTGCAGTCAGCTCGACGTAGACCGTACGGTTGACTCAACGACAGGTGAGGTGAGGTGCAGTCAGCTCGACGTAGACCGTACGGTTGACTCTACGACAGGTGAGGTGAGGTGCAGTCAGCTCGACGTAGACCGTACGGTTGACTCTACGACAGGTGAGGTGAGGTGCAGCCAGCTCGTCGTAGAGTCACGGAAATTGAAGAAGAAAAATGGAATGGAAACCGTACCTGGTACCTACCCACCTGGTACCCACCCACCTGGTACCCACCCACCTGGTACCCACCCACCTGGTAGAGGTCTTCGAACAACTCCTGGTTGTCCGAGCCTGTTGCCATGGCCACTGCATGCCGCCAAAACGGCCGCCCGTCTCCCTGGTGGTGGTAGGTGGTGGGCACAGGGGCAGGGGAAGCACGGGGAGATGAGAAGGTGGGATAGACAGGCATGCATTGATTGACCCTGTTGCCATGGCCACTGCATGCCGCCAAAACGGCCGCCCGTCTCCCTGGTGGTGGTAGGTGGTGGGCACAGGGGCAGGGGAAGCACGGGGAGATGAGAAGGTGGGATAGACAGGCAAGCATTGATTGACCCTGTTGCCATGGCCACTGCATGCCGCCAAAACGGCCGCCCGTCGCCCTGGTGGTAGGTGGGAGAATGAGGGAGGGAGGGGTATCCAAAGCGTAGGACAATGAGAAGGAATAGCAGTGAGACTTCACCTCGGTAACTCCCACCTTACTCACTCCGAAGTGACCTCACTCTCTCTACCACCATGGCTAGCAAAATCTCTACTGCTAGCACGAAGGTCAAAAACAGACATGACAGGATAATTTGCAAAATATGATGCTTGCGACAATATTTGCAATAACGAGATTTGAAGCATGGCACTAAAAACCATGGTACTTATAGTTATCATAATTACAGCGAGATACTCAGAAACGTGCCTCGTATCTCAGACCGTGAGGCCATGGCTCCGCGAACGCTCTCCTGAAACCCTTCTTGATTTCATCCGCCGATACAGTCACACCTGCGCACGTGATGCCGAAATCGAGTGCTCATAAAGTTAATCTCCTCAATCGTTGAGTGAAATTAGAGCCATCACCCACATGCTAGAAAGGAAACGACAATTCATCTTATAACGAACCGTATTTCCCGGCGTATGCGGCGTACGTGTCTTGAACGGGCTCGGCAGTTTTCAGTAGCGTCCCTCCGACGTCTACAAGAACTGCATCGTATAACGGAGCCGACTGTAACGAAGCAACACCTAATGCTGTGGCTGATCCTTCTCTAGACGCAGCCGATGCCACTATGGAGGACGGAGGTGCTGACGCAGAGAGTGATTGTAACGAAGGTGACCGAAACAAGCGTTCCTGTAACAAGCGCGATGGAGGGGATTCTAGAGATCGACGTAAACACTCGATAGGAGCACTTGATTGACGAAATGCTCGACTGAAACTATTCTTCTCAGCTAAGCGTGACAATGTCGATAATCTACTCAGAGGAACCCCAAAACTCGACGCGCGGGTAGCGGGGAGAAGGCAGGCGGCGCGGATCGTGCAATGTAGCGACGCCATAGATTTGATTGTCAGAACCTAACTACTTCCTAACATCTCCTGGGGCGAGAATACATTTCAGAATCTGTGGCTGAAGATATCTACGGAGTATGGCGAGGTATGGTGTTGCTGGTGCTGATTAGCGTCCCCATCCAATTTCGCCACGGTGGTGGGGTGTAACCAGCAACAAAATTCGCGAAATCGCATAACTGCATTCGCCTTTGCCATAGATTTTGACCCAACCCCGATTTCTCCACAGCACCCCGTCCCCGACTCGGAATGGGCTGCTCCACGGTGTTGTGGGAACACGGCCTTGGAGAAAAACGCGGATCACAAACAGTCTGACCTGCCAGGCAAGATTCACAAGTTTCTTTCTCTGCGACTACCCTCACTCTCTCTCTCCGACCAACAGATAAGTCGCACATATAATGCAGCTGCTGGTCTCGTTAGATTTTCGCCTAGTCGGGCATTCCCACCGTGGGGAAGCCGAAAACGGTAGTAGGAAGTGACGAACATGACAGGACACTGCGTAGTGCTATTTGTTCGTGCGTGATTTGGATTTTGTGATTCGTGCACGGCAAGGCATCACGTCCTCCCTAATGATTTCGTCCCTGCGATTCACCCGACGTTGAGCCCTTCGCCAAGCCATCGCACGCATCAGATTCAGAGTTACTTCGTCTCATCGCAAGCATGGCAGGCCGCCAAACCCATATTGCATATCGCCTGTCGCATATCGCATATCTTCCTCCAATAATTCTAGCTTACATCGACTCGTGACTCACATTGGAGCCAAGCCCGCATCGCGCACCTATAATTGTACGCTAGAACTATCTACGATGGCACGGCGGCTGCCATGCTTCCATCATAAATCACCAGTTCAGCAAAAGTACCATTTCCAAAGCAAGCCGCTATTCTCCCCAGCTTGCAATCACCGCTATTCTCCCATCCCTGTCGTTCGGCTTCTCCTATCGGTTCTGCCCTGTGGTTGCATCACCCTCCCACGAGACTCGCCTTTGCACGTGGCAGCACAAAGCTCCTGTTTCGCGCCTCTGTTGCTCCTCTTCGATAGCCCGGTCACCTCTTCTGCTGCTTATTCCGCCGCCGTTTCTGCCGCCTCTCCCGCGGGACCCCCATCATCATGAGGACGATGCGCGCCTCTCCTGCCGGACTCCTGCTGCTCGCCATTGCCCTCATCTGCGGTCAGTCTGCTGCTCTCGCATTGGCTTTTTTATTGGCTTCTCCCATTGACTTCTCTTATTGGCTCTCTCATTGGCTCGCTCATTGCCTTCTCTCATTGCTGTCAAGAGCTTTTACTTGTGGTCAGCGCTTGCCTTGATTTGTTTGCTCTCGGGTGTACGCCTCCCTGCTCGCTCCTTCCTGCCCGCTTCTGTTTTCCACTTGGCCTCTATTTTCAGCTCGATCCTCTCATCTCCCTCTTCTCAGCTTCCTCATATCGCCTCTCTCTTCCCTTCTCTGCGTGCAGTGAGGTGCATTTTGAGGCGCCTCAAATCACACCTCACTGCACGCGGATTTTGAGGCGCCTCAAATCACACCTCACTGCACGCGGATTTTGAGGCGCCTCAAAATGCACCTCTCAGCTCGATCCTCTCATCTCCCTCTTCTCAGCTTCCTTATATCGCCTCTCTCTTCTCTTCTCTGCGCATCCTTTTGAGTCGACTCAAAAGTCGCCTCTATTTTCAGCTCGATCGTCTCATCTCCCTCTTCTCAGCTTCCTCATATCGCCTCTCTCTCTTCTCTTCTCTGCGCATCCTCTCCCTTGGCCTCTGCAGCAGTTCAGATGATGACGGCAGTGAAAGGGGACGACACGGTGAAACACATGACACACCGCATGACACACCGCATGACGCACCGCATGACACACCACATGACACGCCGTAGCCTGCCTTCAGTGTATGGAGACGAAACGGCACCACCAGCGTATGGGGAGGAAACGGCACCACCAGCGACAGCAGGTGCGGAATGTATGAATAACAGGGTGTGATTCTGAGGATCTTGACACTTAAGGGCGTGTTTCTGGTGAACATCTTTCTTTCGGGTGTGTCACGGAAGGGTTTGGTTCTGATGCTGCTTTGTCTAAGCAGCAATGCTTTCCTCCGTGGCAAGCCCTTTTCTCTTCTTCGTTTTTGCACTTGTAATGACGCGCATTCCACATGATTTTGCCCTAAATGAGCATTGAGGTGATTTTTTTAGCTAGCTGCCTCAAAAATCGCCTTCCGCATAATCTTGCACGCAATGAGGAAGCATGTTCTGAAGGCATAAGTAAGTCGTCGGACGGCCTTAGGAGAGAGGTATGCGTATTTTCTTCTCTTGATTGCCGCCTCCTTCAGCCTTTCACGCATGCTTCTCTCCTCTCTGCTTCAGATCCTGCCTGTGAGGCGTTGGGCTGCGGGCCTGATGGCACCTGCGAGGTGGCATTCCCATATCTTTGTTTGTTGCACCTTTCTCTTCGCCTATACAGCAGATGACTCTGCCTGTGAGGCGTTGGGCTGTGGGCCTGATGGCACCTGTGAGGTGGATCAAAACGGAGAGCGCTACTGCAAGTGGGGTGAGTTCTTTCCTGCTCTCATATTAGCACTTGCATTTCTTTGTCTATCCTTTGTTCAATTTTCTTCTACTCCATCCTGTGCATTGCTAGAGTGAGAGTGCATTTCTTGTGCATTCCACTGGAGCCAAAATCCCCCACCAGCAATTACACTGACATACCGCACTGCACCCATCCCCATCCCTCAGTATCACTCTGTGGCACCTGCCCCATAGGAGCCACATCCAAGACCGTGCTTGCAACTGCATTAACATACCGCACTGCACCCATCCCCACCCCTCAGCCTCACCCTGTGGCGCCTGCCCGACTGGAGCCACCTGCAAGACTGTGCCTTCTTTCTTTAACAGCTCGGTTCAGGTGCCTTACTGCGAGTGCCCTGAAGGCTCTGGCATGACCACCAGCGACTGTGTTGCGGGTGAGGTTTCTCTTTAATTCTATGAAAACCACATGTTAGATCTAATCAGCTACAACTCGGTGCAGGTGCCTTCCTGCGAGTGCCCTGAAGGCTCTGGCATGACCGCCACCGTATGTGTCCCGGGTGAGCTTATCCCGCTCTTTGTTCTCTCCTCTCTTCGTTCGCCCCACTCTCTCCTCTTCTCACTCGCCCCACTCGCATCCCTCCACTCGTCGCATTCCCTCCTCCCCACTCACCACCCTCTGTCCTCCCTGTACTTGCCCCACTCTCTCCTTCCTTTTTGCCATTCTTTCTCAGGAGGAAGCTTCACAGTCAGTTCCTTCAGCGTCACACTTATTGCAAATCCAGCAGCAAAGGACAATACCTCCCGGCCCTACACCCTCCGACTGAACCCGAATGGGTGCACACAGTTCCCATCTGCAGTGGCTGGGAAAGTCACGCTTCGCTATGCTGTTGTCAACATCGGTACCACTCTGAATTGCCAGCGCTACTATGCTTACAATGTGGACAACTGTGAAGGGGGGCCGTATGGTGCGACTATCAGACAAGTTGCACCGCTTCATGCATACTCTTCGGCGTGAGTGATTGAGCTATCTTTCTCCATCGTTGTCTTGTCTGCTCTATCTTCCCGCTTCTCTTTCTTCTCCAGTTCTCTAATCGTCAGAGGCAGAACTTGCGAGTAATCCTTTCCTCTTTGTCATCCCCTTGTTTGTGCCATTCACAGTCGCCCTGACTCCACACGCTCCGTGAAGTGTTATTAGTGGGTTACCTTCAATCAGACCGGATTTTTGCTTCCACAATACCCCAGCGTAGAACCAAGGGACATGCCGTTCCCTGGTTTTATCTGCTCCATGTGTTGTGTCGCCTACACTCAAGAAAGTGCCATATGCACTTGCACTGACTTAGTTGCTTCCCCTTGTGGGGGACCGGATTCTTCCCTCCACAGAGACCCAGCTTAGATCCAACTTGGTTGCATATGATGTTATAACTGAAGGATCGTAGTGGATAGAATAAAGTTGCTAAGTATAGGAGAGAACTTGTAAAGTCTCTGTAATGACCTTGTTGGGAATTTGAAAGAGAACAAGATGATTGTAAGGTAAGAGTACAAGAGTATAAATAGCAAACCTAGCTAGCCATGTACTCTGAGGGGTACATTCCCTTATTAACTGTATTGCATTGCTACAATAACCCACGACTATTGCTATTCTGGACAGTTACCATGTTGCATTTCTTAACTGCCTTGTGCGGTTACTGGGCAGTCAAGGGTCACGACCGTTGACTGTCTTCGACTGTTGTCCTTCGGGTGACCCTCGATCTTCCGCGTGCTCTGTATGAGCTCATGCGGTACTGGTACAGACGTCTGCTTCGCTATGGAGAGCCGCGATGGTGGAGAGTCTTCGGGAATGCTAGTGATAACCTTTCGGTTATTCCAACACTCCCCTTCATTCCTGAAGGTGAGCCACGTGGGATTTCTTGGTGATCCCGCAAAGGTTGGCGCAGTGCTGGAACTGTTGACGTGGCAGCTTCTTTGTCAGGAAATCGGCTGCCATGTCACCAGTCGGGCAGTACGTGAGTTTGACCTTGCCCTTGTCAATTTCGTCCTTGACGAAGAAGTAGCGAAGGGCGATGTGTTTCGTGCGGTTCACGAAGCCGGGCTTGTTTGCGATTTTGATCGCACTCTGGTTGTCGCAGAGTAACGTGAAGTACCCATTCATCGTTACTTTCGCTTCCTGCAGGAGCTCCATCAGGTACAGTCCTTCGCGAACAGCTGCGCTGGCGGCGATGAACTCTGCTTCGGCTGACGAAAGTGCAATGAGTTCCTGCTTCTGAGAGTTCCATGAGATGAGCCCAGCAGGTTGAAGTTGAAAAATGAATCCTGTGCGGGAGCGTCTGTTGTCAACATCTCCCGCATGATCAGCGTCTAGGTAACAGTGCAGCTGCAGAGTAGCCGTTAAGTTAGCTTTGTAGGTGAGGCCGACGTCGGGAGTAGAGATGAAATATTGGAGTGCACGGCGTAGATCCTGTAGATTCTCCCCTTCAGGTCGCTTCATGTACTGAGCGAGCTGGCTTGCGATGTAGGAGAGGTCGGGCCGGCACGTGACGGCGGCGAACAGTAGGCATCCGAGCTGCTGCTGATAGAGCCGATGATCCGCAAGAGAGAGAGGCGTGGTATCTGGTTCGTGGTTAGGAGGAGGAGTGCGAAACGGGGTGGAGAGGTTGATTGGTGCGATGCCGAATTTCTTCGCTAGTGTCTCGGCATACTTGGCGGCGGAGAGATGAATGGAGGAGGCGGACTGGGTGATGTTGAGTCCGAGAAATTGTGTGACGTTGTGGTTGACGGTGACTTCCAGCTGCTCCTTGATGTCTGCTTCGAACTGGTCCAGTAGTTCTGTGTCGTCACCGGTGTAGAGGAGGTCGTCGACGTAGGCGACGAGGAGGACGAACTTGCCGCGCGACTCCTTCCTGTACATCCCGAGGTCGTGAGGTAGCTGTTGGAAGCCGAGGTTTGTTAGCACTGTGTGGAGATACTGCTGCCACAGGCGAGGTGCTTGCTTGATTCCGTAAAGGGATTTCTAGAGCAGGCAGACGGCGCCGTCGTTCTCTTCGAAGGCGTGCGGCTGCTTGACGAAGATGATAGCGTCGACCGGAGCGTACAAGAATGCGCTGCCGACGTCGATTTGGCGGAGGGGGCGCTGCTTGACGGCTGCGATGCAGATGAGGATTCGCACAGAGGTGTGCCGTCCGACTGGTGCATAGGTGAGGTCAAAGTCCACCATGTGTGTTTGCTCGAAGCCGCGCACCACCCAACGTGCTTTGTATTTGTCAATGGAGCCGTCCGCCAGTGTCTTGATGCGGAACACCCATTTTCCGCTGAGTATTTTCCTCCCCTTCGCAGATGCCCGGGGAACAAGCTTCCAGGTGCCACGGTTTTTGAGCGATGCGATCTCCTTGGCCATGGCTGCCTTCCACTTCTCACTGTCGGGGCCGGAGAGAGCCTGGCGAACGGTGGTGGGCTCTTTGGGGGAGGTGTGGCGAACAGCGACGGCGAGCCCAAGGATCCGGAGGCCAGTTTCGTTGGTCTTTTCGTAGTGCAGGCGATCGTAGTCATGGAAGCTGGTTACTTCGACCACGTCGTCGTCACTTCCGTTATCGGGGCGGATGGAGTCCCGCGAGGTGTTTGGTGGTGGTAACTCGGCATCTGGTGACTGGCGGGCGTTGCTGTTGAAGTTATGGGCTTCGCGAGTTGTATCATCAGGATCAGGTTGGTGTAAGAGGGATGAAGGTTGGAGTCTGGAAGGGGCTTGTAAGGGGGATGTTGGGTGCGCTGATAAATTGGGAGACATTTGTCGCGTCCACATCTTCCGCCAGGTCAGCTTCGTCATGTGTAGTGGCGAAGCTGTGGTGTCCCTCGAAAACCTTTTCCGGTGCCCTGTCAGCTTCGCGGTGTTCATTGAACAATGGCAGGGTCAGCTTCTCGTAGAAGATGCAGTCACGTGATTTCGTCACCTCGTGTGTCGCGTAGTCCAGCACGATCCACGCCTTGAATTCCTTTTCGATTCCAAGGTGGATGCCCCATCGTGCCCGGTCAGCGAATTTTCCGGTTCTCGCAGTGTGGGGTCTGTACTGTACCATGCAGCCAAACACCCGAAGCAGACGCGTGTCTGCTTTTCTGCCCGTCCATGCCTTGTAGGGGGAGTTGTTGTTCTCGAGGCTTCGGGATGACAGCAAGTTGTGTAGCCGGACTGCATGGTTCATGACAAATGGCCAGTAACGAGTTGGGATGGCCGACTGCTTCATCAGGGCCCTCATCCTGGTGGCGAGGCTCCTGTTTGTCCGTTCTGCTACTCCTTGTTGCTCGTGAGCGTAGGGTAGAGACACCAGGTGTTCAATCCCTTTCTTGCGGAAGAGCTCCTTGAACTCGTCCGAGAAGAACTCCAGAGCTCCGTCCGTTTGCCAGATTTTTAGTTTAAGTCCCGATTGTCGCTCAGCTCGCTTCATCCACGCGACGAAGCATTCGAAGGCGAGCGACCTGCAGTTGGTGTTGACAGCCCAGACGTAGCGAGTGCTCGCGTCGATGAAGGTCAGTGTGTAGTATTCGCCGTCAAGTCCTTCCTGCGTCAAGCACATAAAGTCGCTGTAGACTTTATCGAGTGGTTTGTAGCGTTCATATCCAGGCGGTAAGTCGGGGAAGGGTTTGTGAGTGAGCGATGCTGTAGGGCACACTGTGCAAGTTGGGTCGTCTGAGTCTGCAGTGAGGAATCCACCGCGTGGAAGGAGCAACGCTTCGTTGTCGAGGACGCCAGCCTTCAGTGAGTTCTTGAGGGTTATGTGAGAGGGATGCCCGAGCCGCTGATGCCAGATTTCTGGTTCCGCCCGATAGCCGACTGTTTTCTTATAATACTTTTGCCGTGCTGCTTCGTCATTTGCCTCCCCTTCAGGTCCAGCATCGGCGGCGTTGTCGGCGTCGGCGGCGAATGCGCGGATTGCCTTTTGTTCCAGAAGCGCGAGTGGAATGCCGATGATGTCGTCGGTGTCGCCGGCGTTGACCTGGTCTCCAGTAATGAGCAGGCAGCGGTCAGGCCAGTCTCGGACTGGGAGTCCTTTCATGGGGATGCGGTAGTAGCTGAACTCGGCTCCGATGACCTCGATTTCTTGTGGTCCTTGTTCTGGTGGCTGCGGTTCCTCGGTAGGTGCTGGCAGCTCTGCTGGTTCGCCGAAAAACTCGTAAGTTATTTCCTGCTCCTCTGACCTTTCTTCCATCGGTTCTGGTGTGTCAGGGGCGTACTGGTCCGGAAGAGGAGGACCGCCCCAGCTGGTGCCACGTGTCGCCCAGTAGGGATCAAGCTCCGCGGTTTTGGCTGAAGGGAGTCCCGGAGCTTCGGGATACGGAGGGGCTGCCTGTCTCAGTTCCGGTTGGCTTCCAGAAGTGCCCCAGCCGCTTCCGCCAGCGGAGATGCCCCAGCCACCGGGGTTGTCGTCGGAGCCCCAGCCAGTTCCTTCCCCCCAGCCGCCTTCTGCGCTCCAACCACCTTCGGCGGCACCGCTTGCTACTGTTGCCGAGATGGTGCCGTGGTCTCCTACAGCCACTTCCTCTGGCGTTAAGACTTCTCCCAAGGGACCGAGTGCAGGGCCAGGACTAACTGGCTTGGTTTCGACCTTTTCTTTTCCTTTGGCGGATGGTTCCGCAGATGCTGACGTTCCGCTGTCTTCTTCCATTGATGCAGGTCCGGTGTCAGCTGGGTTGGAGGTTGAGGCGGTCGGAACGGTGCGCAGTCGCAGGAGGCCGTCTGAGGCGGGACGTTCGAGATCCATTTCTGTGGGATGCGACCAGGTTGGGGCTTCTGCGGTGGTTGTCTTCAACAGCAAGGTGCGGTGAGAGTCTCCTGAGGTGCCTTGAGCTGATAACTGCAGTACGAAGACCCCGTCGTTATCCACGGCTTTGCCAATGTAAGTGTTGCCGTAGAAGAGTTCGAAGGTCTTGTCCTTGCGATTGCTTCGAATGTCGACTCCGCACCGCATAAGTTGAGCTGAAGAAAGCAAGTTGTATCGTAGATCTGGAGCGACGAGCACGTCACCGATGTGAATCGTGAAGTGAGTGTTGTCAGCTTCAAGGAAGATCTCACCGATGTCGTATGCTTTGAGTGTGCCGTCGTTTGCCACTGTGATTTCGCAGGGTCGTCGCATGCGTTTGGAGTTGGTGATAAATGTTGGCGACCCCACCATGTGTTGTCCACAGCAACTGTCCAGGTACCAGGTGTTGATGTTCTCGCGGCTTTGTCTTGCGATGTTGGCGATTTTCGGCGTGACCACGCGATCCATTTCGCCGGTGTATGGCGAGAGAGCGAAGTATCGATTTGCTGAAATGCTCGGAGGCGATTCCGGTGTTGGCGGTGGCAGTTCGAAGTCAGGTGGGTGCCTCTGTGGTGAGGTAGTCCAAGTAGGGGCAGTGGGGTCGTTGTTCGGACTGGGCGCAACAGGGTTGATCGGAACATCAGACGGGAATGTCACTCGATCGTAGTAGCGAAACCCTCTGTTGCGGCGAGCCATGCAACTCATGATTGTCCCTTTGCCTTTGTCCTTGGTCGTAATACGTGCAGGTGTCTGCGAAGTGCTTGCGACGGAGGGAGGCGAGACGGTGGTTGTTGCAGCGGAAGGCGCAGCGGAGTTTGAGGAGTTGTTGCGCCTTTCGTCGGCTGCCTTTCGCTTGTAGCATCGATCGATAGTGTGCCCAGGCTTCTTGCAGTATTTGCAAAAAGTCCCCTTCTTTCCGTGTTGCTCCCCTTCAGGAGCTCCGACGTAGAAAACTAGTTTTTCTCGCTTTGTGTTCTTCTCGTTGTACAGGTCGATCTCCTTTTGTTCGGAGAGGAGCGTGGCGCACAGAGCCGACTCGGAGACGGATGCTCTGGCGCGGAGTAAGGATTGACATTGACGCCAATCGGGACCAAGGCCGGAGAGGACCATTGAGACGAACATGTCGTCGGGAACGGATCCGCCGCACTTCTTGATGTGATCGCGCAGATTGCGGCATCGGTTGATATATGGTCCCGCCTTTTCTCCTTGATGCATTTTGACCGATGTCAGCTGGCTGAGTAGGCGACTCATAGTGACTGGGTCTGTTGCCATGTATGAGTTGCGCAGGTGCTCCCAAGAGGCGTACGCGGGTGCCCACTCTGATTTGTAGGAGCGGATGCCGAGCTGTTCTTCGGGGGAGAGATTCCGGAGCAGAGTGGTGTACGCGAGAAGAGACTCGTGGTAGTACTGGTTCTTCTCTTGGATGGTGCCTTCCGTTGGAAACGGTAAGCTCCCGTCGTAGTACATCCAGATTTGCGCAGTTGTCGCGAGGAGTTCGAACTCAAAACTCCAAGTGTAGAAGTCCTTTCCGTTAAAAGGGACTGATGTCTTCAGCTTTGAGGTCAGAACAAATTTTGTCTGCATTGTAGCAATTGCATCTGAATTTGCGCGCTGTTGACTGTCTTGAGCAGGAGCTGAAGCTTGACGGTTGTCAAACGTAAATGACCTCTCGGAGTTGACGCGGCGGTCTTCTCCTGGGAGAGGGAGTCCAGCAACTCCACGTGCAAAGCTTGAGCCATCGATGCTCATGGCTTGATGGCTTTCAAGAGCATTGATGTGGGCGACCAGCTGCTCAACGAGAGCGGCGCTGACGGAGGTCACCGCAGATGGTGCAGTGGGTGATGTTGCTGTTGGTGGGCCCGGAGAGTCTGTAGTGGCTTTTCCTTCTGGAGCCATAGTGATGCAGAGTCTTTAATGATGTAAGGAATAATTTATAAGGAGGTTGTTCTGGCAAGAACAAGAACTTAGCAGGCCTTATAATCCACTCTAGCTCTCATACCATGATGTTATAACTGAAGGATCGTAGTGGATAGAATAAAGTTGCTAAGTATAGGAGAGAACTTGTAAAGTCTCTGTAATGACCTTGTTGGGAATTTGAAAGAGAACAAGATGATTGTAAGGTAAGAGTACAAGAGTATAAATAGCAAACCTAGCTAGCCATGTACTCTGAGGGGTACATTCCCTTATTAACTGTATTGCATTGCTACAGTAACCCACGACTATTGCTATTCTGGACAGTTACCATGTTGCATTTCGTAACTGCCTTGTGCGGTTACTGGGCAGTCAAGGGTTACGACCGTTGACTGTCTTCGACTGTTGTCCTTCGGGTGACCCTCGATCTTCCGCGTGCTCTGTATGAGCTCATGCGGTACTGGTACAGACGTCTGCTTCGCTATGGAGAGCCGCGATGGTGGAGAGTCTTCGGGAATGCTAGTGATAACCTTTCGGTTATTCCAACAGCATAGATGACCATATATGGTTTGCTTTCCAATACCCCACATGTCAGAATATTATAGCTCATGCATATTGTGTAAGCTATAGTGGGGTAACCCATAAGGGGTACAACCCAATTAGGGTTAGTACTTGTACCCAATTCATTCATAGTTCATTCATTCCTTGTTTCTTCTTATGGTATCGAGCAGGTTCCCTCGTGGGAACTGTTCCTAGGGCCCACCGTTTTTTTTTTTTTTTTTTTTTTCCTGCCCGGAGCGCACTCAGCCCCTGCCCGAGTCGCGCTCCCCTCTCTCGCGCCGCCCTAGCGGCCCCTTCGCGCCGCCCTCGCGGCCCCTTCGAGCCGCCCTCGCGGCTCTGTCGCCCTACCCTAGCGACCCCGCGGCCCCACCCTCGCGGCGCCGGCCGCCTCCCTTCGCGGCCCCGATCCGCCGCCCTCGCCCCCCCCCCCCCCCCCCCCCCCCCCCCCCACTCCGCCGCCCTTCGCGGCCCCTACTCCGCCGCCCTCGCGGCCCCGATCCGCCGCCCTCGCGGCCCCGATCCGCCGCCCTCGCGGCCCCGCTCCGCCGCCCTCGCGGCCCCGATCCGCCGCCCTTCGCGGCCCCGATCCGCCGCCCTCGCGGCCCCTACTCCGCCGCCCTCGCGGCCCCGATCCGCCGCCCTCGCGGCCCCGATCCGCCGCCCTCGCGGCCCCGATCCGCCGCCCTCGCGGCCCCTACTCCGCCGCCCTCGCGGCCCCGATCCGCCGCCCTCGCGGCCCCGATCCGCCGCCCTAGCGGCCCCGACCCCTGCTCCTACGGCCCCGGCGCCTGCTCCTACGGCCCCCACGCCTACTCCTACGAGCAGCCCAGCCGCCGAGCCGCCCGGCAACCGAGCAGCCCAGCCGCTGAGCCGCCGAGCCGCCCAGCAACCGAGCCGCCCAGCCGCCGATACGCCCAGCAGCCGAGCCGCCCAGCAGCCGAGCCGCCCAGCCGCCGAGCCGCCCAGCAGCCGAGCCGCCCAGCAGCCGAGCAGCCGAGCCGCCCAGCAGCCGAGCCGCCCAGCCGTCGAGTCGCCGAGCCGCCCGAGCCGCCCTGTCCGGTAAGAGCAGCGCCTCTCTCACAGCACTGCCCTCACCCTACTGTTTGCACTGCTAGTCTACTGCTGTCATGGCTACCCCTAGTGTCCTCGCTTTTGACGTTGAGGGTCGGGCCATTGACTTTGAAGTCTGGATAGATGACCTGCAGCTTTTCTTACAGTGCGATAGGGTAGACGGCCTCTCCCTCTTTGACCTCACTTCTGGTGCCTCTCCTGCCCCCGCCACTGATGCTGACGCCACTGTTCGCTCACAGTGGGCCACGCGCGATGCTGATGCACGTCTTGCTGTGCGTCGCCACCTACCTACCTCTGAGCGTGCGCACTTTAGCCAGTACAAGAGTGCTCAGACCTTGTACGACGCTGTAGTTGCACGCTACTCCTCCCCTGCCACTGCTGCACTGAGCCGCCTCATGCTACCGTACCTCTTCCCTGACCTTGCTGCCTTTCCCACAGTCGCTGACCTCATTACGCACCTCCGCACTAGTGACACTCGCTACCGCGCTGCGCTTCCTGCTGAGTTATGCGCCAAGAACCCCCCCCCCATGTACATCACCCTCTACTACATAGTCACCCGTCTCCCTGACTCCCTTCGCGTAGTCAGGGACCACTTCCTCTCGGTTTGCCCCACCACTCTCACCATTGACCTCCTCGAGAAGGCCCTCCTAGCAGCAGAAAAGAGCATAGTCGCTGTAGGAGCCTCTCGTGGTGACCCTCGCACCCCCATCTTTGAGGGGTGTTCCCCCTCCCCTCTTTTGCCCTCTGTTGCCTCTGTTGCTGCGGCCGACCTCGCTGGTTTGGAGTCGGTTGGGGCAGCGTCTACCCCTAGCGGGAGACGCCGCCCTGGCAAGGGCAAGGGGGGCAGGGGCGCTGGAGGAGCTAGCGGGGGCGGTGGAGGCGGCGGTGGAGGCGGTGGAGGAGGTGGGGGTGGCGGTGGGGGTGGTGGCGGGGGTGGAGGTGTAGGTGGCGGCAGTGGAGGCGCAGGCGGCAGCGGCGGTGGCGGAGGGAGCGGAGGTGGCGGCGGTGGAGGAGGAGGCGGCGGAGGAGGTGGAGCTGGTCGGGGTGGCGCTGCGCAGAGGGTCGGCTCCGGTGGTGGTCAGCGCCAGCAGCAGCAGCAGCAGCAGCAGCAGCAGCAGCGCACTCGTGACGTCCCCTCCCCTCAGCAGCTCCGTGAGTGGTACACTGCACGCCAGAGGGGTGGGGGTACTGGTCCGTGCACCTACGTCCTGCGCACCGGCGACCGCGCGGGTGAGCAGTGCGGGGGTGCGCACTCCACCCAGCGCTGCTTTGGCCGCCTGACGGACGCTTGGCGTCACCAGTTCCCTGAGGCCACTGAGATCCCCCGCTGGGGTGAGCTGTCTAGGGCGGGTGTAGCTGTCTTTGACCTTGACTTTGATGCTATTCTTGCTGCCATGTATACTGTGACTATTAGTGATGAGGGTGACTGTTACCGGTGTTTTCCGCCCGACCCGGGCATTGAGACTGCTGCTCTAGGTACTGGTGAGGCTGCTGCTCTAGGTGCTAGCGAGGCTGCTGCTCTAGGTGCGTCTGCTCCCTCAGGTACTGGTGAGTCTGCTCTCTCAGGTTCTGCGTCGGCTTCGGCCTCCCACACCTTCACCCTTGACTCGGGGGCTTCTCGCTCCTTCTTTCGAGACCGCACCACACTCACGCCGCTTGGCCGGCCAGTTGCGGTCTCTCTGGCAGACCCCTCTGGGGGTCCTGTCCTTGCTCACTTCTCCACTGTCCTCCCGTGTCCGGCGGCCCCCTCTGGCACCCTGTCTGGTCTTTACCTCCCCTCGTTCTCTACGAACTTGGTGAGTGGTGCTGACCTACAGGATGCGGGGGTTCACCAGTTCACTCCTGCGAGTCAGCGGGTGACCCACTGCACGGACGCTCGGACAGGCCGACACCTGGCCACGTTTACACGTCGGCCGGGGTCGAGCCTGTACACACTGACCACTGCGTCTCCCCCAGTCCCTGCGTCTGGTCAGGTAGCTGCGTCGGGTCAGGTGTTTGCTGCAGCGTCCAGGTCTGGTCCTGAGTCTGCCCCCTGCTCGTGTCGCCTCCTGTCTCACGAGACTCTCCTCTGGCACCACCGCCTTGGTCACCCCTCCCTGCTTCGTCTCCGGAGCATGGCCTCCCGTGTCCTTGTCTCTGGTCTTCCCCGGTCCCTCCCTCCACTTCCTCCGGGGCCTGGCCCTACCTGCGTCCCCTGTGTCGAGGGACGACAGCGGGCTACCCCTCACTCCTCCCAGTTTCCTTCGACAGAGGCCCCGCTGCAGACGCTTCACATGGACGTGTGGGGCCCGGCCCGCGTCCGTGGACAGGGTCACGAGCGCTACTTCCTGCTGGTGGTTGACGACTACTCGCGTTACACCACAGTCTTCCCCTTGCGCAGCAAGGGTGATGTCACTGAGGTGTTGATCGACTGGATCCGCGCAGCTCGTCTCCAGCTCAGGCGGAGCTTCGGCTCGGACTTTCCTGTTCTGCGTCTGCACTCTGACAGAGGCGGAGAGTTCTCCTCTGGCCTTCTGCGAGCCTACTGTCGTGCACGAGGCATCCGCCAGACCTTCACGCTTCCGGACTCTCCACAGCAAAATGGGATTGCTGAGCGCCGCATTGGCATGGTCATGGACGTCGCCCGTACGTCCATGATGCATGCGGCTGCCCCCCATTTTCTGTGGCCGTTTGCGGTTCGGTACGCGGCGCATCAAATCAACCTTCAGCCCAGGGTCTCCATGCCGGAGACCTCCCCAGCCTTGCTGTGGACGGGGAAGGTTGGCGATGCGTCTGCGTTCCGTGTCTGGGGATCTCGGGCGTTTGTCCGCGACTTGTCTGCGGACAAGCTGTCCCCTCGTGCTGCTCCTTGCGTCTTCCTGGGTTTCCCCCCTGACGCCCCAGGGTGGCAGTTCTACCACCCCACCTCTCGCCGTGTTCTGTCCTCCCAGGACGTCACGTTCGACGAGTCGGTCCCCTACTACCGCCTCTTCCCCTACCGCACTCCGTCCCTCCCCCCGCCACCGCTTTTCCTTGTACCAGGTCCCCCCCCGGTAGACCCCCTCCCCCCTCAGGGTCCTGCCCCTTCAGGTGTGTCCCAGGTAGACGCTGTTGAGCCTGTCGAGGTCGCTGGTGACTCTGGTGCTGCTGAGGGTGCTGAGCCTGGGGGTGCTGACTCTGGGGGTGCTGAGCGTGTGGGTGCTGACTCTGGGGGTGCTGAGCGTGTGGGTACTACGACTGGGGGTGCTGAGCCTGGGGGTGCTGCGTCTGGGGGTGCTGAGCCTGGGGGTGCTACGCCTGGAGGTGCTGAGCCTGGGGGTGCTGCGTCTGGGGGTGCTGAGCCTGGGGGTACTACGCCTGGAGGTGCTGAGCCTGGGGGTGCTACGCCTGGTGGTGCTGTGCCTGGCGGTTCTCCGGGTGCTCCCTCTCGCCGGGAGCCACTCTCTCCCCAGGAGCTGCGTGAGTGGTTTGCCCGGCGCTGGAGGCGAGCTGCTGGAGCTGGAGGTGCTGCGGGTACTGGAGGTTCTGTTGCTGCTGAGAGAGCTGGTGCCACGGGTCCCGGAGGTGCTCGTACTGGGAGTACTGGAGCTGCTGGACCTGCGGGTACTTCTGGAGCTGGAGTTGCTGCGGGTGTTGGCGCGGAGGCTACTGCTGTCGGTCCTGGAGGCGGTCCTGCTGGGGGTACTACTGGTGCTGCTGGGGGTTCTGGAGCTGGAGC
Organism: Closterium sp. Naga37s-1; assembly: GCA_947471745.1. Classification (NCBI taxonomy): domain Eukaryota; kingdom Viridiplantae; phylum Streptophyta; class Zygnematophyceae; order Desmidiales; family Closteriaceae; genus Closterium; species Closterium sp. Naga37s-1. Next base: position 2,954,746 of record CANJKZ010001093.1, on the reverse strand, counting down.
TGCTACTGGTGCTGGTGCTGCCGCTGGGGGTGCTGGTGCTGTCCCCCCTGTGTCTGGAGTCGCCGCGCGGCCTCGGCCGTACTTCGTTCCGCTCCTTCAGCAGGTTCTTGGTCTCCCGCCTTCTACTGGTCCTCCTCCTCCCTTAGAGTGTCCACAGCCTGTCCCGTCGCAGTTACAGTTACAGCCGGCCTCCCCACTGCCTGCTCCGTCTCCCTACACTGGTCCTACTGGAGGTCTTGCTGAGCGTCGTGAGCCTGCGTCTCGCCCTGCGTCGCCTGTCCGTGCTGCTCGCACTAGTGGTCGCGGTTCGCGTCAGCGTCCTCCTCCTGTCCCTGGCACGCACCGGATGTCTCTGCGTCCGTCCACTGCTCCTCTGCGTGCCCCTTTGCCTTCTCCTCCTGAGTCTTCTCTTCCTGCTCTTGCCGACCCGGAGTCGGACTCTCTTCGTGCTACCAGTCCTACTGTCACGCGTCTCCTTGCTACTGTTGTCACTGACCCTTCCGTTGAGTCCACTGCTGCGTCTGCCCTAGTTGCTGAGCTCGTCGACTTTGCTGCTCGCTGTCGCCTAGACTACGTCGCCAGTCTTGTTGCTGAGTCTGAGTCTGTCTGTCCTCCGTCCGTCGGGGGTGAGTGTGCCCTTGGCACGGACGTCCTTGAGGACAGGCAGGAGGATTTCCAGTGCTTGGCCGCTGCTTCACCTCATCTCGTGTCCGTACTGCTTACCCCTGAGGGAGACCCGGATGCACTTGACATCCCGACTCCGCGCTCTTACGCGGAGGCGATAGAGGGTCCCTACTCCTCTCAGTGGCAGGCAGCTATGGACGCAGAGATGGCTTCCTGGAAGTCCACAGGCACCTACGTTGACGCTGTTCCCCCTCCTGGGGCGAACATCGTCAGTGGCATGTGGATTTTCAGGGTGAAGCGACCGCCGGGTTCTCCGCCTGTCTTCAAGGCGCGTTACGTGGCTCGTGGCTTCAGTCAGCGGCAGGGAGTTGACTACTTTCAGACCTTCTCTCCCACCCCGAAGATGACCACTCTTCGGGTACTGCTGCACGTAGCTGCTCACCGTGACTACGAGCTACACTCTCTTGACTTCAGCACTGCTTTCTTGCAGGGCAGCCTGCACGAGGAGATCTGGCTGCGTCGCCCACCTGGCTTCACTGGGTCTTTTCCTCCTGGCACCCAGTGGAGCCTACGGCGGCCAGTCTACGGTCTCCGCCAGGCACCGCGTGAGTGGCACGACACACTGAGGACTACACTTGCGGCTCTTGGGTTTGCTCCCTCTACTGCCGACCCGTCGCTGTTTCTGCGCACCGACACTTCTTTGCCGCCGCTGACGTGTTCTACATCCTCGTGTACGTCGACGACTTGGTCTTTGCCACAGCTGACACTGCTGGACTAGCCCACGTGAAGTCCGAGCTGCAGAAGAGACACACGTGCACTGACCTGGGTGAACTGCGCAGCTACCTTGGCTTGCAGATCACTCGGGACAGAGCACGCCGCACCATTACCCTGACTCAGTCACACATGGTGCAGCAGGTCCTTCTGCGCTTCGGCTTCACGTACTCCTCGCCTCAGGCCACTCCTCTGCCTACTCGCCACTCGCTCTCAGCTCTGCCTTCGGATGAGTCCGTAGAGTCGAGTGGCCCGTACCCAGAGCTTGTTGGCTGCCTCATGTACCTGATGACCTGCACACGACCTGACCTTGCATACCCTCTTAGCATTCTCGCACGCTATGTTGCTCCTGGGAGACACAGACCGGAGCACATGGCTGCAGCGAAGAGGGTGTTGCGCTACTTGTGCAGTACGTCGGGCATGGGGCTTGTGCTTGGAGGGCAGAGTCCAGTGGTCCTTACTGGGCACGCAGACGCTTCTTGGGCTGACGACCAGGCTACGCAGCGGTCGTCACAGGGTTACACCTTCAGCCTTGGTTCCGGCTCTGTTTCGTGGCGGGCTACCCGCTCGTCTTCTGTTCTCGGCTCCAGTTGTGAGGCTGAGATCTACGCAGGAGCCATGGCTGCACAGGAGCTTCGCTGGCTCACCTACCTGCTGACTGACCTCGGAGAGCTGCCTCGTTCTCCTCCAGTGCTGTACGTAGACAACAAGGCCATGCTGGCCTTGTGTCGGGAGCAGCGACTGGAGCACAGAACGAAGCACATTGCTCTCCGCTACTTTCTTGCTCGTGAGCTGCAGCAGCGTGGTCAGCTGCGTCTTGCGTACGTGGCCTCTGAGGCCAACACTGCTGATATCTTCACCAAGGCGCTTGCGCCTTGTGACCATCAGCGCTTCTGTACTCAGCTGGGCCTTGTGCCTACCTTGCCTCACTTGCTCACCTCTTGACCTTGCTTGTGCTGTTACATATATATATACCTGCTCTTGCTTGTCTAGCCTTTATATATATATGTACTCCTGCATGTGAACTGGCCTTGTGGCCTTGAACTTGTGCTCGGAATGTGTGGTGACTTTGTGATCCACCCTGAGCTTGCTTTGCTTTACTTTGCTTGACTGGTCTTGTGACCCCTTGTTCTCCCCCACTTTGCCTATGGGGGTGTGTCAGAATATTATAGCTCATGCATATTGTGTAGGCTATACTGGGGTAACCCATAAGGGGTACAACCCAATTAGGGTTAGTACTTGTACCCAATTCATTCATAGTTCATTCATTCCTTGTTTCTTCTCACCACAAACAATATAATGGTTGTGAAATCATGCTGTTCGAGGCTTGCCATACATAGGCCACCCTTTTCATGGAATTTGTTGTTTGTTAGCTTTACAACAGTAGTCTCAATAAGGCAACTCGTCCTTTCATGCTTGCAATGTAGGACATGTGTTCCAGTCTAGTGATACCGTATCTAGAAGTTAGTGAGTGTAAGATGAAGAAACCTACGTAAAAGTGCATATGATAAACCTACCAGTACCTCTGTGCATTTGTACGAAGTTTTTACATATTGAGGTACATTTGTTCATAATCAGGTTGCCGAGAATGCCGTTAGAGGGTACGGCTGGCGAAAAAGTTCGGCACGGCGATGTGTGAAACTCGGATGACGAGGATTCGCAACAAGGGTCTGACATGCTAGGCGATTTTCGCACGAGTTGAAACGCGTTGCTCAAACAGCTTCAATCTCGCTCTGCGACGCATGCAGGTTCGGACCTTCGTACTAGGGGTGCGAGTCACGCCGCCCTAATTTCGCCACCTCTCTGCTAATGTCAGGGCGCGTTTCTATCCCGTGTCACACATTAGGTTTGACACGAAGTGGAGGTTCGGAAGACCCGTAGTGGCTCGTTTTTGGGGCGATTGGAAGTTCGGAAGAGACAAATTGGAGACTAAGGCCGCATGCCTTGAAGTCTGACACGGGATAGAAACGCACCCACAGGCCTCTCGATGATCTCTTCCCAGCTAGCTACCACTTTCTCTTTGTCTACGACTAATAATGCAGGCTAGCTACGGTTTTCTCTTTCTCTGCGATTAGAAATGCAGACAAGCTACCACTTTTTCTTTCTCTCTGTGACTGATAATGCCGATAAGCTACAGTACTACTTTCGCTTTCTCCCTGCGACCAACAGATAAGTCGCATATATAATGCAGCTGCAGGTCACATGAGATTTCGCCAAGTCGCACATCCCCACTGCCGAACCTGATTGGGAACCGCTAACGGACGGAAGCCGCGACGAACGAGAACGCGTACCACGTTGTGCCATGGAATGTGATTCGTGAACGACACAATGCATCCCGTCCTCTTCTCCAATAATTCCGTCCCTGCGATGCACTCGAGTAAAAATCCACCTGACTTATGGACCCCTCGCGAAGCCGTCGCACGCATCCGGCGATTCGCAATCCACTCGAGCCAAACCCATCGCATTTCGCATCATCGCATATCTGCCATCAATAATATAGGTTTTATCGACTCCGAGTCGTGACTCACGCTGGAGCCAAGGCCACATCGCGGTTTTTATTGTAGCTAGAGTGCTCGACAATGGCGCAGCGGCTGTCATGCTTGCCTCATAAAACAACAGCCCAGCAAAGTCCATTTTTAGTAAGCAAGCCCAGCTTGTAGTCACCGCCGCTATTCTCCCATCCCTGTCGTTCTGCGTCAAGCAGAAGTTCTCCTGTCGGTTCTGTCCTTTTGCTGCATCTTCGCACGGAACTCGCCTTTTGAGGCGCCTCAAAACTAGACTGCGTCAAGCAGAAGTTTTCCTGCCGGTTCTGTCCTTCTATTGCATCTTTGCACGGAACTCGCCTTTGCACGAGACAGCACAAGCTACTCTTCTGCGCCTCTGTTGCTCCTCTTCGGTAGCCTCTTCACCACTCCCGCCGCCTCTCCCGCGGGACCCCCGCCGTCTCTCCCGCAGGACCCCCGCCGTCAGCATCATGGGGTCGATGCGCACCTCTCCTGCCGGCCTCCTGCTGCTCGCCCTTGCCCTCATCGCCGGTCAGACAACTTGCTCTCTCATTGCCTTCTCTCTCATTGCCTGCTCTCTCAGTGCCTTCTCTCTCATTGCCTGCTCTCTCAGTGCCTTCTCTCTCATTGCCTGCTCTATCGTTGCCTTCTCTCTCATTGCCTGCTCTCTCATCGCCTTCTCTCTCATTGCTTTCTCTCTCATTGCCTTCTCTCATTGCCTTTGACTTGCGGTTAGCGGATCCCTGTTCCCTCCTTCCTTCTTGCTTCTCTGTTCCACCTCCGTTATACTTTCCAGCTCAATTCTCTCCTCTCGCCCTTTGTTCTCTCTCATATCTGCCCTCTCTTCTCTTCTCTGCACATCTTATGCTTTAACCTTTGCAGCAGTTCAATTGATGAAGGTCAATGCGGCGAGGATTGCGCTAGAGACCACCACCACCAGCACCACCAGCGGCAGCACCACCGTTGACAGCACCACTGGCAGCACCACCGCCAGCAGTGCAGGAAGCAGCAGCGCCGGCAGCAGCAGTGGAGAGTCTGAGCTACCCATTACCACAACGGTGGAGGTGGGAGGGGCGCGGCTGAGCTTCAGCAAGAAGCGCTGCGTGAGCGTGCCCAAGAAGGCCGCAAGGGGGAGGAGCCTGCAGGTGTGGTGGAAGGGCCGTGGCGGCTCAAGCTACGGGGGTTACAGCTACGGGTATGCGAGCAATGTGGATTCGAGCAGCACGGCGGGCGGAAAGGCGGGAGGTGTTTCGTGCTCTCAGGTCAAGCTCTTCGGGAAGGGAGGCTGCCAGGGCAAGGAGGTGGATTGCTTGGTCAACCCGAACTCCACTGCTGTCATGTGAGTGGCTTCGAGCAGCAAGGCAGCATGGTCAACCCGAGCTCTACTGCGGGCGTGTGAGTGATGGGTGGTGCATGCCAGCGATGCCATGCCATGTGAGTGAGTGGCGGGTGGTGTGTGGATGGGGTCGGAAGGGCGGCTGCAAGGGCAAGGAGGTGGACAGCATGGTCAACCCGAACTCTACTGCGGCCGTGTAAGTGATGGGTGGTGTGAGTTTAGGCGGTGTGGCCGTGTGCAAGGCAAGGGGAGAGGACACGAGTAACACATGCATTCGTGAAGGGAGGGAGGGGCAGGGAGGGGCAGGGAGGGGAGGGGAGGGAATATAAGGCGCGCTGTCATCATCTCCTGTGCTTTCTAATGCCACGCCCTTGAGGTTCCCAAGCACAAAGAAGCAGCTCCTGGGGCAGGCTTCCGTGGCCTCTATCCCCAGCACCTATACACTTTTGGGGGGCCTAAAAGAGTCATCTCATTTGCTTCCTCTTGCCCACGCCCTTCAGGTCCCCAAGCACAAAGAAAAAGCTCCCGCAGGGTGCTTCCGTGGCATCTGTTCTCTGCGCTGTTCCAGAGCCGCCCAAAGAGGAGCCACAGCCGAAGGAGGACACGCCGCAGCAGCCGCAGCCGAAGGAAGGTGCTGTTTTTTTTTTTTGGAGAAGAACCCCCTGAGAAGGGGTTTTGTTTTGTGATTTGGGTGTGTTGCTTTGTGGCAAATGAAGCCTTGGCAATTTCCCGTATGCCTTCCTTCAGTCCATTGCGACGCAGGAAAGTATAGATTCGACCCAGATCCAACAGTCTTAACTTTTGTTGAGAATTCCCCAAAATCAAACTCTTTTAGTCCATCGCAACGCCCTTGCCTTTGCGATGCAGACACAGCTGCAGCACGACATGACTCGCAGCCACTATTAGTTTGCATGAACACTTTTGAGGCGCCTCAAATGCAGACACAGCTGCAGCACGACATGTCTCGCAGCCGCTATTAGTTTGCATGAACACAATGCAAGCGGTGCGTTACGAGCAAAGCAAAGCTCGCACCCCCGTGTCTTTGGCTGTTGCTTGCACCTTCCCCTTCGCCTATGGTGCGGATCCTGCCTGTGCGGTGCTGGGCTGTGAGCCGGATGGCAATGTAAGGTGGCATTCTCATCTTTGTTTGTTTCCCCTCTCTGTTCGCCTCTGCTTCTGCTGCAGATCCTGCCTGTGCGGCGTTGGGCTGTGAGCCGGCGGGTGGCAAATGTGAGGTGGATGGAAACGGAGAGCGCTACTGCAAGTGGGGTGAGTGAGCATGCTGTTGCTGCCAGTGGGGTGAGTGAGCATGGCGGTGCTGCCAGTGGTGTTCGAGCGTGGATTTCCCTCTTTCCCATTCCCATCTCAAGTCATGCGTATTGAATTCAAGCCATCCAGGCCCATACCTCATGCATTCGTGCATGGTGCATCGACCCCATGCCACCCGATAGCTCATGCATTCCTCCATCAAACGCATATAACCTCACGCCTCGTGCATTTGTATATCTTTTACTTGATGCCATCTTCCCACCCCACGAGAGTGAGTTGTCGGCGTTTCTGCCAGCCTACTCCTTTCCCTCTCGTTTTCTTAAATCCCCACTCCTCTACCAGGCATACTGCACTGCACCCACACCCACCCCGCATTCACGCGTATCCCACCGGCCCTCTTTTGCTTCTCCCATGTTCTCCGTCTCCCTTGCTTCTCCCCATCTATCCTTTTGGAGCCTCAATTTTCCACGAGCAGTTGCACTCACATCCCGCACTGCACCCATCCCCACCCCTCAGATTCACCCTGTGGCACCTGCCTCGCTGCAGCCTCTAACTAAACCCCCCTTGCACTCACATACCGCACTCCACCCATCCCCACCCCTCAGACTCACCCCGTGGCAGCTGCCCCACTGGAACCACGTGCAAAACCGTTCCTGCGACCTCCAGCAGCGGAATTCCGGTACAGCTGCCTTACTGCGCTTGTCCTGATGGCTATGGGATGACCGAGACCAGCTGTGTTGAGGGTGAGTCTCCACTTTCCCCTCTCCCGCGTTACTTGTGAGAATTCTCAAAACCTGTGTTGAGGGTGGGTTTCCACTCTCTCCTCTCCCGCGTTACTCTCTCCTCACCTCACGAGCCTTGCTGCAAGTGCCTGCGCTCAAGGCTTTGGGTTGGGATGACCCCCACTGAATATGCTGCGGGTGAGCTTCGGCACTCCCCTCTCTCGCCCCACTCCCTCCTCTCCCACTCGCCGTGCTCTCTCGTCTATCTATTCCCACCGTTCAGATACAAAGCAGTATGTACAACGATACTATGGACGAAGATGCAAACGAAATTTCCAAGTCCTTTTTTCCATTCTCTCTCAGGAGGAAAATCCACAGTCGCTTCCACCAGCATCACACTCGTTGCAGAATGGAAAGCCAAGGACAATACCTCCCGGCCCTACACCCTCCGCTGGAACCTCAATGGGTGCACTCAATACCCAGCTGCAGTGGCTGGAAATTACAGATCAGAGTATCTTCTTGCCAACATCAACAGCACTGCGGATTGCCGTGTTGCCTACCAATACTATACGGACAACTGTGAAGGCCCTCCCAACCATGTGATTTACCTGAATGACGATCCGTATTATCCGTCCGTCATGGTGTAAGTGATTGACTGGCCCTTCTCCATCTTCATCATTCCTGCGCTATCTTCTCGCTTCCCTTTCTGCTCCAATGCTCCAGTTGTCAGGGGCAACAGTCCTGAGTCATCCTTTCCTCTGTGTCATCCCCTTGTTTGCACCATTCTCCAGGGGCATGATTATTCCTCAACTCACTCGCTCTGCCAAGTGTGGTTAGTGGGTTGCTTGCCTTCACTCATGAGAGTGCCATTTGCACCTGCTAAATCTCGGAGAAGATAATTTCTTTAGCTCAGCAGAGACCGAGCTAAGAAGCAACTTTCATTGCATTCTTTCCTTGCAAGTACAGCACCTACATTGTATACAGTGGTAATTATCGTATCTGTAGTTTGATATGTGTTTGGAATACTGTATGTGCAATGGCTTTGTCCTGAATGGAATGTGCTGACTTGTCATTTTGCAAGGAGGTTTGATGGTAAACCAGCTTTCGAGTATGATGTTTTGTTCTTTATTCGGGTGCAATAAGTACAGCCGAAAATGCTGTTAGGGGGTACGGCAAAAATTGACCAGCCACGCAACTTCAGTGTGCATGAAAGTCACGCCTTTTCTCTCTCCCTGCGAGTTGTCTTGCGAGTCACACAGTTGTGCTCAGGTAAATCACCATATCAGGACACGCCCCATGTCCAGTTGTGCTTCTGGGTTTTCTATTTTCCATACTTAAAGCGACGGGCAACTTTTGGCAGTGTTGGGTTCAGAAGTTTTTTTTTTTTAACCAGTGCTGGCTGGCGAAAACCAGGATTTCGTGCGGACACTTTCCATCCGCAGTAACAGTTCGCCAGGGTTCTGGGTTTTGGGTGGCAAATGTGCACCGTCGCTTTAAAGCCAGGATCTCAAGTAAGAGAAATTGGCTTCAATTGCAAAACACTTGCAGCTCGAGTCACCCTGTTTGTTTAGGCGAAATCGAGTGGTTGGGTTGGAGGTTCAGTGTGCGACTGATCCCCGATTTGCCCGTGAATCTCAATTGCAAAACAAATTGCTGTGCATGAGATTTTTCGGCAAGTGAGACACATTGCTGGGAAATGAGCTTCGGAACCCAACCAGATTTCCGTGCCTAGTTGGTTCGGAAGTTCACTGCGGTTTTTGTTTGCTTCGCATCCCTCGTTTCAGCTCTCGTCAACTACTCTACCTCGTCAACCAATCACAGCCTAACACAATTCACTAACTGCAAAACAGCCAAACTACTTGAGATCCTGGCTTTAAGGCGGCACGCTCATTTTCCTGGCAATCCCCAAAACAGTTACCAGTTTCTGGGATTTGTAACATTGGTTTAGGGTACCGGCGCCAGGCCCCACGTTTTCAGAGTAAATTACTCTGTTTCTCTGAAAATCAGAGTTGTTTTTGAAAGGAACTCTGTACCTGCTGGGTTTTGAATTTGGAAGTTGAGTTTTCTCTGATCTATCAGAGTTTTTGTGTAGGCTACTCTGAGGCCTCTGGGTTTTTTTTCCCAAGGATCGAGTTTACTCTGTACAGAGGATACATGCCCCCTAGCCGCCCCTCCCCCCCCCCCCCACACAAAATTACTGGTGTTCCCCCGAATCGCCGAGATCACACTGCTGATTTCGGTCATGTGTTGGCGGCAATATGAGCGCCGATTGGCTAGTTTCTCAACTTTCTCAGCCAACGCACAATGTCAGCCACTTCCCTCTCAGTCAGTTTTTCGGCGCCAACACTTCAGAACATAACTCGGAATTGAGGGATGATACAGGTGGTGCTCGGCTGGCTCACGAGGGAGGAAACGTGGGCGACGAGGTTCGGGAGCGTTGGTGCTCGGCTGGCTCACGGAGGCAAACCCCAGTTTCTCCTCTCATTTCACCCATCCGGCTTGGGCATTGTCCCGACCCGACCCGACCCGACCCGACCCGTTTAGGGTACCCGAGGGTGTATTCGGGTCGGGTCGGGTACCCGACCTCGGGTTTTCTGGGTCAAATTGTGTACCCGACCCGTTATGTAACCCTCGGGTAGTTACAACCCGTGGTCGGGTCGGGTACACCCGAGCCCGGGTCGGGCATACCCGTTAGATTGTGTTGCTTTAAGCATTCTGGGTTATTCATAATCTGTTTTTGGCATTACAGGTATGTAAGCTGGCAGGCATTTGTGTATTGATGGCAATGTGACAGCTTTGTTTGCAAACCCGTGCTCCAGCACAAATACAAGAATACAATGTACGTTTTAGGAGATCTGAACCTGCACGGGCCTACCGCTGTCACAGCTATCATTGTATGTCTTCCCAATAAATTAATAATATTTCAATCACCTTCTATGTGGTGGAATCGATCCACTAGAGTGACAAAAACCACACCCTCACCCCCACACTCACAGCAACCACGTGCCCACAGTCAAAACCAGCCACAAGTCAGAAGCCATCACCCTCACCCTCGTAACAAAGCTCCTCGAGCACACGAGCGGCACCTGCAACATTGAGGCTCCTTCCGCTAGTGTTCTGCTCCATCCATGACTTGATTGCCATGACGGCGCGAACGCGGCCTGCAGTAAGGCGGTGGCGCTGCCACGTAATAACGTTCCTCCCCTGACTAAAGGCACGCTCGCTAGCAGCAGAAGTGGCGGGCACAGCCAAATAGTCGCGCGCCATCTCTCTCAAAGCCTCAAAATCCTCCCTCGCCCGCCAGAAAGCCAGCGGGCACCCACCTCTCTGCCTCGGCTCGGCTAAATAGCGGTCCACCTCATCCTGTGCCCCCCCTCAAGCAGCTGCCTCCAGAGCATCCATCTCGTCAAAGATGGAATGCTCAAAGCCCCCTCCCCCACCCCCAGAAGCACCCGTCGTGCCCAATGTCCCACCAGTAACGCTGCTAGGCCCAGTGCCCCCCCCAGTATCGCTCGTGACCTCTCCAGCCTGCCGGCGGCTGCTCACGCGCGCCTGGTACTCGGCCAAGCGCGCACGCACCAGCCGTATCACCGTCCCCTCATCCACATCCTGCACGCTCCTAGCACACCCCCCCACCCCTGTCACGTGCGCAGCATTGCGCGCCTCCCATTTCGGCAGCTGGAAGAAGACGGTCTTGTAGCGGGGGTCAAGAAAGGTGGCAATCACCAGCTCTTCATTCTCCCCGTACTTGTACTTCTTCAGCTTGGCGAGGGCTGCAGAGATGAGAGCCTGTCGGAGGGGAGTGACACCCTCTTTGCGAAACGAGATTTCCAGCTTGTCGAGTAGCTGGTTGTACAGCGGCACGACTGAAGCAGCCGTGGGGTACAAGGAACCCTCGGCTGCCTTCGTGATGGAGTTGAACGGCTCAAGGAACTCCTTGAGCTCGACGAGAGCGTCCCAGTGCACGTCGGTCAGCCGAAGGCCATCCAGCTGTTCGCGTAGCTGGCGGGGGGGGGGGGGGGCTGGTGGATGGAAAAACAGAATGGAGTAAGATTACTGTTTTATGGTCATTCTAGCTAAACAATCAGGGGAGAATACGTTATCCAACATTCCAACCCCAGAGCAGCACCCTTCACTACTGTCACAACACACCAGCCCCTAAACCAGCCCCCACTCCAGACCCATCACTACAGTCACAACACACCAGCCCGGAGTCCAGCCCCCTAACATAACCCTTCATTACAATCACAACATACTGGCCACCAAACCAGCCCCCCACCATGCCCTTTCACCACGATCACAAAACGCCAAACACTCAAACTAGCCCATCACTACAGTCACTCCACACTCACCACCACCAATACTCACGTCTGTCCTCATGAGGAGCAGGGCTAGTGCCTGCTGCAGCTCCAATGCGCGGACGATCATGTCATACGTGGACCCCCATCGTGTCGGCGAGTCGCCAATCAGACGAAGCACGGGTGCATCATCCCGCCGCTTCAAGATGCGCTGCTGCCGTGCAAAGTTCTCCGAGCGCTGGACTGACCACCCGACGAATGAACACACCGCTCGCAGACGCTTCAGCGCCTCTTTCACCTCATCTTTCTTCAATGCCGCCTGCACTGCAATGTTCATGACATGTGCAATGCACCTGCGCAAGCATGGCTCAAAAGCATAAGGGAGAGGAGGTTTGGCATGAACATGGTTGTAGTCGAAGGGTGGCCTATGGCACGGCGGCAATGGCAGATCGGCGTAGGTTCCCTCAGAGCTACGCGTCGAATGACTCACCGCACGTGCCGATCTTTGTCGAACAAGGGAAACTCAATCCTCGCCGCAGCACCCTCCGCTGGATCCCCTGCAAGCATGCGCATCGCCTTGTTGTTGTTCTCAGCATTATCCGTCGTTACGGCAAACAGCATATCGGTCAATCCCCACTCCGCCAGAATACCCTCAAGGGTCTTCGCTATCAGCGACGCAGTGTGTGACCCCTCCAGCTGCACAAAATCCAGGATGTGCTGTCGCAGCTGGAAGTCACTAGTGATCCTGTGCACGGTGACAACCATAAAAGCAAGGTTGTTCTCACTGGTCCAGATGTCCGTACTCAGCGACAGCCGCCCCGCAAGACCATCACCAATCAGCTCCTGCTTCAACTCTGCCCTAGCGGCATCTGCGTATGCCTGCATGTCCCGTGCCAATCGATACCGCGTACCTAGCAACCTCTCGGCCCCAGGGTTCAGCAGTTTGACGAATCGACGGAACTGTTGGGGGATGGAATAGACAACGGCCACGCGACACCTTGAAACGTGAGTGACACGGATTTCAGGGATGGTAATCGAGTGGACGGCAATGTATAGCACAAGTAAAGGATGCGCAACTCGTATGTACTGACAATGACATGCACAATGCGATACTGCAGCCGAACAAACACTCACTGATGGCCGATCAACAAGGCGGAATGGCAGATCGGTGTCAAACATTATATGTTCATATTGTGTAGGCTATAGTGGGTTTAGCCTTAGGGGGTACAGCTTTGTTAGGGTTTCCTACTTGTATCCCCCTCCTACCTAGTTTCATTCATTCTCGTGCTATTCTGGATTCTAACATGGTATCACGAGCCTAGGTTGCTACCTAGGACCGCTTTCTACTATGGGCCCACTATTCCGCTAGAAGCGCCCTCGTGCGCCCTACCTTACGTGCGCCCTCGTGCGCCTTTCTCTGCTAGTGCGCCTTCATGCGCCCTCGTGCGCCCTCGTGCGCCCTCGTGCGCCTTTCTCTGCTAGTGCGCCTTCGTGCGCCTTCGTGCGCCCTCGTGCGCCCTCGTGCGCCTTCGTGCGCCCTCGTGCGCCCTCGTGCGCCCTCGTGCGCCCTCGTGCGCCCTCGTGCGCCCTCGTGCGCCCTCGTGCGCCCTCGTGCGCCCTCGAGCGCCCTCGTGCGCCCTCGAGCTGCCCCTGCAGGTCCGTCAGGCCCCCGAGCCGCCTCTGCAGACCCGTCAGGCCCCCCCCGAGCCGCCTCTGCAGGCCCGTCAGGCCCGAGAGCCGCCCCTGCAGACTCGTCAGGCCCGCACGCAGCCTCTGCCCGACCGCGCGCCGCCCCTGCAGGCTCTCGCCGCCCGCCGCGTCGCCCTGCCCGCGGCGTCGCCGCCTGCCCGCGGCGTCGTCACCTGCCCGCGACGTAGCCCCTGCCCGCGGCGTCGTCGCCTGCCCGCGGCGTCGTCGCCTGCCCGCGGCGTCGTCGCCTGCCTGCGGCGTCGTCGCCTGCCCGCGACGTAGCCCCTGCCCGCGACGTCGTCGCCTGCCCGCGGCGTCGTCGCCTGCCCGCGGCGTCGTCGCCTGCCCGCGGCGTCGTCACCTGCTCGCCGCGTCGCCCTGCCCGCGGCGTCGCCACCTGCTCGCGGCGTCGCCCTGCTCGCGGCGTCGTCACCTGCTCGCCGCGTCGCCCTGCCCGCCGCGTCGCCCTGCTCGCGGCGTCGTCACCTGCTCGCCGCGTCGCCCTGCCCGCGGCGTCGTCACCTTCCCGCCACGTCGCCCTGCCCGCGGCGTCGCCACCTGCCCGCCGCGTCGCCCTGTTCGCCGCGTCGCCCTGACCTAATCCGCGCCTGGCCTCTGGAGCAGCCGCCCCTGCAGCAGCCGCCCCTGGCCACTGGAGCAGCCGCCACTGCAGGAGCCGCCCCTCGCCCCTGGAGCAGCCGCCCCTGCAGCAGCCGCCCCTGGCCCCTGGAGCAACCACCGCTGCAGCAGCCGCCCCTGGCCCCTGGAGCAGCCGCCACTGCAGCAGCCGCCCCTGGCACCTGGAGCAGCTGCCGTCGCGGCCCGGCCTCGCCGTGCAGCAGCTGCCGCGGAGCTCCCTGCTGCGGCCCGGCCCCGCCCTGCAGTTGTAGCGGCCCCGCTGTCGCCACCGTCTTGCGCCTGCCGCGCCGACCACTGGTGAGCATTGCCCTGCCAGCACTGCTACCGCTGCTACTGCTGCTCCTGCCTTTTCTACTCCCACTGCTACTGCTCCTGCTGTTACTGCTGTTACTGCCGCTACTGCTACTACTGCTGCTTCTGGCGTGGCCAGATGCAGCTCCAGGGCCGTGCGCGTGAGTCCCTCACGCCCCAGCAGCTTCGTGAGTGGTACGCTAGTTGGGGCTGTCGGGGTGGCCGTAGTGGTAGTCGCTCTGGAGTGGGTCGGTCGGGAGCTTCTGGTAGTGGAGAGGTGCAGCTGCCGTGTCCTCTTTCGCCCCAGCAGCTTCGTGCGTGGTACGCTAGTTGGGGCTGTCGGGGTGGCCGTAGTGGTAGTCGCTCTGGAGTGGGTCGGTCGGGAGCTTCTGGTAGTGGACAGGTGCAGCTGCCGTGTCCTCTTTCGCCCCAGCAGCTTCGTGAGTGGTACGCCAGTTGGGGCTGTCGGGGTGGCCGTAGTGGTAGTCGCTCTGGAGTGCGTCGTTCGGGAGCTTCTGGTAGTGGACAGGTGCAGCTGCCGTGTCCTGTGAGTGAGGCTGCCGCTCTAGGTGCTAGTGCGTCTGTTGCCCTAGGTGCTGGTGAGGCTACCACTCCCGGTACTCGCGTGTCTGCTACCCCAGGTGCTGGTGAGGCTGCTGCTCTAGGTGCTAGTGAGTCTGCGCCCCCTGGTACTGAGTCGACTGAGGCACTGCACACCTTCACTCTGGACTCAGGTGCTTCTCGCTGTTTCTTTCGTGACCGCACTGCCCTTGAGCCGCTTGCTCGGCCAGTTGCTGTCTCCCTCGCTGACCCCTCTGGGGGTCCGGTCATTGCGACCTCCTCCACTGTCCTTCCTTGTCCTGCGGTCCCGTCGGGCACACTGTCAGGTCTCCACCTCCCCTCGTTCTCTACGAACTTGGTGGGTTGTGCGCTCCAGGACGGGGGTGTTCACCAGTTCACCCCTGCCTACGAGCGCGTGACACACTGCACGTGTGCTCGGACGGGCCGTCACCTGGCTACCTTCACTCGGCAGCCGGGGTCGGACCTGTACACACTGACCACTGAGTCCCCTCAGGTAGCTGCGTCTGCGTCTGCGTCAGGTCAGCTGTCGGCCCCCTGCTCGTGTCGCTCTCTGGCGCACGAGACCGTCCTCTGGCACCACCGACTTGGTCACCCGTCCGTGCAGCGCCTTCGTGCCATGCACAAACGGTACCTTGTCTCTGGTCTTCCCAGGGTTCTCCCTCCCCTCCCACCCTCGCCTGCTCCTCCCTGTCTTCCCTGTGTCGAGGGGCGGCAGCGCGCCGCTCCTCACTCCTCCTCGTTTCCCCCGACGACTGCTCCCTTGCAGACGCTCCACATGGACGTGTGGGGCCCAGCCCGCGTCCGTGGTCAGGGTCAGGAGAGGTACTTCCTGATAGTTGTTGACGACTACTCGCGCTACACCACGGTCTTCCCCTTGCGCACCAAGGGTGAGGTCCCTGATGTTTTGATCCCTTGGATCAGCGCTTCTCGTCTCCAGCTCAGCGAGCGTTTCCACTCGGACTTTCCTGTTCTGCGCTTGCACTCTGACAGAGGTGGTGAGTTCTCCTCCGACCTCTTGGCAGCCTACTGTGCGGAGCACGGCATCCGCCAGTCGTTCACGCTTCCGGCCTCTCCACAGCAGAATGGGGTTGCTGAGCGCCGCATTGGCTTGGTCATGGAGGTCGCTCGTACCTCCTTGATCCATGCGGCTGCCCCCCACTTTCTGTGGCCGTTTGCAGTCCGATACGCTGCGCATCAGCTCAACCTCTGGCCCCGTGTCTCCGTTCCGGAGACTTCGCTGACACTGCGTTGGACAGGAGAGGTTGGCGATGCGTCACGCTTTCGGGTCTGGGGATCTCGAGCCTTTGTTCGCGATACGTCCGCGGACAAGCTCTCCTCCCGCGCTGTTCCTTGTGTCTTCCTTGGCTTTGTCCCGGACGCGTCTGGTTGGCAGTTTTACCACCCCACCTCGCGCCGTGTCCTGCCTTCTCAGGACGTCACTTTCGACGAGTCCGTCCCCTACTACCGCCTCTTCCCCTACCGCACTGCCCCGCTTCCCCCCCCGCCTCTCTTCCTCGCGCCAGGTGCTGCTGTGGTAGACCCCCTCCCCCCTCAGGGTGCCGCTCCCTCAGGTGTGTCCCAGGTAGACCCGGTTGAGCCTGTCGAGGTAGCTGTCGACTCTCGTCCTGCTAGGGGTGCTGAGCCTGAGGGTGCTGAGCCTGAGCGTGCGGAGCCTGGGGGTGCGGAGCCTGGGGGTGCGGAGCCTGGGGTTGCGGAGTCTGGGGGTGCGGAGCCTGGGGTTGCGGAGTCTGGGGGTGCTGAGCCTGGGGGTGCGGAGCCTGCGGGTGCTGAGTCTGGGGGTGCTGAGTCTGGAGGTACTGAGCCTGGGAGTGCTACACCTGGAGGAGCTCTCTCCTCACAGCAGCTGCGTGAGTGGTACTTACAGTACTGCAGCCTCAGGAGAGGTGCTTCTGGAGCCAGGAGTACTGCTGGAGCTGGTGCTAGTGCTTCCCCTCCTAGGCGGGAGCTGCCCTCTCCCCAGCGGCTCCGAGAGTGGTACGCACGGCGCTGCAGTCTTCGGAGTGGCGCTCCTAGTGTCGCGGACCCAGCTGCTGGAGGTTCTGCTGCTGGCGGTGCTTCTGGCGCTGCTGGAGGTGCTGCTGGTGCTGGAGCTGCTGGTGCTGCTGACGCTGCTGGAGGTGCTGCTGGTGCTGGTGGTACTGCTGGTGCTGCTGGAGCTGCTGGAGGTGCTGCTGGTGCTGGGGCTGCTGGAGCTGCTGGAGGTGCTGCTTCTTCTGGAGGTGCTGCTGGTGCTGCGGACTCTGGAGTTGGAGCTGCTGCTGGTGCTGAGGACCCGGGCGTTGGAGCTGCTGCTGGTGCTGCGGACCCGGGCGTTGGAGTTGCTGCTGGTGCTGCGGACCCTGGAGTCGGAGCTGCTGCTGGTGCTGAGGACCCTGGAGGTGGAGCTGCTGCTGGTGCTGAGGACCCTGGCGCTGGTGTCTCTGCTGGTTCTGGAGACGCTGCGCGGCCGCGGCCGTACTTCGTTCCGCTCCTTCAGCAGGTTCTTGGTCAGCCTCCTCCTCCTTGTCCTCCTCCCTCCTTAGAGTGTCCTCCGTCTGTCCAGTCGCAGTCACAGTTACCGTCTGCCTCCCCTCTCCCTGGTCCTTCTCCTTACACTGGTCCGACTGGAGGTCTTACGGAGCGTCGTGAGCCTGAGTCTCGTCCTGCGTCGCCTGAGTCTCGTCGAGCGTCGCCTGTTCGTGCTGCTCACACTGGTCGTCGTGTCCCGCGTCAGCGTCCTCCTGCTGTCCCAGGCACTCACCAGATGGCGCTTCGTCCTTCCACTGCTCCCCAGCGTGTCCCTCTCCCGGCTCCTCCTGCGTCCTCTCTTCCTGCTCTTGCTGACCCTGAGTCTGACTCTCTTCGTGCTGCCAGTCCTACTGTCACGCGTCTCCTGGCTACTGTTGTCACTGACCCTTCCTTTGAGTCCACTGCTTCGTCTGCCTTAGTTGCCGAGCTTGTCGACTTTGTTGCCACTTGTCGTCTAGACTACGCCGCTAGCCTAGTTGCTGAGTCTGAGTCTGTCTGTCCTCCGTCCGTCGTGTCAAAATACAATCTTAGCTTAGGAACGGGTTTAAGGAGGGCCTAGGCTTAGTAGCCTAGGCCAAGCAAGGGTGGAGGTCAAGGCCAATGGTGTCGAGAGAAATTGACCAAACAAGTTAGCTTCACTAAAAACAAAGCATACAAGATATAGTCGAGAGACACAAACAAGAGGTGCACCACCAACAGCAAGGACACATAACTACACTAAAGCTAAAGCTACAGGCAGTTATGAATATATATAAAATATATATCGCGACACACCCCCTTAACTGTCTGCAGCACATAGCTAGAGTGAGTCACACCCCCTGAAGGGGAATAGCACGCGCAACAGAAGACGGCAGAGGGGTAAGTGAGGAGGAGGAGGCGAGAGAGAGAGAGGAGAGGAGAGGAGATAAGAACGGAGGAGGAGGTGAGTGTGGGATGAGGAGAGGAGGTGGGGGGGTGGCCGCGGCGTCCCCTCTTACTAACCCCCTTTTACGAAGGGGGGGGTTGAGTGGGGGATGAGGAGAGGAGGTGGGGGGGTGGCTGCGGCGTCCCCTCTTACTAACCCCCACATCCCCACCCCAAACAACCACCCCCCTTTAACCTCACCCCCCATTTCAGCCGCCCCCTGGAACCGCACTCCTTCCCCCCTTTCTCCCTCCAGACCCCTGCCCACCCACAGTAGTCCCTGCACAGACTGACACGTCGGGGGTGAGTGTGCTCTTGGCACGGACGTCCTTGAGGACAGGCAGGAGGAGTTTGAGTGCTTTGCCGCTGCTTTACCTCATCTCGTGTCCATGCTAGTTGCCCCTGAGGGAGACCCGGATGCACCAGACATCCCGACTCCGCGCTCTTACGCAGAGGCGATAGAGGGTCCCTACTCCTCTCAGTGGCAGACAGCCATGGACGCAGAGATGGCTTCCTGGAAGTCCACAGGCACCTACGTCGACGAGGTTCCCCCACCTGGGGCGAACATCGTCAGTGGCATGTGGATTTTCAGGGTGAAGCCGCCGCCGGGTTCTCTGCCTGTCTTCAAGGCGCGTTACGTTGCACGAGGCTTCAGTCAGCGAGAGGGAGTTGACTTCTTCCAGACCTTCTCCCCGACCCCGAAGATGACCACTCTTCGGGTTCTGCTGCACGTCGCCGCTCAGCGTGACTACGAGCTCCACTCTCTTGACTTCAGCACTGCTTTCCTACAGGGCAGCCTGCACGAGGAGATCTGGCTGCGCCGCCCACCTGGCTTCACTGGGTCGTTCCCTCCTGGTACCCAGTGGAGCCTCCGGCGGCCAGTCTACGGTCTCCGACAGGCGCCACGTGAGTGGCACGACACACTGAGGACTGCACTTGCGGCTCTTGGGTTCGCTCCTTCTACTGCTGACCCGTCGCTGTTTCTACGCACCGACACCTCGCTGCCGCCGTTCTACATCCTCGTGTACGTCGACGACTTGGTCTTTCCCACTGTAGACACTGTGGCACTCGCCCACGTGAAGTCGGAGCTGCAGAAGAGACACACGTGCACAGACCTGGGTGAACTGACAAGCTATCTTGGCTTGCGGATCACCCGGGACAGAGCACGGCGCACCATCACCTTGACTCAGTCACACATGGTGCAGCAGGTCCTTCAGCGCTTCCGCTTCACGTACTCCTCGCCTCAGCCCACTCCTCTGCCTACCGGTCACTCGCTCTCAGCTCTGCCTTCGGATGAGTCCGTAGAGCCGAGTGGCCCGTATCCAGAGCTTGTGGGCTGCCTCATGTACCTGATGACCTGCACTCGACCTGACCTTGCATACCCTCTTAGCATCCTTGCACGCTATGTCGCTCCTGGCCGTCACCGGAAGGAGCACATGGATGCCGCTAAGAGGGTGTTGCGCTACTTGTGCAGTACGTCGGGCATGGGGCTAGTGCTTGGAGGACGAGACCGAATTGTACTCACTGGGCACTCAGACGCGTCTTGGGCTGACGACCAGGCTACTCAGCGGTCGTCTCAGGGTTACACCTTCAGCCTTGGCTCTGGTTCAGTTTCTTGGCGTTCTACACGCTCGTCTTCTGTTCTCAGCTCCAGTTGTGAGGCTGAGATCTACGCCACAGCCATGGCTGCACAGGAGTTACGCTGGCTCACCTACCTGCTGACCGACTTGGGAGAACGGCCTCGTTCTCCTCCAGTGCTGTACGTCGACAACAAGGCTGCCATTGCCTTGTGTGAGGAGCACAGACTGGAGCACAGAACGAAGCATATCGCTCTGCGCTACTTCCTTGTTCGAGAGCTGCAGCAGCGCGGTCAGCTTCGTCTGCGTTACGTGGCCACTCGGGCCAACACTGCTGATGTGTTCACCAAGGCGCTTCAGCCTTGTGACCATCAGCGCTTCTGTACTGTTCTAGGCCTCGTGCCTACTGGGCCTCACTTGCTTACTTCTTGACTCTGCTTGTACTGTGATCTCTATATATATACCTGCTTGTTTACTCTTGCTAGATTGTGATCACTGTATCTCTTGTTATACTATCAACCTGCATGTGAACTGGTCTTGTGACCACTTGCTTGTGCTCAGAATTTGTGTGGTTTCCTTGAGATCCACCCTGAGCTTGCTTTGCTTTGCTTTGACTGGTCTTGTGACCATCTGGTTGTCTCCCACTTAGCCTATGGGGGTGTGTCAAACATTATATGTTCATATTGTATAGGCTATAGTGGGTTTAGCCTTAGGGGGTACAGCTTTGTTAGGGTTTCCTACTTGTATCCCCCTCCTACCTAGTTTCATTCATTCTCGTTCTATTCTGGATTCTAACAATCGGCGTCGGCGAACAACTCCACCAGTGCAGAGCGCAACTCGTCCTCCTGCACCCGGGGGGTGATGTATGCGGACATGCTGGCAGCACGAATCCCACCATTCGCGCACCCCCCCACCCCCTCCGCGGTTCCGCCCGTAGCCGTGGCTAGGATGTTCGGCCAGCTTGCCGCGTGTTCCCATGCTCCATCCCCATCGGGCACGACTGGGCCCTTCCCATCCATACCGTAACCCCCAAGAGGGAATTGCAGATCTCCAGGCTTCGCCGGATCCAAGAACCGACGAACCCAAATCTGCACGTTAGGGTAATGTTTACGTTTCACGTGCCTCCACCCTGCACTAGTGTTACCCGACCCCGAAGCAAGCAAGTCCCCACATTTACGACACGCACGGCAATCATCGACCATATCGCCAAACATTCCCACAAGTAACCCCGGGTAGGATTTTCCAGCCAACTCCTCGACAACCGGATCCGTAGGCGTCACCTCCCTCGGACACTTCGTCCTACGCGGCCTGCCGCCCGACGTCCCTCCGCCCCGACTGGTGCCAGCAGCTCGCACCGGCGTCCCCCCACCCCCATCGTTGCGCTGTGCGCTGCCACGTGACGGGCCTGCCTCTACTGGGGCTGAACCCTCCGCTCTACCGTCGCCACCCCCCTGTGCAGCACTACCAACCCGCCCACCTCCTCGTCCACCTCTCGAGGTACCGCCGGCGCGATTCTCACCGTGGACAGCAGTTGCTCCTTCGCTTGAACGACCCTGCACCCGGCCAGCCCGTCCCCGACCCCGACCTCGTCCCCGTGCACTCCTTCCTCCTCCGCGTCCTACACTAGTTTCCCCGACCCCCTCCTCCTCCACCTGCACCTCCACCTCCACCTCGTTCTCGCCAGCCGAATCCGCTGCTGCAGCTGCCACCTCCTCCGCTGTAGGCACGTATGCACCGTCGACGTCTTCTTCAACGGGCGGTTGCCCTGAAACCATGGGTTGAAGGGGAATATTTACCCACCCAGAGCCGTTCCCCTCAGAGATCGCCGCAGCATCCGCCCCTCCAGATCCGACGGCCGCCGGCGTAGCACTGCCGAGCATGACGCCACGGGTGCGCGTTGAAGTGTGCTTTACGGAGCGTGGTAGCGAGGCCGCTAGCACCACGCCGATGCGCCTTTAGTACCACTCTAATGCGCCCAGTAGAGTAGAGCAAGCCTGGCTGGGACCTTGCGTTTAATGCTGCCTTAGGGGCTGGAAATCGGGAGCTGACGTGGGGTGGCGACGGGGGACCAATTAAACACTTCAATGGGCAATGATGTAGAATCCTTCTATTACTAGCTGTAAACGACTCTGTAGGCGATTCTTATAAAAAACGCTAAGCGACTATGAGAGCCTTTTTCGCACCAAAAGGCACCAAGCTTGAGACATTACACTTCTACTAGTAGTTGCTTTGCTTGCTACTAAGTCGGGCTATGTCTTGGGAAAACCTAACGAGTGAGTGAGTGACGAGAGTTGATTGAATGTTGGATGGATGGAATCTGGAATCTGGATTGGATCTGTTCAGTGATGTGATCTTGTTGGAACTAGGTCGACATTTCCAACTTGTAACCCTGTGCACAGCGCGAGGGGTTAGCGTAACCCGAGCCACCCACGGGTAAATGGCCCGAGCACGGGTCGGGTATACCCGCCCCGTCGGGTATCAAAAACCCGACCCTAAATACACGGGTCGGGTAGCGGGTATTCAAAACCCGAGACGAGTAGTCCTACCCGACCCGATCGGGTAGTCCAAACGTGACTAATTAATCGACCCGTCAAAATGGTCGGGTCGGGTCGGGTTACCCGACCCGGCTCGGGTCAATGCCCAAGCCTACCCATCCTACATCAAGTTCCTTGCCTTCCCAACTCCCCTCCCAGCCACGCCTCTCCCCGCCTTGTGCCTGAGATGGATAACAACGACGCTAACGACGTCGCCTGAATCCTGATCCCGATCCCGGCCCGTCATGCAGCTCACGCCCCATGACGGGTCTTCAATTTCTGCGCGGGGTACATCGTTCCCACGTGCTCGAAGGCAAGCAACATTCCAGTTGGGGCGACGAATGGGATAATCCGCCACGCCGACGGGATCAAGGTGTGGGTTCGTTCCCCACGCCGCCGGGAAGACAATGATGTACACGACGTGAACAAGGAGTGCGTTGCTTCGCCCCGCCCTGGCATTGCTGAACCGGCCGCGACCGTACCGACTGAAGTTATTGACGCACCAACGCATGAGTCCACCGTCTCACAGACGCAGAAGAAGCGGCGGTTCACGTAGTCTGTGCGCCGTTGACATCTGGCGCAGGCAGAAGAAGCGTCGCCCCGCCAAGAAACCAGTGCACGCCCCCCCACCACTTAGCGCAAAGGGGAAGGATAAGGTTGAGTCTGATTCGGAGGGCGAGCATGAGTAGAAGTGTAGTGTAGAGAGCTAAGTTAAGTTAGGTGGTGTATTCAAATATGGGGCTGCTATAAGTAGTACATTTTAAATCTAGCCCCCTCCCATACAAAAATGAACACAAGCAATGCAAGTACAAAACGCGTAACACCAATCTCCAAAACGAAAACCTATATGGTCAAACAGCAAACTTAACTAACATCAGAGTAGAGAAAATTATTACTCTGATGTGCCAGGGTTTATTTTTGAAAGTATAGGGTTACTCTGACAAATCAGAGTAAGGCGCAGGAACAACCCTAGATTTCAGAGTTGGGAAAAAAACTACTCTGGATATCAGAGTACTTAAAATCCAAAAGTAGGCCCTGACCGGCGCGTGTCGAAATAGTAGGAAGGAGTGTAGATCAGGTCAAGGGAGGGGGTACAAGGAGAGTGTCAAGATGATTTCTTTACCCCCTACAGCTAGCCCCAATATAGCCTAGATATATCTAAGCACATATGTTTTGAGACACCCCCATAGGCGAAATGGGGGATAGCTAGAGCATGCACGGCAGGGCTCTCGCTAGCAGAAATTTTCTGTCTGTTTGTCTGATAATCAGACAGTTTTTTTAGGTTTCATCTGATTTTCCAGTCAGCATCAGACAAAATATTTCTTTTGCCTGGGGGGGGCGTCTGATGCATCAGATGTCCTCGGATACTAGGGAGAGCCCTGATGCACTGGTCACAAGACAAGTCAAGAGAAGAAACAAAGCAAAGCTCAGGGTGGATCTCAGATCACCACACAATCCAAGCACAAGCAAGCGGCCACAAGGCCAGTTCACATGTAGATATAAAAAAGCACAAGCAGTACAGCGATCACAGCCTAGCAAGAGTAAGCATGCAAGTACATATATATGTATATATATATACATTACAGTACAACGCAAAGTCAAGCAGTAAACAAGGGAGGCAGAGTAGGCACAAGGCCTAGAGCAGTGCAGAAACGCTGATGATCACCAGACACAAGTGCCTTGGTGAAAATATTAGCAGTGTTGGCCTGTGAGGCCATGTAAGCAAGACGAAGCTGACCACGCTACTGTTCCTCTTGTGCGAGGAAGTAACGCAGATCAATATGATTCATTCTGTGCTCCAGTCTATGCTCTCGACACAGGGCAATCATGGCCTTATTGTCGACGTACAGGACTGGAAGAGAACGAGGCCGCTCACCCATGTCGGTCAGAATGTAGGTCAGCCAGCGTAACTCCTGTGCAGCCATGGCCCCCGCGTAGATCTCAGCCTCACAACTAGAGTTGATATCAGAAGATGAGTGGGTAGACCTCCAGGAAACAGAAGCGGCGCCAAGACAGAAAGCGTAACCCTGTGACGATTGCTAAGTCGCCTGGTCGTCTGCCCAAGAAGCGTTTGAATGTCTTGTGAGTACAATTGAGCCTCGTTCTCCAAGCACAAGCCCCATGTCCGATGTACTGCACAAGTAACGCAACACTCTCCTAGAAGACCGTCAGTGCTCT
The DNA here is from genome assembly GCA_947471745.1 of Closterium sp. Naga37s-1. Taxonomy (NCBI): domain Eukaryota; kingdom Viridiplantae; phylum Streptophyta; class Zygnematophyceae; order Desmidiales; family Closteriaceae; genus Closterium; species Closterium sp. Naga37s-1. Next base: position 2,930,300 of record CANJKZ010001093.1, on the reverse strand, counting down.
GGTTAGTGTCTCCCGAGTGCAACGTAGCGCGCCAGAATGCTGAGAGGGTACGCAAGGTCAGGTCGAGTATAAGTCATCAGGTACATGAGGCAACCCACAAGCTCTGGATACAGACCACTCGGCTCTACGGACTCGTCCAAAAGTGGAGCTGAGAGCGAGTGGCCTGTAGGCAGAGGAGTGGACAGTGGCGAGGAAAACTGAATGCCAAAGTGCTGAAGGACCTGGTGCACCATGTGTGACTGAGTCAGAGTGATGGTGCGCCGCGCTCTGTACCGAGTGGTGAGATTCCAAAAATTGCGAAGTAGTCGACAGCAAAGTCCACGAGCTCAGTAACTAGGGCGGACACAGCAGTAGACTCAAAGGAAGGGTTAGTAACAAGGGTGGCCAGGAAGCACGTGACAGTAGGTCTAGCAGCACGAGCAAGGTCAGACCCAAGATCAGGAACGTAAGGAAGAGAGGACGCCGGAGGAGACGACAGAAACACGCAGTGGAACAGAGGAAGGACGAAGTGATATAGTGCGTGTACCAAGGACTGGTGGAGGACGAGGACGACGAGTACGACTAACAGTGCGAACAGGGGAGGCAGGACGAGACTCGGGCTCACGACGCTTTGTCAAGGATTTTGTCTGCTCAGGGTAAGGAGAAGGAGCAGGCAGGGAGCTAGGCAGTATTGGCGGCTGTGACTGGTCAAGCGGAGGGCACATTAGAGGTGGAGTAAGGCCAGTGGAAGACGGAAGACTAAGAACCTGACGAAGCGCCGAGTCAGGTGGTGGCAGTGACGTCTGCAACTCCGGGAAGAAGAACGGTCGCCGGTGCGCAGTACTCACAATACCAGAGCCTCCAGCTCCTTTACCTCCAGCACTAGCACCTCCAGCAGCTCTAGCACCTCTAGCTCCAGCACCTCCAGCACCAGCAGCTCTGTTACCTCTAGCACCTCCACCTCCAGTACCTCCAGCACCTCCAGCTGAAGCACCTCCAGCACCATCAGCTCCAGTACGTCCAGTCGCCCTAGCTCTAGCACCTCCAGTACTAGCAGCTCCAGTACCTCCAGCTCCAGTACCTCCAGCACCTCAAGCTCCAGCACCTTTGGTACCAGTAGCACCAGTACCTCTAGCACCTCCAGCTCCAGCACCTCGAGTACCTCCAGGTCCAGCACATCCAACACCTCAAGCGCCAGTACTCCAACCAGAGCGGCCTCACCGAATAACCCACTCGCGAAGCTGCTGCGGCGAGAGAGTCTCCTATCGACGAGACTGCCGCTGCTGACCAATGCTAGAACCTCTAGTAGGAGCACCCAGGACTCCACAGCAAGAGGTTGCGGAAGCGGCAAAGACGGTCGAAGCGCAAAACCAGGAGGGGTCTCCAAGCGCGGGAAGCAGCGGGTGGCCGCTGTGTCGTCAGCAGCAGTGTCACCTCCCTCAGCTGGGCTAGCGGTGTCAAAGAAGACCTCCAAAGGCTCAACCAAGGGCGGTGGGTCGACTTGAGACACACCTAAGGAAGCAGGGCCCTGTAGGGGTAGGGGGTATACTTGGGGGGGGGGGGCTGGAGCTAGGAAGAGGGGCAGCGGGGGGACACGAGAAGATGCATGGGGTTGGGGACAGTAGAAGCAAATCAACTCATCAAAGGTGACGTCATGGGAGGACAGAACACGACGCGAGGCAGGGTGGTAAAATCGTTAAGGCGGGGCGGCGGTGGGAAAGCCAAGGAAGACACAGCGGAGAGTGCGAGGAGAGAACTTTTCCGCGGTAGGATCGCGGACAAGGGCAAGCGAGCCCCTGACCCAAAACGCCGACGCATCGCCAACATCCCCCGTCCAACGTAGTGTAGGCAAGGTCTCTGGCACAAAGACATGGGGCCAGAGGTTGAGCTGATGCGCGGCGTATCGGACCGCAAACGACCACAGAAAATGGGGAGCAGCTGCATGGATCATGGAGGTGTGAGCAACCTCCATGATCAAGCTAATACGACACTCAGCAATCCCATTCTATTGTGGAGAGGCTGGAAGCGTGAACGACTAGACGATGCCTCCCGTACGACAAAAGTCATCAAGGAGGCGGGAGGAAAACTCACCGCCTCTGTCAGAGTGTAGTCGCAGGACGTGAAGGTCCTGCCGAAACCGTGCGCTCAGCTGGTGACGAGCAGTGCGGATCCATGGTATCAAGACGCCGTGGACATCCGCCTTGCTCTGCACGTGTAGTCGTCAACATCCAGCAAAAAGTAGCGCTCGTGGTCTTGTCCACAGAGGCGGGCGTGGCCCACACGTCCATGTGGAGAGTCTACAAAGGAGAAGTGGTCGGAGGAAACAAGGAGGAGTGAGGAGTGGCGCGCTGCCGCCTCTCGACACATAGAAGGCACGGCGGCGCAAGCGACGGCGGCAGCAAGGGCAGGGACCTGGGGAGGCCAGGGACAAGGAGACAAGAGTGCATGCCACACAGACGCGGCCGGGAGGGGTGGCCAAGACGATGGTGCCAGAGGCGAGACGGGTGCGTGAGTAAACAGCACGAGCAAGACGCAGCTAACTGACTCGACGCATCCATGTGACCAAATGCAGCTACCTGTGCGCACTCAGTGGTCAGTATATATAGGCCAGACCCGGGTCTCCGAGTGAATGTGGCGAGGTGGGCGCGAGTCCGTGAGTCCGTACAGATTGCCACAAGCTCACCCTTAGGAGTAGTGAATGTGACAAACTGGTCATAGAGGACAGCGCTACTCACCAAGTTCGTAGTGAACGAGGGGAGGTGGAGAACGGCAAGCGAGCCGGAAGGGGTTGCCGGACACGAGAGAACGGTGGAGGCACATGCTATGACTGGGCCCCCAGAGGGGTCAGCTAGAGTGACCGGGACAGGATTATTGAGCGGTGTGACTATGGTGCAGTCGTGGAAGAAGCAGCGAGGCGCCTGAGTCAAGAGTGAAGGTGTGCAAAGCGTCCGCGAGAGCTGCACCTGTTCTAGCAGGCTCACCGGCACCAAGACTAGTAGCCGCTACACCACCAGGGATGTGTCGCCGAGAAACCCACTGCCAAAGCCGTTGCTGTCCACCCCCAGAACCTCCGTGTCTACCATCGCCACCACCTGTACGAGCAGACGCACAGGTAACTACACTCGCCTCCTCGACTAGCTGCTGCACCTCCCCTAACAACGGATGAAACTGCCTTAGTGGCCCGGTGGTAGGACAGAGGGAGGAGTAGCGTCTAACCACAACGTCGTTAAAACTCTGGGCTGACGTCATCTGACGAAATTGGGCTCGCTGGTCGACCGGTAGGTGAGCCCAGACAGCAAGTTGTGCGACAGCGTCGCGCTCCGTCTACTGTGTGTAGGCAAGGCGGTCTGCCCGGTGGGAGTTGTGGGGGCCTGAAGGGACCTCGACGTATGCTCTTGCAAGGAGACGTGATCTGTAATGAAACGCCGGAGATACATGTGGAGTCACGTCCATCTGCAACAACCGCCAAGACCGCAATATTGGCCATGACGGGCAGCGACAGTCAGCAGCAGTGGCGGAAGGGCGGCAGCAGTGGTAAGGGCGGCTCCAGCAGTGGCAGTGGCCGGCAGTAGTAGCGGCAGCAGCAGGTAGGAGCAGGTAGCAGCTGCGGCTTGGCAGGGCAGCGTGCAGGGCAGTGCCGGCGGCGGCCAGGCAGGGCAGGGCAGTGCTGGGCAGCGTGCAAGGCAGCGCTGGCGGCGAAGGCAGGGCAGGGCAGCGCTGGCGGCGGCCAGGCCAGGCAGGGCAGCGCTGGGCAGCGTGCAATGCAGCGCTGGCAGTGGCAAGGTAGGGCAGGGCAGCGCTGGGCAGTCTGCAGGGCAGCGCTGGCGGTGGCCAGTCAGGGCAGGGCAGCGCTGGGCAGTCTGCAGGGCAGCGCTGGCGGTGGTCAGTCAGGGCAGGGCAGCGCTAGGCAGTGTGCAAGGCACCGCTGGCTGTCAGAACTAGTAGTAGAAAGTAAGAATGAAGAAAGGAGGATTGAACTAGCAACAGTTGGGATACAAATAGGAAACCCTAAGGGGCCGTACTCACTATAGAGTACCCCACTGCAGGCTAGACAAGCATTATAATCTGACACACCCCCATAGTCAAAGTGGGGTATAATCAGCAGAGCAAGCAGTCATAGAGCAGGTTCACAAGTGCAAGCAAAGCTAGAGGCATTCACAAAGGGCAAGTGAGGAGGAGGAGGCGGGACTGTAGGAGGAGAGAAGATGGGAGACGACGGCTGAAGCTGCAGACACACGGGCAAGAGGAGCGGCTGGCACAGTGGCTACCGGGACAGCGCCCCGGACTACTGGAGTAACTGGCTCACGGGCTACGAGGAGCTACAGGAGCAACGGACCCACGGGCGACAGGCGCAGCAGGCTCTCTGGGCTACCAGGACAGCGCCCCGGACTACAGGTGCTGCGGACGACAAGACGGCAGCCTCCTCTCAGCCTCCCCAAACAGTCCCACCCCCCTTGACACACACCCCCTGCTTCACCCCTAGCTCCACTCCCACGTCACCCCCCAAGCTCCACTCCCCGCGGATCCCACACCTCCACCCCCCTCAGCAGCAGCTGCAGCAGTGGGAGACGAACAAGGAGGAGGGGAACACCACACCCCCGTGCTTGCCACCCCACACCCCCCACCACCGCAGAACGGACGGCGGCACGGGAGGAATGGGCAGCACGGGGGGGGGGGGGGGGGGGAGGGGGGGGGGGGGGGGGGGGGGGGACGGGACAGGAGGGGCCGCGCGCTCCTCCCCAGGGCGCCACGACGAGTGACGGGAGGGGGGGACGCGCGGCCCCCCAGGGCGCCGCGACGGGCGACGGGAGGGGCGACGCGCGGCCCCCCAGGGCGCCGCGACGGGGCAGCGGGGGGTCGCGCGCGGCTCCTCAGGGCGGCGCGACCGTCGACGGGGCAGCGGGGGGTCGCGCGCGGCTCCCCAGGGCGGCGCGACCGTCGACGGGGCAGCGGGGGGTCGCGCGCGGTTCCCCAGGGCAGCGCGACGGGACGGCAAGGGTTGCGCGCGCCTCGCCAGGGCGCCACGACGGACGGACGGGGGGCGCGCGCGCCTCGCCAGGGCGCGCCAGGAAGAAAACGGGCCGCGCGCCCGGAAGAAACCGGGCCGCGCGCCAAACAGGAAAACCGCGGCAGGAAGAAAGGCGTCGCACGCCACGGGGCGTGCAACAGACAGAGTAGCAGCGGAAGCATTTAGGTGGTGGGCCCACCCACAGGATCGACCCAAGGGGATCGACCTGCTCTGATAGCATGTCAGAACTAGTAGTAGAAAGTAAGAATGAAGAAAGGAGGATTGAACTAGCAACAGTTGGGATACAAATAGGAAACCCTAAGGGGCCGTACTCACTATAGAGTACCCCACTGCAGGCTAGACAAGCATTATAATCTGACACTGGCGGCGGCAAGGCAGGGCAGGACAGCGTTGGGCAGCGTGCAGGGCAGTGCTGGTGGCGGCCAGGCAGGGCAGGGCAGTGCTGGGCAGTGTGCAGGGCAGCAGGTGGGTTGTAGCGGCAGCAGCAGGGGCTGTAGCGGCAGCAATAGGGCTACAGCGGCAGCAGCAGGGACTGTAGCGGCAGCAGCAGGGCCGTAGTGGCAGCAGGTGGGTTGTAGCGGCAGCAGCAAGGGCTGCAGCGGCAGTAGCAGGGCGTAAGCAATGGGTAAGAGCGGTAGCGGCTGTAGTTGTAGCAGTTGCAGCAGGCGGCAGTAGCAGGCAGCATTGGTGGCTGTGGATGTAGCTACTGCAGCAGGCGGCAACGGCGACTGTAGCGGCGCAGCAGGCAGCAGCAATGGCTATAGCTGCAGAGGTAGTGGCTGTGGCGGCAGCAGGCAAAAACAGCAGTTGTCGTGGCAGCAAGCGCAGCAGGAGCTATGGCTGTATTTCGTTCACCAAGCTCTAATCAGTGCTTGGTAGTACAGAAGGCAACTTACTTACTGTCAAAAAGACAATTTTTTGCTCATCTTCCGCCGTTCCGCTGTCTCTTCCGCCGTCTCTCTCGCGGGAACCCCACCATCATCATGAGGGCGATGCGTGCCTCTCCCACCAGACTCCTGCGCCTCTGCCTTCAACTCCGGCTGGTCCGCTGCTCTCTTTCCTGCGGTTAGACCGTTGCTCTCTCATCTGCTGTCAGCCCGCTGCGCTCTCATTTCTCCAAGAGCTTATGTGCAGTCAGCCCTTGCCTGTTCCCACCTCTTAGTGTCGCTAACGCCTTAGCCGACAAAAGTCCTCTTGACAATGCCGATTGTGTTCTCCACAATCACACGATTCCAACAATTTGTGTAGCTCTTAATTTTACTAACGTTTCGTTAGCTCCTCAATAGCGCTTCAATTGCGCTTCGCGGGGCCTTCACAGGCTCTTCACGGGGACTCTGCTTGCAGGCCCTTGACGAAGCCTTGACGGGCCCTTGGCGTGGCCTTCACGCGGGTTTCTGCTGAGTGGCCTTCGGGGCCTTGACGAGCATTCCACGGGGATTTTGCTGAAACCTTACAGGAGCGCGAAAATATGCTTTCAGCAGGAATCGAACTTGAATATTTAACACAGAAGTCCCCAACACTATTGAAAAGGATGTAGTACAAAATGAAAAACACAACTTTATATCAGCCTAACACCCCCGAAATGCGCCTCGACGTGTAACGTGTCGCGTACGTTTCACGTCGTGTCACACACTCAACATGCTCACTTTCGCCGAACCATCCCTGAGTCCAAAATTCGGACCACCACGCCATATTTCTAACCTTTATTTATCTCCCGTTCAACCTCATTCTCCCGTTCTAGTCTTTCCTTCTCCATTTCCCCTCGTTCCTTCCCACTTCTCCGCGTTCCATTTCTTCCTACCTTCTGTTACCGTAGCCCACATGCCAAGTCACTTTAGGAACTTCTTAGTTACTTCGTATACCTTCTTTCACGCATTTCCTCGCACCGTCGGTCCAAATTATGCTGTCGGTCTGAATCCTGCCGTCACTTACGTGTGGTTCCGTGAACCACTCCAATACCACCTTCCTTCTTGCTTCCCGTTTCCACCTTCATTATACCTTCAGCTATTATCTCTCACCTCTTCTCACCCTTTCGTTCTCTCTCATGTTGGATCTCTCTTGTTCTCTCTTCTCCTCCCTTCCCCTCTCTTCTCTGCACATCATATGCCTTCTCCTCTGTAGTAGTTCAGTTGATGAAGGCCAATGCGGCGAGGATTTGCGCTAGATACCACCACCGCCAGCACCACTGGCGGCAGCACCACTGGTAGCAGCAGCACCGCCGGAACCACCACCACCTTCAGCTTCACCGTTGACAGCACCACTAGCAGCACCATTACTAGCAGCGCAGGCAGCAGCAGCAATGAGGTGTCTGAGCTGCCCATTACCACAACAGTGGAGGTGGGAGCCTACGTTGGCAGATACGTGTATCATGTTTTATACGCTAGGATATATACGCAGTTCGCATGACTGGCGTTCTGCTGATACGCTAAAATACGCTGGGCGGGCAGGTGACACTTTTTTCCCAGGCAGGGCTCATAAATATCCAGAAATGCATGTGTGCAGCTACCTCTCCCCATACATCCCCACCCTCTATCTAAATTCCCCACAGCCTATTTCCTTGCAGGGCTTTTCCACCACCACCCCTTCCTCATACTCATCCGCCAGAAATGCATCCGCTCCCTCCTCTCCCCCCCCCCCCCAAAGCATTTCATCCTCCTCCTCGTCCAAGTTATAGCTGGGTGGGGGGGGGGTGGGGGCATCCGGGATGTTGCCGAGCGGAATCGTGCTGCCCCCATCCTTCTTGTACTAGTTGCGCACAACTAACGTTGTGCGCAACGTAGACAAGGACCTGAGTGTTGATCTTAAAATGTACTAGCCTAGCTACTAATCGCCCTTCTAACAATGCCAACACTCTCCTCGGGGTCACCTCCAAGGGTCCCTGGGTGCCTAATGTCAGCCCCTATCCAAGGGTCCGAGTGTATAGATGGAGTAGCTTGCAGGTTGTCACACCAGGCGTTTCTTCTAGGCGTTGTCAAAGCATTAAACACTAGCAGCGTTGTTGCGGCAAGCGCGGGAGCAAGAATCCACTCAAGTTATCTTTGAACAAGCAAGCACAAACAGGTTTTTACTAAGACTAGTCTATTCTAGTTTTCCTACCATGTTCTACTTTTCCTGTTTCAGTCCATGTAGCACCAACACCTATCGAGTTTCCCTCAGATTCTGTTCCTGACCTACCACGCGCGTCGACGAAACATTTCAAATTTCGTGTGCCAACAATTTCAACGGTGCCGACCCGAGAATTTCACTTCGCGCCAATTTTGAACGGTTGCGATGAGGTCCGTTCAAAAAGTCGGCCGCGAGCGGTGACTCGATTTGCAATGATATTGACCAATCGCAGATCTCGAAATCTCGCTGCTCGAGTGCTCGCAAGTTTATTCCGACGGCGAACTGCACTTCGCCACGTAACAAACCGGCTCGAACCGCGAACACCTGCACACTCAGCTCCCTGATCACCTCGACAGTTACACGTCCAGTCGCAGCCAATCAAAACCTCTCAAAAAGTGGTGGGGCGAGCTGCAGCTCGCTCATTAAAGGCCACACCCCGAATTACACAACGAAGTCAACGAGAAAATTGTAGGTTCATAAAACCCCAGAAGGAGGTTCGGTGGGAAAATCGAGAACCAATCGCGTCACAAACCCACTAAAAACCTTCGACCAATCACGTGAAAGTGGTGACCGTTTTGGGGCCGACACGGTAATTCTGGATGTGTCCTTTAACTGAATTGATCTTGCCGCGTGAAAACCGACCAATCACAGCCACCGAAACAAGTGGTTGCACGAGCAACTCATTTGCTCGTTCAAATGAACTTTCCCCTCGAACAGCAGCCAATCCGATGCCCTGAGAATTGGAGGTGCGAACATTGAAGAACTCGAAGCGCGAGCAGCTGCCTGCACACCGCGCGAGAAGCAGCCAACTGTAGCCGCTGAGAACGTCACAGCTCAAACATTTTGCTCGCTCAAAAACACTTGAGCAGCAGCCACTTGCATGCCTCAGAAAATCGTGGCGCGAGCAGCTGCTGACTCATTATCAGCTCGACTTCCGAAGTCAAACTTTTCTCTCGCCCCCAAAGTCAACCTTTAGCGATCTCTCACTTAAAAGAATACTCGCCTCCCTGCTGTAGCTGCTTAGTGCACATCTTCCTCATAGAATCGGCTGATTGGTATACAAAAAGATGTTATGTAATCAACACCGAGCCGGTTGTGGCGGCCGATGTGGACACCTTCCCTCTACGCATAGCCACATTCGCATGAGGAAGCCGAGATGGGCTGAGTGAGCACCCGGCATGCAAGGGTGGCAAGCTTACGGTACTCGGTGTTGTGCCACGACCACCACTACACCATTCTCATCTCCCCGGCCTTCAATGCCTCCCTAGCGCGAATGGCGGCCGGCTTGCCAAATCTGCCCTCCATGTTGATGTAAATCAGCAATGCCTTCTGCAGCACAAGTGAGGCGCGACGAGGGGCGCCATCCTTGCCACGCCTGAAGGTAACATTGTCATAGTGGCGAGATCCAATCAGCTACAACTCGGTGCAGGTGCCTTCCTGCGAGTGCCCTGAACGCTCAGGCATGACTGCCACCGTATGTGTCTCGGGTGAGCTTATCCCACTCTTTATTCTCTCCTCTCTTCATTCGCCCCACTCTCTCCTCTTTTCACTCGCCCCACACGCATCCCTCCACTCGTCGCATTCCCTCCTCCCCACTCACCACCCTCTGTGCTCCTTGTACTTGCCCCACTCTCTCCTTCCTTTTTGCCGTTCTTTCTCAGGAGGAAGCTTTACAGTCAGTTCCTTCAGCGTCACACTTATTGCAAATCCAACAGCAAAGAGCAATACCTCCCGGCCCTACACCCTCCGCCTGAACCCGAATGGGTGCACACAGTTCGCAGCTGCAGTGGCTGGGAAAGTCACGCTTCGCTATGCTGTTGTCAACATCAGTACCACTTTGAATTGCCAGCGCTACTATGCTTACAATGTGGACAACTGTGAAGGGGGGCTGTATGGTGCGATTATCAGACAAGTTGCACCGCTTCATGCATACTCTTTGGCGTGAGTGATTGAGTTGTCTTTCTCCATTGTTGTTTTGTCTGCTCTATCTTCCCGCTTCCCTTTCTTCTCCAGTGCTCTAATCGTCAGAGGCAGAACTTCTGAGTACGGTAATCCTTTCCTCTTTGTCATCCCCTTGTTTGTACCATTCACAGTCGCCCTGACTCCACACGCTTCGTGAAGTATTATTAGTGGGTTGCCTTCAATCAGACCGAATTCTTGCTTCCACAATACCCCAGCGTAGAACCAGCCGTTCCCTGGTTTTGTCTGCTCCATGTGTTGTGTCGCGTACACTCAAGAAAGTGCCATATGCAGTTGTAGTGACTTAGTTGCTTCCCTCATGAGGGACCGGATTCTTCCCTCCACAGAGAGCCAGCTTTCCGGTAGTTAGCTTTACAACACAACAGAATACTAAGGCAACTCTTCCTTGCATGCTTGCAATGTGAGGTGTATTTATTTTAGTGATTGCATAGCTTTAACTTGCCATATGTTTTTCTATCATGAAGCACAATTCTCATTAAAATAATTGTCGGGGCATGTGGTCTAAGCTAGTGGTACCGTATCTAGGAGTTAGTGAGTGTAAGAAACCTAAGTGCACATGACAAACCTACGTTCTGCGTATGACGGTTTTTATTAGGGTACATGTGTGCATAAACAGGTAGCCGAGAAATGCCGTTAGAGGGTACGGCTGGCGAAAGGTCCAGCCACCACAGCACGGCGATGTGTGAAACACGGATTGCGTTGCGAGGATTCGCAACAAGGGTCTGGTAGGCGATTTTCGCACAAGTTGGAACTTGGAACACGTCGCTCAATCCTCGCAACATGCTCCTAGCAGCTTCGATTTCGCCCTGCGCTGCGACTTATAATGCAGACCGGCTACTGTACCACTTTCTCTTTCCCTGCGACTAAAAATGCAGGCAGCTACCGCGTTCTCTTCCTCTGCGACTAGTAGTGCAGACAAGTTACCACTTTCTCTTTCTCTCTGCAGACAAGCTACTACTTTCGCTTTCTCCATGCGACCAACAGATAAGTCGCATATTAGTCGTATATATAATGCAGCTACAGATCACGTAAGATTCTCGCCTAGTCGCACATCCCCATTGCACTACCTGCTTGTGTACCGCTAACGGAAGGAACTCGCGTCGAACAGAACGCGTACCGCGTTGTGCCATCAAATGTGATTCGTGAACGACGCAATGCATCCCGTCCTCCTCCCCAATAATTTCGTTCCTGCGGCGATGCACTCGAGTAAAGAACCACCTGACTTGGACCCCTCGCGAAGCAGTCACAGTGCATCCCGTCCTCCTCTCCAATAATTCTCGTCCCTGCGATTCACTCTATCGAGCCAAGAATTCCCTCATTTCAAGTTATGGACCCATCGCCAAGCCGTCGCACGCATCCGTCGGCGATTTAGAGTTGTTTCGCCTCTTCGCAACTCATCGCATATCCCGTATCGCGCGTCAATAATTCACTCGCCAAGCCCGCATCGCTGTCCTATAATTGTAAGCTTGAATGATCGGCACGGCGCCTGCCATGTTATCTCAAAAGTATATCTCTAAAGTAATCACCAGCCCACAGCAATCCATTTCCTCAAGCCTGCTATTCGTCCCATCCCTGACATTCTTCTTCTCATCGCCGCTTTCTGTCCTCTCTGGTTGCATACTTGCTCTGCAGTCGCCTTGCACCGCGTTGCACCGTGCACCGCCTTGCACTGGACTCACCTTGCACTGGACTCACCTTGCACTGGACAGCACAAGCTCCTCTTTTGCGTCTCTGGTGCTCCTCTTGAGTAGCCTCGTCACCACTTCTGCCACTCGCCGCAACTTCAGCGGCCGCCTCTCACCACCTCTCACCGCCGTCATCATCATGGGGTCGATGCGCGCCTCTCCTGCCGGCCTCCTGCTGCTCGCCCTTGCCCTCATCATCTGCGGTCAGTCTGCTTCTTCTCTCACTGCCTTCTCTCGTTATGGCCTTGTGGTCAGCGCTTGCCTTTACTTGTAGGCTCTCGGATCCCACGCCTTTCTCCCTGTTCCCTCCTTACTGCTCGCTTCTGCTTTCCACTTCTTCCTTGTTTGCAGCTCGATTCTCTTCCCCCTCTGCTCTCTCATAACCGCTCTCTCTTCTCTTCTCTGCACGCCCTCTCCCTTGTCCTCTGCAGCAGCTCAAATGATGACGGCAGCGCATGGCGACGACACGGTGAAACGCATGACACGCCGTCGCATGCTGAATTCCGTGTATGGGGACCAACCAGAACCACCAGCGACTGCATATGGGGACCAAACAGAACCACCAGCGACCACAGGTGAGGAACGTATGAATGGGAAGGGCGTGATTCTGAGGAGCGTGAGTGTGAGGACGTGATTGTGAGGGCGTGATTGTGAGGGCGTGATTGTGAGGGCGTGATTGTGAGGGCGTGATTATGTGAGGCGCGGGTGATGTACCGCACCGCACCCATGCCCAGCACTCTCACATGATAATCTTACTGTCCCTTACGTCTCCCTCTGCCTTGCTTCTCCCCATCCCATGCATCTCCCCTGCTTGCTGCATTCGCCATTCTCGTTTTATTGCGACAGAGACCACCACCACTGGCAGCACCACCGGCACCACCACCACTGACAGCAGCAGCAGTGGTAGCACCACCACTGACAGCACCACTGGCAGCACCAGTGGAAACAGCACCACCAGCAGCGCCGCCAGTGGTACGTTCAGAAGGCGTGATTATGAAGGGCGTGAATATGAAGGGCGTGATTCTGAAGGTTGTGATTCACGCTGCCGTTCACTTAAGGGCAATGACTTGTCTGGCGTATCCCAGTCCGCCCCAACGCCCTCTTGTCTCTGTCATGCCCTTATGACGTCTGTAAGCACTCCCATATCTTTGGTCCTCTGCTGCAGATCCTGCCTGTGCGGCGTTGGGCTGTGAGCCTGCGGGTGGCAAATGTGCGGTGGATGGAAAGGGAGAGCGCTACTGCAAGTGGGGTGAGTGAGCATGCCGCCCCTGCCAGTGGGGGTGAGTGAGCATGGCGTTTCCCATTCCCACCTCAAGTCATGCATGCGTACTTGGTATATCAACCCCACGCAATGCACCCAAATACCTCATGCATTCCTTGTCATCCCCCTGCCATCCAGTCCCATACATCACGCACTCCTCTATCAGCCCCATATCCACCTCTCATACAAGAGAATTCCACGGTCCCTGTCTCTCTTGTTTCTCCCTCTGCCTTGCCTCTCCTCTTCCCTCGTTTTTCCTCTCCCCAAACCCCGCATGCTGCGTTTTTCAGCCTCACCCAATGGCACCTGCCCTACTGAAGCCTCAATGTCCCACCAGCATTACTCTGACATACCTCACTGCACCCATGCCCACCCAACCCCTCAGACTCACCCTGTGGCGCCTGCCCCACTGGAGCCACCTGCAAGACCGTGCCTCTGGAAAGAAACGTTTCGGTGCTGGTGCCTTACTGCGAGTGCCCTGCAGGCTACGGGATGACCGCCACCGAATGTGTTGCGGGTGAGTTCCCACACTCTCCTCTCCTCACTCTTCCCACACTCTCCTATCCTCACTCTTCCCACACTCTCCTATCCTCACTCTTCCCACACTTTCCTCTCCTCACTCTTCCCACACTCTCCTCTCCTCACTTGCCGCACTTTCTCCTCTCCCCACTCCCCCCGAGTCCCCAATATCCACTCCCCTGGTCTAAAGAAATCCCCCCCACCCAAAGTCATGTCTCCCAAGTGGGGATCTATTGGACTCTCCCCACCCTCCCCGAGTCCCCACTCTCCATTCCCCCTGCTTCACATTTTCTCGCCCTTCTTGATTGGCTGAACGTCGAGTGGAGCGGGATGCAAAATACAGAGCCTAACGAGTCTTTCCTTTTGCTATTCTTTTTTCAGGAGGAACTTCCACAGCCGGTTGGGACAGCATCACACTCATCGCAAATCCAGCGGCCAAGGACAATACCTCCCGGCCCTACACCCTCCGACTGAATCCGAATGGCTGCACGCAGTTCCCAGCTCTAATGGCTGGAAAAACGTCCGTTTATTTTGTTTACATGATCGGCACCAGCGGCCGTACGAATTGCCGGTTTTACAACCTCTACGATATGAACAACTGTGAAGGCAAAGTCATTGCGATCGCGTCCGGCCTCGGCACCGGAAAACCGTATTGGCCAGACGCTGGGCTGTAAGTGATGGAGTGGTCTGGTCTCTCTCCATTTTTGTCATCATGCCTTGCACTACCTTCCCTCTCCCTTTTCTTCTCCAATCGTCAGAAGCAACATCTTCTCTTTGTTAACCCCTTGTTTGCACCATTCACCAGGTTGGACCGCCCAAGCTCCGCTCGTTCTGTGAAGTGTCCTTAGCGCATGGCCTTCACTTATAAAAGTGCCATTTGCACATGCTTCAACTTAAATCGGATTTTCTCGCACAAGTTGGTTGCATCCTTTCCGTCCAACCATTGCACCTGCTTTGCAAGGACTCTGTTAGTAGTACCAAAAATGTCTTATGGTAAATGTCTTATGTAACGTTCAGTCAATTAGCAATCCTGTTTCTGCAGTGGCCCCCGTTCACCTCTATTCGGGCAGCAGAGCAGGTGAGTGAGATGGTGCATGTGCTCAGTACAAACAAACACTTCTTCACGCATCCAGCATCAGCTTCTCAAAGTGCTTGATCGCCTCGTCAATGGTTACTTTAGAGTGGACTCATTGTTACTTCATGCAAAAGTCTCATCACACAAAAGCCCTATCAAGCAGAAGCCTCATCCAGGATCAGCTTCTCAAAGTTCTTAATCGCCTCGTCAATGCTCGCCAGCTCAGCTGCCAGCTTGGCAGCCTTGCTGGCATTCTCCTCCCGCACGTTGGCAGGCACCTTCTCCTCGTATCCCGGCACTCCCATCTTCTTCGCGAGAGCCTCCTGCAACCTGGTGGTGGGTGGAAAAATAACAGCAATGAATTTCACGACATGACGGGTAACAGGAGCATGTCATTCTCCTCCCGCACGTTCGCTGGCACCTTCTCCTCGTATCCCGGCACCCCCATATTTTTCGCAAGGGCCTCCTGGAGCCTGGTGGTGGGTGGAAAAGGGGAAAGAGGGATAATGCAGAGTATGATACAGTGAGCAGCCTACGAAGAACCTTCTCCTCATACCCCGGCACACCCATCTTCTTGGCAAGCGTCTCCTGCAAACTGGTGGGCGGAAATCAGATAACAAATTAGTGATTGTTTGAAACAAGCGCTTTGTAATGCGGATGCGTGAAAATACGTATCAAAGCAGTTTCGCCCTTGCGCTTGCCCAGCTTCTGTGCCTCTCTGCCTTGGCATGCAACATGCTCCTCAGCAGTGCGTCCGCAAGAGCTAATTGCTGACAGCAGGTCCTCGAGTCGACTCAAAAGTCACCGCTGCCTTGGCATCCACCATGCCCCTCAGCAGCACATGCACGTGCCCCAACAGTATATAGCCAACTATACACGGTACTCACCTGGCGGTTTCGTTCTTGCTCTTGCCCAGCTTCTGTGCCTCTGCCTTGGCATCCACCATCCCTCTCAGCAGCACGTGCACTGACAGTATGCTCACACCAGCAAGGCTGACTGTGGGCCAACTATACACGGTACTCGCTTGGCGGTTTCGCCCTTGCGCTTGCCCAGATTCTGTGCCTCTGCCTTCGCATCCACCATGCCCCTCAGCAGCACGTGCACAGCCCCGACAATATGCTCACACCAGCAAGGCCCCCTGTGCCCCGACAGTACTTACTTGGCTGTTTCATTCTTGCGCTTGCCCAGCTTCTGTGCACGTGCACGGACAGGGGTGCTCACACCAGGGGTACTGTGAGGCAACAGTGTGAACCAACTAAGGCCAGTACTCACCTGGCGGTTCGTTCTTGCGCTTGCCCAGCTTCTGTGCCTCTCTGCCTTGGTATCCACCATCCCCCTCAGCAGTGCGCCCGCAAGAGCTAATCACTGACAGCAGGTCCTCACCAGGCAGAGGCCCTCACCCAGCAGGGGCTTTGAACAGCAAGGCCCATTGTGAGGCAACTAACACCAGTACTCACTTGGAGGTCACTTTTGAGAA
This sequence comes from Closterium sp. Naga37s-1, assembly GCA_947471745.1. Lineage (NCBI taxonomy): Eukaryota > Viridiplantae > Streptophyta > Zygnematophyceae > Desmidiales > Closteriaceae > Closterium > Closterium sp. Naga37s-1. The sequence continues at coordinate 2,914,190 of CANJKZ010001093.1, read as the reverse complement.
TTCTCAAAAGTGATTTCCCAGCAGGGGCTTTGAACAGCACGGCCCGTTGTGAGCCAACTAAGACCAATACTCACTTGGAGGTTTCGCCCTTGCGCTTGCCCAGCTTCTGCGCTTCTGCTTTCGCATCTACCATGCCTCTCAGCAGCACGTGCACCGACAGGTTCTCATCCACTATCGCCACTGCACACCCTGCTGGGGCAGCCTCCCCTGCTGGGAGCACCTGTGAGGGGAGAGAGGAGAGGAAAAGGCAAGGGGTATGGAAGAAGACGAATGAGTGGCAGGATGAAATGGGACCCAGCAACCCCCTCAAAAGCAGCAGCAGCAGAAGCACCACCACCACTAACCCCCTCAGCAGCACGTGCAATGAGAGGCTCTCATCCACTATTGCCACTGCACACCCTGCTGGGGCTGACTCCCCTGCTGGGAGCACCTGAAGAGAAAAAGGAGAGTGGGGAGGTTCGGAAGAAGATAAGAATGAGTCCTCACAGCACCACATACCTCTCAGCAGCACGTGCACCGAAAAAACTCTCATCCACGATCGCCACTGCACACCCTGCCGGGGCTGAACCGGACACTATGGCGGAAACGAAAGGAACGAAAGAGAGGGGAGCAGAGGAAATATGTGGCGTGTAAAAGATGATTTTTAGATAAAAGAACACGTGGGAGGAGAACTTTTTTGGTCGCTGGTGAAGCCGGGCTGGTGCTGACAAGCATGTCTGCAAAGAACGGGTGAAGGGAGTGCGTGTTCACGGGCCGCGCAAGTTAGAGTCAGGTGTGCACGCTGCGTTTGCGTTTAGATCCGGCCACTTCCTTGTGAGGGTTATGGGGGAAAATGATAGGAAAATGATTGGGCTGTTGCATGGCTGACATGACTTCTCAACTTGCACATGTCCACTTAAAGCCAGGGTCTCATGTACGGGTTGGCCGTGCAACTGCAAAGCACTTGGGCGAAAAGTGGGCTCTTTGGAGAGTCTCGATTTGTCAAAACTTTGGCCCCAAATTTGTAAGCCAATCAAACAGGCCCGTTTTTCATCGACTGCAAAGCACTTGGTCACTTGAGACCCTGGCTTTAAGACGACCCTTCCCGTATGAGCAGCCGAGAAAGGTTGAAAGGAAAGGTGATTCTTGGTTTTATTTGATTGACAAGCCAAGTCAGGAGGTTGAGTGATAAAAGGAGGGAGAGTGGGAAGACACGCTTAATTACTCAACCTCCTGGCTTGGCTTGTCAATCAAATCGGACCAAGAATCACATTGCATAAAATATTTCTCAGCTGCTCGCTACAGGAAGGGTCGTCTTAAGAGAACATTCGCAAGTTGAGAAGCCATGCCATCCATGCGGCAACCTTCGAACAGCCCAATCATTTTCCTATCATTCTCCCCCATAACTCTCACAAGGAAGCGGTCGGTTCTAATCTCAACTGCAGCGTGCACGCCTGACTCTAACTTACGAGGCCTGTGGACACGCACTCTCTTCACCCGTTTTTCGCGGACATGCTTGTCAACACCAGCCCGACTTGACCAGCGACCAAAAAAACCCCTTGCTTGTTCTTGTATTTAATATTCTTCTTTTACACACCATCCGTTTCCTCTACTCCCACCTCTTACATTCCTTTCGATTCCGCCATAGTGCCCACCGTGCCTCTCAGCAACACGTGCACGGATTGGCTCTCATCCACTAGGGACACTGCACACCCTGCGAGTATGCTTTAGGCCTCGGTCAATCAGATCTCTCTGCCTTTTCACCTTTCACTGCTGCTTACCTGCCAGTGTCGCGAGGGTCCTAATCTCCCCAACACAGAAGTCACCACAGCAGTAGCAGCAACCTCACTCACTCTTGCACTGAGCATACACTGGCCAGACCATTGCCTATGCCATTCCATTCACTACTGCTTACCTGCAGCTCTGCGAGTGTGGCAAGAGTCTTGATCTCCCCCACAGCAGCCGTCACAGCAGCAGTAGCCGCCTCAGACTTGCACTGAGCATACGCCGTGGGCCGCTGCTTGGGCTGCAGTGCATACGCCATGCGCAGGGAGCGGTGACCCTCTGTGCCACACCTACCTACCCCTCCCCTCACTCCTCCTTACCTGCAGCTCTGCGAGTGTGGCAAGAGTCTTGATCTCCCCCACAGCAGCCGTCACTGCAGCAGTGGCAGCCTCGCTCTTGCATTGAGCATACGCCGTGGGCCGCTGCTTGGGCTGCAGCGCATAGGCCATGCGCAGGGAGCGGATGGAGCGAACCGCGCTTTCAGCCGTTGCCATCATTGCTTCTGCCTCGGGATCCGCCCACTCCTGTTGGTGAGTAAAACCACATAAAGAGTGAAAGGGTTGAGTAGAGTTCAGGACACTGGCGGTGGGAAGGGAAAATTCATCGCAGCAGGGCGGATGTAGTGTAAGTAGTTGCTGCGACCAGCACTGATAAATAAAATGCAGAAGGGGTGGGCCCACTCGGAAGGGCAGAAAAAGAGAGACTTTCTTTGCTTTGCGTACCTTGACGGGCGAGGGGTAGGGGGTGAGCATGATTGAGGGCCAGGTGTAGTCGGCTGGTTTGGAAAGGCGCTGCCAGAGCTCCTCCGTGACACGTGCAAGCCAGTCACAGGGTGCTGTGCTGTCTTTCCTGAGTAGGAAGTTAGAGTGTGAACATACCTTGACCGGGGACGGATAAGGAGCGAGCATGATGGAGGGCCAGGAGTAGTCAGCTGGCTTGGGCAAGCGCTGCCAGAGCTCCCGTGACGAATGGCATGAAGGGGTGCAGCAGTGATTGTTCTTAACCCAGTTGGTTAGCACTGACGTTTCTAACAAGTGAGAGCTGCTTTTGCATACCTTGACGGGCGAGGGGTAAGGAGCGAGCATGATGGAGGGCCAAGAGTAGTCAGCCGGCTTGGGCAGGCGCTGCCAGAGCTCCTCCGTGACGAATGGCATGAAGGGGTGCAGCAGACGGAGACCCGCGTCCAGACACACCCAGAGGACCTCGCGCGTCACCTGAGAGCGATGGATAGGGGTTGAGAAAGGTGGAGAGGGGTAGGAAGCGGTGGAGAGAGTTGGAAAGGGGTGGAGGGGAGAGAGAGGCCAACATGGAGGTGGGGGAAAGAAAACAGCCAGAGCTCCTCCGTGACGAATGGCATGAAGGGGTGCAGCAAGCGAAGGCCGGCATCCAGACACACCCAGAGGACCTCACGAGTCACCTGAGAGCGATGGATAGGGGTTGAGAAAGGTGGAGAGGGGTAGGAAGCGGTAGTGAGGGGTGGGAGAGCAGTCGAGCGAGGTAGAAAGGGGTGGTGAGCCCATATCGTTCGTTTACGACGAGCAGCACCCGCAGTGGATGCAAACCGTCTGCTTCTTCCTCTCCCGCCCGGGCCTCCACTCGCTTGACCTCTGCTTCTCCAAACCCATATCGCTCGTGTACGACGAGACGCCGAGAGTGGGAAGATGCTCGGGTTTGGAGAAGCAGAGGTCAAGCGAGTGGAGGCCCGGGCGGGAGAGGAAGAAGCGGACGGTTTGCATCCACTGCGGTTGCTGCTCGTCGTACACAAACGATATTAGCTGGCTCTCCTGCAATTTTGGGTGGGTGCGGAAGTGTTGTTTGTTGCTAGCCGTTGTGAGAAACGTTGTCCCATGGACTGAAATCAGGAAGCTGGAAAGGGGAAGTTTGAAAGCTGATACAAATACCTATGCATCTAAACTAAACCATGCCTCATCCACTGCCTTATGCAGCTTCTGAGTAGTCAACAACAACCTAGCCAAAACCCAAGCCACACCCACTGCCCACCTGCTTCAGCTTGAGTGCTTCGTCCCCTTCGGCAGCATTGAGGCCGGCTTAGCGACTTCAATGAAGACATCACACAGCTGGTACTGCCACCACGCGTACGCAGCTAGTGCTTTACCTAGCAGTCACCCACCTGCTTCAGCTTGAGTGCTTCCTCTCCTTCAGCTGCATTGAAGGCTGGTTTCGCCACTTCAATAAAAACGTCGCACAGCTGGTACTGCCACCACGCGTACGCCGCATTCGTCGCCTCTGCCAGGTCATACCCCTCCAGCGCGGTTACCGCACGCGTAACCGCGGCGTTAAGCACGGACAGAATCCAGCGGCAGGACAGCGGGAGCGGTGCAGAGAAGGCAAAGTTGAGCGTGGGAGTGAGGGGAGGAGAGGTGGAATCGGAGGAGGAAGGTTGGGGGAGCACGGACGGGGGCGTGAAGGAGTCTCCGAGGTTGAGCATGGCGAAACGGATTGCGTTCCAGAGCTTGTTGCACCAGAGGCGGTAGCCGTGCACTCGCTGAATGTCGAGGTTGATGTTCATCCACTGGAGAGGGGGAGGGGGAAGAGCAAGAGATGGCAAGGGGCAGAGAGGAGAGGGGAAGAGGTGGGGCAGTTGAGTGATGCGTGAGTGTTCTCCCACCCACATCAGCAGAGCTTGTTGCACCAGAGGCGGTAGCCGTGCACTCGCTGGATGTCCAGATTGATGTTCATCCACTGAAAGGGGCAGAGGGAGACAGGGGGAGGGGGTGGGAACATGGAAGCACACTTTGGAAGATCTGGTGATGCTCACACAAGAAAAAAAAAGAGAAGAAACCCCTCAAAATACGTGTTTGAGCAAGCCGTAACAGCACATACTCAATAAACCACGAACGTTGCACTTCGAAAGCGTCCCTTTCAGTTCAGACTCGTTCTTTCTTCCTCTTGAGGCGCCTCAAAATTCGACTCGTTCTTTCTTCCTTCCACAGCTTCTCTATTGACCAGTCACCATCGTTTCTTGATAAAACGACCCCACACATACATACTCCTGCTCTTCCTCATAACCTATGATGACCCACTCACCCCTCCCATTCTCACCCGTTCTTGTCCTATGTATGTAGGTCCGCAAGAGAGTTCACCTGCGTGGTGTAGTTGACGAGGGCGAAGCGCAGGGCGTCACAGCCGCACTCAGCAATCCCGTTGGGGAAGTTTGCGGCCTGCCCTGCCTGCGCCTTCTTCACCTCCCGCGGATCCAGATTGCCCTTCTCTGGAACGAGCCGTTACCCACCTGAGTAGTATGGTAAAGAGAGATGGGTCAACCCAGGCAAGGGCGTACCTGAGTGGTGTAGTTGACGAGGGCGAAGCGCAGGGCGTCACAGCCGCACTCAGCAATCCCGTTGGGGAAGTCTGCAGCCTGCCCTGCCTGCGCCTTCTTCACCTCCCGCGGGTCCAGATTGCCCTTCTCGAGATTCGCCTGCAGCTGCTGCAGGGAGATGCCGTTGATCACCTCCAATGGGTCAATGACGTTGCCCAGGGATTTGGACATCTTGCGCCCGTGGGCATCCCGCACCATGGCGTGCAGGTAGACCTGTGGGAGGGGTGGAGGCAAAGAGGGGTTGTTTGGGTTGTTGGGGTTGTTGGGTGGTGAGGAGGGAGGGAAGCAGACCCAGGTTGCCCTTCTCGAGGTTCGCCTGCAGCTGCTGCAGGGTGATGCCGTTGATCACTTCCAGAGGGTCAATCACGTTTCCCAGGGATTTGGACATCTTACGCCCGTGAGCGTCTCGCACCATGGCATGCAGGTAGACCTGCGGTGTGGGGAGCGATGCAGGCACGGAGGGGTTATGGGGCGGGGCGGGGGCGAAATGAGAGACTTTTCCTGCTCCAGATTCGCCTGCAGCTGCTGCAGGGAGATGCCGTTGATCACCTCCAGATGGTCGATCACGTTTCCCAGAGATTTGGACATCTTGCGCCCATGAGCATCCCGTACCATGGCATGGAGATACACCTGTGGGGTAAGGGTGGGAGAATGGGGAAGTGTAGGTCGTTTTTGTCCAGAATGGGAGGGAGGTGGGTTAGCAAAGAGTGATCACCTCCAGTCTGGAGGCTCCAGAGGGGTCGATCAAGTTTCCCAGGGATTTGGGCATCTTGTGGCCATGAGCATCCCTCACCATCCGACCACCCTCCTCTGCAGCACTCCTTTGCACCGCCCCACACACCTGCTGAAAGGGCAGCTGTCCAGTCAGTCGCAGCCCCATGAAGACCATCCGGGCAACCCAGAAGAAGAGGATATCATGGCCCGTCTCCAGCAGCGCGGTATGGCACCCTAGCACCATTCTAACATCCTTTCTCACCCCCTTGCACCCCGTTGCGACCATTTTCACTCCTCTGCACCGCTCACCTGCTTAAAGGGAAGCTGGCCAGTGAGTCTCAGCAACATAAACACCATTCTTGCGACCCAGAAGAAAAGGATATCATGGCCCGTCTCCAGCAGCGCGGTGATGGCATGGCACCCTAGCGCCATCCAGACACCCCTTTTCACTGCCTTGCACCACTCTGCAACCTTTCTACACACCTTTGCACCGCCCCACGCACCTGCTTGAAGGGCAATTGCCCAGTGAGTCGCAGCCCCATAAACACCATGCGAGCAACCCAGAAGAAGAGAATGTCATGCCCCGTCTCCAGCAGCGCGGTCGGGTAAAACGCCTTGAGATCCGCACTCTCCTCGGGCCACCCAAACACCGAGAACGGAAACAGCCCCGACGAAAACCACGTGTCCAGGACATCCGGGTCCCGCCCGAGCTCGAACTTCCTGCCCGGGAACTTCTTTTCGGCTGCCCGGCGCGCGTCTTCGTCGGTGCGCGCGACGACCCAGTTGGTGTTGTATGCGCCGAAGTCGCGGACGGGGAAGTCCCGGGCGGCGGCCTCGTCTGATTGGTCGAATGTGACGTACCACGCGGGGATGCGGTGGCCCCACCAGAGCTGGCGGGAAATGCACCAATCACGGATGTTCTCCAGCCATCTGGGGGGGGGAAGGGGGGAGGAGGAAGGGGGAACCAGGACGGGGAGTGGGAGGCACACGTTTTCTCTTGTGGCTTGTAATGAACTCTAGCTGGCCGTCCCTGACAGCCTCATATATGCTATCTTGCCATCATAAGACCGTTCCCTGCCTGTCCTACCAACAAGACAGCCTGAGCATAAGAGAAGCGCCCACCTGAACCACGTCTCCTTGTGCGCCTTCGGAATGAAGTCCAGCTGGCCATCTCTTACAGCCTGGCACTGCAACCAGTCTGGTAACCACCTGTTTCTGTAACAGCCTGCTCCAGTAACCACCTATCTTGGCCTTAATAACCACCTGCACCAGGACATTCCTCACCTGAACCACGTCTCCTCGTGCGCCTTGGGGATGGACTCCAACTGGCCGTCCCTGACTCCCAGCCTGGCACAGATTGGCCACCGAAACCAGCCTGGTAACCACCTGTCCTGTAACAGCCTTTCCCAGGCGCCACCTGGCCTCGGAAATATCTTACCTGAACCAGGTCTCCTCGTGCGCCTTGGGAATGAACTCCAGCTGGCCGTCCCTGACAGCCTGGCACGCGTCAGCCGCCACGTCAGCGCAGCTGACATACCACTGTGGCTTGAGCATGGGCTCAATAATATCCTTGCTGCGCGAGCAGAAGCCGAGTCGCATGGGGTTGTCTGCCACTCCCCTGTATAGACCCTGAGGGAGTGCAGGCAAGGAGAGAGTAGTAACATAGGGAATAAACAGCACGGCTTGAGCATGGGCTCGATGATGTCCTTGCTGCGCGAGCAGCCCAGCCGCATGGGGTTGTCTGCCACACCCCTGTAGAGACCCTGCAGTTATAAGGATGACAGAAGAATGCGTGGTGGAGGGGGGGGAAACCAGGGCTTGAGCATGGGCTCTATGATGCCCTTGCTGCGCGAGCAGAAGCCCAGGCGCATGGGATTATCAGCAACTCCCCTGTACAGCCCCTGCAAGTACGGCATATGGAGAGAAGTAGTGATAGGGGTAGGGGAATGCAAGGGCTTGAGCATGGGCTCTATGATGCCCTTGCTGCGGGAACAGAAGCCCAGGCGCATAGGGTTGTCTGCTACGCCCCTGTAAAGACCCTGCAGTTACAAGGATGACAGGGAGAGAACAAGGCTTGAGCATGGGCTCTATGTATGATGTCCTTGCTTCGGGAACAGAAGCCCTGGCGCATGGGATTATCGGCCACGCCCCTGTAAAGACCCTGAGAGTGAAGAGGTGAGGGAGGGATGCAAAGGGCTTGAGTGGCTCGCGCATGGGGCTGACTGCTACTTCCCTTTACAGACCCCGTATGTGTGTGTGTGTGCGTGTGTGCGTGTGTGCGTGTGCGTGTGCGTGTGCGTGTGCGTGTGCGTGCGTGCGTGCGTGCGTGCGTGCGTGCGTGCGTGCGTGCGTGCGTGCGTGCGTGCGTGCGCGCGCGCGTGTGTGTGTGTGTGTGTGTGTGTGTGTGTGTGTGCGTGTGTGTGTGTGTGTGTGTGTGCGTGCGTGCATGTGTGCGAGCGCGCGCGCATGAGCGTCCTCACAACCTTTCTCACCTTCTCCTGCAGCTTCTCCAGAACAGCAGTGCGCGCATCAAACCGCTGAGGCGACGATTTAGTTGCCTGGAAGTTAGACAACTGACTGGGACTGAGAAAGAATGCACTGACTGCCCCACACACACACATGAAGGACCCACCTTCTCCTGCAGCTTCTCCAGCACGGCAGTGCGCGCATCAAACCGCTTCATCCCTTCAAACTCCTTCCCACCGTTGGCATTAATCAGCCCATCATCCGTAAAGATATTGATAAACTCCAGGCTGTGCCGCTTGCCGGTGGCGAAATCGTTGGGGTCATGGGCGGGCGTGATCTGACGGACAGGAAAGGGAGAGGTAGTGAGAGGGTGGGAGAGAGAGGGAATCACATTGAGTGATGATTTTGGTTTGAATTAACAGCCCATCCTCCGTGAAGATGTTAGTCAACTCCAGGTTGTGGCGCTTGCCGGTGGCGAAATCATTGGGGTCATGGGACGGCGTGATCTGGAGGATATAGAGCAGTGTGCGTGTGGGGGAGACAGGGGGGATGAGAGTGGGCGTTGGCGTTGGCGTTGATCAGCCCATCATTCGTGAAGATATTGATGAATGCCAGGTTATGCCTCTTGCCCGTGTCGAGTGTTTTTGAGAATTCTTGAGAATTTTTTAGAATTCTTGAGATTTTTTTAGAATTCTCAAAAACACTCTACATCGCCAGGTTATGCCTCTTGCTTGCCCGTGGCAAATGTTAAGACGTGCTGCTTGGAAACCACTGGGATCCACCACTCCAGAAACTATATACCCCTTCCCCTTCAACTCAATCCCCCACTCGTCTCATCCACCTCTCCCTCTCATCCTCACCTTCACAGCACTGGTCCCCCACGCACACGAACGGCTCTGATTCAATGCTCAATTTCCCCTTCCCTCACCCACTTCCCCCACTTATCCCCACTCACCCCACTTTGTCTCACCTTCTCAGCACCAGTCCCAAACGCCATATCCACCGGCTCAGCGTCGCACACAATCGCATGCACTCACTGCAAGCTTGCCCCTTTCCCCTTCCCTCGCCCCACCTGCCCACTTCATCAACCCCTTCTCTCCGTCCCCTCTCCCCCACCTCTCCCCGGCTCTCACCTTCACAGCACCGGTCCCAAATGCCATGTCCACCAGCTCCGCATCGCACACTATCAGGATCCTTCCAGCAACTGCATACCTTCCCATCCTCTCCACACCCTCCCTCCCACCTTCGATTGCTCTCACCTTCACAGCACCGGTCCCAAAAGCCATATCCACCAGCTCTGCATCGCACACAATCGGGATCCGCCTCCCGCTGAACGGATGCACCGCAAACTTGCCGTGAAGCGCCTTATAACGAGGATCATCCGGATGCACAGCCACTGCCGTATCTCCCAGCATGGTCTCAGGCCGGGTGGTTGCCACCACAATCTCAGTCAGAGCCCCCTCGCCTTCTGCCTGTGCTGAGTCGGCTTCTAAGGGGTATGCGAACGAGGTGATGGCTCCGAATTCCACTGGTTTGTCGTATCCTGGGACAGGGAGGAGCGTGCGCCCCTTCAGCTCGTGGTATTCCACCTGAGGGGGAAAAGGGGGAAAGGCAAGAATTCAACTTATAGCGAATCAGTTCATAATGGGTTCGCAACACTGGTTTGTCGTAGCCGGGGACAGGGAGGAGCGTGCGCCCCTTCAGCTCGTGATACTCCACCTGGGAAGGGAATGAAAGACAGAGTCAGTCTACTAGAAGCACTAACAGGCCAGCTATAAGGGCGCCACACCACAGCACTGGTTTGTCGTAGCCGGGGACAGGGAGGGGGGGTTCGGCCCTTCAGCTCGTGGTATTCCACCTGGGAAAGGCGGAAAGGAGAGGGCAGGTGTCAGTTTATAACGAGTCTTGTTTGTCGTAGCCTGGGACAGGGAGGAGCGTGCGCCCCTTCAGCTCGTGATACTCCACCTGGGGCAAAAAGGCAAAGAAATATTTGACTTATACCGGGTCAGCTTATAACGGGTACGCAACACTGGCTTGTCGTCGTAGCCAGGGACAGGAAGGGGCGTGCGGAACTTGGGAAGGACAAAAAGGAAGAGGGTTGTTGGGGAGGGCGTGAGGGAAGATCATAATGGGTCAGCTCAAAACAGGTATGCCACACTGGTTTCTCATAGCCTAGGAAAGGGAGGAGGGTGCGACCCTTAAGCTCGTGATATTCCACCTGGGAAGGACAAAAAGAGAGGGATGCCATGATACCATCTCACTTTGATGTTTATAGTAAAGCAGAACCTCAGCATGATACCATCATACCATACCATGGATGCCTGTAACGAGCAATCACTGTACCTCAATATCGGAGATGGCTGTTCGGAGGACACAATCCCAGTTGACCAGGCGGTTATCCCTGCGGGGCAGTGAGGAAGGAGAGGAGATATGGGAAGCGGGGGAAGAAGGAAAAGGAGATGTGGAGAGAGGAGGGGACAGAGACGAGGCAGGGAGAGAAGCGGAGAGGAGGGTGATGAGTCGACCCAGAAGACTCAGTCCCATTTGACCAGCTGCGTGCCTTTGAGGGGCAGAGAGGGAGGATACACAGGAGACAGGCCGGGGAGAGGAGGAGAGCAGGGAGGTAAGAAAGGAGAGAACCAGAGAGCGAAAGCAAGATCAAAAGCTTTGCTTTGCAGAACAAATAGTGGCGAGGAGGTGGGTGTGTTGCGAGAAAATTCCAAGGAGGCCTTGTTGGCTCATGATGGCTGATTGTTGAACAGCATGTAACCAGCTCCTCCCCTCCACTCCACTTTTGAAAGTTCTCAAAGTCAAAGTGATCCCAATAGAGCGTAAGGTACCCACCGCCGGTAAATGGCCCCCTGGTCATGCAGCCTGGCAAATGCTGTGTAAGGCGCCTCAAAGAGCATGCAACCAGCCCCACAGCACCGCACAGCACCCACCACTCACCTGTAGATGAGCCCCTGGTCGTGCAGCCTGACAAAGGCCTCTGTGACGGCACGAGAGAGCTTGTCATCCATGGTGAAGCACTGGGGGGGGGGAAGGGGTGCAGGGGGGTCGGGTGGATGGAAGAGGGGAGGAAGGGAATGGAACAAGGCAGTGAGAAGTTTCACTGCTTGTAGCGAGCGCCTGCCCACCACCTGCTGCCTGTAATTGAGCCCCTGGTCGTGCAGGCGGACAAAGGCCTCTGTGACGGCACGAGAGAGCTTGTCATCCATGGTGAAGCACTGGGGGGGGGGAGTGGGGGGTTGGGAGAAGTGGGGCGAATGGGAAAAAGCAGTCACCCGCCACCTGTAGATGAAGCCCTGGTCTGGTCGTGCAGCCTGACAAAGGCCTCTGTGACGGCACGGGACAGCTTGTCATCCATGGTGAAGCACTGGGGGGGGGGAAGGGGTGGGGGGAAGGAAGTGGGAGGTTGGTTTGGATGAAAGAGGGGCATGTGTGATGCCTACGGCCCTACGGCACGGGACAGCTTGTCGTCCATGGTGAAACACTGGGGGGGAAAGGTTGGGGATGGAGTGGAGATGGGGGGAGATGGTTGGTTAGTGAAAAGGGTTCTGGGGCCTCACCGTGCCTACAGCACGAGAGAGAGCTTGTCGTCCACGCGGTAAGGGCTGTGGGGGGGGGGAGAAGAGGAGAGGAGCGGAAAGAAGGGGAGAGGTGGGATTTCAAGACGAGAGAAGCGTATGTGTGATGCGTACGGTGTGAGACAACTTGTCGTCCATGCCACGGTGAAGTGAAGCACTGGACCAAGAAGAACCAAGGCTCGGTCCGTTCGACCTGGTTTTTGAGAATTCTCTAAACCAGCTTGTAATGCCTACGGTGTGAGACAACTTGTCGTCCATGCCACGGTGAAGCACTGGACCAAGATGAACCAAGGCTCGGTCCATTCGACCACCTGTATATTCGCCAATGCTCATGCATGCTCACCTCTCGGGACCAGTCAAGAGAAGCCCCCATCTTGCGCTGCTGGTTCCCAATGCGGCCTCCATAGTCCTCCTTCCACTTCCACACCTGCACAGTGCACTCGCAGCGAGAGAAAGCAAGCAAGCAAGCAAGCACGCGATACAGGCACAGCAGGCAAGAGGTGTCATTTGAGTCGATCACATAGTCCTGCACGGAGAACAATCAAATTTGAGCCCTAGAAAGAACCCTTGTGAGAAAACAGCAAGCAAGCAAGAAAGAGAAGTTATGGAGCAACAATCGCCACTCTGGCCTGTAACGGAGAATGACCGTGCCGTGCCGGTTAAGCATACCTCCTTGACAAAGTCCTCCCTGCCCACATCGTGGCGAGACAGACCCTTCTCGCGCATGAGCTTCTTTTCCACCACCACCTGCCACATGAATGGAGGGGAGGGGAGGGGAGGGGAGGAGGTGATGGAGGGTTATGCGTTGACTCGAAGTCACGTTGTGGCGAGACAGACCCTTCTCCTGCATCAGCTTCTTCTCCACCACCACCCACCTGTCAACCAGGGGATGGAAGGGAGGGGTGGTAAGGAGGGGCGAAGGAGGGACTCAATGAGTTGTTGGAGAGGAGAGGGTTGTGCGTTGACTCAAAGTCACGTTGTGGCGGGACAGACCCTTGTCCCGCATCAGCTTCTTTTCCACCACCACCTGGTAGATGCATGGAGGGGAAGGGAGGGGAGGGGAGGGGAGGGGAGGGGAGGGGAGGGGAGGGGAGGGGAGGGGAGGGGAGGGGAGGGGAGGGGAGGGGGGGGGGAGGGGAGGGGAGGGGAGGGGAGGGGAGGGGAGGGGAGGGGAGGGGAGGGGAGGGGAGGGGAGGGGAGGAGGTGATGGAGGGTTGTGCGTTGACTCAAAAGTCACGTCGTGATGAGACAGACCCTTCTCCCGCGTGAGCTTCTTTTCCACCACCACCTGGCAGCCAGGCGAGGGAAGAGGAGGGAAGAGGGGGGGGGGACGATTGAGGGGGTTGCACGTCGACTCAAAGTCGCGTTGTGGCGAGACGGGCCCACAACTAGCAAAATGAATGGAGGCGAGGGGAGAGGGGCGAGAGGAGGGGAGGGGAGGGGAGGGGAGGAACGATGAGGTTATGGAGAGGAGAAGGTTGTGAAAGTCGCATTGTGGTGGGACAGAACCTCTCCCACCACAATGCGACTTTCACAACCACCACCTGCCAGATGAATGGAGGGGAGGGGAGGGACGACGAAGAGGTGATGGAGAGGAGAGGGTTGTGAGTCGACTCAAAGTCACGACAATGTCCTGTACTGCTGCTGTCAGCCGCACCACCAGACACACACCAGACCTACACCTTCAACCCCACACAGTTTACCTGAGTGGCAATGCCTGCGTGGTCCGTTCCCGGCACCCAGCACACGTTGTATCCGCTCATGCGCTTCCACCGCACAATCGTGTCCTCCACTGCTGCTGTGAGCCCCACACCACACCACACCACACCACACCACACCACACCACACACCTGGGTGGCGATGCCAAGCCACAGACACCAAACCTAACCCAAGCACCTTCAGTTCGCCCAAACACACCTGGGTGGCAATGCCAGCATGGTCCGTCCCTGGAACCCAGCACACATTGTATCCGCTCATTCGCTTCCACCGCACGATCGTGTCCTCCACTGCTGCTGTCAGCCCCACACCACACCACACCACACCACACCACACCACACCACACCACACCACACCACAGCACACACCTGGGTGGCGACGCCATGCCACACACACCAAACCTAACCCAAGCACCTTCAGTTCACCCAAACACACCTGAGTGGCGATGCCAGCGTGGTCCGTCCCCGGCACCCAGCACACGTTGTAGCCACTCATTCTCTTCCACCGCACGATTGTGTCCTCCACTGCTGCTGTCAGCCCGTGCCCGATGTGCAGCGCCCCCGTCACATTGGGAGGGGGCACCACCTGTAGGAGAGAGAGGTGATGAATGGAAGGGAGGAGGGGAAGGGAGAAGAGTTGTTGTCGGTAGGTAGGGAAGGGAAAGGAAGGGAAGCTCCTCCACTGCTGCTGCTGTCAGCCCATGCCCGATGTGCAGCGCTCCGATCACAAAGGGAGGAGGCACCACCTGCAGCGGACAAGAGGGGTAAGGGTGGGGACAGGAAGGGGCGATAAAGAACAGCTTGTGGGTCATGGGAGTGTGGGAAGGGAAGGGAAGCCCGTCCACTGCTGCTGTCAGCCCGTGGCCAATGTGCAGCGCCCCCGTCACATTCGGGGGAGGCATCGCCTGTAGGAGAGAGTGGCGATGAATGGAAGGGAGGAGGGAAAGGGAGGAGGGGAAGGGAGAAGAGTTGTTGTGGGAGGGTAAAGAAGGGAAAGGAAGGGAAGCTCCTCCACTGCTGCTGCTGTCAGCCCATGCCCGATGTGCAGCGCGCCGGTCACATTGGGGGGAGGCACCACCTGCAGGAAGAGGAAGGGGTGGAGAGCAGCGAGCAGCGAGAGCAGAGAGCAGGTGGGTAACCAGCAAGAATGGGCTCATGTAGGACCAGTTCCACAAACCAGGCTGTGAAAATGAGATCAGATCAGATCAGATCAGATCAGATCAGATCAGATCAGATGCAACGCAATGCAATCGACGCAGGAATACAAGAAGGACGAAGGACAAGAGAGCTTACAATGACAAAGGGTGGCTTGGTGCTCTGATTGTCTCCCTTGAAGAACCCTGCCTGCTCCCACCACTCGTACCACCTGGCGGGGTCGTGAGGACAACCCAGGAGAAAATAAGATGAGGCGGGAGCGGAGGGAAAAGACTCATATTCGCATTGAAAGACTGCTGCAGTGCACTGTGAGCCCCAGTCATAACTGAACGACTACAAGTATTGAAACGCCTCAAAACTCGACTGGCAAGATCCTTCGCACACCCAGGATCCTCCATGGACGGTTACACGGCATCTTCATCATAGAGCCACTTCGCTATCATTGTACAGTTTATCTACACTCACGAGGCTTCAACAGCCTTGGGGTTGTACGCCTTGGCCATCTCCTTGGCGAGGTTCTTCTTCTGCTTGGACCCTGTGGGGCCGAATACACTTCATCCGCGCTATAGAACGGATTCGTTACTATGTACAGTACATCCACACTCACGATGCTTCAACAGCCTTGGGATTGTACGCCTTGGCCATCTCCTTGGCGAGGTTCTTCTTCTGCCCGGGCTCCGTGGGCGGATTTACTGCATCGGCCTCCTCGCCTGCCCCTGCCCCTGCTGCCACTGCAGCCGCTTTCTTGGCCTTCGCCTCTGCCTTCTTGGAAGGCTGAAGCAGCAAGAGAAGGCAAACATGGAAAACGGGAGAGGGAGAGGGGGAGGGGGTGGGGCAGAGAGAGGAAAGGAAGGTCACGATTATGATTCTTTGACACCTAACAAAGAAAAGGCCCAAAATTCACATGTGACACAGTTTTTCGCGCATTTGCAGAAACGACTGTCTTTAATAATTATCGAATAAGTAGGCGCTAGAAGGCAATCACGGCCACAACGCACACCTCAGCCGAAGCGGCAGCAGCAGCGGCTGCCTTGGCCTTGGCTGCCTTCTCTGCTGCCTTCTGCTTCTTCAGCTCCTTCTCCCGCGCCTGCCCGTGACACAATGGATGGGTGACAGTAACGAGGGATGACAGTAATGGGGGTTGAAAACCAGAACCGGATTAAGAAACTAGAGGTAGACCACGTGACAGATCCCACGCGCAGGAGAACTGAATTATACGTCCTACTCTGGTGACAATAACGGGTTGTTGGACCTGAAAAATTGTGCATGAGAGACAGTAACAGGTGATGACGAATGAACCGGGCAGATAATCAGAGCCGTCCATCCGTCGTTCCCCCACACTTCGCCTTGGACAAGCCAACCGTGTGAGCCAATCACGAAAGACTACGAGCACCCAAACTGTTGCAAGAAAGCTTGGATTAAAACCTATGCTGACGCAATAAGGTCATTTCTGAGTTGACTCAAACATTGATACGCTGACGCGATCAGGGCGCGCTGTGGAGTGAAATGCCGGAATTCGTGTAGAGCCGCCATGGCTTTGAATGACCTTTGCCGACATTCAGACTGCTCGTGAGGAGTCCTCACTGCAGACTAACCGTGGATTAGACAAAAACGAAAGGTAGCACCCCCTGAAGTCCTCAGTACTGTCACCACCACTACAAAGCCCACCTTCTCCTCCTTCTTTTTCTTCCTCTCAGGGTCCTCCTCCTTCTCTCCAGCAGCCGCATTGGCCTCGGGAGGAGGCGGTGCGGCAGCTGCTGCAGCTGCCTGAGCATCCTTCTCCTGGAAATTGCAAAAGGAATCAACAAAATGATTTAAGAAAACTGATTGAATTCCCGAAAATTTCTCGAAGAGGCTTCAGGAGCCACTGGTGCTGCTGCCTGGGATCCTTCTGTGTAAATGTATAAGAAGTCGACACGAAAGAAAACGAAAGGAAGACACAAGAACATGGGGCGGGTGTACGCGATTACTACGATGAAGGCCGACCCCTGTTCAAGACACAAATATTTCGCGGCTCGAAGCTTTAGCTTGAGTGACGAAAGCAGCTACAATCGGCCCTGCTAGCCTTGCGTGAACACCGTCGAAGCTCCTGGGATACCGGACGGAACTCTTGTCGCTTCGGTAGAGTTAACAGAAACTGGACGAAGATTTTAACGCCTCGCGTGTGTTTGTCATAGCGTGTTAGCTGGACGAGAATCCTCATGTAAATTAGGCTTGAGTTGAAGTACTCTATAGCGGACTTCGTCCCGTTCAGGTATGATAAACATTCGTTAGCCGCGATCGCGGTACATCATACTATTAATAAATTACGCAATGATCGCGATCACGGCCCGTAGAAGCACCTCAGAAGCAAGTATTCAACGCGATCGCAAGCTTCCTATCGCATATGGGGTCTTGATCGGCAGAACCAGCACTAAATATAATCCGTTACAGAGCATTGAAGCTAATGAACAGCCGAGAGGACAAGGGATAGAGCGAACAGGCTCACCTCTGGTCCCATGGCGTTTTGACGAAGAGCCGCGACTAGGCAAGGCTACAGTTGCTAGGCTGGGATCGCGGAGCGGGATAAGAGGCAAGTCCCTAAGATGGAACTATGGGAAAGGAGGAGCAGAAGCTGTGCAAGTCTGATAAAGAGTTTCACATTTTGCGCGGTAGAACGGTTTGTAGAGAGAACAGAATGGTTAGGTAGGGTTTGAAGCGAAACTGAATCTGAACTCAACCAAGATGATCGGAGGTACGGAGTTTCTGGCTGAGGTTTGCGGACGGAGATCCCAAGGAACGACCTACACCAGACGTTGAATCTCCAATCGACGGTTTACAAACGTCTGACCGCCAAAATCGAGGCTGGGTTGGTTTTCGCCGTGGTGACAAGGGTTGCTCGACGAATTCCGCGAAACAAAACTGCGAAGGTATTAGCTCGCGCTGCGATTTCAACTTCTGCTGGAAAAGTCGAGATTCTGGGTTTTGATAGGTGACTCGTTATTGCGCAATATTCTACTAAGCATTTGAGTTGCTAGAAAACCAGGGCACGCAGCACGTCATACCAACAAATATTGTTCACTTATTACAGATCACTAACTTAGGGGATTCCGCTCTAAGCAGAACCCTAATTTCAGCACAAGCGGCTCCTTTCTCACTCGCCCGCTGCGCATCATGCCTACAAACGGAGGCGCGTGTGCCTGTAGAGAGGATCAAGCGAGGCCAGGCGAGCAGGCTTCGAAAATGACTTCCACTTGCGAGAGCAGCGACTGTGCAAGGCCGTGTAACGGGTGCAACTGTATCGAGGATAGCAACCGCGCCGTCCCTTTAGGCAGCTGTTCTTCCGTTAATGGCGGTTGCAGCAGCTCCGATCATGCCTGCGGCTCGTTTCCCCCCGCTACCACCTCCACGAGTAGTGTTACCACGAGTATTACCGCGAGTGTTAGTGTTACAGGTAGCGCTACCGCCACTAGCAACGACAGCAGAGACAGCAGCAGCGGCTGTAGCAACAGCGCGCCGAGCATCCGCATCAGCGGAAGCGGCGCAGCGGTGAGGGCGCGGGGGAGCGGAGGCGGAAGACTGATGTGCGGGGAGTGCGGGGAGCAGCGCGCCATGGTGAAACGGCCCAAGACCGGCCAGCAGGTGCGCGCACCCCCCGCGTGTTCCCCCGTTCCTCTCCCCCTTGCCCCCCTCACCCCTTCCCCCTCACCCCCAATCTCCCCCCTCCCCTTGTCCCATCGATTCCCCCCTTCGTGCGCCCCCACATGTGCAAGGACTGCTTCTTCCGCGTGTTCGAGTAATCAATCCATGCCACCATCGACGGCCGTCTCAAAAGCATTCCATGAGTCAATGCTCACGCCTGCATGCGTCCCTCTTCTCCCTCCCCCTCCCGTGCGCCCCCAGGTGTGCTAGGACTGCTTCTTCTTCCATCTCCTCTAGTCGGAGATTCAAGTGAGAGGACTGCGTTTTGAGTCTTGTGGAACTCCCTGTCTATCTGCTTGCATGGCGTGCACGGTGCCCAGGTGTGCAAGGACTGCTACTTCCGTCTCTTCGAATCCGAGATCCATCAAACCATCGTGGCCGTTTCAAATGCCTGCATGAGTCTATTTTCATGCCTGCGTCCTTCCCTCTGCCCCACTTCCCCCCCTCTCCTGCCCTCCTGCCCCCAGGTGTGCAAGGACTGAGTTGACTTTTGAGTCGACTCAAAAGTCATGCCTGCGTCCTTCCCTCTGCCCCACTTCCCCCCCTCTCCTGCCCTCCTGCCCCCAGGTGTGCAAGGACTGCTTCTTCCGCCTGTTTGAATCGGAGATCCATCGAACCATCGTGGAGAACAGGCTCTTCAGGCGAGGGGAGAAGGTGGCCGTGGCAGCATCAGGGGGCAAGGGTGAGTAGCAGCAGTTGTTCTTCTCATTCCCGTCCTAGATTGGTTTGATTGGCTTTAGACGGGCAAGGAGTGCTTCGTCTGTCTGTTTGAGTGGGACAACCAAGCCATCGTCACGACAAACAAGCTCTTCAAGCGAGGCGAGAAGGTGGCAGTGGCTGCATCAGGGGGAAAGGGTGAGTAGCAGAGCAGCTGCTGATGTTCTAATTCAAATCCTACACCAGCTCAAGAGGGTCTAGGTGTGCAAGGAGTGGCACCATCGTGGAGAACAAGCTCTTCAAGCGAGGAGAGAAGGTGGCCGTGGCTGCGTCAGGGGGGAAGGGTGAGTACGAGCTTTCATGTAGGGGCTCTAATTGACGTTCTCATTTCCACTTTACGTGTTCGCATCTGAGGCCCGTGCCACCATTCTGGAGATCAAGCTCTTTAAGAGCGGAGAGAACGTCGCAGTGGCAGCGTCAGGTGGCAAGGGTGACTACAAGCTTTTCATGTTCTCATCGTATACAAGTTCTGCAAACTCCCGAATCCACACACTCCCCAATGTACATTTTCCGCAGGTCTTGCCTCTTCCCATTTTTTGAGAATTCTCAAAAAACAGGTCTTGCTTCTTCCCTTTCTTGCCTCACCCCTTCCTGTTCCCAGACTCCAACGTTCGCGCTCTCTAAATTTCCCCCTTTAACGCCATGTTTGGAGTCGGGGAATGTTATCCTGTTTGCCATGTTTGTTCTTGATCATCATCTCTCTCACCCGTCTCCCCCTCCGTCCTGCCCTCCCTCTCTTCCCCCAGACTCCACCGTGCTGGCGCACATCATGTCTCTCCTCAACACACGTCACGACTACGGTCTGCAGCTCTTCCTGCTCTTATGGGCAAACTTAAGTGAGCGCGCACTTAATCGTTCACACTTTCCGCCTTCACCCCTCCCTCTTCCCTCTCGTCCTACAGACTCCACCGTGCTGGCGCACATCATGTCTCTCCTCAACGCCCGCCACGACTACGGCCTGCAGCCCTTCCTGTGTGAGGTCAGCTTTCTGACCTTGCTCCTGATCCCTCCCATCCCCACTACCACCCCCCTCCCCCCATCCCCCAGACTCCACGGTGCTGGCGCACATCATGTCTCTCCTCAACACACGCCATGACTACGGCCTGCAGCTGTTCCTTCTCTCCATTGACGAGGGGATCACGGGGTACAGAGATGACTCGCTAGAGACAGTCAAGCGGAACGAGAAGCAGGTGAGCAGGTGGGTGGGTGGGTGGGGGACATGTGTGGGAGGGGCGGACAGGCTCTGTGTGTTACGGCCTGCGGCTCTTCCTGCTTTCCGTTGATGAGGGGATCACAGGGTACAGAGACGACTCGCTAGAGACAGTCAAGCGGAACGAGAAGCAGGTAAGGAGGTGGATGGGACGGGTGGGGTAGAAGCATAGGAGGCACATGTGCAGGTGCGACAGGTTTTTAGGCACAATCCTCGTATCTCCGCTTTTTATTCACGTGTAAAAAGGGTATTTTAGACCTCCGCAGCCCACCTGTTTATCCCTGACAGCACAATCCTCGTATCTCCGCTTTTTATTCTCCTCTTGCCTTCTCCATGAAGTATGGCACCCCCCTCACCATCCGACCTTTGAGACGTCTCAAAAATCTATCTCCTCTTGCCTTTACATGTAGTATGGCATTCCCCTCACCTCACCATCCGGTCCTACAAGGACCTGTACAGGTGGACCATGGACAGACACACACACCATGCTTCAGTTCTCCCATCTCCCTTTCTCTCTCTACCCTTTGTTCAATTATCTGCAGTACGGCATTCCCCTCACCATCCTCTCTTGCAAGGAACTCTAAGGGTGGACCATATTTGGATGAGAATGTGGCGGCTATCAGATTAACTGTTCCTTTGTGCCTCTGTCCCTCTGTGCCTCTGTGCCCTCTGTGTTACTCTCCCCCATCGTCACCTCCACTCCACCACACACTGCAGTACGGCATCCCTCTCACCATCCTGTCATACAAGGACCTGTACGGGTGGACCATGGACGAGATCGTCGCAACAATCGGCCGCAAGAACAACTGCACGTTCTGCGGGGTGTTCAGGCGACAGGTGGGCGTTGACAAGACAGGTGGGCGTTGACAGGATGTGGGTAATCTCTATGCGCAAGTGGGTGCATCTCTTGTTGAGGGGCTATCGTGGGGACGTGGCGACGCGGCATCGCTCAGTCATTGCTCTTTCCCCTCCCACTCTTCTCCTGAGGGGGGAGGTGGCAAGCAAGGCTGAGTCTGTTTCCCTTCTCCACCTATTGCAATACAACGCACCTCATGCACAGGCCCTGGACAGAGGAGCAGCCCTCCTGGGAGCGGACAAGCTCGTCACAGGGCACAATGCGGATGACTTTGCAGAAACTGTGTTGCTGAACCTCCTAAGGGGCGACGTGGCGAGGTTGAGTCGCTGTGCCGCCATCACCACGGGGGAGGACTCTGCCCTGCCCAGGAGCAAGCCCTGCTAGTGCTGAGCTCATTCCTCTATCATTCTCCGTCTCCCACTGTTTTTCTCTGCCTCTCCTTCTCCTCCCTTTCCCCATGCCACAGGCCTTGAACCGGGGAGCAGCCCTCCTGGGGGCGGACAAGTTAGTCACGGGGCACAACGCGGATGATTTTGCCGAGACAGTGTTGCTGAATCTATTGAGAGGCGACGTGGCGAGGCTCAGTCGCTGCTGTTTTCCCTCCCACTCTGCTTCCCCTTCTGCAACTTACAATGCCCCTTCAATCAACACACCACAGGCCCTGGACCGGGGAGCAGTCCTCCTGGGAGCGGACAAGCTGGTCACGGGGCACAACGCAGACGACTTCCCCGAGACGGTGCTGCTGAACCTGCTGAGGGGCGACGTGGCGAGGCTCAGTCGCTGCGCCGCCATCACCACGGGAGAGGACTCTGCCCTGTTAGTGCTGAGCTCATTCGCTTTTTCTTTCACGCTCTCTACAGGCCCTAGACCGGGGAGCGGCTCTCTTGGGAGCGGACAAATTGGTCACGGGCCACAATGCAGACGACTTTGCCGAGACAGTATTGCTCAACCTGCTGAGGGGCGACATGGCGAGGCTGAGTCGCTGCGCCGCCATCACCACGGGGGAGGACTCTGCCCTGCCCAGCCCAGGAGCACTGTTGCAAGGCTTATCCTCTTGGCTCTCTCTCTCTTCCTTCCCTTCTCTGCCTATTGCAACACACGTTGATGGTACATACAGGCTCTGGACAGGGGAGCAGCGCTTCTGGGAGCGGATAAGCTAGTCACGGGGCACAACGCGGATGACTTCGCTGAAACTGTGTTGCTGAATCTATTGAGAGGCGACGTGGCGAGGTTGAGTCGCTGCGCGGCCATCACCACGGGGGAGGACTCTGCCCTGCCCAGGAGCAAGCCGTTCAAATACACCTACGAGAAGGAGATTGTCATATATCCGCCCCCAACCTAAAATCCTCGGAACACCCCTTGCCTTGTCAATTTTGAACCGTTTTTCTACTCTTTCCTTGTTCCGTAATCTTGTACTCTGTTTGTCCAACTAAGTCAAATACAAGTGCATTATTTGAGTGACCAGATTTCCCTTGTAATTCAGACTTCCTTAACTCCTCTCCTCTTCTCCTCTCCCTTCTTTACCCACTTTGCTCTCTCCTTGCTTCTTCCTCTCTCCCTCCGTCCCACTCCTCTGCCTATGTTTTCCTTCTCCCCTTTGCCCCACCACCCCTTTCCCTACCACACTTGTTCCTCTCCCTCCTCAACCCCCTTCCTCCCGATCCTGTCTTCGCCTTGCACCCCCTCCCCTTCCTCTCTCCCCCTCCCTACACCACGTAACCTGCTTCATCGCATTGTCAATATTCAATCAGCACGTACGCACATTTCAAGAAGCTGGACTATTTCTCCACCGAATGTAAGAATCCTTCTTGCTTCTTCTTCAAGCTCTTCACAAAACAGTTCTGCAAAATCCTGTTCTATGCCACTGGGTCCCCCGAGCTTGCTCATTGCTCGTGTTTTTCAGGTCACCTTGATTGGAATGCACACCCTTTTCCGCTCCTGCCCCAACACAAGCACATCTAAACAGTATGGTAGTTGAGGGCAGCACCCTTTTCGTTGACTGATGAGTTCCCCTCCCCAAAATCAAGCAAGCGACCATTCTGCTGCACTCTTCCCAGATTCTTGCTTCCCAGGTTTCCCTTCTTCTGAGACCCCTCCAAAAAATTGTTCTCTTTGTCACCCCTACTCTCGTCTCCCCTTTCCGTCCCATTCCTGTGCATCCCTTTTCCGCCTTGTGCCTCTGCCTGTGCATGCAGGCATCTACTCTCCGGACGCGTATCGGGGCTTCGCCCGTGAATTTATCAAGGACCTAGAGGCCATCCGGTGAGTGGGTGTGTACCTTACCTCTATCAGTATTCATTTAGGACTTCAGGACATTGGATGAGTGAGTACCGTACATATGGTGCTGACCTATTTGAGTCCACGCAGAATTCATCAAGGACTTGGAGGCCATACGGTGAGTGGGTGATAATAGGCCAGAGTGCTTATCGGCCATTTGATAAGAGCTTACCTTACGTGTGGTGCTTACGCCTTTGAGTCAACGCCAAATTTATGAAGGACTTAGAGGCCATACAATGAGTGGGTATGTACCTTCCTTTCCAGAATCCATAAATACTTCAAGTACTTAATTAATTCAAGTTAAGGGGTTCTAAGCCCATGTGACGTAAGCTGGCCATGCGGCCATGCCGTTACCTGCTCGCCTCCTCACCCGATCCAGAAGTCACCAGGACTTAGAGGGCCATTGTTCACGTCAGCAAATCAACCGTCGAGTTCAGATTTCAAGTTGATAGTGGGGTGATTATCGAGTATGGTTATGTTTTTCAGCCTGCCTCTCAAAGCTCCTCCCCTTTCAACTTGCCCATGTGTGATCAGGCCGCGAGTCATTTTGGACATAATCAAATCTGCGGAGGAGTTCAGATTCCAGGCCGACAATGGGGTAGAAAAACTCAAGGCCCCTATTGGTTTTCATAAGTCGACGTCCCCTGTGTGTGCACTCATTTCACTCTCAGGCCGCGAGCTATTTTGGACATTATAAAATCTGCCGAGGATTTTAGGTTCCAGGCTGATGCAAAGATGCCAACTCAGCGCACCTGCGACCGATGCGGTTACATCTCCAGCCAGGTGCGGTTACTTCTCTAGACAATTACGGAGACAGATCTGGCCATGTATGGCAACATCTCCAGCTAGGAATGGTAACAGATGTGCACACGAATCAGGGAGCAACATCTCCAGCTAGGAATGGTAACAGATGTGCACACGAATCAGGGGGCACCATCTCCAGCTAGGAATGGTAACAGATGTGCACACGAATCAGGGAGCAACATCTCCAGCTAGGAATGGTAACAGATGTGTACACGAATCAGGGGGCACCATCTCCAGCTAGGAATGGTAACAGATGTGCACACGAATCAGGGGGCACCATCTCCAGCTAGGAATGGTAACAGATGTGTACACGAATCAGGGAACAACATCTCCAGCTAGGAATGGTAACAGATGTGTACACGAATCAGGGGGCACCATCTCCAGCTAGGAATGGTAACAGATGTGCACACGAATCAGGGGGCACCATCTCCAGCTAGGAATGGTAACAGATGTGCACACGAATCAGGGGGCACCATCTCCAGCTAGGAATGGTAACAGATGTGCACACGAATCAGGGGGCACCATCTCCAGCTAGGAATGGTAACAGATGTGTACACGAATCAGGGGGCACCATCTCCAGCTAGGAATGGTAACAGATGTGCACACGAATCAGGGGGCACCATCTCCAGCTAGGAATGGTAACAGATGTGCACACGAATCAGGGGGCACCATCTCCAGCTAGGAATGGTTACAGAAGTGTACACGAATCAGGGAGCACCAACTCCAGCTCCCCGTGCTCTTGCAGGACAGCTGCTTGTCTGCTGCAGTGCTGTACTTCTGGGTTTTGAGAAATTCGTATAGGCCAACTAGCTTTTGGAATTCTCAAAAAAGCTCTTTCACGACATCTATCTGTCTGCTGTATTGCTGCCGCACAAAATTGAAGGGTTGAAGGATTGATGGAGGGGCAAGGGTCTCCTTGATTCCCTCTTTTCCCCCCCCACAACTCTTCAAAAGCTGCAATCACGAGAAGCTGTACAAGGCATGTGTGCTTCCCAGGGATTGCAAGATGGTCTAAGAGTCTGTTCTTTCTTTCCCTTCTTTCCCTTTTCCCAAAAATATTTCACCAGGAGCTGTGCAAGGCGTGTGTGCTCCTGGAGGGGTTGAATGATGAATCACAGTGACGAGAAAGTCTCCTCTCTCTCCTCTTTCGACCTCTCACCTCCCCCCTCCCCCTCTCCGCACCCCTTAAAAAATTATCACCAGGAGCTGTGCAAAGCGTGTGTGCTCCTGGAGGGGTTGAATGATGAATCACAGTGACGAGAAGATCTCCTCTCTCTCCTCTTTCGACCTCTCACCTCCCCCCTCCCCCTCTCCGCACCCCTCAAAATTTTATCACCAGGAGCTGTGCAAGGCGTGTGTGCTCCTGGAGGGGTTGAATCAAGATGGCATTAAAGTCTCATTCCACCAACCCCCCCCCTTCCCTCATCTACCCCTCCACTCTTCATAACCCGCATTCACCAGGAGCTCTGCAAGGCGTGTGTGCTCCTGGAGGGGTTGAATCAAGATGGCATTAAAGTCTCATTCCACCAACCCCCCCCCTTCCCTCATCTACCCCTCCACTCTTCATAACCCGCATTCACCAGGAGCTCTGCAAGGCGTGTGTGCTCCTGGAGGGGTTGAATCGCGGGCTGCCCCGCCTGGGCGTGTCTCGCACTCGCAGGAAAGATGGGCGATACACTGCTGCTGTTGGTGCTGCTGCTGGGAGTGGTGCTGCTGCTGCTGCTGCTGGGGATGGTGGTGCTACTGCTGGTGATGCTGCTGCTGCTAGTACAACTGGTGCTGCTGATGCTGCGGGTGGTGGTGCCACTGATGCAGCTGCTGCTGGTACTGCCGCTACCGCTGAGACTGCTGTATCTGTTGCTCCTGCTGCCTCTCCTGTAGCTGATACTGATGCTCCTCCCGTGGCTGATACTGAGGCTAGTGCTGCTCCTGGTGCCACTCAAGCAGGAGATTCAATGTCAGCAGCTTTCGATTCTCTTGCCGTAACTTCCACGTAGGCTATGACATCTGACTTGCTTGTTTATGCGTTGAAAAAAAAGGACAAACAGTAAGCAAGTGAACGGTTGCTGTAGCAGACAAAATTTCTCCCCGCCAAGAATGTGTTTCTCCCGGCTCTGTTGCAACGAGTGTCTGAACTACTGTAACTGGAGATCCTTATTACTTCTCCATCCTCTACTGATGCTGGAAGAGGGAAGACTTGTTTATGATTATCAGTTAGATACACATGTACAAAACAGACTTTGACGTTCACCACACCAAACCCATCTATATCACACTACCCATCGCTCCTCCATCCTTCCTTCTCTGCTCCCGCGCACTTGGCCTGCGTCTCAATCACGCGGAGTCAGAGATACAGTCGATGCTCAGCCTATCACAAAACATTTGCTCCTCACAATTAGAAATTTAGTCACTCGCGAACGTTTTGCCCGTGAGTGACTAAATTGATCATTGTGCCGATTTCAGGGTACAGTCACCAAGTTGAGGAAGAAAAACATCTACAGTTCATAAACAACAACGGTTGCCCGTCATCAGAGAAGTTAACATGGTTACGAAATTAAAGCCCTTGACTCGATTCACGTTGCAATTTCATTTTACAGTCACATTTTTGCCCGTGGCGACAAGGGCGAACGTGGCGAAATGTCTCAAACTCGTTTCGCGCACATGCCGCCCGCCTACCTGGTGTTCTTGAAATGGGCACCGACTGTACTCCAGGTAATACCAGGCGCGCCAGATTCGTCGTATTTATTCGTCGAAACCAGACCCCTCCGTCACTTGCGGACGAGTGCGGTCTGGTACCTTAGCGCGAAATAGAACAAGATCCTGTACCCGATCAAAAACGACACCATCACCACTGCAGACTCCCAGAACTTGCTGTCCGCCATATCGAATCGCGCAATAACGGTGTCGGAGGTGACTATACAGGGCGAGGTGGGGTCGCTCTTAACGAGGTATTCCCAGCAGACGGACGGGAGAGAGCCGTACTCGTTGAGAGTGAGCATTTCCAAGGGGTACTTGAAGGTGGAGAGGTAGTTCATCCAGATCCAGTACGGTGGAATGTTGTTCCTGAGTGGGGGGAGAGCGGGGATGGAGAGAGCAGTAGATTAGAGAGATGGTGGGGACACACGGGAAGGGCAAGGAGGGAGCCATGTGGATAGTGAGCATCATGTAGTAAGCGGTACTTAGCGGTACCGAGCGGTACTTCAGTGAAGGTAGTTCACGTAGATCCCGTAAATGGAATGCTATCCACGAGTATCTTACTTGGAAATGAAGAAGCCACTAAAGAGGAAGAAGAACGCGGTGATTGCTGTGACCACGGTATTCCCGGTGATGTAATTCGGCACGAACGCCGCGAAGAACACGACAAACGAATTCCCCACCGCGAGCGTCAGAAACACCGTCGCCACGAACCGGAAAAACGCCGTCGCCGTCGCGGCAAGCCCGACCATGAAATACGCGACGCACGAGAAGAGCAGCGAGAGGAGGAAGAGGAACGGCAGGAAGACCAGCGCGCCCGCGAGCACGTACGATCCCGTGCGGTACGCGCCGCGCGAGGTTTCCCGGATGTAGATCTGCCGTTCGTCGAGGAAGATCGGAAGGCCCTCCGTGGACGTGAACAGGAGGAGCGCGAGCGCGAACGCGAAGAACGACGCGCGGTTCGTGATGCCTTCCGCGTCGTACCCCGATTTGAGAAACAGCGACCCGAGAATGAGTCCCGTTATCACCATGAGGCCGATACGCGATAGGAACAACTCCGGCGTTCGGAAGATGTTTTTGAAGTTGCGATCGGCGAGCGTTAGGGTTTCGTGGAGGAAGGGCGTGGCAAAGGTGCGCGGAGGCGGGGAGGTGTGGTGGTGCGGGCCGAGGGCGCTGTGAGTTCCAAGGGAACGCTCATGCTCGTAGCGCTCCTTCTGGTAAGAGGGCAGGGGGGGCGGGGAGGGGAAGAGAATGGGAAGGGGGAAGAGGGGGAAGGGGGGAGAGAGCGGGAAGGGGGAAGAGGGGGAAGGGGGAAAGGGAGGGGGAAAGAGATGGGAATAATGTGGGAGGCGTAATAATGGTACAGGCCCAGAATGTTGTGAGTTGCGAAGGATTGCTCGTGCTTGTAGCGCTCCTTCTGGTGGAAGAGAATGGGGGGTAAAGGAGGGAAGGAGGGGTGGGGGTAAAGGAGAGGAGCCATGACACCTGCATGCCATGGTGGGTTGGGCCATGGTGGGTTGGGCCATGACTCGGCATGGCATGGTGGGTTGGGCCACGACACCTAGTGGGTCAAGCCATGGCTCATACCATGCCCTCAGACTGCACAGCACATGGAACAGAGCGGGTCATTTGAGATGACTGAAAAGTCACATGTAACTGACACTGAACATGCTGCACACAACACAGCATAAATCAGCTCAATCAGCCCCTTCACCTTCACGTCACCCCATGGAAATGGTTCCAGTTATGAGTGAACGCTCGCCGTCCATCCCATCCCAAGGCACCATCGCTGGTCGCTGCACTTACACTGAAGCGAATGAGCTCGTCCGGGCCCCTCTCCTTTGTATCTTCCCATGGCAAAGGTTCCAGTCATGAGTGAAGGCAAGCCATCCGTCCTATCCCATGTCACCATCGCTGCACTTACACTGAAGCGAATGAGCTCATCCAGCCCCCGCTCCTTCTGCTGTTCCTCTTCAATCATGTCAAGAGCATACTCGAGTGCATTCACCTGCAGATGCACAACGAGCACGCAAGAGAGCAACACAAGGGAGAAAAACAAGAAGGTACGGTACCATGAGACGTGAAATGAGAGATGGTGGAAAAGGTGCAGAAAAAGAACGCTCCGTGTTCAGGCATTTCCTGTCAAGATTTGTACTCACATGTTCAGGCACCACTGTACCGAAGTCCTCGAAGAATTTCAGCATTCCCGGATAAGACCCATGATACACTGCAGACCCCTTCGCAAGCACCAGAAAGTTGTGAATAAGGTCCAGAATTCGGAAGGATGGCTGATGAATTGTGAGGATAATCGTGCGGCGCCGATGTGTTGCAGTGTCATGCAAGCTTTGCATAACATTCAGTGCAGCTGTAGAATCCAACCCAGAAGTGGGTTCGTCCAAAAAGAGAACAGCAGGGTCGTGAATCAAATCCACGCCAATGGAAACTCGTCGCCGCTCGCCTCCCGAAACTCCGCGAACTTCGGCATTCCCGATAATCGTGTTCGCGCAAGTCGTCAGACCCAATTCGTCGATCAGATCCGAAACCCGCTCCTTCTTATCCGCGAGCGACATCGTCGCAGGAAGTCGCAGGCGCGCGGAAAACATGAGTGTTTCGCGAACCGACAGCATCGGGAAGAGCTGGTCGTCCTGCATAACGTAACCCGACACTCGCTTGAAGGACGACTCGACCGGCTTGCCGTTAACCAGAATCTCGCCATCCAGCGATGATTGGCTTATTCGTCCCGCTATCGCGTCGAGAAACGTCGATTTTCCAGCTCCTGACGGGCCGACTACCGCCATCATCTGGCCATGGCGTGCCTTGGCGTTGACCTTGTTCAGGAGAATCATCTGCTTCGTGCTGCCGTTGTTCCCCGCCTTCTTGACAACCTTGAGTGGGAGGATTAGCGGAGGGGAGGGAGAAGGGAGCAGTCCAGCAAATAAATTCAGGAATCTTCAGAGACAACTGGATCTGGCAGAGTAATGAATACTGTAAACGAGTGCTGTTTAGTCGAGCCTAAAGACGAACAGTGGGAAGCAAGATAACAGGAATGATGGAGTAGATTGTGGTGAGAGATAACAGGAATGATAGGCGCACCTTGTAAGTCAAATCGACGACAGTTAGGTCGTACGCGGAGTGGTCAAGCGCGTGTTTTGCAAACCCGCTCTTTCCAGCAGCGGCGTAATCCTTGAAAGAATCTTCCACAACCACACGTTCGCCGTCAGTACCGCCGTTGGTACGGCCGCCGTTAGAACCACCACCGTTACAAGAACCATTCTCAAGGTCAACCACGGTGAAGCTTTCCGTGCTCTCGCGCGCTTCACCCGCCGTGAGTCCCGCCTCTACGTCCGCCGTCTCCCCCATGCTGACAACCACCAGGCTTGCAACAGCCCGTTACACTCGGTTCGTTCGCACTCGATTTACCCAGTCTACAGACAGTAGCAGCTGGGAAACACGGCGGTCACTTCAATCTACCCTAGCCCAGCACTCCCGGTGCGGATAATGAGCTCAATGATGTTCGTGATAGCCACTGCTCACCGCTGCGCTTACCCGCACCAAACACCTTCTCAATGGCCAATTAATAGCAACCAAGCGTTCAGTGAAGCCCTGTTGTTGAAGCACAACCTGCTCACCACCTTCTCACCACCTGCTCCCCGGTGATCGCTCCGCAGCACTTGCCCTTCAGCCGTTGCTCTGCAGCAGGTACAGAGCACTACGATCCGAATAACGGTTCGTACGGAGTGTCAGAGAATCTGTCAGAACAAAGCCGACCGACTCGCCAGGAGCCTTCTATGACTGCTCGACTGCTGTTAGCCGCAGAGCACGGCTCGGAAAACGGGCCAAGAATGCCAAGAATGTTAGGAGACCCCCGGCACTGAGTCGCATGCACCTAACAAAGAGCGGCATCGCGCAATCTGTCCATATTAAGTCGCTCCTGTCGAGCATGCTCCACCTGGCGCTTGCCGCGTGCTGTGTTAAAAACTCGACTGAAGAGATTCGTGTTAATCCACGGAACCGCACTTTGTCGGAAACTTGATGGATCCGACGTTGAGACTCCAGTTCCGCCAAGAACCGATAGCCACTCTCACATCGCACATCAGCCGCGTCAGGCTGAGCGCAAGGCGCGCGAGATTAATGGATCCGCGCAACCGCCGAGGGGCTGCACCTGAACCTGCCGCGGGGATGCGCTGGGACGCGACGCGACGCGGCGTGACAGCTCTCATTCGTAGGTACGGCGTGTATGAGAATGATCGAGGGGGTTTCGTCGGTGGTGGTGAGCGGGGAAATCGAGGTACGGAGGGATTTCCGGCGATCGGACGAGGCGGAACGAGGTGTGGTGTAGGGAGGTGGCGCGGAAGGGACGAGGCGAGGGTAACGCGAGGCGAAGAGATTCGAGGCGGCGACGAAACGAGGAGCGAAGGCGACGGTGCGACGCGACTCGAGGCTGGGATGATATGACATCAAGACATGCTGATGGCGATCGCCTAGACCGAGGTGAGCGACTGAGGGCCCCATGACAGCACCACAGACGGTGAAGTGAATGATCGCGACAGGTTGTGAGGCGCCGCCACATCGAAATTCGCCTGAAAGTGACATGCAGGGGTGAATGACTGTAACGGGGAGACGTTTTCGAGGCGGACAAGGAGGGCAGTGGGGGTTGGTGCAAGGTCGCCTGTATCTCGACATCATTCATGGTTACCGTGCAACTGCAACATGACGGTGTGACTGGCGCCTTGGCTGAACCGTCGCGCGAATTACGACGCTCCATTGCTTCGTGAATACACGAATTGTCGCTGTCGGAGTTTCAGCAGGAAAAGCCTCGCGTGGGGTGCTCTGTTTAGGCATGTCATCTATCAACTAGTCCTGCCCTGCCAGGCAGCCACGTGAATACCCTAGCGGGCGCCACGGTAGAATCCCGCCGCTGACAATATGCTGGAGTATGAAAAAGGCTTTGAAGGCCAACACCGAGGCGACTTATACCGGTTCTAAATCTACATGTGCATTGTTGAATTTCGTAGATATTTTTATTAGGCTAGATAATAATGGGGGTCCAGTGCAAAAATCAATTAGTTGTCTATGTGTATAATAATTGTGGCTTCAGCCCCAAGAACTGGACGTTCAGCCACACTGGTGCAACGCAATGAAACTAAGTACTGGCTGTGCCTCCCTCTTAGCTATTGGGGCAATGATTGAATTAACTGAACCCAGCAAGTAAAGGGAGCTTCAAATTATCATACAAAACGCGCGCAGCTCTACAAACACTTCTCAAACAACCTTAGAGCAGGCGCAACAGCTGGCAAGAAAGTACATTCTACACTGGGTCTCCATTGAGTGGGTGAAAAGGGGTTCTCATCGAGTGCAGGTGTAAAGGGGTCTGATTGAGTGGAGGGGAGGAGCCAAGCCGTGCATTTGACTTGATACCGTACCGTAGTCACTGCCGTCATCCTCAACATGCTAGTAGATGCACGGCATTGAGAGGGCACTCCTGATTTTTAGAGACGCATCAAAAGCCATCAACGCCATGCTAGAAGATGCACGACATTGAGCGGGCACCTCCGAGCCTCGGGTAGTACCTGGTTGATGGTTACAAAGGGGGGACACAAAGGATAAGATAAATCAAAGAGAAATATCATTGATGATTGGCGCAGATTGGGGATTGGAACAACTGTGCAGGTGTGCGGGCGGAAAGCGGTCGATGACTCACGCTGTGTATAGGCTAGTACTTGCAGGCGACTTGTTTTCAGGGATGCCCTTGTCAGAACAGTTATCTGTTCCATAGTGGATCAGAATCACGTTGCCGTGCAGAGCATCCCAGAGGTTCGCAGCAGTAAACATTGTCGTGCTCTCTCCAACGAATGCATCTGGAATCTTCGTGCAGCTATTCCAGTTTAGGCGAATGGTGTAGGGTCGAGAAGAGTTGTCCTTGGCGGTTCGATTCGCGATAAGAGTGACGCTTGCGTCCGAGACAGTGGAAGATCCTTCCGAGACAGGAGACACTCCACCTTTGTAAGCGCTTCCTAAAACAGTGGAAGGTACACCTGAGAAAGAGTGGCACAAAAGAAGAGTCAGTGCACTATGTTTGCTTGCACCTGCATACAGTCCCATGTGCATTTGTACCTTCGTACATGCCATTCCCACAAGCATCAGCGGCTCAGCAAATTTGGAAGAGTGAGAAAGCAGAAGAAGGGAGTGGGATGAGTAAGGGAGAGGACAAAGTGGGGCGAGTGGGGAGAGTGGAGAGAGCAAAGCGATCATGCATCGAAGAATCTCACCCTCCACACATCCAGTGGCGGTCATGGAAAAGCCATCGGGCCAAGCACAGCAAGGTATTTGCCCCGATTTTTTAGTCGACTCAAAAATCGACTTATGCGTCAAACAACTCACCCTTCACACATCCAGTGGAGGTCATGACAAAGCTGTCGGGGCAAGCGCAGTAACCCCCCTCCCGTATGGTTTCGCAGGTGGCTCCAGTGGGGCAGGCACCACAGGGTGAGTCTGTGGGATGGGGATGGGTGCAGTGGGGTATGTGAGTGCAATTGCTCATGAGGAGTTGAGGCTCCAGAGGAAGAGGCGCCACAGGGTGGGGCTTAGGGGTGGGGATGGGTGCAGTGGGGTATGTGAGTGCAATTGCTTGTGCGGAGTTGAGGCTCCAGAGGTGAGGACGCCACAGGGTGAGGAAGACAGAACGCAAGGGAGGAGGGGATTGGGAATGGTGGAATTATTAGGGTTGAGGGGTAAGCATGGGTGTGGTGTGGTAGGTTCGAGGAAACGATTGTGGAAGAATATGGATCCTTAGGGCCCAGCGGAACAGGGTGAGTGTGAGAGCACAGCAAGCAAGGGAGAAGCACGGGAGAGGGGAGAAGCGCGGGAGAGGCGAGAAGCGCGGGAGAGGGGAGAAGCGCGGGAGAGGGGAGAAGCACGGGAGAGGGGAGAAGCACGGGAGAGGGGAGAAGCACGGGAGAGGGGAGAAGCTCGGGAGAGGCGAGAATGCAACCCTAATATATGAGGCATAAGGTTGAATGGCATGCGGTTGATGGGCGAATGCATGAGCTATGGAGCTGAACGGCATGGGATTGATAGACGATTCCACGCGCACTCAATTTTTGAGTCGACTAAAAAGTCGACTCATCTCACGCGGAATGGCATGCGGTTGATGGGCGAATGCACGAGCTATGGAGCTGAACGGCATGGGATTGATAGACGAATCCACGCGCACTCACCCCACTTGCAGCAACTTAGTGCGCACTCACCCCAAAGGCAGAAATGCTATACTCACTCACTCACCCCACTTGCAGTAGCGCTCTCCATTTCCATCCACCTCACATTTGCCACCCGGCTCACAGCCCAACGCCGCACAGGCAGGATCTGCAGCAGCAACACAGAGGAGAGAGGGGTGCATGAGCGAACGAAAGGGGAACTGCTTTGGAATGGATCTAGGCAAGCAGAGAAGAGAGAAATGCAGCACGTGGAACACGCGTGATTGCAGGCCAACAGGGGAAGTTGCAAATGTGTACAAAGAATTGCCACTCTCCAGGCGAGAGACCATTGCAGCAACTCACTCACCGATGCAACGCAGCTTGTTCGGAGGCATCTCAAAGCCCGCGTCGCACTCGCAGGTGGGATCCCCGTTTTCCTACCTCACGCACTTTCCATTGGTAGCGCAATCCACTGCAGTACAGTGTGCTTCGTGTTGCACTCCACAAGCTCACCAATGCAATAGAGCGTGTCATTTGACTGCTTAAAGCCCGTGTTGCAAGTGCAAAATGGCTTTCCGTTCGCATCCTTTGTGCAGCTGCCGCCAGGCCCACAATTGACCGCATCACACAAGTCTGCAAAGAAAAGGGGACCAGGCAAGTGGAAGGATGTCATCACATCAGGATTGGGAGACTTTTGAGTCGACTCAAAAGTCACCTTGTCATCACATCAGGATTGGGAGACTTTTGAGTCGACTCAAAAGTCACCTTGTCATCACATCAGGATTGGGAGACTTTTGAGTCGACTCAAAAGTCACCTTGTCATCACATCAGGATTGGGAGACTTTTGAGTCTGACTCAAAAGTCACCTTGTCATCACATCAGGATTGGGAGACTTTTGAGTCTGACTCAAAAGTCACCTTGTCATCACATCAGGATTGGGAGACTTTTGAGTCGACTCAAAAGTCACCTTGTCATCGCATCAGGATTGGGAGACTTTTGAGTCTGACTCAAAAGTCACCTTGTCATCACATCAGGATTGGGAGACTTTTGAGTCGACTCAAAAGTCACCTTGTCATCACATCAGGATTGGGAGACTTTTGAGTCGACTCAAAAGTCACCTTGTCATCACATCAGGATTGGGAGACTTTTGAGTTGACTCAAAAGTCACCTTGTCATCACATCAGGATTGGGAGACTTTTGAGTCGACTCAAAAGTCACCTTGTCATCACATCAGGATTGGGAGACTTTTGAGTCGACTCAAAAGTCACCTTGTCATCACATCAGGATTGGGAGACTTTTGAGTCGACTCAAAAGTCACCTTGTCATCACATCAGGATTGGGAGACTTTTGAGTCTGACTCAAAAGTCACCTTGTCATCACATCAGGATTGGGAGACTTTCGAGTCTGACTCAAAAGTCACCTTGTCATCACATCAGGATTGGGAGACTTTTGAGTCGACTCAAAAGTCACCTTGTCATCACATCAGGATTGGGAGACTTTTGAGTCTGACTCAAAAGTCACCTTGTCATCACATCAGGATTGGGAGGCTTTTGAGTCGACTCAAAAGTCACCTTGTCATCACATCAGGATTGGGAGACTTTTGAGTCGACTCAAAAGTCACCTTGTCATCACATCAGGATTGGGAGACTTTTGAGTCGACTCAAAAGTCACCTTGTCATCACATCAGGATTGGGAGACTTTTGAGTCGACTCAAAAGTCACCTTGTCATCACATCAGGATTGGGAGACTTTTGAGTCGACTCAAAAGTCACCTTGTCATCACATCAGGATTGGGAGACTTTTGAGTCGACTCAAAAGTCACCTTGTCATCACATCAGGATTGGGAGACTTTTGAGTCGACTCAAAAGTCACCTTGTCATCACATCAGGATTGGGAGACTTTTGAGTCGACTCAAAAATCACCTTGTCATCACATCAGGATTGGGAGACTTTTGAGTCGACTCAAAAGTCACCTTGTCATCACATCAGGATTGGGAGACTTTTGAGTCGACTCAAAAGTCACCTTGTCATCACATCAGGATTGGGAGACTTTTGAGTCGACTCAAAAGTCACCTTGTCATCACATCAGGATTGGGAGACTTTTGAGTCTGACTCAAAAGTCACCTTGTCATCACATCAGGATTGGGAGACTTTCGAGTCTGACTCAAAAGTCACCTTGTCATCACATCAGGATTGGGAGACTTTTGAGTCGACTCAAAAGTCACCTTGTCATCACATCAGGATTGGGAGACTTTTGAGTCTGACTCAAAAGTCACCTTGTCATCACATCAGGATTGGGAGGCTTTTGAGTCGACTCAAAAGTCACCTTGTCATCACATCAGGATTGGGAGACTTTTGAGTCGACTCAAAAGTCACCTTGTCATCACATCAGGATTGGGAGACTTTTGAGTCGACTCAAAAGTCACCTTGTCATCACATCAGGATTGGGAGACTTTTGAGTCGACTCAAAAGTCACCTTGTCATCACATCAGGATTGGGAGACTTTTGAGTCGACTCAAAAGTCACCTTGTCATCACATCAGGATTGGGAGACTTTTGAGTCGACTCAAAAGTCACCTTGTCATCACATCAGGATTGGGAGACTTTTGAGTCGACTCAAAAGTCACCTTGTCATCACATCAGGATTGGGAGACTTTTGAGTCGACTCAAAAGTCACCTTGTCATCACATCAGGATTGGGAGACTTTTGAGTCGACTCAAAAGTCACCTTGTCATCACATCAGGATTGGGAGACTTTTGAGTCGACTCAAAAGTCACCTTGTCATCACATCAGGATTGGGAGACTTTTGAGTCGACTCAAAAGTCACCTTGTCATCACATCAGGATTGGGAGACTTTTGAGTTGACTCAAAAGTCACCTTGTCATCACATCAGGATTGGGACATGACAATCAGGGGTCACAGAATTGAATATGCGCGCAATCCAGTAACTCTTGCAAGAGAGTTGAAGGGAGGTCGAGTTCCAAGGACGGGGTATGGAAAGCAAGGCATGCCTTCTGTGTAGCACCCCTCCGACTCACCAATGCAAGACAGCGTGTCATTCGAGGGCTTAAAGCCCGTATCGCAACTGCAGAACGGCCTTCCGTTCGCATCCTTCGTGCAGTTGCCGCCAGGCCCACAATTCACCGCATCACACAAGTCTGCAAAGAAAAGGGGCCCAGGCAAGTGGAAGGATAGTATCATGTTAGGAGATGATAAAAACGGGAGCTGAGCACTGAAGGGCTGCCAAGTCGAATATGCACGCAAGTCAGTAACTACTACACAAGAGTTGAGGGGGCCAAGTGAAACGGTTGGGGTTGATAAGCAAAACGACTGTTTTTGAAAATTCTCGAATTCTCGTGCTGCAACTCTAAGCATGTTGCAGCACAACGCTTAGAGTTGAAGTGAATTGTGCTCTGCGTTGTAGTTCTCCCACTCACCAACGCAAGAGAGAGAGTCGTTCGATGGCTTAAAGCCCGTATCGCAACTGCAGAACGGCCTTCCGTTCGCATCCTTCGTGCAGTTGCCGCCAGGCCCACAATTCACCGCATCACACAAGTCTGCAAGGACAAGGATACGGGGGAAGATACCCAGGCAAGCGGAAGAATAATATGATATTGAGGAACTAGGATATTGGGAGACTACGAAATTGGGACACTACGATATTGGGAGACTACAATATTGGGAGACTACGATATTGGGAGACTACGATATTGGGAGACTACAATATTGCGAGACTACGATATTGGGAGACTACGATATTGGGAGACTACAATATTGGGAGACTACGATATTGGGAGACTACGATATTGGGAGACTACAATATTGGGAGACTACGATATTGGGAGACTACGATATTGGGAGACTACAATATTGGGAGACTACGATATTGGGAGACTACGATATTGGGAGACTACAATATTGGGAGACTACGATATTGGGAGACTACGATATTGGGAGACTACGATATTGGGAGACTACAATATTGGGAGACTACGATATT
This sequence comes from Closterium sp. Naga37s-1, assembly GCA_947471745.1. NCBI lineage: Eukaryota > Viridiplantae > Streptophyta > Zygnematophyceae > Desmidiales > Closteriaceae > Closterium > Closterium sp. Naga37s-1. The sequence goes on along the minus strand of CANJKZ010001093.1, from coordinate 2,876,020 downwards.
GGGAGACTACGATACGATATTGGGAGACTACGATATGATATTGGGACTACGATTTTGTGTCGACAGTCAAGGGCGTTCTGGATGCAGGATGTTCAGTAGCTCTTACAGGAAAATTGAGAGAGGAGGCCAAGCTTCAATGACTGGGTTTGAAACACAAGCAAGGCGCTCGCTCTGTGCTGCTCCCCTCTCCTACTCACCAACGCAAGAGAGAGAGTCGTTCGATGGCTTAAAGCCCGTATCGCAACTGCAGAATGGCCTTCCGTTCGCATCCTTCGTGCAGTTGCCGCCAGGCCCACAATTCACCGCATCACACAAGTTTGCAAGGACAAGGGAGTTGAGGGGTTAGAGCAAGTTTCAAGGACCGGGTTTGACACACATCCGTTGTGGCAATGTTACCACAGTGGCAATGTTACCACAGTGGCAATGTCTGCAAGGACAAGGGAGTTGGACTCTCCGTTTTGATCCACCGCACATATGCCACCAGGCTCACAGCCCAACACTGCACGGGCAGGATCATCTGCAGCAGAGGACTTTTGAGGCGCCTCAAAAGTCGGCTCACAGCCCAACGCCGCACAGGCAGGGTCTGCAGCAGAGGCGAAGAGAAGAAAGGGCCAACTGACAAAGACATGGGAAGGAGAGTGTATGCATGACAGAGGCAAGAGGGCGGAGCGGTGGGCTGAGACACGCCACAAGAGTGAGGAGGACGCTTCAGAATCCCGCCCACTGAACACATCGGTGCTGCCGGTGGTGCTGTCGCCACTGGGGGTGCTGCCGGTGCCGCTGCCAATGGTACTGCCGGCGGTGTTGGTGCTGGCAGTGGTGCTGCCAGGGGTGGTGCTGCCGGCTGTGGTGGTCCTTGACGCAATAAAAGCGAGAAACAGATACTCGAGAGGTGCCTGAGTCGTCATCAACGCATGAGAGAACATGCTTTATCTGGCCTAGGCCTCAGTTGTGGCTCAGAATGGAAACAAACACACTCAATAGGAGCCACACCAGGACGCACCAGTGTTGCAGAGAACAGACGCCACTGTAGCCACTGAAGCTCACTGTTGAGGCGCCTCAACAATAGACTTTTGAGTCAACTCACGGGGTCAGCACAGGACGCACCAGTGTTGCAGAGAACAGAGGCCACTGAAGCCACTGAAGCCCACTTGCTGATCTTCTTCTCACTGCTTGGGACCCTGAAGGGCGAGGCAAAGTGGGCACACAATAACACACAACATATCACAACGTGCTCAGGAAATAAGTATTGCCTCCCCTCCCCAGAAAAGCGAAAGAGTTTGAAGCACAAAATATCACAACGTGCCACGTTATCCCCTCCCCTCACGTCCTCTCCCTTCCCCTCCTCTCCCCTCCCCTTCCTCTCCCTCCCTCCCATCCCCTCACCCCCATCCCCTCCCCTCCTCTCCCCTCCCCTCCCCTCCCCTCCCCTCCCCTCCCCTCCTCTCCCCACCCCAACTCACGGGGACGCATCGCCAGCAGTGCTCGGGCCGATCAGATCATGCTATCCACCTGCTTGCCCCGGCAGCCACTCTCCCCAAAGAACTTGATCTGCGCGCAGCAGCAGAGCCCACCCACCACTCCCATTGCCCACGTGTCACTCACTTGGCTGCAGCAGTAGTCCCCGGGTTGACCATGCTGTCCACCTCCTTGCCCTGGCAGCCACTTCCCCCAAAGAACTGGATCTGCTCGCACGCAACACCCGGAACGCCCCGCGCCTTGCTGCCCGGACCACCGTAGCTCGAATGCCCACCGTAGCCTCCGTAGCCCGAGCCCCCGTTGCTGGAGCCTGCACGGCCTTGCCACCAGACCTTCACGTTCCGCTGCCTCGCAGCCTTCTTGGGCACGCTCACGCAGCGCTGCTTGCTGAAGGTCAGCCGCAGCCCTCCCACCGCCACCTCCGTCGCCACCTGCATGCTGGGAGCTTCGCTGGTGGTGCCCTTACTGGGAGCTTCACTGGCGCTGCCCGTGCTGGTGCTAGGGCTTCCCTTGCTGGGACTGCCCTTGTCGGGACTACCCTCGTTGGTGTTGCCCTTGTCGGGGCTTTTTGGCACTGTGCCATCGCCGTACATGGCAGAAAGCAAGTTCCGGTGTGCCATGCGTTTCACCGTGTCGTCGCCATGCGCTGCCTTCATCATCTGAACTGCTGCAGCGGACAAGGGAGAGGGTGTGCAGAGAAGAGAAGAGAGCAGAAAGAGCAAATATGAGAGAAGGGATAAGAGAGAACAGAGAGACCAAACATGAGACAGCGGATATGAGAGAGCAGATATGAGAGAGCAGATGTGAGAGAGTAGATATGAGAGAGCAGAGAGAGCACAGAGAGCAGAGAGAACCGATATGAGAGGACGGAAGGAGAAGGCACGGATCTGAGCGCAACGAGAGAGCAGCAGTTCAAGGCAAGGCAAGAGCAGCAGTACAGCAGAAGATGACCGGAAGGAAGGAGCAGTGAAAAGGCATGGATCTGAGCGGTCGCACATCACGGCAGGGCTGAACACTAGTCAACGATTTTGCAGAGACGAGAGGAAAGAAGAAAGAAGAGGAGACTTTACCACAGATTAGGGCAAAGGCAAGCAGAAGAATTCCGGCAGGAGAGGCGCGCATCGACCCCATGATGATGATGACGGCGGGGATCCCGCGGGAGAGGCGCAGCAGACGACGGTAAAGTGCGGATTGTAGGTGTGCTTTCAATTCAACTTAGCGTGGTCCTCTGCTACTCGGAGGTGGGTGGAATTAATAGTACTCCAATGCACTGAAAGGAGAATGGTCCGAAAAATGGCATGCTTCCTTCGGGCTTTGCCTGCACTTTGATTTATGTCGCGAGTTGCAGACGTGAGCCAAGCGTAACAACCGCCGCGCCATGGCGAATGCTGGGAACGCGTTCTCGGTTGGGAGGAGTTCCCGAAATAAAAGGTAGCTTGAATCGGATTCGCGGGAATGATGTGCTTAGCTCGCGTGAGTCGCGGGGACGAGATCATCTGAATTCAGGAGCGCGATACGAGCGACGAATTGCTGGAAAGGGAACGCGATGGAGTGTCGTCCGTGAGCCAATGGCGATACGCAGAGGCTTCCAGCAAGGCCTTTTCCGTTCGTGGCTTTTAATTGGTGACGATATGGCAAAGCGAGAATCGTTTGGAAAAAGCAGTGCATTATTTTGGCGAGCATTATGCAACTAAACAGGTTCGTAGTTCAATAGCTCAAGGAACGCGTTCCAAGGAAGCTGGAGAAACTAGCCATGTAGGCTGGCGTGAGTTGCGGGGAACGAAGATTTGAATGATAGGAACTTAGAGCAAGGCTCACGAAGACGAGATTGGAGCGACGAGTTGCCGGAGAAGGACGAGAGGAGATTTGTTCGCGAGCCAATAAGGTGACGGACTAGCTTCCAGCAAAGCGTTTTTCGTTTGTGCCCTCCAATCAGGTTCAAGCAGAAGGGTCGACACGACACAAGCACTCAAGTACTGTAGTACTGTACAAGCAGATTCATGGCGAAACATACCTACCCAACCACACCACACCACATAGGAATGGACGAACAAGACACACCACCCATTCTTTTCTTCGATATAGACAGAACCTATGTGAATTCCATTTACTTATTTTCTTCCATTAGTGTAGCATTCACAAACTACAATATGTTGGAACCACAAAAACATTTCAAAGCATGACCAATTAATTACATTATGTGCATCAACATTGACCTACAGGCTTCGAAACCTAGAGGAAACTAGCGTGCCTCCCCAGTTTGTTACCAATTGGCATGAGGTACCATGCGGAAGGGCGACTTGAGCATAGCAAATGGAGGTGTGGCACGGGCTTGACCAGGCCTGGCATTCAGAAAACTTTTGAAACCCCAGGAAACCTAGTTGCAAAAATGGCGAGTGTGGGTCTTGCAATCAGCAGTATTCTGAACACATCACAATGTGCGGCGGTTACATGGCAAAATCATACTGCTGAAACTACTTGCAAAACAACTCAAACAAAATTTCCAAGCAAACCTGCTGCAATGGTACATAACCCTAAGGCAGGTGCACTGGTAGGAAGGAAAGGACGCAACCAAATGGGTTCTAAGCTGAGTCTCTGTGGAAGGAGAAATCCATTCCAAGTTAGACTAGGTGCAAATGGCACTCTCTTGAGTGAAGGCAGCCCACTAGACAACACACTTGACAGAACGCGGGAGGTTAGGGCTGCCAGGCCTGGTGAATGGCACAAACAAGGGGATCCCAAATAGGAAACGATGACTCATAAGTGCTGCCTTTGACGGTTGGAGCACTGTAGCAGCAAGGGAAGCGGAAAGGTAGTGCAGTCCTGTTGCTGCTGATGAGAATAAACCAGCCAATCATTTGCCTAGAAGTGCCTACATGAAATGATGGAAGATAGTGCAGGCTTGATGCTGATGGAGAAAGATCGAGCAATCACTTACGAGGCAACATTGAACTCGACTAGAAGTCACCTCATCATACTGATGGCACCAGACCAGTCAGTCACTTACAAAGACCAGTCAATCACTTACTGGTAAGTAGTAACACCTGCAACGAGGGGTGGATTTGGCCCTAAACCGCCACTCAACGATATGCCATCACAGTTGTCCGCCACATAATTGTCGTATAGCCGGCAACTCGGAGTGTTACTGATGTTGAAAACACGATACATTGCAGTGTACTTGCCAGCCACAGTAGCGGGAAACTGCGTGCAGCCAGTCAGGTTGTAGCGGAAGGTGTAGGGCCGGGAGGTAGAGTCCTTGGCTGCTGGATTTGCGATGAGTGTGACGCTGTCGACATCGATTGTGAAGTTTCCTCCTGCGAACGAATGGCACAAGGAAAGACTTGCATACAATATTTGTTTGCATATCTATCCTTGGTAATATCTTAGCCATACTGCATCATTCCACCCACATTGCCTCTGCTTAGAGCCTCAATGGTCAACCTTGTAGGCACACTGCTTTGTAAAAATGTTTCCTGTCAAATTATATGTATGTCATATATGTGTAGGCTGCAGTGGGGTAGCCAACATGGGGTACAACCCCATTAGGGTTTCACATTTGTACCCAACTCTTTCATAGTTCATCCATTCCTGCTACTACATTTTAACATGGTTTCAGAGCACTAGGTCCGTAGGACCGTCTTTTTTTTCCGGGCCCACCTACCGCTGCGGTTACCGCGCTACCCCACGTGTTGTCCTGCGCTAGCCTTCACTTGCCTTGCCTTGTGACGTGCTGCGCTTCGCGCGCCGTTCTGCAGCCCTCGCGCTGCCTACTGTTGCCCTAGCTACGCGCGCACCGGCCTACAGACCCGTAAGGCCACCGAGCCGCCCCTGCAGGCCCGTAAGGCCCGCGAGCCGCCCCTGCAGGCCCGTAAGGCCCGCGAGCCGCCCCTGCAGGTCCGTCAGACCCGTGAGCCGCCCCTGCAGGCCCGTCAGGCCCGCGCCCCGCCCCTGCAGACCCGTCAGGCCCGCGAGCCGCCCCGGCAGGTCCGTCAGACCCGCGAACCGCCCCTGCAGGCCCGTCAGGCCAGAGTGCGGCCCCGCCCCGCAGCCGATGCGGCCCCGCCCTGCCGCGGACGCGGCCCCGCCATGCCGTCGACGTGGCCCCGCCCTCCCACTGTCGCGGCCCTGCCCTGATGCCGACGCGGCCCCGCCAGGTCGCGGCCCCGCCGACGCGGCCCCGCCCTGCCGTCGTGTCGCGGCCCGCCCTGCCGCTGACGCGGCCCCGCCCTGCCGTCGACGCAGCCCCGCCCTCCCACTGTCGCGGCCCCGCCCTGACGCCGACGCGGCCCCGCCAGGTCGCGGCCCCGCCCTGCCGCCGTGTCGCGGCCCGCCCTGCCGCTGGCGCGGCCCCGCCCTGCCGCCGACGCGGCCACGCCCTTCCGCCGACGCAGCCACGCCCTGCTGCCGACGCGGCCTCGCCTGGCCCCGCCCTGCCGCCGCCACGGCCTCGCCCTGCCGCCGACGCGGCCCCGCCTGGACCCGCCCTGCCGCCGACACGGGCCCGCCCTGCCGCCGACGCGACCCCGCCCAGCCGCCGACGCGGCCCCGCCAGGCCCCGCCCTGCCGCCGACATGGCCCCGCCCTGCTGCCGACACGGCCCCGCCCTGCAGCAGCTGCCGCGGCCCTGCCCTGTCGCTGTCGTGGCCCCAGCCCTGCAACTGACGCGGCCCTACTGTGCAGCCGCTGTTGCGGCCCCGCTGTCGCCGCCGTCGTGCGCCTGCCCTTCCCGCCACTGGTGAGCACCTGCCCTACCCGCGCTTCCCGCGTGTCTGCCTTGTTAGCGCGCTGCAGCGCCATCTGCCTGCCTGCCTGCCTGCCTCGCCTGCCCTGCCCACGCTGCTACTGCTGCTACTGCTGCTACTTCTATTACTGCTGCTAGGCTCCTGCTGCTGCTGCTGCTACTACTGCTACTGCTGCTACTGGCGGTGGCCAGATGCAGCTCCAGCGACGTCCGTGCGAGTCTCTCACGCCCCAGCAGCTTCGTGAGTGGTACGCTAGTTGGGGTTGTGGCGGTAGCCGTCGTAGCTGTCGCCCTGGAGCTGGTCAGCTGGGAGCGTCTGGCAGTGGCCAGCTGCAGCTGCAGCGGCGCCCGCGCGAGACACTTCGCGAGTGGTACGCCCAGAGTAGAGGGTCTCGGAGTACCGTTCGCTACCCGTACGTCATTCGCACAGGTGATCGGGCTGGTCAGGCTTGCGGGACGCTTAGTCACATACAGTTCCGCTGCTTCGCCAGTCTGAGCGACGCCTGGCGTACCGAGTTTGGCGACGAGGCTGAGCTCCCCACCTGGCTGGAGCTGCTTAGGCAGAGGGTAGATATCTTTGCTCTTGACTATGATGCTATTCTCACTGCCATGTATGCATCCCCAACTAGTGCTGACAGTGCCTGTTACCTGTGCGTACCGCCTGACCCAGGTATAGAGTCCGCTGCTCTAGGTGCTGGTGAGGTTGCTGCTCTGGGTGCTCGTGCGTCTCCTGCTCTAGGTGCTGGTGCGGCTGCTGCTCTAGGTGCTAGTGCGTCTCCTGCTCTAGGTGCTGGTGAGGGTGCTGCTCCAGGTGCTGGTGCGTCTGCTCTCTCTGGTACTGCGCCTGCTGAGTCCTTGTACACCTTCACAATTGACTCAGGTGCTTCCCGCTCCTTCTTTCGCTACAGCACCACCCTCACGCCGCTCAGTCGGCCGGTTCCAGTCTCCCTGGCAGACCCCTCTGGGGGTCCAGTCCTTGCGCACTCCTCCACGGTCCTGCCATGTCCGGAGGTCCTGTCTGGCTCCCTGTAAGGTCTTCACCTCCCCTCGTTCTCTACGAACTTGGTGAGTGGTGCTGACCTCCAGGACCAGTGGGTTGACCAGTTCACTCCTGGAGGTCAGCGCGTGACCCACTGTACGTGCTCCCGGACGGGCCGGCACCTGGCCACGTTTACCCGTGCGCCTGGCTCGAGTCTGTACACACTGACTACTGTGTCCCCTCAGGTCGCTGCGTCTGCGTCTGCGTCAAGTCAGCTAGCGCCCCCCTGCTCGTGTCGCGCTTTGTCGCACCAGACCCCCCTTTGGCACCACCGTCTTGGTCACCCCTCGGTGCAGCGCCTTCGTAGCATGCACCGCCGTGTCCTTGTCTCTGGTCTTCCCAGGGTTCTCTCTCCCCTCCCATCCTCGCCTGCTCCTCCTTGTCTTTCCTGTGTCGAGGGGCGGCAGCGCACCGCTCCTCACTCCTCCTCGTTTCCCCCGACGACCGCTCCCCTGCAGACCCTGCACAAGGACGTGTGGGGCCCAGCCCGCGTCAGTGGGCAGGACCGCGAGCGGTACTTCCTGCTGGTTGTTGACGTCTACTCGCGTTACACCACGGTCTTCCCCTTGCGCACCAAGGGTGAGGTCCCTGATGTTTTGATCCCTTGGATCCGCGCTGCCCGTCTCCAGCTCCGCGAGCGGTTCGGGACGGAGTTTCCCGTCCTGCGTCTGCACTCTAACAGGGGTGGGGAGTTTTCCTCCGACCTTCTGAAGAGCTTTTGTCGTGGGGAGGGCATTCTCCGTACGTTCACGCTTCCGGCCTCTCCGCAGCAGAATGGGGTTGCTGAGCGCCGCATTGGCTTGGTCATGGAGGTCGCTCTTACCTCCATGGTCCATGCGGCTGCCCCCCATTTTCTGTGGCCGTTTGCGGTCCGCTACGCCGCGCATCAGCGCAACCTCTAGCCCCGTGTCTCCTTGCCGGAGACCTCGCCCACACTGCGGTGGACGGGGAAGGTTCGCGATGCGTCGGTGTTCCGGGTCTGGGGTTCTCGTGCCTTTGTCCGCGATACCACCGCGGACAAGCTCTCCGCCCGCGCTGTTCCCTGTGTCTTCCTTGGCTTTGTCCCTGACGCGCCTGGTTGGCAGTTTTACCACCCCACCTCGCGCCGTGTCTTCCTCTCTCAGGACGTCACGTTCGACGAGTCGATTCCCTTTTACCGTCTCTTCCCCTACCGCACTGCCCCTCTCCCCCCCCCCCCCCCGCCGCTCTTCCTCGCTCCAGATGCTCCACAGGTAGACCCCCTCCCCGCTCCCGGTCCTGCTCCTTCAGGTGTGTCTCAGGTAGACCCTCCTCCCTTGACTACGCTGGTTGAGGTCACTGGTGACTCAGGTCCTGCTGAGGGTGGTCCTGCTCGTGGTACTGCTTCTGGGGGTGCGGAGCCTGGGGGTGCTGAGCCTGGGCATGAGGAGTCTGGGGGTGCTGAGCCTGGGGGTACTGAGTCTGGGGGTGCTGAGGCGTCTGGTGAGCAGTCTCCCTGGAGCGGCCGTCTCCGTAGTCGCTCCGCTGGTGCCTCGCCGCTGCACTTTCGCCGTCGTCGTCTCCCTCTCTCCCCACAGCAGCTGCGTGAGTGGTACGTTAGCCGTCAGGGTCGCGCTGCTGGAGCTAGGGGCCCTGCTGCGGGAGGCGCTGGAGCTGGTGACTCTGCTACTGGAGTTGTTTCTACTGGAGGTTCTGGAACTGCTGCGGGTGCTGGCGCTGGAGGTTCTGGAGCTACTGTAGGTGCTGGTGCTGGAGGTTCTAGAGCTGTTGGAGGTGCTGGCGCTGGCAGCGCTGGAGGTGGAAGTTCTGGAGCTGCTGCGGGTGCTGGCGCTGGAGGTGCGACGCCTGAGGGTTCTGAGTCTGCTGTTGCGCGATCTCCTTGGAGTAGCCGCCTTCGTCCGCGTGTGCCTCTCACCTTACAACAGCTGCACGACTGGTACGGTCGCCGCCAGGGTCGCGCTTCTGGAGCTCGGGGCTCTGCCGCTGGAGGTACTGGAGCTGCTGGGGCTGGAGGTGCTGAGCCTGAGGGTGCTACTGCTGGAGACCCTAGGTCTGGGGGTGCTGCTGCTGGAGACACTGAGGCTGGAGACCCTGGGACTGGAGGTGCCGGTTCTAGGGGTGCTGCTCCTGGTGGAGCTGGTCCTGGAGGAGCTGGCGCTGAGGCTTCTGGAGCTGCTGGGGGTGCTGGAGCTTCTGAGGGTACTGGAGCTGCTGGTGCTGGTGGCACTGCATAGCCGCGCCTGTTCTTCGCTCCACCGTCTCCGTCGTCTCAGCCACCGCCTGACTCTGTGCTTCGCCAGGTTCTTAGTCTCCCTTCGTCTACTGGTCTTCCGTTACATCCTGGCTAACCGCTGCCTGCTCCTTCTCCTTACACTGAGCAGACAGGGGGTCTTACTGAGCGTCGTGAGCCTGCGTCGCGTCCTATCTCGCCTGTCCATTCTGGTAGTTCCGGTCGTCGTGTTCCTCGTCCGCGTCAGCCGGCTGTCCCCGGCACCCACCACGTAGTCCGTCGTCCTTCCTCTCCTCCACAGCGCGTTCCTCTGCCGTCTCCTCGCGCGTCTTCCCTGCCTACCGTTCCAGAGCCTGAGTCTGACCTCGCTCGTGCTGCTCACCCTACTGTCACGCATCTGCTAGCCACTGTTGTCACTGACCCGTCGTTTGAGTCTGCTGCTGCGTCTGCCTTAGTCGCTGAGCTTGTTGACTTTGCTGCTGCCTGTCGTCTAGACTACGCCGCTAGTCTTGTTGCTGCGTCAGAGTCTGTCTGTCCTCCGTCCGTCGGGGGTGAGTGTGCTCTTGGCACGGACGTCCTTGAGGACAGGCACGAGGACCTTGAGTGTCTTGCAGCCGCTGCGCCTCATCTCGTGTCCATGCTGCTTGCCCCTGAGGGAGACCCGGATGCACCAGACATCCCGACTCCGCGTTCTTACGCTGAGGCGATCGCGGGTCCCTACTCCTCTCAGTGGCAGACAGCCATTGACGCAGAGATGGCATCCTGGAAGTCCACAGGCACTTACGTCGACGAGGTTCCCCCTCCTGGGGCGAACATCGTCGATGGCATGTGGATTTTCAGGGTGAAGTGGCCGCCAGGTTCTCCGCCTGTCTTCAAGGCTCGTTACGTTGCTCGAGGCTTCAGTCAGCGGGAGGGAGTCGACTTCTTCCAGACCTTCTCCCCTACCCCGAAGATGACCACTCTTCGGGTGCTGCTGCACGTTGCCGCTCAGCGTGACTACGAGCTTCACTCTCTTGACTTCAGCACAGCCTTCTTACAGGGCAGCCTGCACGAGGAGATCTGGCTGCGCCGCCCACCTGGCTTCACTGGGTCGTTCCCTCCTGGTACCCAGTGGAGCCTCCGGCGGCCAGTCTATGGTCTCCGCCAGGCGCCGCGTGAGTGGCACGACACACTGAGAACGACACTTGCGGCTCTTGGGTTTGCTCCGTCGAATACTGACCCGTCGCTGTTTCTGCGCACCGACACTTCGCTGCCGCCGTTCTACATCCTCGTGTACGTCGACGACTTGGTCTTTGCCACTGCTGATACTGAGGCTCTCGCATTGGTGAAGTCGGAGCTGCAGAAGAGACACACGTGCAGAGACTTGGGTGAGCTGCGCAGCTACCTTGGCTTGCAGATCACCCGGGACAGAGCACGCCGCACCATCACACTGACTCAGTCACACATGGTGCAGCAGGTCCTTCAGCGCTTCGGCTTCACCTGGTCCTCGACACAGGCCACTCCTCTGGCTACAGGTCACTCGATCTCAGCTCCACCTTTGGACGAGTCCGTAGAGCCGAGTGGTCCTTACCCAGCGCTAGTGGGCTGCCTCATGTACCTGATGACCTGCACTCGTCCTGACCTTGCGTACCCTCTTGTCCTTCTGGCTCGCCACGTGGCTCCTGTCGGCACCGAAAGGTGCACATGGATGCTGCTAAGAGGGTACTACGCTACTTGTGCAGTACATCGGGCATGGGGCTCGTGCTTGGAGGACGGAGCGACATTGTCCTCACTGGGCACTCAGACGCTTCTTGGGTTGACGACCAGGCTACGCAGCGGTCGTCACAGGGTTACACATTCAGCCTTGGCTCTGGTTCAGTTTCTTGGCCTTCTACACGCTCGTCTTCAGTTCTCAACTCTAGTTGTGAGGCTCAGATCTGCGCCACAGCCATGGCTGCACAGGAGTTATGCTGGCTTACCTACCTGCATGCTTACTCTTGGTAGGTAGAGATCACTGTGCTGTTGTTGTTGCATATATACCTCTGCATGTGAACTGGCCTTGTGGCTCTTTACTTGTGCTCAGTGTGTGTGGTGACATTGTGATCCACCCTGAGCTTGCTTTGCTTCTCTTGACTGGTCTGGTGACCCCTTGCTCTCCCCCACTTTGCCTATGGGGGTGTGTCAAACTATATGTATGTCATATATGTGTAGGCTGTAGTGGGGTAGCGAACATGGGGTACAACCCCGTTAGGGTTTCACATTTGTACCCAACTCTTTCATAGTTCATCCATTCCTGCTACTACATTTTAACATTTCTGTGAATTGAGAGTCATATAGAAACACTGCACACCTGGGAAGACTCGGCACTAGCCAAGTCTAGCCCCACTTGGCATTCATCTAGTTGGCGGAGCGAGGAAGGGAGAAACAAGGGGGATGGAGAGCGGGGAAAGGAGAGAGTGGGGCGAGGTGGGAACAACAGAGGGTGGTGAGCGGCGAGAGGAGGGAGTGAGGCGAGTGGGGAGAGGAGAGAATGGGGCGAGCGGGGACTTGCTGTGGTTCGAAACCTTTTCTACCCTGCGAGAGAATGGAGACTCACCCTCAACACATTCGGTGGGGGTCATCCCAAAGCCCTCGGGGCACTCGCAGTAAGGCACCTGCGCGAGAACTGGGCCCCGCAGCATGGGGTCACTGTCCTCCGTCTCTAGTACGGTCTTGCAGGTGGCTCCAGTGGGGCAGGTGCCGCAGAGAGAGGCTGGAGAACACATCATGCAAGGGAGAAAGAAGGGATGGGGCACTCGCAGTAAGGCACCTGCACGAGAGCTTGTCCCCTCAGCATGGGGTCACTTTTTTCTGTCTCAAGCGCAGTCTTGCAGGTGGCTCCCATGTAGCAGGCGCCACAGGGTGAGGCTGAGGGGGTGGGGATGGGTGCAGTGCGGTATGTGAGTGCAATTTCTCGTGGGGGACTGAGGCTCTATTAAGGCAGGCGCCACGAGGTGAGTCTGGAGAACACAGGGTGCGAGGGAGAATGAAGAAGGGCTGGAGAATAAAGAAGGGCGGAACGGATAGAGCACGCCCAGTAAGGCACCTGCAGCTCACTGATTGTGTCCCAGCATGGCCTTGTAGGTGGCTCCGGTGAGGCAGGCGCCACAGGGTGAGTCTGAGGGGTAAGGATGGGTGCAGTGCGGTATGTGAGTGCAATTGCTTGTGGGGGATTGAGGCTCCAGAGGGACGGGCGCCACAGGGCGAGACTCGGGGGTGGGTGGGTGGGCATGGGTGCAGTGTGGTATGATCTCTTAGGAACATTGAAACGCAGTGTGGCACCTGTACCGACGGATAGAAAATATAAGGCAGAGGGAGACGCAAGGGGGGAGAGGGAGAAGCAAGTGAAGAGGGACAGTGAACTATCATGTGTGAGGGGTGGGCATGGGTGCATTGCGGTGCAATATGTGAGTGGCAATTGCTGGTGGGGGATTATGGATCCAGAGGAACAAGAGGGGAAGAGGTAGGCTCAAAGAAGCACAAGACACATGATGCGCTCTCACTCTTGCATGGCACAGGATGGAATTGATGGAGGTTTGACTTTTGAGAATTCTCAAAAGTCAAACCAGGATAGGATGCACTCTCACTCTAGCATTGCACAGGATGCACTCTCACTCTAGCATTGCATAGGATGCACTCTCACTCTTGCAATGCACAGGATGCACTCTCACTCTTGCAATGCACAGGATGCACTCTCACTCTTGCAATGCACAGGATGCACTCTCACTCTTGCAATGCACAGGATGCACTCTCACTCTTGCAATGCACAAATGCACTCTCACTCTTGCAATGCACAGGATGCACTCTCACTCTTGCAATGCACAGGATGCACTTTCATTCTTGCAATGCACATTATGCACTCTCACTCTAGCAATGCACAGGATGCACTCTCACTCTTGCATTGCACATGATGCACTCTCACTCTTGCAATGCACAGGATGCACTCTCACTCTTGCAATGCACAGGATGCACTCTCACTCTTGCAATGCACAGGATGCACTCTCACTCTTGCAATGCACAGGATGCACTCTCACTCTTGCAATGCACAAATGCACTCTCACTCTTGCAATGCACAGGATGCACTCTCACTCTTGCAATGCACAGGATGCACTTTCACTCTTGCAATGCACATGATGCACTCTCACTCTAGCAATGCACAGGATGCACTCTCACTCTTGCATTGCACAGGATGCACTCTCACTCGTCCAATGCACAGGATGCACTCTCACTCTTGCAATGCACAGGATGCACTCTCACTCTTGCATTGCACAGGATGGAACTGATGGAGGTTTAACTTTTGAGAATTCTCAAAAGTCAAACCAGCACAGGATGCACTCTCACTCTAGCATTGCACAGGATGCACTCTCACTCTAGCATTGCACAGGATGCACTCTCACTCTTGCAATGCACAGGATGCACTCTCACTCTTGCAATGCACAAATGCACTCTCACTCTTGCAATGCACAGGATGCACTCTCACTCTTGCAATGCACAGGATGCACTCTTACTCTTGCAATGCACAGGATGCACTCTCACTCTTGCAATGCACAGGATGCACTCTCACTCTTGCAATGCACAGGATGCACTCTCACTCTAGCAATGCACAGGATGCACTCTCACTCTTGCATTGCACAGGATGCACTCTCACTCTTGCAATGCACAGGATGCACTCTCACTCTTGCAATGCACAGGATGCACTCTCACTCTTGCAATGCACAGGATGCACTCTCACTCTTGCAATGCACAGGATGCACTCTCACTCTTGCAATGAACAGGATGCACTCTCACTCTTGCAATGCACAGGATGCACTCTTACTCTTGCATTGCGCAGGATGCACTCTCACTCTTGCATTGCACAGGATGCACTCTCACTCTTGCAATGCACAGGATGCACTCTCACTCTTGCAATGCACATGATGCACTCTCACTCTTGCAATGCACAGGATGCAACTAATAAAAACGTGTTTGAAGAAGTTTTTGAGACGTCTCAAAACACTCTTAAAAAAGATGATGCACTCTCACTCTAGCAATGCAGAAGATGCAACTGATGGGTACTTGAAATCTACATGAGACGACTTTTGAGGCACCTTGAATCACCGACACGTCTTGACATAGCAATGCATGTGATGAGGTAAGAGCAAGAAAAAACTCGCCCCACTGGCAGCAACACCATGCTCACTCACCCCACTTGCAGTAGCGCCCTCCAGTCTGATCCACCTCACAGGTACCGTCTAGCTCACAGCCCAACGACGCACAGGCAGGATCTGCAGCAACCGAGGCGCACAGAAAAGGGGTAACAAACATAGATATGGGTATGCCACCTCACAGGTGCCATCCGGCCTACAGCGCAACGCCACATGGGCAGGATCTTCTGTAGCACAGAGGAGAGAGGGTCGCATGAGAGACTCAAGGAGGAGCCAATCACGAGAAGAAAAAACGCGCCTAAAGTTGTCATAAAGACATTAGTATGCCCTCAGGACATGATTCATAATTTAGGGCAAGATTATGTGGATGGCGTGTCAATACATTGCAAATATGTAGGAAAAAAAAAAAAAAAACAAACAAACAAAGAAACAAAAAGACTTGCTATGTGAGGAAAGCATCGCTTCGAATCAAGCAGCATCAGAACCACACCCGTCACACACCCAAAAGAATGTTGTTAACCCGAATGGCATCACGCGATTCACAGATTACGCCCTTCGGAAACACGTCCTCAAAATCACGTTTTTCAGAATCACGCCTTCCCTTTTGTACGTTCCTCACCTGTGGTTACTGGTGGTGTTGTTTGGTCCCCATACGCATTCGCTGGTGGTGCTGTTTGGTCGCCATACACAGAACTCAGCATGCGTCGACGTGTTATGCGCTTCATCGTATCGTCGCCATGCGCTGCCGCCATCATCTGAACTGCTGCAAGGAGGACAATGGAGTGGGTGTGCAGACGAGAACAGAGAGCAGACATGAGAGAGCAGAGATGAGAGAGCAGAGAGGGAAGAGAAGAGAGGATCGAGCTGAAAACAAAGAAGAAGTGGAAAACTGAAGCCACCTAGAAGGAGGGAGCAGGGAGGCATGGTGCTTACTGGCACAAGGCAAGCACTTACCATATGTCAAAGCTCTTTGCAGTAATGAGAGAAAGCAATGAGAGAAGGCAATGAGAGAAGGCAATGAGAGAAGGCAATGAGAGGCGGTGAGCGGACTGACCGCAGATGAGGGCAATGGCGAGCAGCAGGATGCCGGCAGGAGAGGCGCGCATCGCCCTCATGGTGCTGATGTGGTGGGGGTCTTGCGGGAGACGCGGCGGAAGAGGCGGAGAGAGAGGCGGCGGGAGAGGCGAGAGGAGAGGCGAGCGATGAGGAGCTTCAAGCGGCTTTGTGCTGTCAGTCACGTGCAAGTCACGGCGGTGTAGGGCGGCAAGTGGTTTTTGAGACGTCTCAGAAACAACTTACATCTAAAAAATTCTGTTGGTTTCACATACGACATTCATACGGGATGTAATGTATTCGGTATAGTTCTGGTAGTACAATTTAGAGATACTAAATAGTAAAAAGCCGCGTATGCAGTACATCGGGCATGGGGCTTGTGCTTGGAGGGCAGAGTCCAGTGGTCCTCACTGGTCACGCAGACGCTTCTTGGGCTGACGACTTGGCTACGCAGCGGTCGTCACAGGGTTACACCTTCAGCCTTGGTTCCGGCTCTGTTTCGTGGCGGTCTACCCGCTCGTCTTCTGTTCTCGGCTCCAGCTGTGAGGCCGAGATCTACGCAGGGGCCATGGCTGCACAGGAGTTACGCTGACTCACCTACCTGGCACTTCAGCCTTGTGATCATCAGCGCTTTTGTACAATGTTAGGTCTTGTGCCTACTTGGCCTCACTTGCTTACTTCTTGACCTTGTTTGTACTGTGATCTATATATACCTGCACTTGCTTGTTTACCTTTATATATACTCCTGCATGTGAACTGGCCTTGTGGCCTTGAACCTGTGCTCGGAATGTGTGGTGACGTTGTGATCCCCCCTGAGCTTGCTTTGCTTTGCTTGACTGGTCTTGTGACCCCTAGTTCTCCCCCACTCTGCCTATGGGGGTGTGTCAGACTTACTTAGTCACTGTAGGCTACAGTGGGGTAGACACTAAGGGGTACAACTCTCTAGGGTTTCATATTTGTATCCATCTCCTTTCTAGTTCATTCATTCCTTGTTCTTTCACATTTACATACAGCCAGGGCATACATTGAGGCAAACCTACTAACATGCAATAGACACTGGCAGGACCCGGCGTAAGTCCAACCCATTATACACGTCCTACATTACTGCTACACGCATTCACAAAAAGGGTTAGCATTAACTGTTAAATTTTGAACAACGTACCTGTGATGCTCTCTTGTTAAAACGCCAGAAATCCTGTATGCCAGATAATAAATGGCACGCTGCGCAACCAACGAAGCCGCAATCGCAGTCGCCATAGGCGCTGCAAGTGGCATGTTTACGAAAGGCAGTAATTAGAATCACGACACACATGGCTGAAGGAGCCGACGAAGTGACGGGTGTAACAATCATATGCCTGCAGGGCCCAAAATTGGTTTAGGCCCACCTTGACAAATCAGGGTTCCAACCCCTCTTCACCCTGACCCATTGTGTAAAATTTTCCATACCCTATTTGCATCAGGGTAAATCAAGGATTTTGGCATGGTAGCCTGATTTGAGCAGGGTATTTCTACAGATAGCATGTTTCCAATACTACTTTCCCTCGAACCTCACATGGCCTTTTCAGGTCAGATTCTCCCACACTTCGAGAAGTGCATGGCTGGTACAGCTGCACTGCGACTGCAAGTTGATGCGTAGGACAGCAAGAAGCTGTCCTTGACATGTCAGAACTATATGGTAGGCTGTAGTGGGGTAGACAATATGGGGTACAACTCTTTTAGGTTTTCATACTTGTACCCACCTGCTTGCTAGTTCATTCATTCCTCGTTCTTATTCTCACATGGTATCAAAGTAGAATCGTTCCTAGGGCCCACCGAACGTTCCGCCTTGCCCTAACAGAATTTGTTTTTTTAGCTGCCCCTGCGACCGTGCTGCCCCTGCAGCCGTGCCTGCCCCTGCAGCCGTGCCTGCCCCTGCAGCTCGTGGGCGCTGCCTCTGCAGCCGTGCCTGCTCCTGCAGCCCGTGGGCGCTGCCTCTGCAGCCGTGCCTGCCCCTGCAGCCCGTGGGCGCTGCCCCTGCAGTCGTGCCTGCCTCTGCAGCCTGTGGGAGCTGCCTCTACAGCCCGCGCACCGCCCTAAACCCTGCTCGTCGCGACGCCCCTGCGGGACCCGCGCGGCGTCCCCCCCCTGCTCGTCGCGGCGCCCCCCTGGGCGTCGTCCCTGCTCGTCGCGGCGCCCCCGGGGCGTCGCCCCTGCTCGTCGCGGCGCCCCCTGGGCGCCGTCCCTGCTCATCGCGACGCCCCCGGGGCGTCGCCCCTGCTCGTCGCGGCGCCCCCTGGGCGCCGTCCCTGCTCGTCGCGACGCCCCCGGGGCGTCGCCCCTGCTCGTCGCGGCGCCTCCTGGGCGCCGTTCCTGCTCGTCGCGGCGCCCCTGGGGCGTCGCCTGTCAGGTCAGGGTCGGCCAGCTAGAATTCATTACAAGGCACACGAGGAAACGTGTGCCTCCCACTCCCCTCCCACTCCCCTCCCACTCTCCGTCATGGTTCCCCCTTCCTCCTCCCCCCTTCCTCCTCCCCCCTTCCTCCTCCCCTCTTCCTCCTCCCCCTTCCCCTCCCTCAGATGGCTGGAGAACATCCGTGATTGGTGCATTTCCCGCCAGCTCTGGTGGGGCCACCGCATCCCCGCGTGGTACGTCACCTTCGACCAATCAGACGAGGCCGCCGCCCGCGACTTTCCCGTCCGCGAATTCGGCGCATACAACACCAACTGGGTCGTCGCCCGCACCGACGAAGACTCGCACCGGGCAGCCGAAAAGAAGTTCCCGGGCAGGAAATTCGAGCTCGGGCGGGACCCGGATGTGCTGGACACGTGGTTTTCGTCGGGGTTGTTTCCATTTTCAGTGTTTGGGTGGCCGGAGGAGACGGCTGACTTCAAGACGTTTTACCCAACCGCGCTGCTGGAGACGGGGCATGACATTCTCTTCTTCTGGGTCGCGAGAATGGTGTTCATGGGGCTGAGACTCACTGGGCAACTGCCATTTAAGCAGGTGAGCGCGTGGAAAGGAGTGAAAAGTGGTTGCCAAGGTGTTCGAAGGGATGAAAGGGATGTTCGAATGGTGCTATGGTTTTATACCGTGCTACTGGAGACGGGGCATGATATTCTCTTCTTCTGGGTCGCCAGAATGGTGTTTATGGGGCTTCGGTTGACCGGGCAGCTGCCCTTCAAGCAGGTGCGTGGGAGGCTCACTGAGGGATGGCTTGTTTGTGGTGTATAGCTATTGGAGCAGGTGTGACTACTTTCAAGGCGCCTCGAAACCTTTTTGTGGTGTATTGCTGTTGTTGGAGCAGGTGTGTGTGACACAATCCCACCTCGCCCTGAACTTTTTCACTCTCCTCATCTATTCCCCCACAGGTCTACCTACATGCCATGGTGCGCGATGCGCACGGGCGCAATATGTCCAAATTGTCAGTAGATCTGCACTGTGGATGCCCGATTGATCCTAGGGGGGTTACAGGCGTGTTCGCCTGGGGGGTTATGGGCGCACTCTGACCCGCTACTTAACAAGCCCTTTTATCCCAATGGTCTAGTGGTTGGGATTCTGACATGGTATCAGAGTGGTCTCGGGTTCGAATCCCGGTGTATGCACATGCAGGCCGTTGCCGCTGTGCTCAGTCCTGGGCCTCCCAGTGTGGGGGGGTGTCAGTAGATCTGCACTGTGGATGCCCGATTGATCCTAGGGGGGTTACAGGCGTGTTGGCCTGGGGGGTTATGGGCGCACTCTGACCCGCTACTTAACAAGCCCTTTTATCCCAATGGTCTAGTGGTTGGGATTCTGACACAAATCTGGGCAACGAGGTGACTTTCGAGTCGACTCAAAAGTGCACACGGGTGCAAGATGTCCAAATCCCTGGGCAGCGTGATCGACCCTCTGGAGGTCGCCACTCCTTGCAAACCCTCCTCCCTCTCGTTATATACTCCCCTATTCCCCCCCCCCCCATTCCCCCACAGGTGTATCTGCATGCCATGGTGCGCGACGCTCACGGCCGAAAGATGTCAAAGTCGCTGGGCAACGTGATTGACCCTCTGGAGGTGATCAACGGCATCTCCCTGCAGCAGCTTCAGGCGAATCTGGAGCAGGGGAACCTTGACCCCCGGGAGGTGAAGAAGGCCCAGGCAGGGCAGGCTGCAAATTTCCCCAACGGGATCGCTGAGTGTGGCTGCGATGCTCTTCGCTTCGCTCTTGTCAACTATACTACTCAGGTGGGTTTTTTGGGGTTTCAGTGTGATGGCAATCACCCTGCAGCAGCTGCAGGGGAACCTGGAGCAGGGCAATTTGGACCCGCGGGAGGTGAAGAAGGCGCAGGCAGGGCAGGCTGCGGATTTCCCCAATGGGATCGCCGAGTGTGGGTGTGATGCTCTGCGCTTCACGCTTGTCAACTATACTACTCAGGTATGTGCTTTCACAATCGCCGTGCAACAACTACAGCCTAGCCTAGAGGTGAACCATGAACCTGGAGCAGGGCAATATGGCTGGACCCGCGGGAGGTGAAGAAGGCCCAGGCAGGGCAGGCTGTAGATTTCCCCAATGGGATTGCCGAGTGTGGGTGCGATGCCCTGCGCTTCGCCCTCGTCAACTACACGACACAGGTACGGTCACGATGCGTGGGTTCTTGAATGAACCAAAAAAAAAAAATCGACAGCATTGCCTTGAGCTGGGCAGTCTGGACCCGTGGGAGGTGAAGTGAAGAAGGCGCAGGCAGGGCAGCGCCGCGAACTTCCCCAATGGGATCGCCGAGGGCGGGTGTGATGCCCTGCGTTTTGCACTTGTCAACTACACCACTCAGGTGCGTTCTTTTGGGTCCCAGAGTGTGTGGTGGGGGGGGTTTTCCATGGGCTTGCAACAGCTGAAGGCAAATCTCGAAACGCATCTATTCTAGTGCAAGACTGTTGTTTTCTTTCATTCCCCCACCTACACCTCTTGTCCTCCGTCCTTTCCCAACTTGTCCTCCTCCCTTCCCCAGTGGATGAACATCAATCTGAACATCCAGCCAGCTACCGCCTCTGGTGCTTTTGCCAATTCTCAAAGGCAACAAGCTGTGGTTGTGAGACGACTCACTCAATGCTCACCTAACCCATCTCCTCCCGTCTCCTCCCCTCTTCCGGCCCTCTCGGTTCTCTCTTCCCTCGCTCCTCCCTTCTCCCTCCTGTCAGACATATATGCTATAGTTTGTGTAGGCTGTAGTGGGGTAGACTATATGGGGTACAACACTTTTAGGTTTTTTCTACTTGTACCCACCTGTTTCCTAGTGCATTCATCCCTTGTTCTTTCACATGGTATAGAGCAGGTTCCCTAGTGGGAACGTTTCCTACGGCCCACCGAAAATTCGAAAGTCTTTTTTTTCCTGCCCGGAGCGCACTTCACCCCTGCCCGAGTCGCGCCCCGCGTCCCCCGCCCTTAGTGGCCCCTTAGCCGCTCCCTCGCGGCCCCTCTCACGGCCCCTCGCGGCCCCTTAGCCGCTCCCTCGCGGCCCCACTCACGGCCCCTCGCGGCCCCTCTATCACGGCCCCTCGCGGCCCCTTAGCCGCTCCCTCGCGGCCCCTCTCACGGCCCCTCGCGGCCCCTTAGCCGCCCCCTCCGCGGCCGTTCGCGGCCCCTCGCGGCCCCTCTCACGGCCCCTCGCGGCCCCTTAGCCGCTCCCTCGCGGCCCCCCCTCTCACGGCCCCTCGCGGCCCCTCTCACGGCCCCTCGCGGCCCCTTAGCCGCCCCCTCCGTGGCCGTTCGCGGCCCCTCGCGGCCCCTCTCGCGGCCCCTCTGCGGCCGTTCGCGGCCCCTCGCGACCCCTCTCGCGGCCCCCCTCGCGGCCCCTCGTGGCTCGTCGCGCGGCCCCTCCGCGGCCGTTCGCGGCCCCTCGCGGCCACTCTCCCGGCCCCTCGCGGCCCTGTCGCGGCCCCTCGCGGCCCCTCGTGGCTCGCCGCGGCTCGTCGCGGCCCCTCCGCGGCCCCTCTCCAGGCCCCTCGTGGCCCCGTCGCGGCTCCCTCGCGGCCCCGTTGCGGCTCCCGCGTCGCCCCTGCCTGCCGCGGCGCCCTGCCCTAACCCGCGCCCTGGAGCAGCCGCCACTTCAGCCCTGCAGCAGCCGCCCCCTGCAGCAGCCGCGCCGCCCCCTGACCGCCGTGGCGCCCTGCCCTAACCCGCGCCCTGCAGCAGCCGCCCCTTGGAGCAGCTGCCACTGCAGCAGCCGCCCCTGGAGCAGCCGCCACTGCAGCAGCCGCCCCTGGAGCAGCCGCCACCTGCAGCAGCCGCCCCTGGAGCAGCCGCCACTGCAGCAGCCGCCCCTGGAGCAGCCGCCACCTGCAGCAGCCGCCCCTGGAGCAGCCGCCACTGCAGCAGCCGCCCCTGGAGCAGCCGCCACTGCAGCAGCCGCCCCTGGAGCAGCCGCCACTGCAGCAGCCGCCCCTGGAGCAGCCGCCACTGCAGCAGCCGCCCCTGGAGCAGCCGCCCCTGCAGCAGCCGCCCCTGGAGCAGCCGCCACTGCAGCAGCCGCCCCTGGAGCAGCCGCCCCTGCAGCAGCCGCCCCTGGAGCAGCCGCCCCTGCAGCAGCCGCCCCTGGAGCAGCCGCCACTGCAGCAGCCGCCCCTGGAGCAGCCGCCACTGCAGCAGCCGCCCCTGGAGCAGCCGCCACTGCAGCAGCCGCCCCTGGAGCAGCCGCCCCTGCAGCAGCCGCCCCTGGAGCAGCCGCCCCTGCAGCAGCCGCCCCTGGAGCAGCCGCCCCTGCAGCAGCCACCCCTGGAGCAGCCGCCACTGCAGCAGCCGCCCCTGGAGCAGCCGCCCCTGCAGGAGCCGCCCCTGGAGCAGCCGCCCCTGCAGCAGCCGCGGAGCCCTCGCCCTGCAGTGGTAGCGGCCTCGCCGTTGCCGCCGTCGTACGCCTGCCCTTCTCGCCACTGGTGAGCACTGCCCTGCCCGTACTGCTGTTACTGCTGCTCTTGCTGCTACTGCTCTTTCTACTGCTACTGCTGCTTCTGGCGTGGCCAGATGCAGCTCCAGCGGCGTCCGCGTGAGTCCCTCGCCCCCCAACAGCTTCGTGAGTGGTACGCTAGTTGGGGTTGTAGGGGTGGCCGCGCTACGACTACTGCTACTGCTTCTACTGCTGCTACTGTGGCTACCACTGCTCCTCCTGCTCCTGGCGGTGGCCAGATGCAGCTCCAGCGACGTCCGCGTGAGTCCCTCACGCCCCAGCAGCTTCGTGAGTGGTACGCTACTTGGGGTTGTCGGGGTGGCCGTAGTGGGAGTCGTTCTGGCGTGAGGAGTTTGGGAGCTACCTGTTTCCTAGTGCATTCATCCCTTGTTCTTTCACACCTCCTCCCTCCTCCCTCCTCCCTCCTCCCTCCTCCCTCCTCCCTCCTCCCTCCTCCCTCCTCCCCTCAGTGGATGAACATCAACCTGGACATTCAGCAAGTGCACAGCTACCGCCTCTGGTGCAACAAGCTGTCATCCAGACACCACTCATTCCCTCCCTCCTTGCTCTCCCCCCCACCCCACTCCCCAGTGGATGAACATCAACCTGGACATTCAGCAAGTGCACGGCTACCGCCACTGGTGCAACAAGCTGTCGATGTGAGATGAAATGCAACTCACTCACCTGCTCAACCTCCCTGTCCCTTCCCCTCTCCGCCTTTCTGCACTTCCTCTCCCCCCCAGTGGATGAACATCAACCTGGACATTCGGCGAGTGCACGGCTACCGCCTCTGGTGCAACAAGCTCTGGAACGCAATCCGCTTCGCCATGCTCAACCTCGGGGACTCCTTCACGCCCCCGTCCGTGCTCCCCCAACCCACTTCCTCCGATTCCTCCTCCTCTCCTGCCCTCACTCCCACGCTCAACTTCGCCTTTTCTGCACCGCTCCCCCTGTCCTGTCGCTGGATTCTCTCGGTGCTGAATGCTGCGGTTACGCGTGCGGTAACCGCACTGGAGGGGTATGACCTGGCAGAGGCGACCAACGCGGCGTATGCGTGGTGGCAGTACCAGCTGTGCGACGTGTTCATTGAAGTGGCCAAGCCGGCTTTCAACGCAGCCGAAGGGGAGGAAGCCCTGAAGCTGAAGCAGGTGGGTGGGTGGTTGTTGCCAGACAGGGAGGAGACCCTGAAACTGAAGCAAGTGGGTTAGTGCAGCTCAGCTGTGCACGCATGGTGGCAGTACCAGCTGTGCGACGTGTTCATTGGAGTGGCCAAGCCGGCTTTCATGCCCTTCGTCACCCAGGAGCTTTGGCTTGTTTTTTTTTTTCCTCACCTCGATGCTTGACCTACTGCATCCCACTCCACCACTCTCCACCCCTCTCCATCCCTGCTCTCACGTGACACGCGAAGTCCTCTGAGTGTGTCTGGACGTGTCCTACAGCTGCTGCATCCCTTCATGCCATTCGTCATGGAGGAGCTCTGGCTTCTTCGCTTCCCGCATCTCCATTCCATGTTGACCTCCCACCCTCCTCCACTCCTCTCCACCACTTCCCAACTCTCTCCATCGCTTGCTGTCCCTCTCCACCGCTCTCCTTCACTCTCAGGTGACGCGCGAAGTCCTCTGGGTGTGTCTGGACGCTGGCCTCCGTCTGCTCGACCCCTTCATGCCATTCGCCACGGAGGAGCTCTGGCCTTTTCTTTCCCCTCACCTCCATGTTGGACTCTCACTACCCTCCAACCGTTTCCAACTCTCTCCACCTCTTCTTACTCCTCTCCACCCGGCTTAAACGCTCTCCACCCCCCAGGTGACTCGCGAGGTCCTCTGGGTGTGTCTAGACGCTGGCCTCCGGCTGCTGCACCCGTTTATGCCATTCGTCACGGAGGAGCTCTGGCAGCGCCTGCCCAAGCCAGCCGACTACTCGTGGCCGTCCATCATGCTCGCACCTTATCCTTCGCCCGTCAAGGTAAGGAAAAGCAGCTCTCACCTGTTAGAAGAATCACCAGCGCGATCCATGTGAGTTAAAAGCACTCACTGCTGCACCCCTTTATGCCATTCGTCACGGAGGAGCTTTGGCAGCGCCTGCCCAAACCCGCCGACTACTCGTGGCCCTCCATCATGCTCGCCCCCTACCCCTCGCCCGTCAAGGTACGCGAAGCAGAAGAATCCCTTCCTACTCGGTCAAGTCAGCAGCCTATCACTCTCACTGCTGCATCCCTTCATGCCATTCGTCACGGAGGAGCTCTGGCAGCGCTTGCCCAAGCCAGCCGACTACTCGTGGCCGTCCATCATGCTCGCCCCCTACCCCTCGCCCGTCAAGGTACGCGAAGCAATGTCAATGTGTGGTCTCTCGAATGGTCTTTATATTAATGATAGGCGAGTACGGTTGAGGTAAAGAGAGATCAGATCTACCTATTACTGTCAAGTCAACGTAGATCCACGAGCTTTCTTGCTGTTGAGGTCGGACAGCGCTGCATGACTTTCACTGACGATCTCTAAATGTGATTTTTCCTTTCCCCGCTTGACAGATCCTCTCCCACACTTTCACCCCTATTCACGCCTTTGCACCCCTCTTCATGCCTCTGCATCCCTCTTCACGCCTCTGCACCCCTCTTCACCACACTTCACTCACCAACAGGAGTGGGCGGACCTAGAAGCAGAGGCAATGATGGCAACGGCAGAAAGCGCCATTCGCTCCATCCGCTCCCTGCGCATGGCCTATGCGCTGCAGGACGAGCAATGGGCGGAACTTTGAATGTCATGTTCTCTTCTCCTACCGTCGCACCCCTCTGCCCCCCTCTGCACCCATGGCAGGAGTGGGCGGACCCAGAAGCTGAAGCAATGATGGCGATAGCAGAGAGTGCAGTTCGCTCCATCCGCTCCCTGCACATGGCCTATGCGCTGCAGCCCAAGCAGCGGCCCACCGCGTATGCTCAGTGCAAGTCTGAGGCGGCCATTGCTGCTGTGACAGCTGCTGTGGGGGAGATCAAGACCCTTGCCACACTCGCAGAGCTGCAGGTAAGTGGATGCTGCAGATGCATGGTGGATGCTGCAGATGCATGGTGGATGCTGCGTCAACCTGCCTCTCTCTCACCACTCTCCGTTTCCTCTGTCCCCCCTTCCCTCGCCTCTCTCCCATCACAGGTGCTCCCAGCAGGGGAATCAGCCCCAGCAGGGTGTGCAGTGGCCATAGTGGATAGAGCCCGTCCATGCACGTGTTGCCGAGGGGGATGGTTCTTCTGTTGCTGCTGGTGCTGCTTTTGCAACCTCCCACGATTTCTTCCCTTTCCCCACTACTCGGTTCCTTCCCATCACAGGTGCTCCCAGCAGGGGAATCAGCCCTGGCAGGGTGTGCAGTGGCAATAGTGGATGAGAGTCTGTCAGTGCACGTGCTGCTGAGGGGGATGGTGGTGGTGAGGTCATGCTGCTGCTGCTGATACTGCTGCTACAACCTGCCCCACACAGCTCCTTTCCTCTCCCCGCTACCCCTTTTTCTCTTCCCTTTCAGGTGCTCCCAGCAGGGGAATCAGCCCCAGCAGGGTGTGCAGTGGCGATAGTGGATGAGAGTCTTTCAGTGCACGTGCTGCTGAGGGGGATGGTGGATGCCAAGGCGGAGGCACAGAAGCTGGGCAAGCGCAAGGGCGAAACAGCCAAGTGAGTACCTCCTCTTGCTTGCCACTTGTCTCTCTTGAGTCGTGTGAGTGGATGAGGGCCTGCCAGTGCTGCTGAGAGGCATGGTGGATCTCAAGGCGGAGGCACAGAAGCTGGGCAAGCGCAAGGGCGAAACCGCCAAGTCAGTGCCCTCCCTTTGCTTGCCGCGTGTCTCGCTTGAGTCGTGTGAGTGGATGAGGGCCTGCCAGTGCTGCTGAGAGGCATGGTGGATGCCAAGGTGGAGGCACAGAAGCTGGGCAAGCGCAAGAACGAAACAGCCAAGTAAGTACTGTCGGGGCACAGGGGGCCTTGCTGGTGTGAGCATACTGTCGGGGCATTGCATGTGCTGCTGAGAGGCTTGGTGGATCTCAAGGCGGAGGCACAAAAGCTGGGCAAGCGCAAGGGCGAAACAGCCAAGTGAGTACCTCCTCTTGCTTGCCACGTGTCCCTCTTGAGTCGTGTGAGTGGATGAGGGCCTGCCAGTGCTGCTGAGAGGCATGGTGCATCTCAAGGCGGAGGCACAGAAGCTGGGCAAGCGCAAGGGCGAAACAGCCAAGTGAGTACCTCCTCTTGCTTGCCACGTGTCTCTCTTGAGTCGTGTGAGTGGATGAGGGCCTGCCAGTGCTGCTGAGAGGCATGGTGGACCTCAAGGCGGAGGCACAGAAGCTGGGCAAGCGCAAGGGCGAAACCGCCAAGTGAGTTTCTTGCTTTCCGACTTGTCGCTTTTGAGTCCCCTCTTCAGATTTCCCTACACTTCACATTGTCTTTTTCTTGTAGCCGTTTTAAACCACCAAGGTGGCGTTTGAGTCGACTAAAAAATACGCAGCTTTTGTCTTCTGCCCACCACACTCCAGGAAGCGCGTGCGAATAAGATGGGTGTGCCGTGCAGCCGGGATACGTGGAGAAAGTGCCAGGCTGCCAGCGAATGTGCGAGAGGAGACTGGCAAACGAACTAGTACCCTTAGTTCATGTTGTGAAATGCATGTGTTTTCTTCCATTTATTAGGTTGCAGGAGGCTCTGGCCAAGAAGATGGGTGTGCCGGGGTACGAGGAGAAGGTTGAATTCCAGGCGCTCACTGTAGTACTCTGCATTGTCTCTCTGTTGTCGTTTCACCCATCACCAGGCTGCAGGAGGCTCTGGCCAAGAAGATGGGTGTGCCGGGGTACGAGGAGAAGGTTGTTTTCCAGGCGCTCACTGTAGTACTCTGCATTGTCTCTCTGTTGTCGTTTCACCCATCACCAGGCTGCAGGAGGCTCTGGCCAAGAAGATGGGTGTGCCGGGGTACGAGGAGAAGGTTGTTTTCCAGGCGCTCACGGTAGTACTCTGCATTGTCTCTCTGTTGTCGTTTCACCCACCACCAGGTTGCAGGATGCTCTGGCCAAGAAGATGGGTGTGCCGGGGTACGAGGAGAAGGTTGTTTTCCAGGCGCTCACTGTAGTGCTCTGCATTGTCTCTCTGTTGTCGTTTCACCCATCACCAGGCTGCAGGAGGCTCTGGCCAAGAAGATGGGTGTGCCGGGGTACGAGGAGAAGGTGCCATCAAACGTGCGAGAGGAGAATGCCAGCAAGGCTGCCAAGCTGGCGGCTGAGCTGGCGAGCATTGACGAGGCGATTAAGAACTTTGATAAGCTGATGCTTGATGAAGCCTCTGCGTGGTGATGCTGTTGTGTGAAGTGACCTGTGAGTCTACTCAAAGCTCTCCTTGATAAGACCTTGTGTACAACTGATACCGTTCTTTGCTTTCAAGTGCGGATGCTGATAAGGCGATCAAGAGCTTTGAGAACCTGATGCATGATCAGGCTTCTGTTAGAATGATGCTTCTGCATGATGGGACTTATGCGTCAACTTTAAGTCAACTTGAATTCAAGTGCGGAATGGGATTTTGTTTGCGCCTGTATGGCGACTCTTTCAAACATAGGCTGGGCGTCGCATTTCTGGTATTGTCTCATTTGCTGTCTGCAGTGGGCAGAAGTGTGCTTAAACTCAGCATTCAGTGTCACTTGTCAAGCTTAGGCTGATAGTGGTCAGTGATTATTCCACATCCTGTTCGAATCAGCATTCAAATGATTTAGAGAGAAGAATGGGTTTTGGGGAAGAATGTGACAAGGCAGAGTTAACTATTTGGAATGACGTTAATTCGTTTGATGGGCTTATGGAAGTGTACCTAATACATCTAAAGGGCACTCAAATGTTGTGATGATCACATGTTCGTGTTTGTCACATCCCACTAGTCTTTGCACATCAACACACGTGGCAAAGCAAGATTGGAACAAACTAGTTTTGGCGCTATTAACTCGAGGCGCGAATTTCGAATCGCGTTCTTCGTTTGTGTCGCCCTCCACTTGCTGTTGCCCTGCGTGCTGGACAGAATTCTCGAAATGGTGCAGCTGAATCAACATGCAGGGCGGGATTTGTCCACCCGCTCACAAAATTCATCTGCTTTGATGTTCGTTTGGCTGGGTAAGGAAATTATCGCACAAAACCGCACATAAATGTACAAAAACGCACTGCGCCAAGGTAAAACGATTCAGGTCCAGCATCCGTTACCCCTTCGCGCACCGCGCTGCAAATCTCAGCCAAGGGAGCCTTGGCAATCGGAAGCAAAACCGAACTTTCTGGCTGGTTACCTCCACCAAACCACCAACGGAGGCATCACTTCACACAAGTCTCGTTGTCGCTTTGGTTTTGCTCACAACCTGCACTGCAGCGTCCTGTCTCGACTCTTGTGTTCTCGTCATTCGCACAACCACCTTCCGAAACAATAAATGTTCATTGCGTAGCGATTATAAGGGTGGGTGAGGAGAAGGACGACGGTCCACTGACCTCCGGCCGACACGCGAACAGTGTCGTATTACGCCGTCGTGCGACTCGTAAAAGTAGTATACACATACATCGCAGTAACTGGACCTCTGCGACAACATCGACGGCCTGGAAAAGACGGCCGCCTTTCTTCCTCTATAGTGCGTTGTCCAGCCATTTTCCCCTCAACCTGACCACTACCTCTGCAAGCGCAATAGCACGCAGTACTGACGCCACAGGACAATAAGCCCACTCGCAGGGTCAGTCGGCTGTTTCATTAGCCTCAGACTTCGCCAGGATCCAGTCAGCAGCCTTACACTAATCACAGTCTCCCTCCTGTCACATTGGCAGAAAACGGGCCGTTTTTTTACAGCGTGGCGGACCCACTTCGACCTGTATTAATCTGTTAGTTTAAGCGGGGTAGTCCAAGTCCGCACCACTCCAACTGATAGGATTTCTGGGCGAAGCTCGATTCGCAGGAGACGGTTCCACAATAAGTACCATACTAGGCCCAAATTACGCAATACTTTCCCGTGAATAGCAGTCCCCTTGCCAGCCATGGCTTTCCTATGCTTCTCGGTGGCAAAGAGGCGCTTCCATCCATGGCTTTCCTCCCAGCGCACCTTTCTAGAGAATTCTCAACAGTCGCATCTCTCAGCATCGTAGATATCCACCCACTCGCGTGACTGCTGCGACTCATCACTCGTGCAATTTCTCCTTAACCCTGTCCCCGCAAATCTTCGAATTTTATAGAATTTCTGGAGTATATCGCGCCGCAATCTCAGTGAATGCGGCTCGTTTGATGCCGCTCTTTACTTTCATGTCTGTCCGTGCCGCCGCGACATGAAATGGCTGCGCCTGACGCCACGGCAGACAGGCGGCGAGCCGGCTCGACCAGTCAACCAAGTCAACCCGCTGGAACAAGTCAATGCGGTCAATCTGGTCAGCCCGCTGGAACCGGTCAATACGGTCAACCTGGTCAACCCAGTCCAAGGAGCCAGAGCCGCAGGGGAGACTGTCAGGCCGTGGGCGAAGTACCTTCGCGTGATAAAAACGACTGTGACAAAAACGAGCTCAGCAAAACCGTACAGCCACGTCAGCAAGATTCATCATTCCACGTGTTCGGGGACATCATCCATGTCAGCGCTCAAGCCGCTCGCTCCCTGCCCGTGGAGCCAGCCCGGGATGATGGATCCGCCATACGCTGCCACGTGTACGATCTACTCCGCGAAGCACGCCGCCACTGTCGGGCTGGCGGCGCCGAACGCGGCGATATCTGCGGCGTGGAATATGGCGGCGTCGGCTCTTTCACCGAATGTGGCGGAGACGGCCAGTGCGCAGGAAGCTACAGCAGCGGAGGGAAGGGCGACAGTGACGGAAACGGCGGAGGTTGCGGAAGTCGGGTCTGTGGGCGGAGTGACTGGGGGGAACCGGAGCAGGGGAAACCGAGCCTGGAGGCTCGGTTCAGGCTCGGAAAGGAGCTGGGGCGAGGCCATTTCGGGGTGGTGCGGCTCTGCGAAGACAAGCGAACAGGGGAGAAGTTCGCATGCAAGACCGTTCTCAAGTCGCAAATAGCAGTGCGTTTCGGTTCAGTTGTTTTCTACTGTCATTTCGTAACCAAAGAGCTGTTGAAGTCAATCAATCGCGCTTGGTGGCTTTTCAAAACGTCCTCTTCTCTTTTGCTTCCTCCATTTCGTTCTATTACCTTTTCCCTTTCCACTCCGCTTTTTCCTCTCCGTATTCCCCGTTCAGCAGACTCCCGAGGCCATGCGCGAGTTACGCGCGGAGGTGCTGATTCCGCTGCTGTTGCAAGCAGCGCAGAGGAAAAAGCAGGCGCAAGAAACGCGCGGGGAAGGAGATAAGACACAACAGGACGCGAGGCAAGAGGCGGAAGCAGGGCGCAACGAAGGCTGGGACGTTACTGCGCGCGGAGAAGGAGCGGGGGAAGCAATCCGCGAGGTAGAGGGGGAGCGGCGGAATGGAGTGAGAGAACACGGGGAGAAAGCGGAGATTAATGGGCGGGGTGTGTCAGCAGCTCGGTGTTTGAAGTTTGTGCGGATAACGGACGTGACTGAAACGGATCAGAGCACCGCCAACCGTCATCACAACAGCGACGCGGATGATCGAGAGGCTGGGTGTACAAACAGGAGTGTACAAGAAGTTGACAGTACAAATGTGAAAAAGAAACATCAGAAAGAAGGCAATAACGATTATTACAGGAATGGGCATGAAAAGGGGTTTGTGCGATTGGTGGATGTTTTGGAGGACAAATCTGCAGTGCACATGGTGATGGAGCACTGCGAGGGAGGAGATTTGTTTGAACACGTGGCACGATGTGAGAGGCTGGATGAACGACAAACTGCCGACATAATGAGGTGTGTCGGCTCCCTTACTCCATGCAATGTCCTCCACCCCAGCCCTCCCAGACTCGCTCTCTCGTCCCCGCCTCTCCCTTTCCTTCCTCCCCCCCAACCTCCAACTCCCGGACCTTGGCCCGCTTGCTCTTCCTTTCCCCTCCTTCCTCTCCAATCCCGTATTTTTGAGAATTCTCAAAAATACTGTGCTTCGTTCACCTGGTCCGTCTTGGCCCATTCCGTTACA
Source organism: Closterium sp. Naga37s-1 (assembly GCA_947471745.1). Lineage (NCBI taxonomy): Eukaryota > Viridiplantae > Streptophyta > Zygnematophyceae > Desmidiales > Closteriaceae > Closterium > Closterium sp. Naga37s-1. The sequence continues at coordinate 2,844,401 of CANJKZ010001093.1, read as the reverse complement.
TCACAGCCTCTTTCTTTGCTGTCTTTGTTTGCTGGTCTCTCGCCCACCTGTTCCTCGGCCTTTTCCTTCATTAGTTCCCTCATCAGACCCCCACCCACTTTTCTCGTCAGCTCTCCAACACCCAGCAATATCTGTACGCCTCTTTCGCCCTCCCCACTCCCAATTCCCTCCTCCCCTCTCTCCCCTTCCCCCTCCATCACCGCTTTCCTTCTCCCCGTTCCTCTTCTCCCCCACTTTTTTCCCCTTTTCCCGCGTTCATGCGTGCCCCGACTCCTAGGCAACTCGCAACAGCTGTGGCAAGGATGCACGAGATGGGAGTAGTGCACCGAGATTTGAAGCCCGAAAACATCCTCCTTACAAGCACATCCCGTTACTCGGACAGCAACCTCTCCACCACGCACTTCTCCGACCGCATGGACTCTGAATCAACTTCAACCGCTGAACCCTCCCCGCCCTCGTTATCAGCAGCCTCATTAACAGCAAGTTTCCTCACAGTTAAGATTGCTGACTTCGGGTTGGCGAGAGTCTTAAAACGAGGATGCAGGCTGCATGGGTTGATGGGGAGCCCATTCTACATGGCTCCTGAGACTGTCAGAGGGAGGGAGTATGGTCCCGAGGTGGATGTGTGGAGTTTAGGTGTGATAATGTACACTTGCCTTTCTGGTACACTACCGTTTTTTGGTAAAAACCAGAATGCGGTATTTGCTGCGGTTTGCAGGGGAGAGGTGGATTTGGAGACGGGCAGTCACTGGCCGTTGATCTCGCACGAGGCGAAGGATCTCATCCGTCGGATGCTGGATGTGGATCCCAATCGACGGATTGGATCGAGTCGCATCGTGCATCATCCATGGTTCAAACGAGCGGGAGGTGAGCACGTGAAAGAGCAGCATCAGCATCAGCATCACCAGCAACATATGCCGCGGCCTTTATACCAGAGGCAGCATCGGAAGCAGGAGGAGGTGAATCAGAAAGCGCATCGGCAGCATCACCATCACCATCAGCAGCAGCAGGTACATTTTCACAAGCACCAACCCGAGAAGCACCCTCACCAGCATCAGCAGCAACATTTCCATCAGCAGCCGCACCACCAACACCGTCACGACCATCACGACCATCACGACCATCATCAGCAGCACCCTCACCAGCTTCAGCAGCAACATTTCCATCAGCAGCCGCACCACCATCACGACCATCAGCAGCAGCAGCAGCAGCAGCAGCAGCAACATCTCCACCAGCAGCCGCACCACCAACACCACCACGACCATCAGCAGCAGCAGCAGCAGCAGCAGCACAACAAGGGGACAGCTGCACAACCAAACTCCAGCTGCCACACTATCAGTAGTTCTGATGGTGTCAATAGGAGACCGTGCAGCAGCAGTGGAGGCAGTAGTAGAGCAGGCAGCGAGGCAGGCGGCAGACTTAGAGTGACCACCAGCTTCGACAGAGAAGGCAGCAGCAGCAGAGAAAGCACCAAAACTACCACCATTCTTTCTACACCTCCTTCCTCTCCAGCTCCCTTACACTCGCCGTCAAGTCCTGTAGCTTTCCTGTCAGACCCTTCAGGTGTTTCGTTTGCATCCCCTGGTGCGTTCCCGGATCAGTGCTTGTTGACCGAGGTAAGAGCCAGCCAATCACAGCGCAGGGGCAGGTTCATGATATTTTCTGCTCCATCTTCCCCGGTTCCTGTGGCACGTTGCATGAAGAACGTGGTTGGTGTTGGTGGCGCATCTCGGCTGTCGTTATCATCAAAGGACGAGTCGATGGATAAAGCTATGGAGGATGGTATTTTGGGGTGTAGTCCGAACTCTGTTCTTGATGGTAATGACTTCAAGGAGTAGGAGGTTACTTGTATTAGGTTGCGTAAACCTAGCGCATAGCTACATCTTGTTGAAATAGGAGTAACGTAATTTCAAAACTTCATTTAGAATCGGTAGAGTGTAATTGTTGCTCAGTTGAAACTTCTTTGAGCTAGATCATCTGTGAAATAAATACATTTGTTTTCGTAAACAAAGAGGTAAAGGATACTTAAGGCCGGAATCGTTATCGGTTCTAATGTCGGTATGATTACGAACACCTACAATCGCGAATGAGCCCCATTTTTCTGGCTCTCACCGCTCTGCCCCACTTGGGATTGCCGTCGTCACTGCTTTCCCTGCTTCCCTTTCCTACCCATATAACCTCCATACCCTACCATACCCTTACCTTCGAGTCCCACTGGTCCTTAATTTCTCGCACCGCGCAGCCATCCTTGACTTTCCAAAGCCGGGCCGCCTTTCGGAATCAGCAGGCGAATTCCATGGCGTCTGCTGCGCCGGCTGCCGCGGAGGAATCCGCGTCGAAAGCGGCGGAGAATGTCAGTCAGGATCCAACGGTTAAGAGCGATTGGGAGGTGACACCGTGGGATCGACACGCGGGGGTGCTGAAGATGGCACGATTCGACTACCGGCGGGAGGAGCTACTCCGATCCGGAAATGGTGGCGGGATTCAAGGGTTTCTGATCACGTGCGCTTTCCGTACGTGCTCACCCTGTCCCTTACAGATTTAGTTTTTGAAAAAACTAAACAATCATCGGCAAGCTATATCGCCCACCTTTCTTTATTGCATTCAGTTCGTTCTCCCGTTACCAGCATACATAACTTTGTATGCGTTGATTCTTGATGGTGTGTGCGGCACTGCTTAATGTATGCATGCCTGAATTGAGGCGCCTCAAAACTTAATTTCGTAAGCGTTGATTCTTGTTGGTGTGTGCGGCACTGCTCGATGTATGCATACCTGAATTGCGTGCCTGGCGTGTGTCTGCTGCATACCTGGCGTGTGCTGGACGTGTGCTGGGCGTGTGTTCAGGCCGAGAGAAGAGCGCCACGTCAGAAGCGCTTTCCATCCTCCCTAAGGTATACCTCCATAAGGGTTCCTGAAAGGTTTCTTTGCTGCACTGCACTGCATTTACTGTTTACGTCCGTACTTTCTTAACTAATCCAGCAATTTCTTAAGTTGTGCCCATTTCTGAGTCCGACTCAAAATATCATGAGCCTTCCCTCACTTACCCGTCCCTCCCCCGCTAACCCCTTCCCCCCCCCTTCCCCCCCCCTTCCCCCCTCCCTTCCCCCCCCCCCCCACTCTCTCCAATTTTCGAGTCCGACTCAAAATATAATTAGTCTTCTCTCACTTACCCGTCCCTCCCCCGCTACCACCCCCCCCTCCGCCCCCTCTCCCCCGTGCCAGTACCTGCCTGCAGTGTGTGCGAGCGTGACTGAAGGGGAAGAGCTAGAGGCAGCGGAGGAGGGGAAACACGGAGCTGATTCGATTGTGGGGCTTGAAGGGAGTGCTGCGGCCAAGAGACAGAGAGTAGAGACGGGAGAGGAGAGGGGAGAGGAGGGGAAACTGAAGGGGGAAGAGGAGGGGAAAGGGGAGGGGGAGGAGGAGGGGAAAGAGGAAGGGGGAACGAAGGAGGGAGGTAATGCAGAGCGAAGCACAGTGGAAGAGGGGGAGGATGGTGCAAAGGATAAGGAGGATAAGGCAGCGGCAGAAGATTGTGAAAAGACAGTTATGGAGACAGAGGAGGGTAAGGCAATGAAGGTTAGCAAGGCAGAGCAGGATGCGAGTGCAGCGGAAGACGCTCTTAAGGCCGGGCTAGGGGCGGTCAAGCTGGGCAGCATGGGAATAACTTTTCTGGCGCTGCCCGAGAAGGAAAATTGTGTGCCGGGCAGCGAGGTGCCCTGCCCTGTGGATGTTGTCGGGCAGATTCTGAAGGTCATCAATGAGAAGAAGAGGAGCGGCCTCAAGTGAGTGTTGCAACCACTGCACTCCACTGCACTCCACTCCACCCCACTCCAACCCCCCTCGGCTCCCTGCCTCTCCTTGCTTCTGAGTTATGAGGTGCCTCAAAGTAGCGTTTCAGATTCTGAAGGACATCAATGAAACGAAGAGGAGCAGCCTCAAGTGAGTGTCCCACTCCACTCCACTCCTCTCCACTCACTTCAAACTATAATTCATTGCTACTCTCCCCTTCTGCCTGTCACGTCTGCCTTGCTCCCCTTCTGTTCTCTACCTTCAACTCTCTCCCACTTTTGCTAGCTTATCCCCTCCCTCCCTTTCTCCCTCCCTCCCTCCCCCCCTCCTTCCCTCCCTCCCTCCCTCCCTCCCTCCCTCCCTCCCTCCCTCCCTCCCTCCCTCCCTCCCTCCCTCCCTCCCTCCCTCCCTCCCTCCCTCCCTCCCTCCCTCCCTCCCTCCCTCTCCCTTCCTTCTCCGCTCCCTCCTTCCCTCCTATTTCTCCCCGTATCCATCCTCCATCTCCATCCCTTCTTAATTTTTCCCCTGTTTCTCATTCAATGCTGCTGCAGCCCCATTCTTTCACATATGCTCTCTCACACACACTCCTTTCATCTCCTCTCTCACTCCCCTCTTCCCACTGTTCTTGTCCTGCTCTCGCATCTACCTGTCCCACAGTTGTGCACCCGCCCCACTCACTCCCCCCTATCCCACCCCCCAAAAATCTCTCAAACCCCCCTCCTCTATCGCTCCAATCAGGTGGTGCCAGCGCATCTGCCCTGTGCAGGCCACGTGCCCAACCACGAAGCGCCACCTGTCAACCACTGTTTGTCGTTTGCTGACCAATCACTTTGCAGCAGCATCGCCAGCAAAACCAGCAGGAACATCATCACCAACACCAACATCCACACCAGCAGCAGCAGCAGGAGGGGGAGCAGAAGTGGGAGTGGAGGAGCCACGGTTGAATGGTTCTGAGACAGCAGCAGAACCCCTAGAAGCAGCAGAACCCCCAGCAGCACCACAGCAGCTTCTACCTCCCATACAGGTATTGTTTCAGACCTGACTAACAACAATTACTCATTTTCTGTGTGAGATGATCCTTCTGTTGATTTACCCTTGTTTTGGCCGACCCAAAGGAAGAAAGTAACAGTGGGGAATCGTTCTGATACTGGAAGGGTAACACTTATATGTAGCCAACTCTTTGGAGCTAGCTAATCAAGCTTTCCCCCCGTCCTCTCCAGTTTGCAGTTGCGCTTAAGAAACGAGGGGCAGAGGATTCAGGCGCTGCAGCCAAAGAGACGGCCAAGAAGGAGAAGGAGAAGGCAGAGAGACAGAGAGAAGGAAATGCGGGAGAGGAGGAGGACGAGAGGGGGAAAGGGGAGGAGGATGTTGAGTTGAGTCGTGATGTTGTGATTAGGACTGTGGCTGATGCCGTGAAGGAAGCTTCTGGGAAGCGAGGTGCTGCGGCTAACTTGACTAACCCAGAGGTAAGACATAAACAGTAAAAAACGAAGTGTTGATTATGGACCAACTGTCGAGTGCCTTGAGTAGAAAAATGCCTTATTGTGGGGCTCCTCGGTTCCAGCTAAGAAGTGATCTTACCTGTACAGCTCTCATATCCAAAGGGTATGTTCGTCGTCTGTCTTCCATGTCTAGAAGTTATCCACTGCGTATGCTTTCTAAAGTGGGGAGCCCAACCCTCACCAACCACCAACATATTTCTTGCTTCCTTCATTTCATTCCTTTCTACTTTTCTTTCCTTTTTCATTCCATTTTTTCTCTATTTCCTTCCTTCCTTTCTTTCACAGTTTGCAGTGGTTGTTGAGATTGTTCCGCTCGCACGGGGTCCTCCTTTCTGTGCCGTCTCCATTCTTCCGCGCTCGATGCTTGATACGAAGCCGCGATTGGCGGTGAAAACAGTTGCAGCTAGCACGACAGGTGGAGCCGAGAATGCCAGGGGTAATACAGAGACTGCGAAATCTAATATAGAGAATGGTGAGAAGATTTCAAAAGGAAAGAAGGGTAAAGGAGGCCGGCGCCAGGGAAAGAGGAGGCGGGGTTGACATTGCTCGTTTCATTCATGTTGACCAGTTTTTCAGTTAGTGGATTGTTCTTCCCTTGCAAGCAATCGAAGCTTACGGGGAATAGTGTGTCTAAAACGGAAACTTTGAGCTGTCAGGACTTCGTTCGCACGATTGGCCCCGTTCAGGTGATTGCTTCCTCTCAGCTGATTGGTCAATTGCCTCGTAGCAGTCCACTTCACCACGATCAATACACGTCTCCTGTCTGCCGCCAATCAAATCAGCTTGTCGCAAGCATTTCTGATAATTCTGTCAGCCTGCCCCATCTCGAAGCGCGGATGCTGCACAGAACGCAAAACGGCCTCGGTGATCCAATGTGCTGCAAAAAGTCTGGTGCTGTTCGCCAGCACCAATGTATCCAAAAACGGGGGGATAACGACGGGATCAGGAAGGTGGGTCTCGCCTTCCTGATCCCGTCAGTTAGAGTTCGTTAACCTCCGTCAGCTTGGTCAGCCCGTGAAAAAAGTGCCGAGCCTCACCAACTGTCCAAACCAACAAACAAAGTGGGCGTCTGGCGAACGCCCACTTTTGTGCACCATTTCTAACGAATCGACGGCATCGGGAAGCGGGGACGAATCTTCGTCCCCAGGCAAAATGACATCCCCTAGCCATGCCCCCGTCATGCCGCGTTTTTCAAAGCGCAGCGGTGGCACAGCCCACGCATTGCTGTTCAGAGGGGAACCCTTCAACAAGCCTGCTGTTTAACAAAGGGGGGTGGAAAGTGGGGGTGGACCTTCCCGATGCGGTTGCGAAATTTCGCATTTCGGGGGCGCGTAGTTTCTCGGGCGGCATTTCGCCCAAACCTAGGAGGAGGGTTCCGCCCCCGTTTCCGTATGCGGTCGCGATGCTGATGCCATCGTTTCTTGTTGAAGAAACGATTTGCTGGCGAACAGCACCTCTGTCTATGATGATCTAACGGGTCACATTCACCGAAGGTCTCCGTTTGAGCTCTGCACTTCCATCCGTCCGTCGGCCCCAACAGTCATTTCACTTACTTTCGTCCGTCGATGTGACTCAGCACTGCTCGACCTCGCACCCACCCACCACCACAA